>OZ024805.1:4917589-6117589 GCA_964017045.1 Omphiscola glabra | reverse complement strand
TTTTATCTAGAAAGGAAGAGCTTTTTTTTAAAACATTTTTTTTTCTCTTCAAAAAAACTTTCGACGCATTTAATGTATGCAATAAAACTCTGCGACACACATCCGTTCAGTTATAAACAAAACTATGGGCTGTTTCATTGATTACACTAGAGCAGCGGTTCTCAACCTGTGGGTCGCGACCCCTTTGGGGGTCGAACGACCCTTTCACGGGGGTCGCCCAAGACCATCGGAAAACACATATACTCTACAGTTATGAAGTAGCAACTAAAAAAATTTTGTGTGGTGGGTCGCCACAACTTGAGAAACTGTATGTAAGGGTCGCGGTTAGGAAAGGTCGAGAACCACTGCACTAGATGAAATAAGTTATTATTTATACTTTAAATGTTACCGAAACCTATTTTACTGCGATTTCAATCGATAAACATATATTTAAACATTCTTGCGACACACGTTAACCGTTTTGCGACACACCGACTGAAGACCGTAGAGTTTATATAAGTGACAATGTGGCGTTGTTCCCGACTATTGAGAACGAACCAATGAAATGTAACCACATTTTCTATTACCTCTAGGTGGCAACCAGTAGCATATGACAATGGTAGCAACCAATAGTATCTGACAGTGGTAGCAACCAATAGTATCTGACAGTGGTAGCAACCAATAGTATCTGACAGTGGTAGCAACCAATAGAATCTGACAGTGGTAGCAACCAATAGTATCTGACAGTGGTAGCAACCAATAGTATCTGACAGTGGTAGCAACCAATAGTATCTGACAGTGGTAGCAACCAATAGTATCTGACAGTGGTAGCAACCAATAGTATCTGACAGTGGTAGCAACCAATATAATATGACAATGGTAGCAACCAACAGAATCTGACGATGGTAGCAACCAATAGTATCTGACAGTGGTAGCAACCAATATAATATGACAATGGTAGCAACCAACAGAATCTGACGATGGTAGCAAACAATAGTATCTGACAGTGGTAGCAACCAATATAATATGACAATGGTAGCAACCAACAGAATCTGGCGATGGTAGCAACCAATAGTATCTGACAGTGGTAGCAACCAATAGTATCTGACAGTGGTAGCAACCAATAGTATCTGACAGTGGTAGCAACCAATAGAATATGACAATGGTAGCAACCAACAGAATCTGACGATGGTAGCAACCAATAGTATCTGACAGTGGCAGCAATCAATAGTATCTGCCAGTGGCAGCAGCCAATAGAATCTGACAGTGGTAGCAGCCAACAGAATCTTATAAAATCCAATAAGTTGTTCGTATCTGTTAAATAAATGAAGAGATTACGGGATGCGATGTCTATCAATGGGGACAGCAACACTGCACTCTGTGATTGCTTCGTGGTGTTTTAGGTGAAGCTAGTTGATTGGATGTCTATCGTACGCGAAGATGACCGAGGCAATATTCAAATTGAGTAGTGACCTTGACATTAGTTATATTTTTTCTAAAGATTTGGGGGGCCTTCAATTCGTCAGCCTCACTCTCTCGGCCATAACTGTTTGATAGGTTGGAAAGACTTAAGTCAAGACAACTAGAAATAGACCAGAATGCAGTAGATGACCAGTACTGTTGACTTGTTGTTTTTAACTGTGCTCTTTACACGTGCCACGTCAATGGCATACAACATTCGGGTCTCTAACTCCCTAAATTGAAATTATATTGCGTTTGATTTCAGAGTTTTCCTTCTCTTACATGCCATCCAAGATAAACGCGTCCCATCCACCCGGGGTGCCATCCAAGGTTAACGCGTCCCATCCACCCGGGGTGCCATCCAAGGTTAACGCCTCCCATCCACCCTGGGTGCCATCAAAGGTTAACGCGTCCAATCCACCCAGGGTGCCTCCAAGGTTAACGCCTCCCATCCACCCGGGGGGGCCATCAAAGGTTAACGCGTCCCATCCACCCGGTGTGCCATCCAAGGTTAACGCCTCCCATCCACCCGGGGTGCCATCAAAGGTTAACGCGTCCCATCCACCCAGGGTGCCTCCAAGGTTAACGCCTCCCATCCACCCGGGTGCCATCCAAGGTTAACGCGTCCCATCCACCCGGTGTGCCATCCAAGGTTAACGAGTCCCATCCACACAGGGTGCCATCCAAGGTTAACGCCTCCCATCCACCCGGGGGGCCATCAAAGGTTAACGCGTCCCATCCACCCGGGGTGCCATCCAAGTTAACGAGTCCCATCCACCCGGGGGGCCATCCAAGGTTAACGAGTCCCATCCACACAGGGTGCCATCCAAGGTTAACGCCTCCCATCCACCCTGGGTGCCATCCAAGGTTAACGCCTCCCATCCACCCGGGGGGGCCATCAAAGGTTAACGCGTCCCATCCACCCGGGGGGGGGGCCATCAAAGATTAACGCGTCCCATCCACCCAGGGTGCCATCCAAGGTTAACGCCTCCCATCCACCCGGGGGGGGGCCATCAAAGATTAACGCGTCCCATCCACCCGGGGTGTTGGTGTTGTTCTTGCTTGTCTAGGCCTTGGCTGTGGATTGGCTCAGTTTAGACAGGTCAGCCACCGAACACTTATTGACATTACATTGCACTAGCTTGACAATACTTTGGTATACATACATTGGTTGTCATTACATCGGTAAACATTACACTGGTAACATTTACACTGGTATACATTACACTAGTTGACATTACATTACACTGCTTGGCATGACATTGATATACATCACAATGATATACATTACATTACACTGGTGTACATTACACTGATTAACATTATTTTACATTTGTTAAAACTGCTTACACATGTTGACATAAAATTTCACTAAGTTATATTACATAGGTTCAAATGTCAATTTTCTGTGCTTAGTTTCGCTGTAATCTTAGTGATCTGAAATATTATCATGTCATTTAAACCCGTATTTCTTAATCCCGTCATACTTAGACGTCATCTTAAGTTACTGGAGATATCTGACCCACTATCCCCGTGGGGGTTTAAGGAAACCTCCAATAACCCCAAGATGACTGGGGTATCAGGTAACTAGAACGTCAGGTCTTGGGACTTGAACTTAACATCATCCTTGTAGACTTGGGCAGAATTATAAAAAGATCAAATGGCGTGACTGGGACTAAAGGTGCATTCGCATAAGAACTATCACATAATAACTAGCAAATAAGAAATACTACGTAACAACTACCACGTTTGTCACTATTCATGCAGTTTTGACAAACGACTTCGAAGTGTCAACTTCCTCGTGAATCTTGTCAGTGTCTATGCGTGTCATAATCCATACGAATTATTTCCTATACGTGTCTGTTTCTATACGTGTCTGTTTCTATACGTGTCTGTTTCTATACGTGTCTGTTTCTATACGTGTCTGTTTCTACACACACCAGTTCTCTCCGTGTCATTTTCTAGATGTATCGATTTCATTGAATCTTCTATTGGCAAACATGATCAACCACCCCCACCCCTTTTTTTTACCCAAAACCAACAAACAAAAAGACAACCCTGAAATCCTAAATGCATGTTGCACGCCTGCCTGCAACACCCTAACACCCTTACACCCCAACACACTAACACCCAAAAACCCCAACACCCCAACCCCCTTTGTCGCACTAAAACAACGCGTGCTTCTATCACAGTTAGTAACATCCAAATTTATAAACTTGTGTTTTCTATTTCTCATATATCAAATCTCTACTCAAGCAAACACACACATACACACACACATACACACACAGCTACACACACACATACAGCCCCCCACACACACACACACAAACACACAGCCACACACTCGTGCTATTGTCACCAAAGCTCAGGCATAACACAACAATATTTGAACCACTGTAATGACTGAGCCACATTCAATGATTTCCCACAGAGGCCTAAACAGACCCCCCCCCCCACCCCCACCCCAATCTTTTTGTTTTTACCCTTTCCCAACCAACAAAATCAATTCACATTTTTTAACTACGATCCAACTCGTGCAAAAGCCCTCTGCATCGCTTCGTCCAAGCGGTATATCATTATAAATCTTTCAGCGACGGTGATTAAAAGTACCCCTCCCCTCCCGACCCCGGCCTAAATCCTCTCGATGGCAAATTCGCGGGAATTTCTTTTAATGTTGGCAATTCAGATTCCGGGGCCCGCGATGTTTCCTAATTCAGCATTCCCTGAGTCTTCTCGCTTTTCTATTGGTTCACACGTCACGTGGTGCCAGTCTCACAGTAACTCCTCTCCACCTCTCCACTTCACCCCCACCCACACACGACACGTGGGGCACCTAAGAAAACGCACCAAAAACAAAAACAAAACAAAAACATGAATGAAATAAGAAAACGAAAGAAGCAAAGAAAGACTAGTAATTTCCGGTAGAAGTTTTTCTTGTACGACTGGAAGTCTATCTGGTCGGACTGTGGCACTTCCGGTGGACAGTGGCATTTCCGGTGTAGAGCAGAGAATGGAGGAGAGCTGCGCAACTTTTTTCCCCCCATTCGAAAGTAGCTTGAGATATGAGTTCTGTTTCCATGAGTTCCGCCTCGTCGGTCGTCTAGGGCTGATGGGTGCCTGGGGGCGCCGCTGATATATGCCGGCAACGTCTGCTGATGTTCATCCCCACTCTCCGGGTGGGGGGGGCGCCGCTGATATATGCCGGTAACGTCTGCAGATGTTGAAACCAGCCCCCACCCTGGGTCATCCGGTGAAACTATCATCGGTCATTGTGATTGGGTCATTTAAAACCAACGACGCCACTTGATGTGTGTGTGTGGGAGGGGGGAGGATCACGCCGTTTGAATGCAGACAATGGATGGAGTCTAGACTAAATATTACATAACTCTGTTCTTGGTCAAATGTTTCATCTAAAAATTGTAATGACTACGTTCAACTTTGTGTAAAACAGAATAGCTTGCCCGTGGTTGCCGCCTACTTTTACCATCATGATGGGCTGGTTCCAAAATCATGTTTCTTGTTTCTAAACTCGATTCCAGTAAGTTAAGTAGGTTTAATTAAAGCAGACCCAATAACATTGTTTTTAAAATAAATTTTATACTGTTACTCTAAATAATTTCTTTCCTCTCAATTCACGGTGACCATTCGGTTCTAGAGTTCTTCCAAGTGCAAGGGGGAAAAATACAGTAGAAGCAGAAAAAAATGTAGCTCTGACAGTAAGATTCTCTGGGGGTTTTTTTCTTTTTTTAATAATAATTAAAAATTACATTTCTTAATATATATCTATGGGGAAAAGTACATTTTATTAAATGTGTAATTCTTTACTAAACCTATTTAATCCACGTTCCGATCGAGTACTTTGTCTCAAGGAGATGAAGTATAAAATAAGACATTGGAGAAAAACAAAATGAATTCCATAATTATCTCTCCTTTTATTTGCCACTCTTAGACTTATCACCCCTGCCCCTTTCCCCCTTGATTTCTACTCCCATTTTCTTGAAAAGATTAAACTTAATAATTCTTTAATTCGTTGCCGCTAAAATGGTTACAAATAAGTCGGCAGCAGCAGCAACAACAACAACAACAGAGCCCATCGGGAGCAAGACTGGAATCCTACATACCTCCCCCCATCCCCCCCCTCCCCCCCCCCCCCCGGGGGTCAGCCTTGGAAGTTGGAAAATCGTGAGGTAGTCTCCCGTGGTCAAGGATAATAACCCTTGCAGCCAATCAAGATGCTGAGTCACGAGCGTTTTAAATCATTGATTGCAGCTGGACATAGCGCAACGTCATGGGGTCGATTAGAACTTTGGGCCTGGTCATAGATGTGTTGAGCTTTGCCCTCCACCCTACGACCCAACCCACCCCTCCGACCATACCCTCGCCTAAAACTGACCCCCCGCCTAACAATTATCCTGTGCCTTATACCAATGCCACGCCTGTGTAGAAGGCTCTGCACCTGAATATCTTCAAAAACTGAATTCTTACAGAGATTGCGCTCTTCAACACAGTCCTTACTGAGAGTTCCCAGTGTGGCTGGACACAGACAGAAGTCATACCGAGTGCTGTCTTCAACACAGTCCTTACTGAGAGTTCCCAGTGTGGCTGGACACAGAAAGAAGTCATACGGAGTGCGCTCGTTTTTAAGCTATAGCGCATAAATGATGTAACAGTTTGCCTCAATCTTTGAGGGAAATTAAAATAGACTTTAGGACATTTGAGCGATGTGAGCCTGCTAAAATAGCGTGGACACAAGAGCTATAAATTATTCATAATCATAATATAAAATAATCATAATCATCATAATACCAATGCCACGCCTAATACCAATCAGACGCCCTATACCAATGCCACACCTAATACCAATGCCATACCTAATACCAATGCCACACCTAATACCAATGCCACACCTAATACCAATGCCATACCTAATACCAATGCCACACCTAATACCAATGCCGCACCTATACCAATGCCACGCCTAATACCAATGCCACGCCTAATACCAATGCCACACCTAATACCAATGCCATGTCTAATACCAATGCCATGCCTAATACCAATGCCATGTCTAATACCAATGCCATGCCTAATACCAATGCCATGCCTAATACCAATGCCATGCCTAATACCAATGCCATGCCTAATACCAATGCCATGCCTAATACCAATGCCATGTCTAATACCAATGCCACACCTAATACCAATGTCATGCCTAATACCAATGCCATGCCTAATACCAATGCCATGTCTAATACCAATGCCATGCCTAATACCAATGCCATTCCTAATACCAATGTCATGCCTAATACCAATGTCATGCCTAATACCAATGCCATGCCTATACCAATGCCAAACCTAATACCAATGCCATGCCTAATACCAATGACATGCCTAATACCAATGCCATGCCTAATACCAATGCCATGCCTAATACCAATGCCATGCCTAATACCAATGTCATGCCTAATACCAATGCCATGCCTAATACCAATGCCATGCCTAATACCAATGTCATGCCTAATACCAATGCCATGCCTATACCAATGCCAAACCTAATACCAATGCCATGCCTAATACCAATGCCATGCCTAATACCAATGCCACGCATAATATCAATGATCCAACCATGACACAATCATGATCCAAACATGATCCAATCATGATCCATCCATGATACAATTATGACCGGTCCATGACCCAATCATGATCCAACCATGACCCAATCATGACGCAACCATAATCCAATCATGATACATCCATGATACATCCATGATCCCACCATGACCCAATCATGACCCAACCATGATCCAATCATGATCCATCCAATATCCAAACAGACCCAATCATGACTCAACCATAACCCAACCATGAGCCAGCCTGACCCATCATGATCCAACCATGACCCACCCATGACCCAATCATGATACATCCATGATACATCCATGATCCCACCATGACCCAATCATGACCAACCATGATCCAATAATGATCCATCCAATATCCAACCAGACCCAATCATGACTCAGCCATGACCCAACCATGAGCCAACTATGACCCAATCATGATCAGACCAATTTCCATCCATGACTCAACCATGATCCAATCATGATCAAACCATGATCCAATCATGATCAAACCATGATCCAGTCATGACCCAATCCTGATCAAACCATGATCCATCCATGGTCATTCCATTATCCATCCATGATCCAACCATGATCCAAGAACGCTTTAGTTGGTTTGTTCCTAACCATTGGGCAATCCGATAAAATCTGTTTTGTTAACCTTGTGACGTTTTTGTAATGTCAAGGATACAAATCGTGCATACTAAAAATACCCACATGTCGAAATGCGCATGCGCTGCATTTGAACTTAAATACTTATAAGTTGAGGATTTCAGCATCGGGCGCTGATTGTTGACTTTAAGATGGCGTTGTTGTCTACGTGGGTCTCGTTGGTCGACAAATAACCAGCGTTCCGACCCAACAACACGGCAGCAGCAGCAACGTCAATTTGTTTTAAATGCTTTGAACATTATAGATTTGGACTTTAAAAGGGCTGTACGGTGGTGGTTTGGGGGCGGAGGGGGCAGAATTGATTTTATAGCGGAGATATAAGTGCATCCGACTTCGCAATACTGTGTGAAATTGTGTTGTAAGACTCGGGTACAGAATTGTTGTTCAAAGGTTGGGTATTTCATAATACGTGATTTTGGATTATTGCAGGGAATTATTCTTACAATGCTTTAGATTGGTGAAACAAAAAATTGTAGATAACAGCATCAGTCGTCAGTAAAATAATGCAAATAAATGCATGAACATATGTTAAATTATGCATCATACCAGCCCACCCCACTGCATCTTAGTAACCCTATCCAGTGCATCATATCAACTCTACCTAGTTCATCAAATCAAACCGAATAAGTACATCATATCAACTCTACCTGGTGCATCATACCAAACGTACTTAGTCCATCAAATCAAACCGAATAAGTACATCATATCAACTCTACCTGGTATATCATACCAACCCACCCCACTGCATATTATTAACCCTACTTAGTGCATCATATCAACCCTATCCAATACATCATGTCAACCCTACCAAATACATTATGTCAACCCTACCCAATGCATCATATCAATCCTACCCAATGCATCATGTCAACCCTACCAAATACATCATGTCAACCCTACCCAATACATCATATCAACCCTACCAAATACATCATGTCAACCCTATCTAATACATCATGTCAACCCTACCCAATGCATCATATCAACCCTACCAAATGCATCATGTCAACCCTACCAAATACATCATGTCAACCCTACCAAATGCATCATGTCAACCCTACCAAATACATCATGTCAACCCTACCAAATACATCATGTCAACCCTACCAAATGCATCATGTCAACCCTACCAAATACATCATGTCAACCCTACCAAATGCATCATGTCAACCCTACCAAATACATCATGTCAACCCTACCAAATACATCATGTCAACCCTACCAAATGCATCATGTCAACCCTCTCCATAGCATCATATCAACCCTACCAAATGCATCATGTCAACCCTACCAAATACATCATGTCAACCCTACCAACTGCATCATGTCAACCCTACCAAATACATCATGTCAACCCTACCAAATACATCATGTCAACCCTACCAAATGCATCATGTCAAACCTCTCCATAGCATCATATAAACCCTACCAAATGCATCATGTCAACCCTACCAAATACATCAAGTCAACCCTACCAAATACATCATATCAACACTACCAAATACATCATATCAACACTACCAAATACATCATGTCAACCCTACCAAATACATCATATCAATCCTACCAAATACATCATGTCAACCCTACCAAATACATCATATCAACCCTACCAAATACATCATATCAACCCTACCAAATACATCACATCAACCCTACCCAATGCATCATGTCAACCCTATCCAATGCATCATATCAACCCTACCCAATGAACCATATCAACCCTACCAAATACAGCATGTCAACCCTACCCAATGCATCATATCAACCCTACCAAATACATCATATCAACCCTACCAAATACATCATATCAACCCTACCCAATGCATCGTATCAACCCTATCCATAGCATCATATCAACCCTACCAAATACATCATATCAACACTACCCAATGCATCATATCAACCCTATCAAATAAATCATATCAACCCTACCCAATGCATCATATCAACCCTACCAAATACATCATATCAACCCTACCCATTGCATCATATCAACCCAACCTAATACATCATATCAACCCTACCAAATACATCATATCAACCCTACCAAATACATCATATAAACCCTACCCAATGCATCGTATCAACCCTATCAACCGCATCATATCAACCCTATCAAATACATCATATCAACCCTACCCAATGCATCATATCAACCCTATCCATAGCATCATATCAACCCTACCAAATACATCATATCAACCCTACCAAATACATCATATAAACCCTACCCAATGAATCATATCAACCCTATCCATAGCATCATATCAACCCTATCAAATACATAATTTCAACCCTACCCAAAGAATCATATCAACCCTATCCATAGCATCATATCAACCCTAACAAATACATCATATCAACCCTACCCAATGCATCATATCAACCCTACCCAATGCATAATATCAACCCTACCAAATACATCATATCAACCCTACCAAATACATCATATCAACCCTACCCAATGAATCATATCAACCCTACCCAATGCATCATATCAACCCTACCCAATGAATCATATCAACCCTACCCAATGAATCATATCAACCCTATCCACGGCATCATATCAACCCTACCCAATGAATCATATCAACCCTACCCAATGCATCATATCAACCCTATCCAATGAATCATATCAACCCTACCCAATGAATCATATCAACCCTATCCACAGCATCATATCAACCCTATCCAATGAATCATATCAACCCTATCAAATACATCATATCAACCCTACCCAATGAATCAGATCAACCCTACCCAAAGCATCATATCAACCCTATCCAATGAATCATATCAACCCTATCAAATACATCATATCAACCCTACCCAATGCATCATATCAACCCTATCAAATACATCATATCAACCCTACCCAATGCATCATATCAACCCTACCAAATACATCATGTCAACCCTACCAAATACATCATATCAACCCTACCAAATACATCATATCAACCCTACCAAATACATCATATCAACCCTACCCAATGCATCATATCAACCCTACCCAATGCATCATATCAACCCTACCCAATGCATCATATCAACCCTATCCACGGCATCATATCAACCCTATCCACAGCATCATATCAACCCTACCCAATGCATCATATCAATCCTATCCAATGAATCATATCAACCCTATCCAATGAATCATATTAACCCTATCCATGGCATCATATCAACCCTATCCACAGCATCATATCAACCCTACCCAATGCATCATATCAACCCTATCCAATGAATCATATCAACCCTATCCACGGCATCATATCAACCCTATCCACAGCATCATATCAACCCTATCCACAGCATCATATCAACCCTATCCACAGCATCATATCAACCTAATCCACAGCATCATATCAACCCAATCCACAGAATCATATATGTTTTGCCTGTAGTCTTGTAAGCCGACTGTTGTGTTTTGTCTGTAGTTTTGTTGGGCGGCTGTTGTGATTATTTTCGCCAAGTTTAGATCCATATTAAAATCTCTTATCTATATTTTTCTTCTGGTGTGGCTGCTTCCATTTCACAACCGGCCCTTAAATCGGCGAGCGTCATGCTTGACGTCATGTGTGACATTTGAACTCAGGTAAAAAGGTTGAATTTTTTCTGAGACGATTATTATATTAATCAAAAAAGAGCCACGGGTATGGTGTAGGACTGCTTGTAGGACTGTCTGTAGGACTATTGTTTAAAGGTTGGCAGGTATGCTGTAGCACTATCTGTATGACTATCGTTTAAAGGCAGCAGGTAGGGTGTAGGACTGTCTGTAGGACTATTATTTAACAGCCAGCAGGTATGGTGTAGCACTATCTGTATGACTATCGTTTAAAGGCCGGCAGGTATGGTGTAGGACTGCTTGTAGGACTATAGTTTAAAGGCCGGCAGGCATTGTGTAGGACTGCTTGTAGGACTGTCTGTAGGACTTATTTTTTTTTTTAAAAGCCAGCAGGTAGGGTGTAGTACTATGGTTTAAAGGCCAGCATAAATGAGAATGTAACCTGGTCCCACCGGATATTTTATCAAAATACGTGGAACCGGTGTAAAAAACTGAACCTGAAATGTAAACTGTCAACTGTCATAAAATTCCCAAAAAAGTTAATCTGAACAAAACATGCCCATAAGCTATGTTACTACTCAGGGGAATTTTTGTTCTTGCCATTTTTAATAAAAATCAAGATCCGTCCATTAAGAATGAAAAGGTCCAACAAAGTTAAGGGGAAAATCCGAAATCTTCCAGCTTGTCGTAGAGAATATGGCTTCTTTGTTCTTCCGCCTCTATCCCAGAATGTATTTCCCGGTATTAGGAAGCACTTTTAAATTGAAGATGTAATTTCCCTTTGAAGACCGGCAAAAATTCCACACCATCCACGTGACATCTCTCACGCGCATCTCCCCCCCCCCCCCCCCCCGTGTTTACCCGCTTTAATCTCGTATTTTGATTGGTTAACGCGATAATTTGAAACATAAAGGGTGCATCTGATTGGTTGATAACGCAAATGCCTTATCCCAAAGCATGATACAATGCGCCCTGTGCTTGAAGAAAATCAGATCAGCGCCGCCGGAAATTAAGTCCCCTGCCGCCCCCCTCCCCGGTCCTCCCTAAAAAAGATGTGGGAAGTCACAGCGTTGATACAGAGAGCTGACGGTAGGAAGGAAAGTGTAATGGGGTAGGGGGGGCGTCCTTGTTAAAGCATGTAGGATTAGGAGACAAAAGGAAGACATGAAGCAGACAAAAAACATGGCGTGTGCACACGCGTACGCATGCGGCACTGACGTGAGCATAAGGTGAAGAAGAAATCCCATAAGATTTTTAATTACACTGATTAAATCAACACATCGTCATGTTGTCAAAGCTTAAAAAACTTCCTTTTTTCTTTTTTTTTTAAATCGAGCAAACTCCATAGAAAAAAAGTTGAAAAGCTCTATCACCCTCAATTGATATAATATGGGATTTGATTTCAGAGTTTGCCTTGTCTTAGATGTCTTAGGCGCCATACAAGGTTAAGACCCATACATCCGGGGTATTGGTGTTGTTTTTTGGCTCGCCTGGGCTTTGGCTGGGGACTGACTCGGTTGTAACCGCTCAGCGGTCTAATATCTATTGTGTGTTCATGTTCAAGTTTTATATTGCGCTCCCGAATGGTTTAATCATATAATCATAGTGTGTTGTTATGGTGTTTTGAACGCTTTGGCGATACACTGCGTTAAACTGTGCTCCGTGGAGCCCCAAAGGATCTGCTTAAAGTTTTGAGTTGCTCCTTGGCCGCACCAGGAAAATCCGAAATAATATTAACTTGTGAGACATAGAGTAGACCTAAGGGGCTCACCCTTAACTTGATGCTAAAAAGCCCTCCGTGAGTAAAAAAAAAAAAAAAAAAAAAGAAGTTTGAGAACCACTCACTTACTGATATAATCATATTGTTTTGTTCTCCTATCATGAATGCCTTAGAAATATATTCCTTTTGATCGTTATGTTATTGTCCACAGTGGTTTTGTGATATAATCATATTTTTATATGTCAGTTACTTCCAAATGGTTTGCCGATATAATCTTATTGTTGCATTTTTTTAATGTTGTTTTCAGGAATCGGAAGTTGCGCAGGACTGGGCGTGTTCGTGATGTCTGCGCACGTGGCCAAGAACGAGGCTGGCCCGGCAGTGGTCTTGTCCGTACTGACCGCAAGTCTCGCCGCTCTGCTGTCAGGTAGGTGGTTTATGTTCTTGCACCGTCTTCAAACTATAAACTACTGCGTGGCCAGCATCAAATCCTTTTAACAATTTTATTATGATCCCATTTAATTATCTGCTCTTGTGTAAAGATATCAGTACATATATCAGTACATATATCAGTACATATATCAGTACATATATCTAAAAGGGGTTCAAAGAACCTTTGTCAGCAAGTCTAAGCGTTCGACGATATTATATAATTACGGGACGTACAGGAAGGGGTGGGGAGAGGGGGGGGGGGGAATTTCAGGAAAGATGTTTGCCTTACCATTGTTAAGAGTCTTCCAAAAACAATTTTTTTGTTTGGGGTCGGGGGAGAGGAGAGGGGAGGGGTTAGGGAAGAGGGGAGTGGGAGAGGGTGGCATGCAAATGACAAGTGAAAGGTTGTGTTCATGAATTGATTTGACTGTCAAGTGAAAATTTGTTTCCATGAATTGATTTGACTGACAAGTGAAAGGTTGTGTTCATGAATTGATTTGACTTACAAGTGAAAGGTTGTGTTCATGAATTGATTTGACTGACAAGTAAAAGGTTGTGTTCATTAATTGATTAGACTGTCAAGTGAAAAGTTGTGTTCATTAATTGATTTGACTGACAAAAGAAAGGTTGTGTTCATGAATTGATTTGACTGTCAAGTGAAAGGTTGTGTTCATGAATTAATTCGACTCACAAGTGAAAAATTGTGTTCATTAATTGATTAGACTGTCAAGTGAAAAGTTGTGTTCATGAATTGATTTGACTGACAAAAGAAAGGTTGTGTTCATGAATTGATATTGACTCACAAGTGAAAGGTTATATTCATGAATTGATTCGACTCACAAGTGAAAGGTTATATTCATGAATTGATTTGATCGACAAGTGAAATGTTATGTTCAACTGACAAGAGAAGTTCTTGGAAATGAAAGATTAGAAATAATAACCCAGAGATCGCTGTTTCAACATTTAACTTAATTGCTTCATATATTTATGTGACTGTTGGCTCACCTCAGTCGGTACTCTCACCCACCTCAGTCGGAACTCTCACCCACCTCAGTCGGGACTCTCACCCACCTCAGTCGGGACTCTCACCCACCTCAGACGGGACTCTCACCCACCTCAGTCGGGACTCTCACCCACCTCAGTCAGGGCTCTCACCCACCACAGTCGGGGCTCTCTTCCACCACAGTCGGGGCTTTCGTCCACCTCAGTCGGGGCTTTCGTCCACCTCAGTCGGGGCTCTCGTCCACCTCAGTCGGGGCTTTCGTCCACCTCAGTCGGGGCTCTCATCCATCTCAGTCGGGTCTCTCATCAGCCACAGTCGGAGCTCTCACCCACCTCAGTCGGACAAAACCGGGACAAAACCCGGACAAAACTCGGACAAAACCGGGACAAAACCCGGACAAAACTCGGACAAAACCCGGACAAAACCCGGACAAAACCGGGACAAAACCCGAACAAAACTCGGACAAAACCGGGACAAAACCCGGACAAAACCCGGGCAAACGCCTAGAAACGTTCTTGCTGGTTGGTGTGTTTGTTTTTTTTTTAAACAAATTCTACTGGACTGAATCTAAATTTGGCGTACACGCAGATAAGACAGAAAAAACACACCAAAAACCACAGAGAAGGAATAAAAAGCGAAACGAAACGATGGATGCCATCGGACATTATAGTAATCTTGAAATTGCAGACGGTAATTCTTGCAGACCAGGGAATACGATAACAATAGTACCTTTAAAAATGCATCTATATCAGATGACTTGTTTGATCCAGAAATATTTGACGTGGAACTGCGTGGGAAAAAACGGTTATAGGAACAAAGAAAAGGAAACAAATATTCTTAAAACGTGAAAATACCAGATAATGGGTGATTTATTTTGGGAACATTGGTTTGTTACTATATAACATAAACTGGGAAGAAACTAATTTTTATGAATCAGGATCTACTGAAAGAAAAAACTTTATGAATTTTAATTTAAATATCTTTTTCGGGCGTCAAAAGTAAAACATTTGGAAAAAATATTTTCGGACCAAACAAAATTGACCTTGACAAAAAGACGATTGCTGTACGTTTCTAACTTGAAGAAAGCATTCAGATACGACGTAAAGCATTCACATACGACATCAGGACGTAAAGTCTTTTCATCGACACATTGATGCAAAAAAATTCTTAATTCATCTCAAGAATCGCTCAAACCAGGCCTGCACAACTCACAATGTTAGGCGGGTCGTAATACTTCATGAAAAACTTGTGCAGGCCGAAAGATAATGGGACGGGGGGAACGCTATTAACAAAATAATAATAATAATAAATATTATGCACTTCGTGGGCCGCAAAGTGTGTGCTGGCGGGCCGCATGCAGCCCATGGCTTAAACAAATGGGAAACCTAAAAAATCTTCACAATCGGAAAGATAGACCACACTTTGAACCTACAGAACTTGTAATCTTCACACCGAACCACAGATCACGTGATAAGTGACAAGTGGGACCGGCTACTCTCAAACGCCGGAAGGACACAAGATCCGGCCGCGTAAATTCGGAATACAGTTGACGAGACCGGAAGCTCCGAGTAAACAAATGTGACAGACAGTACTTCCGGTTTGGGAAATTCATCTGCCACTCATGGCGACTGCTGGCAGATTTGCAAATTAAAACAAACGGGAAAAAACTGAAGAGTGGGGGAGGGGTTGACTTCTAAAAAGTGGGTCAACCGGAAGCTGAAACGGAGGATGAAGTATATGACATCATCTTGGGTTCAAAGTCCTCGTTGGTGGTCATTTAATTACTCTGTATTGGTCAGGTGAGAATGTCGAAATAAAGGTGACAAGGCAGCTGGACACGATGGCAAAGGATAGGAAAATTGAATCCGTCTCCAGGCCACCAACCCGCCAAGTTATGAAAGCTGTGAAAAGCGCGATGTGCGTCTGCAACTTGCAAAATCAATTGTATCTTTTTTAAAGTTTAGTCTTATTTTATTTTATTTTTTATTTTAATTGGGGGGGGGGGGGTGCGGTTTGTGGTTTGTTTGAAGGGTTGGTGGTTGGGTTGGTGGTTGGGTTGGTGGTTGGGTTGGTGGTTGGTTTGGGGTTTTTGTTTGGTGTGTTTGGTATGAGGGTTGTGACGTAGGGGGTCAAAATTTACTAGCCAAACCTCTCCATGTTGTCTCTAAGTGAAGAATTCAATGTGGGCAAAGAGGAAAAAGAAATAAAAATTCAAATAAAGAATTACTTTCCTCAACTGTTTCTTTTTCCCGCCCCACCCACCTTTCATCCCCAACTCAGAAATCACCCTCTAACCCTCACCCCATACATGCTATACATCCCATGCACCCCATAAAACCCATTTACTCCATATGCCCAAACAACCTGTAAATCCCATACACTCCATTCATCTCAAATACTCGTAAGCCCCATACACTCCATAAACCCCATACACTCCATAAACCCCATACACTCCATACATCTCATATACTCCATACACCTCATACATCTCATACACTCCGTGCGTCCCATACACTCCATACACCCCTAACACCCCTTACACTCCATACACTCCTTACACTCCATACACCCCTCACACCCCATACACCCCTTACACTCCATACACTCCATACACCCCATACACCCCATACAGCCCATACCCGACAGTTATCCATTACTTAATCCATTTGCAATATCACGTGACACCTTTACTCTTCCACTCATATCCGCGCCCACTCTCACCCCACCCAACACCCCACCAAGCCCCGAAAACCCCCTCCAGAGCCTGTTTGCTTCCTCCCGACTAATCAAGGTGCTGCCCTCTCGAGACGTCCGTTCAAGATGCAGTACACGGCCCTCCTCTTGCCCGGGTGGTTACGAGACCGAGCCTTCAACGCTTTAACTCTTTAGGAGATTTCCGGAGACCATTTGGATTGCCCCCCCCCTCCCCGGCTCCCCTCCGGATAGCATCCTAGTGAAGAAACTGCACACGCGATGTCGAGTACTTTGTTCTTGTCCTCACAAAACTCGGTCCAAGTTCAAAGTAAGAAATACTTCCTCAGTGAAAAAAAATCATCGATTGCTTGCTGATTGATCCTAATCAATGATTTGTGTCGTAAATTTGGGGGGATTTTTTGAGAATACTTATTAGACTCAAACTCAACTTATTGCATGATGACCTATTAGGTGGGAGGAAACAGTCTAAAGTACATGAAGGGGTACAACCATAGAAGTAGATAGATTAGACCAGGCGTCGGCAACCTCTTTGTCCTAGTCCTAGTGAGTGTCAAATATTTTTCCTGGTGTCAAAGATTTCCTCGTCTAAGGTATTATGCAGGTCGGCGAATATTTGGTGTCTTCATATTCTCATGTCACAGATTCCACCTGGTCTATCTTCATTTGGTCATAACCACTGACTAGTTCGATGCAAACAATGCTAAAAGGTTCATTGATATATTACTGGTTTTATTTCACAGAACTCGAACACATCCATTAGTTAAGCTGCACAATGAAGTTCAGTCATAAATACATCTGTAGAACACTATTCCCTTCAGGCAAACCATCTCACAGTGCGCTATATCAAAACTATCTCGCCGTCTCTCGTTCTATCTCGCAGTCTCTCGTTCTATCTCGCTGTCTCTCGTTCTATCTCGCTGTCTCTCGTTCTATCTCACTGTCTCGTTCTATAACGCTGTCTCTCGTTCTATCTCGCTGTCTCTCGTTCTATCTCGTTGTCTCTCGTTCTATCTCACCCACTACTTCTCAAAATCCCTAGTTCACTCTCGTCCTTCAAAAACTTGGTCTCCCCTATTATCCCAATAATTCACGCACGCGTCCATGACTTGAAGACAGTTCACACTCGTTCACATAACCTAAACCCACAACCGCACAACACACACTCTACCTCTGATTTCATGACCTTGACAGTGAGCGAAATATGGGATTTCTAATTCATTCAGCAAACCAACAATCCATAAGTCTACAAAGTGCCGTTGAAGATAGATCAGCATGATACACTAGACAAGTGTGCCGTTATAGATAGTTCTGCGTGCCACGCTAGACAAGTGTGCCATTGAAGATAGCTATTCGTGCCATGCAAGTCCAATGTGCCATTGAAGGTAGCTCTGCGTGCCACGCTAGACAAGTGTGACATTAAGAAAGGTCTATGTGCCACGAAAGGCACGTGTGCCATTGAAGATCCCTCTGCGTGCCACGCAAGGCACGTATACCATTGAAGGTAGCTCTGCGTGCCACGCTAGACAAGTGTGGCATTAAGATAGCTCTATGGGCTACGAAACTCCCGTCTGCCGTTGAAGATCGCTCTGGGTGCACTGCTTGGCAGGTACGCCATGTGTTCTCGACTCCTAGACTAGACCATAGAAAAGGAATGATTGAGCGGTAGTTTGTATGCATCCGACCTTAACAAACAAATCATTAACGTTAACTCATGGACTCACAGTCACAAATTCCGAACTGAGAGGTCAGGAAACATAGACAAATGGATAAATTCTTAATAAAATAAGCAGTTGGCAATAGGCAATAAGCAATGGGCAGTTGATAGTAGGCAGTAGCCATTAGGCAGTAGACAGTTGGCAGTAGGCAGTTAATAGTAGGCAGTCGGCAGTTGAAAGGCATTAGGGAGTAGACAGACAACATATTCCAGATGGTAAACAGAAGACAGTGACAGTAGAAAGCAGATCGTGTATGGCAAGCTGTAGATAACAAAACGTTTTTTTTTTTAAAAAGTAGACAGTGGGCATGAGACAAGTCAAAGAGTAAAACTCGAGAGGACATCAAAAGGCGAAAACGTGTCAATGAAGAAGTGATCTAATGTCCACTGCCGGCACAATGCGACAAGTTTCATTTGCATCATTTCCCGTCGCTAATTTCAACTCTCGACAAGAGCATCGGCCGTGTTTCAAGTCCTAATGAGTTTATCGACCCACTGGGCCTCCAGGGGTTAATACAAATTTAGCGCGATTACAATTAAGCCGAAATTGTTGACTTTTGGCATTATTTACGCATCCCTCAATCCATTCTATCAATCCTACCACAATTGACATGTGATCCATTCTCTCAATCCAATCACAATTGACGCATGATCCACCCAGAAGCTACACATTAATCCCACCAGAGGTGGATAAAGATTATTTTTAAAATATGGGCAGGGGTTCTCGTGATGACAACAGTTTAGTGGATGTTTTGTCAATTTGTATCTGTTGCCATCATAAACAAGAAACAGACAAATGCCATAGGTTATACTGTTAGCAGAGAAACAGACACCAGGATGTCACTGCTAATACTGTTAGCAGAGAAACAGACAACATAAACCTCGCGTTTGTCACTCAACGATCCTGGTGACGGTTTGGCCCCTCAACTTTTCGAATGACAGCTGTCATTTAGCAATTCTGATGGCGTGTGTCCCACAAGATTTCAAATGGCGTATGCCGTTGAACCTTTCAATTGAATAGTGTCATTTAAAAATTATGATGTCATCTGTCATTGAGCGTTCCTCGTGGCGTCTGTCACTGATTGCTACTACTGAATAACCTTGTCACTGATTGCTACTACTGAATAACCTTGTCACTGATTGCTACTACTGAATAACCTTGTCACAGATTGCTACTACAGAATAACCTTTACTTGCATTTCGCCACATTTATTACGAGCATAATTTCATTGAATAAAAAAACTAGTTTGTGTTAACTCAAAATTCAATGAATATTTAGCGATGTATTCGTTGAGGGCAGAAATATTCTGATAACTTAAAGTAACATGTTCCTATTTAAATGACACGGTATGCTGACGTGGCCTGTTGACAATGTGCGTCATTTTTACGGATTTCTAATACAAAACTTTGGCTTTATTTAACCGACTCCATTCTGTGTGAGGTTTGTCGTCAGCCAAATTAGCCAACACCTGTGCTGATGTCTTCAGCCAAATTAGCCAGCACGTGAGCTGATGTTGTCGTCAGCCAATTTAGCCAACAGCTGAGCTGATGTTGATGTTAGCCAAATTAGCCAACAGCTGAGCTGATGTTGTCGTCAGCCAAATTAGCCAACAGCTGAGCTGATGTTGTCGTCAGCCAAATTAGCCAACAGCTGAGCTGATGTTGTCGTCAGCCAAATTAGCCAACAGCTGAGCTGATTTTATCGTCAGCCAAATTATCCAACACTTGAGCTGATGTCGTCAACCATATTATCCAACACTTGAGCTGATGTCGTCAGCCAAACTATCCAACACTTGAGCTGATGTTGTCAACCATATTATCCAACACTTGAGCTGATGTCGTCAGCCAAATTATCCAACAGCTGAGCTGAAGTTGTCGTCAGCCATATTATCCAACACTTGAGCTGATGTCGTCAGCCATATTATCCAACACTTGAGCTGATGTCGTCAGCCAAATTATCCAACACTTGAGCTGATGTTGTCGTCAGCCAAATTATCCAACACTTGAGCTGATGTTGTCGTCAGCCAAATTATTCACTGTCCACGACGTTTCACTCCTAGCTGCTGGCGCATGCATATTTCTTTCTGACTGATCTAACAAATGTCACGCGCGAGACGTGTCACGTGATTTGAACACGAAACTCGTCTGAATCCTGGGAAAGATGATCAAACAATTGTCACGCACAAGTCTAGTCGTGACTCCGAGTTATCGGGTTCTTAGATTCCTTTTTTTTAAACAGTTTTTTTTCTGATTCATATAATTCAAACAAATAATCTCTAAACTTATATCTTTTGAACGTGATGCTAAATTTTCAGCTGTTTATTAAATATTATTATTATTATATGTTGTCTTATATAGCGCGGTACCCCAGCCAAGGGCTAGGCTCACCACGCTGTACATAAAAATATTAGCAAAAGAAACATAAGTGTGCCAATAAAACAAAATACATTTATGTAATAAAGAATAGCTGTATAGAGACAAACAAAAACAAACGCATATTCACCCCACCCACACCAGAACTTTTACATGTGAAGCCATGGACCGCGGCCAGCAGCATCGTTTATCGGTCAGATTTGAGGAATCAGTCAGAGTAATAGAGTTTAAAGAGATGTGTTTTGAGTGCAGTTTTGAAGGCCTGTGTGGTTGTTATATTGCGAATGTGTAGCGGAAGAGGATTCCATTGTTTGAGGGCGCAGAAAGAGAAAGATCGTTCACCGTATGTTTTAGTACGTGTCTTAGCAACGGACAGAATACGCGTGTCTGCAGAGGAGCGAAGCTGTCGAAGGGGTGAATAGACAGAAAGAAGTTCGTTTAGATAGGAAGGGTAGGAATCTGAGAAGAAGTTATGACATAGAACAGACAGTTTGTACTCAATGCGTGCCTTTATAGGAAGCCAATGAAGTGAGTGGAGCAGTGGAGAGACATGATCACGTTTTTTTGCCTTTAGAACTAGCCTAGCAGCTGAATTTTGAACCTTTTGTAGTTTTTCTAAGAAGTGTTTTGGTGAACCTGACAGGAGAGAGTTGCAATAGTCAAGACGAGAGAGAACAAGAGCACAGACTAGTGTTTTTGTTGCGCTAACTGTCAGGTAGTGGCGGATGGAGCTGATCTGACGGATAGCGGTGTATGCAGAACGACAAATGTGAGAGATATTTTTATCAAGAGACATGTTGTTAGAAAGAATATAACCAAGATTCCTGGCAGAGGATGTAAACTGTATGATGGCGTTACCTACTTGAAATGAGTTGGGGAGAGTTGAGGTAGATGATGATTTGTGATTCTGAATGAGGAGTGCTTCCGTTTTGTCATCATTAAGCTTTAACTTGTTGAGTGACATCCAAGACTTGACATCATCAATGCACTCCCGCAAATTCTGGACATCGGAATCCACAAGAGAGGGATGGGTATGGTTGTATAGCTGCGTGTCATCTGCGAATGACTGGCTCTCAACAGCATGCCTCCCGTGCAAGAGGAAAAGTGGCCTGGTGTACAATGTGAATAGAACCTGGCCCAAAACTGACCTCTGTGGCACTCCGTACACCAAATCAGCACTGTCGGAGATACAGTCATCGATAGAGACCGCCTGCGTTCTATCGGAGAGGAACGACCTAAACCAAGACAAAACAGAACCAGAAATGCCAAAATAATTTTCAAGGGTTTTGTAAAGGGTTCCATGGTCAACAGTGTCAAAGGCCGCACTGAGATCTAAGAGGATCAGGATGGAGACATTACCGCTGTCCAATTCGAGCAAGAGGTCATTGGTGACTCTCAAGAGAGCTGTCTCTGTGCTGTGGAAAGGTCTATAGGCTGACTGATTAGGACTGAGAAGAGAGTGGTCGTTTAAGTAAGCAAAAAGCTGTTTCAGAACTAGTTTTCAATGACTTTAGATAGAAATGATAAATTAGATACAGGTCTGTAGTTGTTCAAGCTATTTTCGTCTAAACCAGGCTTCTTAAGCAATGGTTTGATGATAGCTGTCTTACAAATAGATGGAACAGTGCCAGAGGACAAGCTTTTATTGATTATGTGTGTTATCGTTGGGAGCAAACGATCTAATGACTCAACCAACAGAGGGGTGGGAATGGGGTCTAAAGAACAAGACGTAGGTTTAGATTTTAGAATAATATTTTTAACCTCTAGTTCTGAAACAGGTTTAAAAACATCGAAATGTGAACTAACAGAGGAAGAATGAGGCAAGTCTAGGGGCGGTGCGTCAAGGCGATCAAGGTCAGCGCGAATGTCAGCAACTTTGCTTATGAAGAAATCACAGAAAATATCTGGTTGCTCGGGCAACGGAAACACTGAAGGAAGAACAATTCCTTTTTTACTCCCACTGAGGTGGCTACAAACTTCAAACAACTGCCTGTTTGTTTTACCCATAATTATCTTTTGGCTAAAATATAAAGTCTTAGCACGACTAATAATCTGAGTGACACGCTTCTTGGCAGTAGAATAAATCTGCTTAAAAACTACAAGACCTGACCTTAACCACTTTTTTTCTGCACTACGGCGCTCTATCTTGGCACTGCGTAGTTCTTCCCTTATGGTCGCATACCATGGAGCTGACCGTGCTGATCTAACATTGCGGCGGGTGACAGGGGCGTGCCGATCAAGCACAGTGCGCAATGCACGGTCTAGCGTTTCCAAAGTAGGGCAGAGGGCGGGGGACACTTCTAAACTTAGGTCGTGCTTAAAGGCATTCCTATTTATAGTTCGCAGACTGCGGACCTCCCTGAGCTGAGGGAGAGGATTGGGGGCCCTAACGCTAAGCTCGCAAATAACAGAAAAGTGGTCAGAGGACAGCTCTTGAGTGATTGAAGTAGATCTAACTACCCAATCCTGAGGCCTATGTATCACCCAATCAAGAACATGTCCACGATTATGAGTCGGTTGGTCGACTGATTGATGAAGACTAAATACGTCCAAAAGGTCCATCATCCTGGCAGTGGAGGGGTGCTGCGGCTGGTCGAAATGAATGTTCATATCGCCTACTACCATAAAAGTGCCAGCCAATATGTTGCAATAATCTAGCAGATCCGGGAATTATCGATGAAACACAGCATCAGTAAGTTTATTTTTCCTGCTAGGGCATATACGATAAATGCACATAAAATGAACGTTCTACTGGGGCACTGACAGGGTACGTTGAACTACTTCAAAAGATGTATGAGCGAATGGGAGATCTGTGACAAAAGCTGTATGATGGGACAACGTGTCTCTGTAGATAATAGCAAGGCCTCCACCGCGAGTTGAACGAGGAAATGATCGGGCAGAGTAGCCAGATGGAGCGAGATCGGCGCACTTCCCTTCATCGCCAGTCAGCCGAAACCAGGTCTCCTCGATAAACAGAATGTCAATCTGCCTATCAGTGATAAACTCGGAGACGGCGATGCGTTTCTCATAAGAGCCAAGCGATTGAGCGTTGAATGAGGCGATGCGAAGCTGTCTGTTGTTTGAATGTGAATGAGGTTGGCAGGGTTAGAGTAGCATAGAGTAGGTCTTTGTGATGAATGAGTGACAAGTTGTTGTTGTTGTTGTTGTTTTTTCCGTCTCCCACCACGACGGGTGCGCTTCCGGGGCAGGCCTCGACCAATCAGAAGTTCTTTTAGTCGACACACAAGGTCAGCGGTCAGATGCGTACGCTTGGTATTCAATGACAATAGCCGATCACGTGTGTATACAAGCACAGGTCGGTTACCTCTGTGAGGCCGGGGTTTGTCACTGACGTATCATCGACTTGCCCAAGTGATGAGCTTGGTGACGACAAAGATGGCCGACCGTGTAGGAGGCAAATTTCACTGACCTTTGCTACAAAGAAAATCCAAAACCACACAAATCCGAAGTCTGAAGGGACAAAAAACATAGCCGGATCAAAGCAGCGGTCCATGGCGGATATCCAATACAGAACTAACAATACGAAAATCAGTAAAACACACACAAAATTGCATTCAATCAGGAGCCCGAGTCTATACGTGCCTGCAAGGCGTAGCCTCGTTCTCCCTCTATGTGATCACAGTTAATTATGGTTTTCACTTTTCTTCTTGTGTTTCTGTGCGAGCAAAATCTACGAAAGTGTAAATGATACATCCTCCTATCGAGCTGAAACTTGGCACGTAAACTCGTTGCCGGGGACAACACATTCTGTCAAATTTTATGCCCCACCCTCAAAAATATATTTTTCCTCTTTTTCTTAAAAAGTGTGTGTGGGGAGGGGGTGTTATTGATTTATTCCACGGTTGCATGTTTTGTGTGGAGATTAATTGTGCGGCTGTTGCTATTAGCTTTTTATTTGTGACGAATTGGGTATTCAGTAAAATAATCAAATGTATTTTAAAGGGGAAAATAAAGGAAATTTGAAACGTGTTTTCGCCAGAAGTTTACCCATTTACATAACCGCTGCTAAATCAGTGATAAATCACGTACAAATTCATAAATGCAAAGAAAACTGCATATAAAGGATTTATACGGAAAAAATATTTTAGGAGTTGTTAGATTTAAATATTATTTAATGTTGTTTGACTGCTGTTTGTTCGCGACACGTTCTTTGTTATTTTTTAATTATTGCCTCCGGTCTTCCAACCCCAAGTTCATAATACCATAGTTGAGTAGCCCTTGCTACCAGTGAAGTGTCCCCTTAAAACCACACACAGTTACATCGCGAACCCGTCTGAAACATAGGAGCCAGAATGATCAATACATTAACTATTAAATGTTCTTGGTTTTAGGCCATTTTTTTCTCTCTCTTTAGGTACCTTTATAATATGGCTGGTTGTTCAGTGATTAACATAGCAGTAATAACATGTTATATATCATTGAATTCAGGATTGAATTATCTATTATTTGATACCGATTATGTGATCACAGTTAATTATGGTTTTACTCTATTGCTAAGAGATTAGGTTTTTAGGGGTGTGCTAATTTTCACAAAAATGTAAACATACCACAAACAGGTAGAAGCAGAAAAATAAGTGTTTTGTCCTTAGTTCAAATGTTTATTATATTCATCAATGGCATCCATTGACAACACATTTACAAATTTCAAGCAGGTTTACAATTATTTGTATTAATTATGCCACTTTTAATAATACTTCGTATGTTAAATCAAAATAGTGCATTTTTTACATTATTTTTTTAATTTAAAAAAAAGTTAAAGAAAACTAGGTAAGTACTTCATGGGAGAAATTCAATTATTATAGTATAATAATGTGACTCGTGGGCCCTCAAAAGAAGAAGAACTTTTTAAATTTGTTTTTTTGCGTCATTTTTTCTGGCTCTCCTAAACTATGTTTCGTACTCTTCCTTGTGATACTGCAAGTGGGTTCTGCGCAATCGTTCTGTGCTCATCGGCTAAAAACCACCAGTCTCTTCCGGCCCCCATTTTACTTCTTGCTCGATTCATTCCCGCATCTGCATCTAAACACATCGCACATACACCTACATTAAGCTTGTGCACTTTCTTGATGCATTGTCTGACAATGACTGTGATTGTCTAATAGTTTAAGCAGCGACATTGTGTTAGAGGTGGACCATATCGTATTTAGCCTTTGAGGTCATAACCTTCGATTTCCTGTCATATACGCATGCTGACAGACACATTACAGATACAAATGGCTCAAATAAATGGATGCAGCGCTTTTTTCCGGTGAATATGGTACAAGGCAGCAACTACACTCTTTTTGGACGAGCCCCCATGTCAATATTCTGGCTCATGATGAACATTCGGGCTCATATCAGAATATTTGGTTGTCTAAGGTCTTCTGATTATGTCAATTCCTTCATCTGGTCTATTTTATTACACTTCACAACAACTGTCTCTCTCTCTGATAAGATAAAACAGCACTGTTCAAAGTACACTAAGAATACTTTATTCTAGAGGTTGTATAATTCATAGTATTCCTTTCACATAGTATTAAATGTACACGAATACTTCCGATGCAAAAAAAGTAGATATTCCCAGGCTTGCAATCAAAAATCAGCTGCCAAACAGTCAATACTTTTTTAAAGCAAATTTCTCACACGACCTCTCAAAATCAAGTCATCTCTCGCAGTCTCAAGATAGTTCACTCTCATGTCCGTGACGTAAAAAAACCAGTTACCGCTCTGATCAAAATTAGTTAACTCCCCTTTTATATCTCTAACAAACCATTCACCCGATCGTGACAAGACAATTGTTCACCTCCCTCATATACCACATTTCTCCCAAAATCACCACACACACACTGCCCTGTTTTCATGACCTTGACAGTAGGCAAGCTGGAGCGATCTTGCCATGTAGTTCCAGGTCAATTTCACCTCATGATCGCATTGTAGCCGTGAGCCGAGTGGTTAATTGGTTGGTGACTGGCAGTCTTATAATATAGTTTATATATACAGGAAATTAGGTTTTCAGAACTGTAGGTTTATTGGTGTTTTTTTTTAGTATAGGAACCAGAAATAGATATAGACAAAGGAAGATCTGAAAAGATGCTCATAGCAGAGGTTATTTACAAAGGAGCGCTAAAGAAATCATGCCGGGCTCAACGAGAGGAGGGGGAAGAAGAGGAAGACAGAGAAAACGATGGGAAGACAACATCAAAGAATGGACGGGACTAACAGGAATGGAGAAGTATAATTTGCATGTCACCTGTGGCGCCCCAACGCTGCAGAAACTAAGGGACATGATGATGATTTACAGCTTGACAAACATCTAAAATTATAAATAACTAGAGACAAGGTGGATAACTCTGGATAACCATTGTATCACAGGTTATCTGAAGTATGGCAATAATTCAACAAACTAGGGGAGAACTCTTTATTTAACAGATTATTCAAAGTATCAATAAAAAAAAATCATAGAGAGCCATTGTCATGTTGGATTTTAAAACGTTGCATAGTAACGAGGATTGGTGAAAATTGTAGACCAAACATGAGTATCCAAAGACCCAACATGAGTATCCAAAGACCCAGCATGAGTATCCAAAGACCCAACATGAGTATCCAAAGACCCAACATGAGTATCCAAAGACCCAACATGAGTATTCAAAGACCCAACATGAGTATCCAAAGACCCAACATGAGTATCCAAAGACACAACATGAGTATCCAAGGCACAACATGAGTATCCAAAGACCCAACATGAGTATCCACAGACCCCAACATAAGTATCCAAAGACCCCAACATGAGTATCCAAGCGGGCAAATAAAATAATCCGTAAATAATATTTAATCATTACAGAAGTTATGATTTGGGATTTAGCTTACATGAGAAGTACTAAGTTTTGCGCCCTAGATCTATGTGAGATACGAGGTTGTCCCGTAAAATCTCAATATATTTATGATAGCAATAATCTCGTACCTATTTTAAGCACGAATACTCTGAGGTACTCTATGACTGAGTTAGCATAAAATTCTAGATACTTTGCTGTTAAAATAACAATTTCGTACGCGCGGGTCCATGTAAGACTTAACCACAGGGAAGTATATGTTATACTATAATGATATGACTGTAATAGATTATACAAGCGCAAAAACCAGGTCTATAATTTACGACTCGAATCATGGCAGTTCATGTAACTTGAGTACTACAAAGTATAATCACTAATTATTACTGGATACTGGTGTACACGATAAGTCTCTTTGAGACCTACGCATTTCAGCATGTGTAACTAGACAGATATAAATTATAGCTGTACGTTGTAAACGCACGCACACGTGGGTCGATAAAACACATTATGCGCTGTCGGATGTTTGACTATTGTGACTCCCTTGTTAAGCGGTACATCGAACGAGCTCGATTTGTAATTAAATCAAAACACAATATGAACTTGATCGGTAATGAAGGGGGTTCGGCCATTACAAACACATAATATAATGTACTCTTTAAACTAGGATATAACGTGCTTTTTATTTACGAAGCGGCCAGAGTTGAGCGGGAAAATGACTGAGAAATAGCTTCGTTCTCTCCAAATATGTCTACAATAAAATTGAGCAGTCAGACTGGGCCTTCCTGAGATAGGCCCCATGTGGACACATCCGACGGCAAATACGCCAAAGACAGAACCAAGAGGAGTGTGCAAGTTACCTGCTGGTCATTTTCTTCGTCGCGGGGTGGTCAATCGCCACGCATGAGTGAAACTTGCCTGATCCTTTCCCAGTTGTCCTATTTTTAAATTTGAGTGGGTGTGTACGTGGGGTTTAACCTGAGGTTTACCATATCTATCACAGAGACACTCAGAGAGACACACTCAGCGAGACACACTCAGAGAGAGACACTCAGAGAGAGAGACACTCAGAGAGAGAGAGACACTCAGAGAGAGACACTCAGAGAGAGACACTCAGAGAGAGACACTCAGAGAGAGACACTCAGAGAGAGACACTCAGTGAGAGACTCTCAAAGAGAGACACTCAGAAAGAGACACTCAGAGAGAGACACTCAGAGAGAGAGAGGCACTCAGAGGGAGACACTCAGAGAGACACTCAGAGAGAGACACTCAGAGAGAGACACTCAGAGAGGGTTTCACATTCTATCAAGTGTCCCTTTGCAACAGTATTAAAATTAAATATTTCGATGCGTCTGTGTGTCTTCCCACAGGTCTATGCCACATGGAGCTGGCCACGAGGCTGCCTCGTTCTGGCACCGGATACACGTTCTGCTACGTGACGCTGGGGGAGCTACTGGCGTTCATCATAGGGTGGAGTGTCATGCTTGAGAACGCCCTCAACGGGGCGGTGGCCGCCAAAGCCATGTGGCAGTATGTGGAGTACATGTACAACTACACAGAGGAAGGGTAAGTTGCTTGTTGTGTACAAAGTCGTGTCGGGTAATGTATCCATCTTGCTGGCTGGTGGGTATTGTGGACAAATGCGTGCATCTACACAGAGGAAGGCTATGTGTGGCATAGTGCTGGACACAGTTCCAACCTTAAGTGGGTCACTAAGCTCTTATACAAGTGGGTCACTTAGCTCTTATACAATTGGGTCACTTTCAGTTCTTTAACAAAGGCGGTCACTTAGCTCTTATACAAGTGGGTCACATAGCTCTTATACAAGTGGGTCACTTAGTTCTTTAACAAGGTGGGCACTTAGCTCTTATACAAGTGGTTCACTTTGCTCCTATATGTGGGGGTCACCGTCTCTTTGTTTCTATTAAATGTGGTTGGGACCCAACAAAGTTTGAGAACCTGTACCTAATACCACTTTTTTAAAGTGGGTTATTTAAAAAGAATTTTGGTCATAAATTTCAGAAACGCCACTGACAATGCCGTGACGTCCCAACCCAGAGTCTTTGAGTCGACTCCGGATTTTTTTCCCTGCTGTGTCGTCATCGCTGTCATCTTCCTCAGTTTTATTACAGTCAAAGTAAGTGGACAGCATAGAAGGGGACGGGGAGTGAGAGGGACACGGACTAAATGGCCAGTGCAGCACCCAAAGGGGGCGGGAAGTGAGAGGGACACGGACTAAATGGCCAGTGCAGGACCCAAAGGGGGCGGGAAGTGAGAGGGACACGGACTAAATGGCCAGTGCAGGACCCAAAGGGGGCGGGAAGTGAGAGGGACACGTACTAAATGGCCAGTGTAGGACCCAAAGGGAGGTGGGGTGGTGTTGGAAAGTGAGGGGGGATGAGCTATTCGTGCTTTCTGAAAATGTGTTTCGAGTGCAACGTTCTTTTGCATGCTTGTGACTGTCAATTTAGCTCCTTTAATGTAACCGATAATTGGTTTTTATATATCCGATAAATTCTTATGAATAATCAACTATTTCTGACATGACTTTGGGAGTGCAATCTTACCCCACCCCCTATACAGGGAATTCAGTATTATCCAACCCACTTTAAACACACACACATACACACACACAAACCCTTACTTCTTTTCTTTAACCATGTTCAAAAAGACAATAAAAAAAAGACCCACGCCATGTTTGGCTTAGTTCAAAGAATATTTTTATTTAGAATAAAGTTTTTATAGAAACCTGCATCAGAACTATAAATAACTGCTGATAACAGCAGCAGCCGTGGTGAGATGATGAGCTCTTGTATCAGAGATGTTGGATTGCTTGACCTCAGTTGCACCCTGGGATTCGAACGCACGCCGACACGTTATCGAGGCGCTGATAGGGAGAACCCTATCCAACGAGAGATTGTATCCAACGCCATGGAGACAGCGAGCCAAGCATTAGAACGTGATCAATGTTTTCTGATACCCCTCCCGACAAAAGCTTCAGATGTGTGTTAACATGGTGGTCCCCCCCCCCCCCAACCCTTAACGTGTTCCTAAATATGATTTTAAAAAAAGTTTTGCGACACCACAAACGAAATTATCGTTTGATGTTTTTGTTTGTCTCTATTATTTTTTCTATACATGGGACATTAATAGTATTCATTAATTTGGTTATAGTTTTAACAAAAAAAACACAAAGCTGGTCTTAATAACTTGTCCTGGATGCAAAGACTTCCTTTATTTAATAACTTTTTGTGTTGGTCTGGTTTAGAGAGCTCGCTCTTTGATGAGTTTTTTTTTCTGATCTAATAACTCATTACGGTTCAAAGAAAACCAATCTTCGGAAAGCCTAGTTGTTTGTATTTTAACAGTAAAGTCCATGCGACGTGAACTCTGAGTATTTCCCACCCTTTGCCCCCCCCCGACCCTCCTTCTCCCCTCCCCTGGCATGGCCACCCCATCTCGGTATCACTCTACCAAGCTCTCCCTGTTCCCTTGTTGTTTCTCAATTCATTGCCTCTGCCCCACATCTCATTGTCTGTGGCCACACACGCCACTCTCTGTGGACCAGACCCCACTGTCTCTGCCCCACATCCCACTGTCTCTGCCCCACATCCCCCTGTCTGTGGCCCCACACGCCACTATCTGTGGCCCAGACCCCACAGGCTGTGACCCCAAACGCCACTGTCTCTGCCCCACATCCCACTGTCTCTGCCCCACATCCCCCTGTCTGTGGCCCCACACGCCACTCTCTGTGGCCCAGACCCCACAGGCTGTGACCCCAAACGCCACTGTCTCTGCCCCACACCCCACTGTCTGTGGCCCCACACTCTGTGGCCCCGAACCTACTCTTTTTACCTCCAAACCTGCTGTCTCTGCTCTGGGCTTTTAACAAATAATGCTTACGCATTGTCCATCAATCATTTTACATCATTGGGTACCCAATCGCAATCGGTTCCTTATCGGTAGATATGATCTTCTCTAACCTAGAATTTACCACATGAGATGAGGTCTCCAGATTCTTCTAATCTATCAAGATTTCGCTTTTAATATTCTTAGTATTTGTTTCGTGTCCTACTCCACTACAAAAGTGTGTCTTTCTTGTGCACATGAAATGATGGCGTAATATGATGCAGCTTTAATGTTAAATACCAAGTCTCTAAACCAAGTTGTTTGTAGACGGTGAGAGCTATGAGAATGAACACGGTACAGTCTGCATGTATACGTTAAATTTGAATTGATGGTTTAATTTAATCTCTGTTCTCATTGCTCCCCTCATTAGAGGTACGCGATCGTCAACTTTGTGCTGATGTCGCTGAGCGGGCTCGTGGTGCTGGCGTTCATCTGTGTCGGGTTCTTTCACGTCGACGCAAACAACTGGAATTCCTCACCTGGATTCTTCGCTCACGGATTTGGTGGGGTGAGTTTGTGGAGGTCGGTGGAGTGAGTTTGTGGAGGTCGGTGGAGTGAGTTTGTGGAGGTCGGTGGAGTGAGTTTGTGGAGGTCGCTGGAGTGTTTTAGTGGAGGTCGGTGGAGTGTGGTAGTGGAGGTCGGTGGAGTGGGTTAGTGGAAGTCGGTGGAGTGTGTTAGTGGAATTTAGTTTGGGGTTTTTGTGGATGCACGTGGATTGTGTTAGTGGGGGCTGAGGAGGTAAGGGTGGAGAAAATGCTTTAGGGTATGTTGGTAAAAGGTGTTAGTGGCGTTTGGTATTATCCATTTCGCCGTGTACTTATTACATTTTGACATAGATCATCTAGAATAGCGGTTCTCAACCTGTGGGTCGCGACCCTTTCCCAGGGGTCACCTTAGATCATCGGAAAACACATATAATTAAAATTATGAAGTAGAAACAAAAATAATTTTGTGGCTGGGGGTCGCCACATCATTGGGAAATGTATTAAAGGGTCGCGGCATTAGGAAGGATGAGAACCACTGATCTAGAACAAACCTGGCGAAGCGTGTCGAGTATCGAAACATTTGGGAACCACTTCTGGGACGTGTGACTTATCCTTTCTTAAAATGTAAATATTATAAACTATCTTTAAATTACAATAGTTCTTAAACCATTTCCATATTACCCCGCAGATAATGTCTGGGGCTGGCCTGATGATGTCATCATTTATCTGCGTGGACAACCTGGCGAGCTGCGCAGAAGAGAGCCGCACACCTTGTAAATCTCTCCCCACGGCATTCGGCTTTAGCCTCGCCATAGTCTTCACGGTTCTCTTCCTCGTCTCCTCGGCCCTCACCTTGGCTTCACCCTGGCAAACCCTCTCGGACAGCGCGTCACTCGCGAGAGCCTACGAGACGAAAGGGATCTTCGCGGCCAACTACGTCGTGGGAGCAGGGGCCGTGATCGGCTTACTTCCGGTGCTCATCGGGTCGTTTGTCCATCCGGTCAGGGTCATGTACTCCATGTCGTGTGACAAGCTACTTCCCAAGGTCTTATCGAGGATAGGTTACAACGGGATCCCCGTCTGCCCTCACTTCATCACCGGGGTTGTTATCGCCCTCTGCGCCCTCCTGTTGGATTTCAAAACGCTGCTGGAGATGTCGTCGATAGCCACGATAATTCAATTCATCGCGAGCGCCATCATCATTCTCTTCATCCGCTACCAGCCGCTCCCGGTGGGAATTTGCCGGGAGTACTCCGACCTTGATCTCCCAAAGACATACGAAGACGAGTTGGACATCAAAGACCCGTTCGAGTTCAGTGAGACGCGACCGAAGCTCGTTCTTTTGGCCAACGGTGACTGCAAGTTGTCTAAAGACGAGGACGCATTCTACACGTCCATCCCAGACGCGCTCACTAAGCAGACTTTGAATGCAGGGAAAAACGGGAATATCCCCAAAAAGCACACCCGAGATTACACGACGTTCAGTGACGCGACGGCTCCGCCCTACGCTCCAACCAAACCCGTAACGTTTGTCAACAGATTCAAGAAATTAAAGCCTTTGAACTCTGCGGAGATCTACAGCGAGAGAGACAGTCTTCGAACGGGGGTGCCCGGTGGTATTAACGCCAGGGGCGTCAATTATGGTATAGGAGGGGGCATCGGCGCGAATACCATCGGGGTTCAGGCTAATGCGAAACAGCGCTCGGACTCAAGCGAGCAGGCAAAGACTATCAACACGGTTTTAACGCTGAATGGCACGGTGAACGGAAATTTGAACGGGACGATGCGCTCCTTGCATTCTAGCGCCAGCAGCAGTCTGGTCGCCCTTTCGCCAGACAGCGAGCAGCATGCGGATGAACACACATGGCGGCACACGCGGTACTTTTTGCTCATCTACATCATGTCCAGCACGTGCTTGGCCGCCACCTGCCAGGTGTGGCCCAGCGACATCGGCTCCGCCTGGTGGGCCTTGACATTGCTGTGCGTCAGCCTCGTTCTGATGGTGGCCTCCGCACTGTGCATTGCGCGCCAGCCCCAGAACGCCACGCGCCTGTACTTCAAGACCCCTTATGTCCCTCTTGTGCCTCTCTTAGCCGTTTCCTGTAACATGTTACTGCTGGCCTCATTGCCCTTCATCAGCTGGACCAGGCTGTCCGTGTGGATCATCCCAGGTGAGCGCATCTTACACATACACATACGAGTTTGCTATGATGCGAGATTAGACTCATTCCAAACTTGATCATACATTTTAGAACGTTTGTTAAGTGACGAAACTTAATAGGACTTTTGAAGGTAATTTTTAAGAAGTCAAAGGTTAGATGAAAATTTTTTTAGAATCTTCTTAGGACGCAATGGTTAAAACTGATTGGAGAAATAATACCTCAAAACTATAATATAAAGTAGGTCATCTGTCAAACTTACAAAATAGATCATCTAAAAAAAAAAGTCTAGTCAAAACTTAAGACATTTGTTACCTTTCTAATGAGATTTGTTATGAGAGACCTTTAAATAAAACTCCTTTTACTGATTGGGAAACAAATAAACTACCTTATTGGGGATCGAACCCTCCACTTTCGCTCCATCAGCAAGAGCGTCCAACTTGCCTAGCTAACGGATTCGTAGCATTTAAATCTAGATCCATCTAGTTAAGTATTGACCTGATTCTTAATGACGTGCGAGTCACCGATCGCCCTGTCGATTCGTGTTTCGCATCACTGACTTTTTTTTTAACTGCGTGTACTTCAGAAATAGATACATTGAAGATCCGACAAAATTTGAACGATCAAAATGTGTCAACGGACCAGCTTTTTTGTTTAAGAGCAATTTAGAGTAATCTTGGTTCAAAGATGTTTTGGTGCTAGAAACAACCGACACTGAGACAATTTTAAACTTGAGTTTGAAACAAAACTACGTTATTTGAATAACAATCTAATTTGGATGACAATGCTCATATATCTTAAGAAAACCAGCAGACTGTCATGCCGGAGCTCATTAGGCCTTCCCCAACATACCCCTTCTTCCCCCCAAGCGGGGGGGAAGCGCTGGTAATCTAATAGGGTCCCGAAGCGGCTTGCTGGAGGCACTCCGCCGCTGAGACAACCCCACCCGCTGTCCACTCGATTGACCAAGCAAGCGGGGCGATATCAACCAAGGATCACCTGGCCGATGAGACAGCCCCACCCGCTGTCCACACCATTGACCAAGCAAGCGGGTCGAAATCAACCAAGGATCACCTGGCCGATGAGCACCGGCACTTTCTAATTACTGGGATGGATATATTTAAAGTCCAAAAAAATACCCCTTCCCGTCCCGGGGTGTCGTCAGGTGCCCTCGAACCGGGTTTGAACAAGTGGTTTTCTACCTCATGAATAAGTTACTAAGCAGCTGGGGCGAAACGGTTGCTTTGGAACAGTCGCCTCAATGGCTGTATGATTGCCTAGGAACAGTCGCCACAAATGCTGTATGATTGCCTAGGAACACTCCCCTCAAAGGCTGTATGATTGCCTAGTAACAGTCGAATCGAATGCTGTATTATTGCCTAGGAACAATCCCCTCAAAGGCTGTATGATTGCCTAGGAACAGTCGAATCGAATGCTGTATGACTGCCTAGGAACAGTCGAATCGAATGCTGTATGATTGCTTAGGAACACTCCCCTCAAAGGCTGTATGATTGCCTAGGAACAGTCGAATCAAATGCTATATGACTGCCTAGGAACAGTCGAATCAAAAGCTGTATGACTGCCTAGGAACAGTCGCCTCGAAGGCTGTATGATTGCCTAGGAACAGTCGCCTCAAAGGCTATATGACTGCCTAGGAACAGTTGCCTCAAAGGCTGTATGACTGCCTAGGAACAGTCGCCTCAAAGGCTGTATACTAGAACCATCGGCATTTGCTGCCACAACCCACCCACTCCTCACATCCACTAGCGGCAACTAGTAATCATGATCTCGATGACAACACTACATGATGGCGAAACAAACTATCAAGTTTAGGCGCCAATATCTTTCAGTCTTGCAAAATATTTCTTTTTAATCCCTCGTTTGTCCTCAAAATAAAAAAACAAATCAACTTGTGTGATTTATGTGTAAAGAAAATAATTATTTTTAAACACATTTTAATGCAGTTTTCAGACCTGTTCAACTGTACCCTTCTCTGCTAATACAACTTCAGTTTTGTGTGTTTTTTTTTTTTTTAAAGTTTATAATGATTTCTAAATAGAGTGAATGGTTACGTCACAATTCGTAAATATCGACGGAAATGAGTTTGAGAGTCTCAATAGAATCACTGGTTTTCACACTCTCAACTCACTGCCCCGCTCTGGTGCGCATGGAAGCATCCATTGCTAACTAAGAGCCCAATATCCGACTACATTTCTCCCCTAACGCAAGACCTTCTTTTTTTTTTTACATATATTCGGATCGATGATTATTATGTGGTATCGAACCTCTTCCGAATGATGACTGCGGTGACAAGGTGTGAGGTGTTATTTTGTCTCGATACTCTCGAAGCGTGGAGAGAGTGTTGTAGTAAACGACAAGAATCACACGCAGGATTTGAATTGTTGTTTTTTTTGTCTCGCTCCAATAAAATGGTCAGTGATTTAAAGGAGAACATACTCCCATACAAAGAGTCATGGATAATGCCACTGCTATACTTGAGAAAAATATTCACGAGAAATTTTGGTGTTTTTTTTTTTTGATGTTGGGTCTTTTTCTTTTGGGGGGGGGGTTAGTTTTTAAAAATATATTTTTTAAAATATTTATTTGTTGTTATTGGAGTTAGGGTGAGGAGAATGAGGTATATGGAAGCCTCTGTAAACAATTAGACCCACTTCATGAACAGTACTCCTGATCCAAAATCGGACATCGTCCGGAACATTTTTCTCTGCGTCGCACAAAGCGCGTCTAACATCAAATTAAATACTCTCAGAATAAAATGTTAATTTGACCGACTCTTGTACAGAATAGTTTGAGACCGAATATTGACGATATTTCACTTCGGCATTTTTAGTTGTGACCAGTTGTAGATAAAGGTTGATAATATCATTGTACCACTATTAAACTCATTACTTCTAACAAGATGTATGTCAATGATGGGTTAAGCGTGAGACAAGTATGGTGACCTTTTTACACATTAAAAAAATAAACGTAATTCTCATTTCAAATCTGATATCGTTGTCGTCTGTTCCATTCTGTTATATGTTTTGATATGGTAGCATCCCCCACCCCCTCACAAACACACTTTCTTTTCCTAATCACATATCGTAGAATATTCGGGATTTGACGCCAAAACAACGGTTACTCGCTCTGCATTAGTTTCCTTTAGTTTCCTATAGTTTCCTTTAGTTTCCTATAGTTTCCTTTAGTTTCCTTTAGTTTCCTATAGTTTCCTTTAGTTTCCACCCGTAAAATTTAAGTGAGTCGCGTGATTTTATGTGACATGCAAATTACAGATTGTATTTTGCCCGACTGTAACCGTATATATGCATATACAGCGGTGGTTTGGCGCCGGTTCGGTCAGGCTCGTGCGAACCATTAGTTCCCTTAATCGTAATTTGACTGACTGTGGCGGTGACCGATATGGCAAAAAGGGACATACTAACTGTGAACCTTTGTTACGAATTTGGCAATACACCGCTGTGCATATATAAATGTAACCAGCAGATTTAAAGGTTAGCCAGCTCAGTGATGTGCTGGATCACCATTCTGTTCCATTCATATTATACAACAACTAGCGAGTACCCGGCATGCGTTGCAATGCCACTCATCGAAATAAAGTGTCTGTGTTTTAATAATGTTTTTGTAAGTTCTTATAATAACCACCTTTTTTTAACCGTCTGGTGCGTATTCGAATTAATTAGAAGGTTTTAAGAAGTGTCAGCAGACCACACGCAGCTGTCCGTGTGGGAAGCATGGATTTTCCAAATTTAGTCCCAAAACTTATAGCGATTGATCCCCCCATGCAATAGCTATGTTTGAAATTATATTTATATGGCTCATTTATTACATATAAACAAATTTAGGGCCCCCGGCCCCAAAAGTAATATTGTGAAATATTCGTACTAAATCAGATGAATAGTATAGGAACTCATACGGAAATTATATTTAAATAGCTCATATTAGAAAGAAAAACTACTATAGGGCCCCGGTCCAAAACTCGTAATTCTTTGTAAAATGAATGGGTTTTGATATTCATGGATATACTTTTGTAAATGTACTTACATTGTGTTAACGTCATTGATTTTCTTAATTCGTAAAATGAGAATATAGCATCTATTTTTCACAACAGTAATATCATTGGATTTAAAGATATAAAATTGTGCACACCCTATTTCCTAACCCCCATATATATGTACCTAAGAAGGCAAATTATTTGTCAAATTCATTTTGTCAACTTTCCCATACCCCAAACAGAGTTTTAAAGAAATTAATAAAATCATCCAAGGGATTGTAATCCACTTACTTACGCAAAAACAATTTTTTTGCATTTCAAATGCTTTGTTCTTATTTAAATGAGTGATAAGTGCATTAGTGGATGCTATTTGGATATGTAGTTTCGCTGCACTGATTGCATTAAACGGCATTTTCGTATTAAAAGTATATTTAAAGGTTAGGGTTTTTTTTTTTTTTATTAATTTATAAATTTCATAAATGTATATTTTTGGAAAGAATAAAAGTAAAAATTTATTAAACGTTAAAAATAAAAAGCAAAAATTTTATTTCATTTTTTAAATTGTAGCAATTTAAAAAGCAATCTATTATATTTATTAATTTTACTTTTAGGAAGGGGGAAATACATTATCAATTTTATTAGGCGCGGTTATTAAATCAGATAAATTTTTGCATTGAATAAATAGACAATTTGAGTTCTGACGTCATTTGCGTTATTATTTAAAACAAATTAGTTTTACTTTTATTACGCAATATTTCGAACGTACTTAAAAAATGCACTAAAATCAACAGATGTTTTGGTTTCCCCGATAAATGTGATTACAGTGTAATTCTTTGATTATAATTTGTTTTACTAATTTTCATAACTTTCAACCAAATATAAAATGTTTAAAATAGTTCCTTAGTTGTTACTCCAGATTTATTTGTAATTTATATTATTAATACTTACAATTTTATTAAAATTAAAGCGAATATACAATATATTTTTCGCATTACCATTAAAATAATAGTAGAAAACTATGATTGTTTTAAAAAATGGGAACGTATTTAAGTCGTATCGGTTCTTTGTGAGTTACGGTCAGCATAGATCATTGTTATATAATAGATGTATTACTACATCATTGCTATTCAAAATCACAACACATTTACAAAGCTATATCCGATTCTAAAATACGTCACAAAATTCAAGCTTATTTATAAAAACAACAAAAATACTCTCTACACTAAACATGCAAAAACATGTTTTTCTCTGCTCTTGCTACAAATTGATGTCTGTTGGCATTTGTTCAAGGGCGGTTGAGTTGATAGATCCGATTGAAATTATTTTGATAAAGTTTGTTAAAGAAAACAAAACGAATTTAAGGACATCGGCCCATGCGAAATATTGTAAAATGTTGTTCTAATTTAGAAACATTTGCGGGAGCGCGCATATCAATTCACCAAAGTTTTTATCGCAATCGGATGAATGGTATAGGAATGCATACGATAATTATATAGATAATATAAGGGTGGAAAACGAATAAAGGCCCCCGGCCACAAACGGAATATTGTAGAATTGTTGTATTACTTCAGAAACCTACTTATTATATCGCAAAATTAAAAAAAGAGAAACATATTACTGAAGTTGTATCGCATTCAGATAAATGGTATAGGAGTGCATACGGATATTATTTTTTACAAAGCTCATATCAGAAAAATAACGATTTTGGGGCCAACGGCCAAAAACTGATTATTTTAAAAGTGTTGTAACTATTTCAGAAACCTAATTATTATGTGACACGCACAATTTAATGTCGCTATTTGTATTTGATTAAAAATCTATCCATCCACACATTAGCTCTGTTTGAAAATTTATTTGTATAGCTCATATAGGAAAAATAGAACATAGGACTCTGGCTCAAAACAGAATATTTTAAACGGTTGTAATAATTTGAAAAGCTTTGCGGACGTGGGTAAAACATTTTACTAAAGTTTTATCGCATTCATATAAATGGTATAGGAGCACATACAGAAATTATTTTGTACAAAGCTCGTATTTGAAAAAAAAAGAATTTGGGACCAACGGCTGAAAACGGAATATTTTAAAAGTATTGTAATTGATTATTAACATGCGCGACCTTATGGACAACCTTTCAACAAAGTTTTGTTGCAATCGCACGAATGGTGTAGGAGCGCATACGGTTTGAAATTTTATTTATATAGCTCATATTGGAAAAATAGAACATGGGGCCCCTGGCTCAAAACGGTTATAATTATTTCCAAACCTTTGTGGCTGTGCTTGCAACATTTTACCAAAGATTTAGCGCATTCAGACGAATGGTGTAGGAGCGCAGACGGAAATATTTTTTACAAAGCTCGTATAAGAAAAAAAAACGAATGAAGGGCCAACGGCTGAAAACGAAATAATTGAAAAGTTTTTTAATGACGTAGTTAAATGCCCAGGTAGGTGGCCAGCAACCCACCAAAGTTTTGTTGCAATCGCATGAATGGTGTAGGAGCGCATACGGTTTGAAACTATATTTATATAGCTCATATAAGAAAAAACGAACATGGGGCCCCTGGCTCAAAACGGAATATTTTAAAACGGTTGTAATAATTTATAAACCTTTGTGGGCATGCTCGCAACATCTCGTCAAAGTTTTAGCGTATTTAGACGAATGGTGTAGGAGCGCAGACGAAACCTATAGTTTACAAAGCTCATATGTGAAAAAAACGATTTTGTGGCCAACGGCCAAAATGAAATATTTTAAAAGTGTTATAATGACTCAGTAAAATGCGCGAGCTTGTGGAATACACCTCTCCAATGTTTTGTCGCAATCGCATGAATGGCGTAGGAGCGCATATGGTTTGAAACTATATTTATATAGTTCATATAAGAAAAAACGAACACGGGGCCCCTGGCTCAAAACGGAATATTTTAAAACGGTTATAATTATTTCCAAACCTTTGTGGGCGTGCTTGCATCATTTTACCAAAGATTTAGCGCATTCAGACGAATGGTGTAGGAGAGCAGACGGAAATATTTTTTACAAAGCTCGTATAAGAAAAAAAACGAATGAAGGGCCAACGGCCGAAAACTAAATATTTGAAAGGTTTTGTAAAAAATGACGCAGTTAAATGCCCAGGTAGGTGGCCAACAACTCACCAAAGTTTTGTTGCAATCGCATGAATGGTGTGGGAGCGCATATGAGACAAACAGACATACATACATACATACATACATACATACATACATTTTTATATATATAATATATATTGAACGAGAAAAGCAAGAATAATTTTAACTGCCCGCCTCCCCCAAACCCCGAATTTGTTAAAGATTTTTCTTTCTATTCAAATTTCATCTTGTATGCCCAGCGTACTTTATCTGTTGTCAAAATTGACCCTCTCGCTCGGTCGATTCAGTCTTCCTCGTGCCGACCTGTAAGATCACATCTGATTTGATGACATGGAGGTACAGCTCCAGTATACTGAGACAATGAGGGGGGTGGGTTGGGTTGGGGTTGGGTTGGGTTAGTGATGGGGAAATAAGAAAAGGTGATTTAAGAAACAGCAACCCTCCCCACCTACCCCTCCCTGGCTTACAATAACCATCGTTCCTCACTGTAGGATTTTGGGGGGGGGGTGTCGGGGCAGGGCGTTTTGGCATTTAGACTCTGATCAACAGACGGCAAGGAGTCGTTAAGTTCTTACTTTTAGTTTTATGCCTTGGCAAGGAGTCGTTAAGTTCTTACTTTTAGTTTTATGCCTTGGTAAGGAGTCGTTAAGTTCTTACTTTTAGTTTTATGCCTTGGTAAGGAGCTGAGTTTACCCAGGACATAGAAAGCATTTGTCGTTTTAAAAAAAATCCTCTGTCGATTATTTATAAATCAAAAATTTCTTTTACTAAAAATTTGAACAAAAAATTATCTCCAAAAGCTTCTTTTTTTTTATATTTAAAAACTTTCTTTCGAAAACGAGTTTAAACGCACTATAAAGTAGAGGATAAAAAAAAGAGAAAGAAAGACTGTACAGAAAATATTGTCAAAAATTAAAGGAAAAAATATTTAGGATTCTTCTCCATTAAATTGGAATTATTTTGCCTTATGGAGTACCTTACTATCTCTGTGCACATCAATTGCTTTGTGTATTGAGTATTACGAAATTTCTAGAAAAGTATTTACTTCGAATGACTTTTTTTAAACGTTTTTTTTTTAAATTTCTTTTTTAAATATCCTAGTCTCCCCTATTAATCTCAAAAGGTCAAACCAGAATTGGCGTAGTAATTCGGTAAGCTTAACTTATCAAATTAACTTTGCTTGGTAGCAAATAAAATGTGGTCAGAAATTACCAAATGCCCGTCAAAAAAAATTGTATTTTGTTTTAGCATATAAACTGTGCTAAGAACGTGGCAGCATCAATCAAACTTTTCATTGCACACACACAACAACATCAACAATTTATAAACAAACGTCCTCTAACCCATCGTCCATCTTTGTCTGACCATGTGCACTTGCTGACCAGCGTTTGTGTGTACTTTCAGGTCTGGCTGTGTACAGCTGCTACAGTCACCGACACAGCATTCACAAACAGCACGACGACCAGGACGTGGTTCTGTTCGACATCTCTCAACTGCAGTCTGGAAACAACTAAATAGGTTGACGTAACGCACAAGATGGAATCTGCGTCATTCACAGTGGGGCCGGGCGTCATAGACATTAGAGGCGAACGTCACTCAAAGTTGAGACGAACGTCACTCAAAGTTGAGACGAACGTCACTCAAAGTTGAGACGAACGTCACTCAAAGTTGCGAAGAACGTCACTCAAAGTTGAGACAAACGTAATTGAAAGTTGAGACGAACGTCACTCAAAGTTGAGACGAACGTCACTCAAAGTTGCGACGAACGTCAATCAAAGTTGAGATGAACGTCACTCAAAGTCGCGAAGAACGTCACTCAAAGTTGAGACAAACGTAATTGAAAGTTGAGACGAACGTCACTCAAAGTTGAGACGAACGTCACTCAAAGTTGAGACGAACGTCAATCAAAGTTGAGATAAACGTCACTCAAAGTTGCGAAGAACGTCACTCAAAGTTGAGACAAACGTAATTGAAAGTTGAGACGAACGTCACTCAAAGTTGAGACAAACTTCATTCAAAGATGAACTGAACAGTCATGGCAGCTCCATGACGTCAAACGTCGATGCCAAGATTGGTTTTATTTTTGCAGGCCAGCACGATGTCAAAACGTAAATGACAGCTTGGCCAAATGACATCCACGCATGCTAAAAAATAATATTGTCAGTAATTCATAACAAGACATGCATAAATCTTAACAAGAAATGCATCAAGTATTGGTAGAGAGTGGAGCTGTGTGGAGAAAACAAACAACTTCCTCAGGAGCCACATATTTACTTTCCAGAAATATTTCTGAGCCGCTCCATTGTGATCCTGTGAGATAAGAGTAAAAGAAGGCAATGGCGGATTAAGAGGCATACCCCTCCCCCCCCCCCCCCATATTCTATGAAGATCGTGATTACGCATATCTCGTTTCTTAATTAAAGATATTGCATAAGAAGCAAAGTGTTTTAAAAACTAAGAACGCCCCCACCCCACCCCCACCCCCACCCTACCCCCCCCCCCCCACACACACACACTTCATCCTAATGAGTTGGCTTTTTTCTTTGTGTATCTCAAACGATGCCCTGATTATCGCCGACATATCTCTGCTCAAACACTTCACTGCCATTACATATTGAAAGATGTCCACTTCCAAAATGAGGACAAAGTAAGATATCATTTGAACCTGAGAGAGAGAGAGAGAGAGAGAGAGACGGAAAGAGAGAGAGAGTGGGTATGGGGCTTTCCCACGGTGGTATTGCTAAATGGGTTCCTTGCCCATAATTGCTATGTCTGGGATCATGTGTATGAGAAATCACCAGCCACGATTATGGGCTGTCTGTGATTTGTAATACATTTGTAATATATTTGTAATGAATTTGTAGATATGTATTTAAACAACGGCGTCAGCACCCTGAGAAAGGGGAGAACAGAAACAGGGCGTATCACTGTCAATCACTGCAGGAAAATTAAGCACAGGTTCCGCCCCCCCCCCCCAATTTTAAACAAAACCCAAAAATGGCTGCATACAACAATGAGGGGGGGGGGGGATGGTTCAGTTCTTCAACAAGAGCAATGGCTGCATACAACAATGAACATTCAATGGGACGTGGACTTTCACGGCTTTCACGGTGTACAACGCGGCATGGACAGTGTACAACACGGGCATTGACAGTGTACAACACAGGCATGGACAATGTACACAACATGAACAATAATTTACAAGACGTCACCTTTTTGACGATATGTTGATATATCACAACCAAACAAACTGCGCCTCCTTCAACCAAGAGATTTTGGAAAGATATAAAATGAACGTTGATGGACAATTCTTAGGCTGGAAACGTTGCTAGACAATTCTTAGGCTGGAAACGTTGCTAGACAATTCTTAGGCTGGAGTAACATCGATACATTTCAGATTTTAAAGGTGTGTGTGTTTTCCCTTTATTGCTTTTCTCCTAACGCGGGTCATTTAAAATACTCCCTCACCCCTCACCTCTCACCCCTCACCCCTAATGTTAAAAAAACCTTCCAAGACAAATCGAAGGTGTACTATCTTAAGGACTGAAGTACCCACTAGGTACTATCTTAAGGACTGAAGTACTCCCTAGGATTCATTGCTACAGCCACGATTTTTTTAAACAACAGCATTGAAAACTTGCCTCGTTTTGGAATTATATTTGTGTTTAGTTGTGGGAATAGTTAATTCTCTGTTAGAGTCCAACTTCCCAATTCCCAATGTCTTCAAAAGTCGCTATAAAAATTAAGAATTGCAGATGTGTGTAAGTGTTTAATGTATTAGCGGCAGGTGATGTTAGTGGCAGGTGATGTTAGTGGGAGATGATGTTAGCGAGATGTCATATCAGTGGGATGTCATGTTAGTGGGATGTCATGTTTGTGGGATGTCATGATAGTGGGATGTCATTTTAGTGGGATGACATGTCAGTGGGATTTCATGTTAGTGGGATGTCATGTTAGTGGAAGATGATGTTAGGGGATATCATGTTAGTGGGGTGTCATGTTAGTGGAAGATGATGTTAGTGGGATGTCATGTTAGTGGGATGGCATGTTAGTGGGATGGCATGTTAGTGGGATGGCATGTTAGTGGGATGGCATGTTAGTGGGATGTCATGTTAGTGGGATGTCACGTTAGTGGGATGTCATGTTAGTGGGATGTCACGTTAGTGGGATGGCATGTTAGTGGGATGGCATGTTAGTGGGAGGTGATGTTAGTGGGATGACATGTTAGTGGGATGGCATGTTAGTGGGATGGCATGTTAGTGGGATGGCATGTTAGTGGGAGGTGATGTTAGTGGGGTTTCATGTTAGTGGGATGTCATGTTATTCGGATGTCATGTTAGTGGGATGTCATGTTAGTGGGATGTCATCGTGCTGTTAGCTTTACATGCGTTCGACTGTTGATGAGCTTAAACTAGGACGTCACACCATCACATCATGACATGAGTGTCAGACCATCATATCATGGCTTGAGTGTCAGACCATCATATCATGGCATGACACGGCTGTAAGCATGTTGTTAATCTTATGGAATTTATAAAAGGAACCAGCTTTGTAAATATATGTTTATTTTAAACTCTGAACCGGAAGTAAAGTCGGCTCTTGTTTTGTTTTATTTTAAATGGGTGAACTTTATAGTCGGTGAAGATTTCAACTGATTGAAAAGTTTTAAAAGAAATGGCAAGACTCTAACTATCGATATTTTTACTGCCATCCGTCCCTCACAAGGTGACGATGCTGTAGACTTCACAGGACGAAATCCACAAGGACTGGGATTATTTCTTTTAGGACTATAAGCCGGTTCCCTAGACAGCAAATCGCCTCTCTCCACGCACCTGGATTACCCATGGGAATGCCATGCACGGATGATACAGCTTTGCAGCAGCAGCGTTGTCGGAACTTTCCATTGTATTAATGTATCCGCCTATGGGACTCCTCTGGATTCTGAGTTTCCTTCTCATAGATGAGTTGGTTGTCATCCAAGGTTAACGGGTCCGATCCACCCTGGGTGCTGGTAGTGTTTTGCTGCACTAACATCTTCGAAATCATACTACTTGTTTGTGCTCCTCCAAAGTCATGATGATAATCCAATCCATCATTAATCCATTCATTAAATATGTCAACGCTAAAGTGACGGCGATATAAAGAAACATGACGCCCGAGGCACCCAACCCCACCACCCACAGCCCCACCCATGCCACCACCCACCCCACCACCAATCACCCACCACCCACCCCACCCCACCACCCACCGCTAACCCCACAACCACACCACCCCACCACCCACCCCACCACCCACCAAAATAAATAAATAACTCCAAACTTACAACACAAGACATGTCCTGATCGAACACGTACAACCATGGCAGGCGTTCGATCCTTGGCCCAGCCGGTAGTCAGGCTGATTTCATTCTGGAATTGATCGGATTCAAGGCCAGCGGTACTTAACAGATCGAATTTACAACAGCGAATTGAGGTGCGGACAAAGGACGAGAAAGTAAGAGTTAAAAAAACACGACTTTTGATTGAGATAATGTAGTTTAAAATTAATTTTTTGGAATTTTATTTCATGTATAGAATGAATTAGCATGCTACACAAATTAAAGACGAGTCTATTCAAATGGTTTCGACCCTTGACTAGAATGGTGGGGGGAACTCGATAACTCCTCTAAGGCCAATGAAAGATAAGCAGATACGTCATTCCCGGTGTCTCAACTTTTGAAGACCGGAGTGCTTGGACGAAGAACAACCCTGAGCTGTGATAGGTCCGGTGACGGGTATAGTGACGGGTAAAGTGATAGGTCCAGTGATAGGTCCAGTGATAGGTCCAGTGATAGGTCCAGTGATAGGTCCAATGATAGGTCCAGTGATAGGTCCAGTGATAGGTTTAGTGATACGTCCAGTGATAGGTCCAGTGATAGGTCCAGTGAAAGGTCCAGTGATAGGTTCAGTGATAGGTACAGTGATAGGTCCAGTGATACGTCCAGTGATAGGTCCAGTGATACGTCCAGTGATACGTCCAGTGATACGTCCAGTGGTACGTCCAGTGATAGGTCCAGTGATAGGTCCAAGTTAAAAGACCGTTGATGTTTAGCGATAGGTCCATTGAAAAGTCCAGGATTAGGTCTGGTGATTCTCAAACTTTTACTAATTGAGGAGAGCAACTTCACCTCGTGCACATCTCTCTAAAACTGAACGCTGATTTAAATTGTGTTACTAAACTAATTCTGAAATGCCTGTTTGCCTTGGTGCCCCCGAGAACGATGCCCTGTTGTCTCAGCTGTTGTCTCAGCGTCAATTATGATTTATCGGATGACAAGACTGAGCTGTTAAAAAAGGGTATCCGCCCTTTGCTCATAGCAGCGGTTTTCAGCCTGTGGGTCACGACCCCTTTCGGAGTCGAATGACCCTGACACAGGGGTCGCCTAAGACCATTGGAGAAAACATATTTATGAAGTAGCAACGAAAATAATTTTTATGGTTGATGGTCACTACAACACGAGGAACTGTATTAAAGGGTCACGGCATTAGTAAGGTTCAGAACCACTGACTTATAGCATTTCATGAGAGGGGAGCCCCTGAGACAAGTGTTAATATTATGTGTTCACCGTCATTATGTGTTTGAAAGAGCGCTGTCGAAAAGTGTTTTATGTCAGTATAGAATTTAATAGTCGCAACATCAAAGCTAGAAATGATACTCTTGACAAAGTATCCTCGCCAAATATTCGGACGCTCATTTAAGAGGGGAATATCAATTAATCAAGACGTCATTATTATTATTGTTATTCTTTCCCTTTTTTTACTTTTTTTTTTTTCCTTTTTCTTTGGGTGCATCTTATGTCCTTCCCCTGGCCTCAGGACTCGGTCAGCACATGGTCAGCACTCTGTCACCACTGATTATAGACACCAGGACCACAAAGTTATTCGCGACCGTATTAATGATGGCCCCGGGGGCCCACATATTGTATCCGGCCTGTACGAACAATAGGCCAGGGGGCCGACGTTTAGTTCACGGCCTATACGAAATATAGTTAGTACAAGATTACGATACAGATTGGTTGACAATGTTTGGTAGTGCCGGCTCAGTGCCAGTCAATGGACACGGACAAGGTTTAGTATTGCTGGCTCAGTGCCAGTCAATGGACACTGACAAGGTTTAGTATTGCCGGCTCAGTGCCAGTCAATGGACACTGACAAGGTTTAGTATTGCCGGCTCAGTGCCAGTCAATGGACACTGACAAGGTTTAGTATTGCCGGCTCAGTGCCAGTCAATGGACACTGACAAGGTTTGGTAGTGCCGGCTCAGTGCCAGTCAATGGACACTGACATGGTTTAGTAGTGCCGGCTCAGTGCCAGTCAATGGACACTGACAAGGTTTGGTAGTGCAGGCTCAGTGCCAGTCAATGGACACTGACAAGGTTTGGTAGTGCCGGCTCAGTGCCAGTCAATGGACACTGACAAGGTTTGGTAGTGCCGGCTCAGTGCCAGTCAATGGACACTGACAAGGTTTGGTAGTGCAGGCTCAGTGCCAGTCAATGGACACTGACAAGGTTTGGTAGTGCCGGCTTAGTGCCAGTTAATGGACACGGATGGAAATCTGACAGATTTTTTTTCTTTGTTTGTAAACCAAAGCCGGTTTGACAATTTTTATTTGTAAATAAAGTTGTTGCTTCACTAAAGACCAATCAATCTTTGTTATACAAATCACTGTGTTATAATCGATGTGTTATAAACGATTTGTTATACATGCCATGTTTATATGATTTGGCTTTTTTTTTTGGTGTATTTGATTTGTTATAATTTATGTGTTATATTTGATTGCTATTTTTATAAATTATATTATAATAGCTATCACTTATTATTATAAATTTGTTTTTGTTATAATTTATTTGTAACAGTGTATGAAAATCTGTTAGCGGTGTTATTCTATTTTTCTTAAGATATTCCAATCATTGAGTACATCAATATGTCCAATCAATGTGTCCAATCAATATGTAGAATCAGTATGGCCATCAATGTGCCAAAATCAGTTTATCATACAAACAACAGACCACATGCCTGTCAAAGTTCTTCCGCAAGACATCCTACCATAAACACGACATCTACCATAAACACGACATCCTACCATAAACACGACATCCTACCATAAACACAACATCCTACCATAAACACGACATCCTACCATAAACACGACATCCTACCATAAACACAACATCCTACCATAAACACGACATCCTACCGTAAACACGACATCCTACCATAAATACGACATCCTACCATAAACATGGCATCCTACCCTAAACACGACATCCTACCATAAACACGACATCCTACCATAAACACGACATCCTACCATAAACACGACATCCTACCGTAAACACGATATCCTACCATAAACACGACATCCTACCATGAACACGACATCCTACCATGAACACGACATCCTACCACATTCTTAACGCTTTATTCAACGTTTCCGCGCACACTAAACAAACATGATTTATAAAATACATAATAATACTATAATACATACATTTATGAAATACATAATAATACAATAATACATACATTTATGAAATACATAATAATACAATAATACACATATTTATGAAATGCATAATAAAACAATAATACATACATTTATGAAATACATAATAACGCAATAATCTTGAAAGAAACAGATCTGCTGAGTGGTCAGTCCATGACAGTTACACATAAATCACATTTTAAAGACGGATTGTCAAACATTGTCATCAACAAGCAGATATTTAGCTGACTTCTGCTCCCACCTGCCCTTGAAACTGACTGCTAATGTTGATGCATCTCACCCTACAGCGTGTCACCTTTTCAAACTGGCCACGCCCATCACACTTAACCCGTCCATTCGGCCACTTTCATAGAATGCATTCACTTCTTCAAGCTGTTGTTACAATCTTATAAGATGTCATCACTTCCTTCAAGCTGTTATTACAATCTTATAAGATGTCATCATCTCCTTCAAGCTGTCATTACAATTTTATAAGATGTCATCATCTCCTTCAAGCTGTCATTACACTCTGTAACATGTGACACAAAACTAGCCCTAGGCTTACCAGTTGGGAATCAGCTGTCTGAATAACGATAAATTATTCTAAATTATCAGCAAATTGTATATTATTCATCAGGAGTAAATGAACTATTATTTCTACTCCAAAACTGGACACATGTTTTACGCCTACTTTAACTTCCTTAAGTTCTCAAACTGTTGAAGTGAGTGTCTCAATAAACAATTTGTTAGAACCCCTTGCTAATCAAAGTTTTCTTTTTATTCTCCACACAAAATGGTTTGCCTGAGAGAAGGGGTTAGAGATTATTCCACACAAAATGGTTTGCCTGAGAGAAGGGGTTAGAGATTATTCCACACAAAATGGTTTGCCTGAGAGAAGGGGTTAAAGATTATTCCACACAAAATGGTTTGCCTGAGAGAAGGGGTTAGAGATTATTCCACACAAAATGGTTTGCCTGAGAGAAGGGGTTAAAGATTATTCCACACAAAATGGTTTGCCTGAGAGAAGGGGTTAAAGATTATTCCACACAAAATGGTTTGCCTGAGAGAAGGGGTTAGAGATTATTCCACACAAAAAGGTTTGCCTGAGAGAAGGGGTTAAAGATTATTCCACACAAAATGGTTTGCCTGAGAGAAGGTGTTAAAGATTATTCCACACAAAATGGTTTGCCTGAGAGAAGGGGTTAGAGATTATTCCGCACAAAATGGTTTGCCTGAGAGAAGGGGTTAAAGATTATTCCACACAAAATGGTTTGCCTGAGAGAAGGGGTTAAAGATTATTCCACACAAAATGGTTTGCCTGAGAGAAGGGGTTAAAGATTATTCCACACAAAATGGTTTGCCTGAGAGAAGGGGTTAAAGATTATTCCACACAAAATGGTTTGCCTGAGAGAAGGGGTTAAAGATTATTCCAAACAAAATGGTTTGCCTGAGAGAAGGGGTTAAAGATTATTCCACACAAAATGGTTTGCCTGAGAGAAGGGGTTAAAGATTATTCCAAACAAAATGGTTTGCCTGAGAGAAGGGGTTAAAGATTATTCCACACAAAATGGTTTGCCTGAGAGAAGGGGTTAAAGATTATTCCACACAAAATGGTTTGCCTGAGAGAAGGGGTTAAAGATTATTCCACACAAAATGGTTTGCCTGAGAGAAGGGGTTAAAGATTATTCCAAACAAAATGGTTTGCCTGAGAGAAGGGGTTAGAGATTATTCCAAACAAAATGGTTTGCCTAAGAGAAGGGGTTAAAGATTATTCCAAACAAAATGGTTTGCCTGAGAGAAGGGGTTAAAGATTATTCCACGCAAAATGGTTTGCCTGAGAGAAGGGGTTAAAGATTATTCCAAACAAAATGGTTTGCCTGAGAGAAGGGGTTAAAGATTATTCCAAACAAAATGGTTTGCCTAAGAGAAGGGGTTAAAGATTATTCCAAACAAAATGGTTTGCCTGAGAAAGGGCTTAAAGATTATTCCAAACAAAATGGTTTGCCTGAGAAAGGGGTTAAAGATTATTCCAAACAAAATGGTTTGCCTAAGAGAAGGGGTTAAAGATTATTCCACACCAACAAAAAAAAAAGTAAATTTTTTTTAAAATTCAAGATTTTATTCCTGGGAATCCGAGCAGACGTCAAATCACTAAATGGTTATTGATCTTGGGCAGGTTGTTAAAATTGTTGCCAGATTTTGATGAGTGCGATGTGTTTAAGGGAAAATAAGAGATTATGAAACCCCCCCCCCCCCCAGGTTTTTGTGTGTGTGTTGATTATCTCCCTGAGATCGATGATTGAGATTCAAAGAAATCCCGTGTTGCAGTTTGATTCATCTCTTCATTCAGTTTCTCTCCTTTGTCATTTGTCTGTCTTTCGTGTTGTGTTCTGTCTGGTTAATGGTAAAGTTCTTGCTGGTTGTCCGGGCCGTCTGGCCATTAGTCTGTGTAGTTATCGGTCTGTCTGGCCAACTGTCCCTCTGTCTCCAAGGCAACATGTATTAATCTAGATGGACATCTGTCTAGCGAACCTTCGAAGCCCCGGCGAGGTGTTTTGTCTAGAATCAACTGTTTGCCACTCAGCAGATACCGCCACTCCAAACAGCTTGTGGATGCAAGCCAACTTCCAATGGTTAATATATAATCATGAATACAACCATGAAGCTCGCCAACACTTATTTATAGCTATTTGCCACCATTCAATGGACATCCTGTCTCTGCGACCCTTGCCGCTATTTATTTTGATGTTAATAAACTACATTTTCCTACATCCCCCAACCCTCCTTTTTCCCGACTTCTTGGCTATTCCCAACTTTCTTAAATATTCCCCACCTTCTTGACTATTCCCCACCTTCTTGACTATTCCCCACCTTCTTGACTATTCCCCACCTTCTTGACTATTCCCCACCTTCTTGACTATTCCCCACCTTCTTGACTATTCCCCACCTTCATGACTATTCCCCACCTTCATGACTATTCCCCACCTTCTTGACTATTCCCCACCTTCTTGACTATTCCCCACCTTCATGACTATTCCCCACCTTCTTGACTATTCACCACCTTCATGACTATTCCCCACCTTCATGACTATTCCCCACCTTCTTGACTATTCCCCACCTTCATGACTATTCCCCACCTTCTTGACTATTCCCCACCTTCTTGACTATCCCCCACATTCTTGACTATTCCCCACCTTCTTGACTATCCCCCAAATTCTTGACTATTCCCCACCTTCTTGACTATCCCCCACATTCTTGACTATTCCCCACCTTCATGACTATTCCCCACCTTCTTGACTATTCCCCAACCTTCTTTATTTATTCCCCACCTTCATGACTATTCCCCACCTTCTTGACTATCCCCCACCTTCATGACTATTCCCCACCTTCTTGATTATTCCCCACCTTCTTGACTATTCCCCACCGTCTTGATTATTCCCCACCTTCTTGACTATTCCCCACCTTCTTGACTATTCCCCACCTTCTTGATTATTCCCCACCTTCTTGACTATTCCCCACCTTCATGACTATTCCCCACCTTCTTGACTATTCCCCACCTTCTTGATTATTCCCCACCTTCATGACTATTCCCCACCTTCTTGACTATTCCCCACCTTCATGACTATTCCCCACCTTCTTGACTATTCCCCACCTTCATGACTATTCCCCACCTTCTTGACTATTCCCCACCTTCTTGATTATTCCCCACCTTCATGACTATTCCCCACCTTCTTGACTATTCCCCACCTTCATGACTATTCCCCACCTTCTTGACTATTCCCCACCTTCATGACTATTCCCCACCTTCTTGACTATTCCCCACCTTCTTGACTATTCCCCACCTTCTTGACTATTCCCCACCTTCATGAATATTCCCCACCTTCATGACTATTATCCACCTTCATGACTATTCCCCACCTTCATGACTATTCCCCACCTTCATGACTATTCCCCACCTTCATGACTATTCCCCACCTTCATGACTATTCCCCACCTTCATGACTATTCCCCACCTTCATGACTATTCCCCATCTTCTTGACTATTCCCAAGCTTCTTGACTATTCTCCACCATTTTTACTATTCACAAGCTTCTTGAATATTTCCCACCTCATTCTATGTCCCGCCTATTCTTGTCTATATCCACCATTTCAACTCAAATCTCTTCTCCGCTATGATAGTTCAGCCACCCAACCAAAGAACTGACCTAGTCATTGAATTAACAACATATCAACCATTCATATCATATTCAACTCCTTCTTCATTCGTAAGATTGGGGACTGTAAGCCCCCGCTTCCTCGCGCCCCCGGGGGCGTGGGGTGTGCCATGGGTGAGTACATTGTTTACTCTGTTGCCCAAGAGTACGCTATGTTTATTATTGTTTCGTCTAAAAGAGGCCGGCCACAGCTGACCAGCCGGCCGGCTGGGTGGCCTGGGGGCGAGGGGAGGGGCTGGGGATATTTTTGGGAAGATCTGACAAGTAGATTTGATTAGCGCCCTTGTTTTCTTGATTACTTCCCCTTCGTTGAGATAACCGTGGTTGGCTTGTGGTTGGTAAGCAATTTGTTTAAAGCCTGCATTACCTCCCTTTGCCAGATTTGCTATGGGTGTTTATGTTTGTGTTTTTCTTATTCTCTTTATCGTCGGCGGGAGCAAATATTTCTGAACACGGTTCTCTCTCCGTGTGCTTAGAGGCTCGATGTGTGTGTTTAAGGAAAGCTATGCGTTTTTATATTTATGTGTAGATGGGTCAGTATATGGAAAGCTCTATGTTTATATATTGATGGTTAAATGTGTCAGTATATGGAAAGCTATACATTTATATATTTATGCGTAGATGTGTCTGTATATGGAAAGTTCTATGTGTATATGCTTATGTGTAGCGAAGAGAAAGCAGAAGCCATGGGTATCTTACAAAAACATAGGTCAATGCAGCGGCGTAGCTACGGGGCGTGCGATCCGGCCCCGGGCAAAGCTTTTCCCATCTTCACTTCAACGGGGAAAAAACTCTGCCTTATAAAGATATATTGTTAGGCTGAGGGAGATATTGTTAGGGTGAGGGATATGTTTTTAGGGTGAGGGAGATGTTTTTAGGGTGAGGGAGATGTTTTTAGGGTGAGGGAGATGTTGTTAGGGTGAGGGAGATATTGTTAGGGTGAGGGAGATGTTTTTAGGGTGAGGGAGATGTTGTTAGTGTGAGGGAGATGTTTTTAGGGTGAGGGAGATGTTGTTAAGCTGAGGGAGATATTGTTAGGGTGAGGGAGATGTTGTTAAGCTGAGGGAGATATTGTTAGGGTGAGGGAGATGTTGTTATGGTGAGGGAGATATTGTTAGGGTGAGGGAGATATTGTTAGGGTGAGGGAGATATTGTTAAGCTGAGAGAGATATTGTTAGGCTGAGGGAGATGTTGTTAGGGTGAGGGAGATATTGTTAAGCTGAGGGAGATATTGTTAGGCTGCGGGAGATATTGTTAGGGTGAGGGAGATATTGTTAAGCTGAGAGAGATATTGTTAGGGTGAGGGAGATGTTGTTAGGGTGAGGGAGATATTGTTAAGCTGAGGGAGATATTGTTAGGCTGAGGGAGATATTGTTAGGGTGAGGGAGATATTGTTAGGGTGAGGGGGATTTTGTTATAGAGATATTGATATTTTTAAGGTGAGGGAGATATTGATAGGGTTAAAGAGAATATTATAGGGACATAGGATGATAGAGATATGGCTTGCTAGTGGTGTCTGGGTGAAGGAGAGAGAGTATGGACGGTGGGTGGTGTTTTCAGTATCAGGAAGTTGTTACGCATACAGTTGATACCTGCCACTCTTCCCAGTGTGCCAGTGTGTCTCAAGAAATCGTTTCTGTTCCATGGAGGGTCTGGCAAACTAAGATACGATGGAAGAGAAGGGAGGGTGTACGGTTGATGGGGGGAGAAGGTCTTGTTTACTTTTGCAATTATTTCAGCAGTGTCACAGGTCTCTGAGAGAACTGCAAATATTTCGCTGGCCTCTACGAGCCTATGTAGAGGCATTAGTGGCTTAGACGCGGGCAATCCAGGGCACAGCAGCCCAGTGGACACAGTGGCCGAGTGGACGCAGACGGTAGCAAAGTGTTCTTTCAATGCACTTGGTTGTCTCACGCGGGGCACAAGGGGAGAAAATCCATGGCAATTAAATTACAGGTCTGGGACGAGGTAAATGGTTTAAGAGTGGAAATTGATTTCTCCACTGTTTCGATTTTAGTTGGCGGACCTTGAAAAAAAATGGAGAAAGGAGTGGGGCGGGAGGTGGGGGGGACACAGGATGTTAGTGCTGGTGACATATTAGGGAAATGGATGCGTGTGATGGTAAAATATTTAGGGAAATGATTTAAGATTTTTGTTTATTTCCAGAAATTAACTTTAAAAATTGATGATGGTGGATACAGCTTTAGGAGATGTATTTTTTTTTTTTTTTTTTTTGGTAACTGTAAAAAGTTAAATAATTTACTGAGGAAAGGAAGCCTTTTTTATCACAGTGTTTTCTCAAAAATCATGGCGTTATGAGGATCATACGTACAGTGTGTCATCCGAACGATTTTGAGGGAACAAAAGATTTCCCGGGAAGTTGTTAGAACCCCTTGTTACAAGTTGTTAGAACCCCTTGCTACAAGTTGTTAGAGCCCCTTGTTACAAGTTGTAAGAACCCCTTGTTACAAGTTGTTAGAACCCCAAGTTACAAGTTGTTAGAACCCCAAGTTACAAGTTGTTAGAACCCCTTGTTATACGTTGTTAGAACCCCTATTTACAAGTTGTTAAAACCCCTTGTTACACGTTGTTAGAACCCCTTGTTACAAGTTGTCAGAAAAATGTTCTTGTAACTACTTCATGACGTAAACGAGACTATAATTAGCCACCTGTAAAGAATGGCAAATCTCATCAAGTTTTGAGGTTTTTCTTCTACAGGCGTTATATAATACTTGTGCTGGACAATCATATTATGACTAGCTAATCATCCCTCACTTGATATAAGCCGTAGAAGAGGAAGCCCCGAGTAAGACGCGGCGAACCCCTCACAACTAGCCTAACCTCAAATCAAGTAGAATTCAGTTTATAATATATATTTTGATAACATTAATTTTATCCCGGAATTTCCAGGAATCCTGGGATGAGGAAAACTCTCTTCCCGCTTCCCGGGATAAGCGAAATCACGTGAAATGAGGAACTCAGTCAGGATAATGTTAATGTAGTTAATCTTGAGGGATAACAGTTTGGCGCTGAAATTTGGTTAGATATGGTATGGTGGGTCATTCGGGTGCGATTGCGTTTTGGGGTGGGAATTTGGTTGGATATGGTATGGTGGGTCATTCGAGTGCGATTGCGTTTTGGGGTGGGAATTTGGTTGGAGAAGCGAAAATGGTTGGGCCTGGGAAGATGGGTGGAGATGGGAAGATGGTTGGGGAAGGGAAGATGGTTGGGGATGGGAAGATGGTTGGGGAAGGGAAGATGGTTGGGGATGGGAAGATGGTTGGGGAAGGGAAGATGGTTAAGGATGGGAGGATGGTTAGGGATGGGAAGATGGTTGGGGATGGGAAGATGGTTGAGGATGGGAAGATGGTTAGGGAAGGGAAGATGGTTGGGGATGGGACGATGGTTGGGAAAGGGAAGATGGTTGGGAAAGGGAAGATGGTTCGGGGTGTGAAGATAGCTGGGGATTGGAAGATGGTTGGGCATGGGAAGATGGTTGGGGAAGGGAAGATGGTTGGGGATGGGAAGATGGTTGGGGAAGGGAAGATGGTTGGGGATGGGAAGATGGTTGGGGAAGGGAAGATGGTTGGGGATGGGAAGATGGTTGGGAAGGGAAGATGGTTGGGGATGGGAAGATGGTTGGGGAAGGGAAGATGGTTGGGCATGGGAAGATGGTTGGGGAAGGAAAGATGGTTGGGGATGGGAAGATGGTTGGGGAAAGGAAGATGGTTGGGGATGGGAAGATGGTTGGGGAAGGGAAGATGGTTCTGGATGGGAAGATGGTTGGGAAGGGAAGATGGTTGGGGATGGGAAGATGGTTGGGGAAGGGAAGATGGTTGGGGATGGGAAGATGGTTGGGGAAGGGAAGATGGTTGGGGATGAGAAGATGGTTGGGGATGGGAAGATGGTGGGGAAGGGAAGATGGTTCGGGATGGGAAGATGGTTGGGGATGGGAAGATAATTTGGCATGTGGAGATGGTTTGGGATGGGAAGATGGTTCGGGATGTGAAGATAGCTGGGGATTGGAAGATGGTTGGGCATGGGAAGATGGTTGGGCATGGGAAGATGGTTGGGTATGGCAACATGATTGGGGATTGGAAGATGGGTGGGCATGGTAAGATGTGTGGGGATGGGAAGAAGATTGCGGATGGGTTTATATGTGGGCATGGCAAGATGGTTGGGGATGGGAAGATGGGTGGGGATGGGATGATGATGACTAGGAGTTGGGTACATGGTTGGCAATGTGGAAGATCTTTGGGGTGTGAAGATGGGTGGGATGGGAAAGATGTAGGGGAAAGGCGTAGGGGAAAGGCGTAGGGGAAAAGGCGTAGGGAAAAGGCGTAGGGGAAAGGCGTAGGGGAAAGGCGTAGGGAAAAGGCGTAGGGGAAAGACGTATGGGAAAGGCGTAGGGGAAAGGCGTAGGGGAAAGGCGTGGGGGAAAGGCGTAGGGGAAAGAATTAGGAAGCTTTCAGATGAGGCACTGTTGACGCAGACATTACTTTTAAAATGAAGTTTAGATGAAAACGATGCTCATGTGTGTGGCGTATGTGGGTGGTGTATGTAGAGGGTGTATGTGGGTGGAATATGTGGGTAGCGTATGTGCGTGACGTATGAGGGTGGCGTATGTGGGTGGCGTATTTTGAGGACGCATGTGAGTGGAATATGGCGGTTGCGTTTGTGGGTGGCGCTAGTCGGTGACGTTGCTTGGAAGAGATATAGGAGTGTGTTCTGGACTGTACGTTTTCATGTTGGCTTAACGAAGACAAGGGAGAGAACGAAAGAAAGAATTATCCAGCTTCTATCTCAGCGGTTCTCAACCTGTGAGTCTCGACCCTTTGGGTGTCGAACGACCCTTTCACAGGGGTCGCCAAGACCATCGGAAAACACACTTACTCTATAGTTATGAAGAAACAAAGAAAATAATTGTGTGGTTGGGTGTCGTCAAAACTTTAGGAACTGCATTAAAGTGTCGCGGCGTTAGGAAGGTTGAGAACCATTGCTCTATCTGTTCCAGCTTCGCGTAGTTTCATCCCAGTAAGCCTCAATTTGAAAAAAAATGTCGGCTAAAAGCCTTAAATGGTTAAGCCGCTAAGCGTGATAAGGCCAGATTTTCCAGCATTTGTAGTCTGTTATCTGGGCTCTGAGTGGAGAGAAATGAAAATGGCACCAGCGGGCCTCTTGGCTTTCAGCTCTATCGGGAATCCCCCATCAATTGTCCACCAAAATCAGAGACATTTGGGCTAGAGAGTTTTGTGTGTTCCTGCGCTACAAAGTTTAACAGAATATGCTGAAATGTAGGGACAAGTCTGTGATTTTGTTTCCTTGTGAATGTGTGCGTGTGTGGGGGGATGTGTGTTTTTTAACGGTGTGTTGTTAGCGTGTGAGTTATGTGTTAGAGTGGTGTCTGTGTATGTGGTAAGATGGTGTGGATAAAAGAGGAGTGTATTTGTTGCGAAGAGTGTAGGTGACGAGTATGTCAGTGTGTGGGGCTGGAGGAAATTTGGCGGCTGTGTGTGAGGCATGTGTTGAGAAGTGATAGGGGTATGTTATTGGGGGGGGGGGCATGTGTGTGTGCGTGTAGATTGTTTTCTGGGCTGAAGAGAGAGGGGGGGAGGTCTAAGCCATAACTTAATAAAAGTTTAAAGTTAGCATCACGGAAAAAACACCTCAATTGTTAAAAAAATGCAGAAACTTTAGAGTAGAAAAACAGATAAACTAGCGAAACAAACCAAAAGAATTTAATTCAATCACAAAATCAAATAAATGAGGCAGCACAACAAACAATTAAACAAACATTTTAAGTTTACCAACAAACCAAACGAAGCCAATGAATAAAGTGGTATAAATAAATTTCTATTTCAAATGAAAATGTACACATGATCATCACAAAACATGAAAATAAAATCCAAAAGCTGGTGAAGAAGAACTCTGCTATTCTTTAGTGTATAATTTAATCATCAAATTTTAAAGTTCGCATTTAAGTTCTATTGTTTGTTTTAAGAATTATTTTTTTTTTAAATTTTCATAAATGTGGCCGTCATTTTAGTTCCATGATTAATTTTCTGATAATTGATCACATATTTATCTTCAAAACACGTTTTTATTTTTTATATTTTTTTTTTGGTGGGGGGGGGGAGGAAGGTGGGGGGTGGGGTTGGAATCATCCCTGTAATCCAGTGCGTTAAGTTTTGGGAGCAAGAAATATCTGATAACTGAAAATATTTTTTTTGTGATAATAAAGCTAAAAAGACTTTCAGATATTATTTAACCAAATCACAACCATGTCACGAAACAAACCAATAAAGGAATATCTAATCTATTATTAGACGTTGTCAATGCTTTGATTTGTTTAGTTCATTTTTGTTGGTTTGTTGTTTTTTTTTTGTTTTTTTCCTTTTAAACATATAGCATCTAATTTTAGTATAAAAAATCGGCCATCATTGGATCTTACAAGCTGAAGAACACGGACAAATATAGAACTAATTGTTGCTTCAGAAAAGTGATTTCCACTGACGCAAATGTTCGCGTCACGGTGACACGCCTCCACAGTCACGTGACAGAAGACTATCCGTTCTGGATCGGGACCAGCTGTCCGTTGACCAGGGCAGTTTGGGTGCCGGTGGTCCCGGTGAGGCCGGTGCCCCCGAGGAGGCTCGAGAGGATGAGGAGTTCGATGAGGGAGGAGCCGCCACCGGAGTCGTGCTTCTTGTAGCTGCTGCTCATTTGGTTGTTGGACATGCCGGCGTCGTAGTGGTGGACGTGGATCACTTTGCCTGGTCTGCCCATCATCATCATGCTGAGGGTGAGGGCGGGGAGATGGTTAGGGGGTGATGTGATTGAATGTTGGTTAGAATGTGATGTGATGGAGTGAGGTTAAGTTCGTGGTATGCTGTGGTGATGCTGGAAGGTGACATAGAAGTCTGGTTAGAAGGTGATGTGATTGAGTGATGGTTTGAAATGGTGATGTGATGGAGCGATGGGGTGATGGTTAGAAGGTGATGGGATGAAGTGGTGGAGTGATGGTTAGAAGGTGGTGTGATGAAATGGTGTTAGAAGGTGACGCTGTAGCCTGGCTAGAACGTGATGAGATAAAGTGATGATTAGAAGATGATGGGTTATATCGGTAGTCAGAAGGTGACGTTATGGGTTGATGTTTCCAAGGTGGTATTTGATGGGATGGCATTTGATGGGGTGTGATTTTGATGGGGTGGTAATATGAACACTTTTGATTTCGGTGTGAAAACGGTGCGGTTTTACAATGATAAAAAAATTCAATTCGCAACCATGTCCAATCTGTTGTAGAAATGTCCTAGTGTATTGGTAAGTATATAGATCTACACATCGCAGGGAATTCGATACATTTTTATTCCTTAAAGGTCGCTTTAAAAAATTAAACTGCTCACATGAGATTATCGTCCTTGACTTCAATAAATTATCTTAGAATTTAGATGGACATTGTAGGTTATCACAGTTCAGACTGGCTTCGACAGCAGTGGGGCGTGCTGAGGGATTGGATGGTTGATTTTATTTTTCAGAGATTTTTTTTGGTGCTAAAACATGTTTGTAAGGAACGTTTCATACCTGGGCTGTTTGTAGTACATGTCGCCATAGCTGCTCACGATAAACAGGACTGAAAAGAGATTTGTTTTGAGGAGCAGATCAATAAGAGATTAATAAAAGATTGTTTATACTAACGTATCAGGCTTGAACTTCTTCAAATAGAGGAATTTAAAATTTGTCTTCGTGTATTTTCTTGAATCTGTCACAATATTTTTGACATTAATTGAAATATAAACCTCAAAAACAAATGTGGCACAGGAAACACATAAAGACCTCATGCTTTTATTTTTTTTAAATATTGAAACTTTGAAACCACTGTTAGGGGAAATGTGTATGTACGTGGACAAAAAAAAAAGGGGGGGGGAGGGGTGGCATAAACATATTTATAACTCAATTAATTTTAAATGTGTTTCGGTCTCTTTACATCGATTTACTTTCAATCATTTACTATGTTATATGGTATTAACACCAATAATCATTCAATTTAAGATTTGGTAAATATCTTACAACCATTCACTTTAATACATGGTATTTACACCAAATAATTATTTACTCCAAGATTCGGCAAATATCTGATAAACGTGCATTTTGATAAGTCACATAAATCAGATAATAAATGACTTTAAGATATGGTGTACTAAAAATCGGGATTGAAGTAAAACAAAAATTTAAAAAACTGCCCACGCATTTGAAATGTTGGGTTCCGTGTACTTTTGTTGGCTAAAATTAAAACAATCCAAACACAGTGAAGCGAAAGTCAGAAGTCACAATAAATATTCCTGGAAGTTTGCATTAAAATTATTGTGACATGAACAGTTTAGAAGTCCCGACATTTAGATAAGAGACAAAAGAAAATCACATAACGTATTTGAGTCACAATTTAAGAATTTAATTATTTTTTTTAATTAAGTATTTATTCTCCGTTTTCCAAAAAATTATTTATTCCTCTACAGAAAATAAATTTTAAACTAAATAAAAGAAACTAAAAAAAAAAATTTTTTTAAACCACTCACCCGTGACTACAATCAGAAGGTAATTCACAGGGAGCGCCATCATTGCCTCGCGCGGCTCCAAAAAGGCAAATGTTAAAAATGAGCCGAGAGACAAAGTTAAAAATGCATCATACACTTGCACGAAAGTCTGGCCAGCCGACTTCCTTGTTGCCTGGTAACAGTTGAAGGGCGTCCTTGGTGTTTAGAGGCGGCATAACTCGGCGTAGATGTCCTGACATTCAGCTATATACCCGCCTGAAAAGGTCAACGTCGTTTGTCTAACAAAGAAACACATTTTCACCGATCTCTTTTGGACTCCGTGCGGATTAAAGCAGATTAACGTTTGACTTGTGAGAAGGTTGGTTTGTGCGCATGTAAAGAGCAAGAGGGACTGGCAGGCGTTAATTTTGGAGCGACGTCGCAGGGTGGTCTGTGATGACCTGTGAACTATCGGCGACACAAGAGCATTTTTTAAAAGTTATTTTGTTTTAAGGTTTTGTGACAGTCGCGCGTTGCAAAGGTCAGGCAGGGTGAAGGCCATGCCACCATGAAACAAAAGTTGGTAAATGAGACGCGCTATGTTGGATTGTAGGTAAGACTGTCCCAGACCCTTGTCCCACACTCTGAGGTGTGGGGATGGCTGGTTAGTGGAACTGAGTGGGACAACGTCGTGTTTATGTCTTCAGGGATCTTGGGTTAAGCCCATTGCAGTGGCGTAGAGAGGGGGGGCAAGGGGGGCATCATGCCCCGGGCGCTACACACAAAGGGGCGCCAAATGGTATATTTTAATATAATATTTTATGGTTTTTCGAATAGGGGGCGCTAAAAAGGTATTGGGGGCGCTAAAAAGGTATTGTGCCCCGGGCGCGAGTTAAGCTCGCTACGCCACTGGCCCATTGACTGGAGTTATGCACAAATATATATTAATATTATTTTTAAATCTTTTATTTTGAACAGAATACAACTTGTGAACCCTTGATGCACCGCAATTTTAGGTTCCTAGTTGTAAAATTAGGTCCATGTTTATTAGTTTAAATAACTCACCAGATAAGATAAGACAATATTATTTTATAGATCCAAATAAATGGATATTTTTTTTTATTACAATGTACAAATTCATTTTCAGCACATACATAAATAGTCTTACCAAGAAAAACATTGAATAAACTAGGACAATTTAACTAGAACTTTGAACACATGACATCTAAAGCACTTCTATCTAAAGCACTTCTATCTAAAGCACTTCTATCTAAAGCACTTCTTTCTAAAGCACTTCTTTCTAAAGCACTTCTTTCTAAAGCACTTCTATCTAAAGCACTTCTTTCTAAAGCACTTCTTTCTAAAGCACTTCTTTCTAAAGCACTTCTATCTAAAGCACTTCTTTCTAAAGCACTTCTTTCTAAAGCACTTCTTTCTAAAGCACTTCTATCTAAAGCACTTCTTTCTAAAGCACTTCTATCTAAAGCACTTCTTTCAATAGCATTTCTTATTAAAGCACTTCTTTCTAAAGCACTTCTTTCTAAAGTGCAAAAAAACATCTTAAAAAAAAAGATATCGCATAATTCCTTTATAAAATTTAATTCGACCAATTGGGAAGGGGCGGGGCTACAAATTTGATAAAACATGCAAACAAGTAACGCAATTTTTAAGAATACCAAATTAGTGCCCCCCCCCCCCCCCCCCCCCCCGCTCGCAACCGCATTTTTTTCACGCCCCTGAACTATATTAATATTCTGATACTCCCCCGCTTACAGCATATTTAGTTCATCAAAAATTATAGAAAAACATAAGAAAATTGTACACACCAAACGCAATTAAGATAATTTTTTTAAAATCTTATTTAGTGCAGTTATCGGGAATTTCATTTTATCTTTACCATGGGAAAACTGATTTTTGGGGGTTGGGGATGAAAAAGGAATCAGCCACGCGGCTGGAAGCAAAATATATATGAGATGAACTTGGCAAATATTCTGTAAAGCAATTCAAGGGGGGCGAGTCAACAAAAAAATATTTAATAAAATGTTTGGTTTATCTCCAATGATTTTATAACAACTCCTAGAAAATCTTTTCGGTTACGATCATATTATTTTTTTACATGATAATTATATGGAAAATTGCATACAGTTAATCTTACATTACATAATTGGGAACATTAGATTATGGGTTCCACGTGGCTCAAGTTAAGACAAGAGGCTCTATGAATCTGTTAGCCCTCTCAGGTCCAATGTATATAATATGTCACTCAAGTCCTAGGTCTGGTCCACATATTTGTTTTCTTCCATTGGGGTGGGTGGGGGAGAGAGAGAGAGGGGTGAGAGATGTGCTCCTTTTGATTATTTCCATCCTAATATAGAAGTGGCCTACTTTACCAATTCTCATAGTAGAACAAAGTATGTGGAAACTTGAAATACAAAGACAGGACAATGAAAGAAAAATGTTTCGGCCAAGAGCTTCCTCGGCAGACAGCATAAATGATGAAATGACAAGAAATAGAAAGTATTTATAGAACTTAAACACAATATACTATTTCTCATTGACCTTCTCACTGACCTCATTTGACCTTCTCATTTGACCTTCTCACTGACCTTCTCATTGACATTCTCACTGACCTTCTCATTGACCTTCTCACTGACCTTCTCATTGACCTTCTCACTGACCTTCTCAAATGACCTTCTCGTTGACCTTCACAATTGACCTTCTTACTGACCTTCTCACTTGACCTTCTCATCTGACCTTCTCACTGAATTTCTCACTTGACCTCCTCACTGGCTCTCCTCACCGACCTTCTCTTATTCCAGTGACTACTAGTACACCTCTCCTCCACTCTATGCAGACCAGCAAATTGTTTTCACTCTTCGCTGATGTTGTGCTTTTCCTAACTGCATTATTTATAAAGACAATGTCGTTACATTCTAAAAATTATAATGTCATCCAGTCAAGACAAAGTCGTAAAACACATACCATCAATACATACCATAAATTCATACCGTAAATACATACCATTTCAACCCGTCCATGGTTGCCCCCCCCCCCCCACACACACACACTTTTCCCCACACTTACCAAACGAAAGCCCCCCAAAAACGCTTCACCTTTCCCCGGGCCACAGAATTCAGTGGTCCAAAAGCCGAGGACAAACAGACAAACAGGAATGGTGACCGCTTCAACCAAAGAGAGACTATCACGTGTGGAGACATACCTCGAATAGCCTCCCTTAAGTATTTCTACCTTCTTGTGTTGAGTTGTGTTGTGACCACGACACGTTCCTTTGTAATGACTAAGGGTGGGAGGCCCGGTTAGGGGGGGGGGGGGGGGGTTATTGCAGGTTGGTGTTTGCTATAGTTGCTTATTTTGTTGTTACCTACTTGTTGTGTTGCTATTTTGTTAGTGATGGTGTTTGGGGGGGGGGGGGGGAGGGGGGCAGCCATTGTTTCAACTGCTGACAAATGTCTGGCAAATTTGTTGACTGGAAGGCTACAAATCAACAATGACAATTATTCTGTTGTACAAAATCTCTGTATCACGTCTGTGACGTCAATGTATTGTGACATCCGGTTTTACGGCCAAGACTTTGCATTCACGAATAGTTCTTTCTGGATAAGAACGGGACGAACTGGAATAATATGGAATCGTTATGTATCGAGAGCAGCGGTTCTCAATCGGGTGCATAGAGGGACACGGTTCTCAATCAGGTGCATAGAGGGAGATGGTTCTCAATCAGGTGCATAGAGAGACACGGTTCTTTATCGGGTGCATAGAGAGACACGGTTCTCAATCAGGTGCATAGAGAGACACGGTTCTCAATCAGGTGCATAGAGGGACACGGTTCTCAATCAGGTGCATAGAGAGACACGGTTCTCAATCAGGTGCATAGAGAGACACGGTTCTTTATCAGGTGCATAGAGAGACACGGTTCTCAATCAGGTGCATAAAGAGGCACGGTTCTTAATCAGGTGCATGGAGAGACACGGTTCTCAATCAGGTGCATAGAGAGGCACGGTACTCAATCAGGTGCATAGAGAGACACGGTTCTCAATCAGATGTATTAGAGTTCATGGGTTCTCAACCAGGTGTCGAGACACAACGGGTTATCGTGAGAGCTTCACATGTAGCCAATCTCGCAAGATATTTATTTACAAAATGATTAGGTGGGTAGTACATTTTAACTTCATTTCATATGCAACTATCTGAGCAAAAACATGTCTAAGTTTTAGTAAGTACACGCAGTGAAGTTATGAGTGGGCACACTACAATATTTATCAACCAAAAAATCAGAAACATAACAAAGTCACCCGCTATTACTTAATACCACAAAATTACTGGCGTATTTGCGCCCTTTAACGCCTGCAAGTAATTGTCATAGTTGACTACCCAGAAAACCTATTAGTTCCTTCATTTTGAGAGTATCTCTGTAGCACGCCAGAACCACTGGGGATTAGGATCATATTGTTGACTACTTTGATGACACCAAACGTCGTTTTCCTACACTTCACACAGACTTTTTTTAAAGTATAAAACTATTGCACAGATTCTCAAACTTTTCAAGGTGACAGACCGGTAGTTAGTCCTTCGTACTGTAGTTGTGACCATTGCGAATTAATTATCAAGTTTTATTTTTTTGTTAAATTTTCACCTTTGACAGACTGTGTGACATCGGATCTGCTGAAAGTTGCCGGTCCGCGGACCACCAATTTGAGCAGCTTCCACAATTTCAATTTTTAAAAAGTATATATCGTTTCATTATGATCCCTGTGAGATCCCCACCCCTTCCTCCCCCACCACCCCCACCACCATAGCATTCTTTCATTAAATATATTGGTAGTAGATTCTCAATTCATCAGTACGTGCTGTCAAGCGAACGGTCCTTGTTGACATAATTGCCCAATAGGTAGCTGCGCATTTCAGACTTACAATGTTTAGTTTATTGAATCTTGCAGAGCATTTTATTTTTCAAACGCATTCTTCAACACAGCCGCCATTGACTTCTGCAATTTTTCATAAAACCATTCAGACCGTATTTATTAAACAATCAGGTAGACACCCATTATTTTTGCAGGTGATTTTCTCTTGTTCGTTTCTGTTTGGTGGTAGAGGTGGGGGGTGGGGGGGGGGGGGGGTCCTCGTACGTGACAATGTGCCCAAATCAATTTCAAAATCTCTAAAGCGATCTCATGCAACTTTTATAGATTGTTTCGTTAATTGTTGATAGTTTATTTTTTTATATTTTTTTTATACATTTTAATGTTACCAAGAGAATATGGCGCGTGTTTTTTTGTTTGTTAAGGTTTGGTATAAATACCGCCACATCCAGAACACACAATTATTCCTACAGAATATCAGCAATCTCGACATGGCTTCATTCCTCGTCTTCGCCTTCTCTGGTGAGTTGCGGGGCTATTTTCTCGGGATGTTTTTTTAATACTTTTCTGACAGCTCCTTGACCATCAACCTATGACAGTTCGGAATGCATCGCACAAGCACAAAATATGGTTAATATATAGATATAGATGGATATAGATATAGATATAGATGGATATAGATATAGATATAGATAGGTATAGATATAGATATGAGAGTAAATAGTCACTGCGGTGATGAGACCTTTGGGAGATCGAACGTCACGGACAGTGATGAGACCTTTGGGTCCCGGTTTGTTATGAAATTTGAAGCCATAATATTCAACAAATGTGTGTGTGTGTGTGTGTGGGGGGGGGGGTAAATACTTTTAGACATTTTCTTAGCGTGTCGATCTCTTCTATGATAACCAGCTACTGTACTGAAAACTGAAAATCGACGAATATGAAAGAGAAGTTTCTTTGCGTAGATGTTCAGACAAAAATAATATCTTATAAATTAAGGAAATGAAAATCAGTAGCGAGTATGCCTCTAGCCACGTGTGATTCGTCTGTGGCACGGCTCGCGAGTTCATCGGCGTTATTGAGTGACCAATGGTCAATATAGACAAAACATCAAACTAGTGACCCTGTTGAAATGTTTTAATTCGACCTCTTGTCCTTGACAGCTGCCCTCCTCCTAGCTTCCCACGCCCTAGCTCAAACTGCCTATGGCACCGGGTGTGGGGCCGCCCTTGAAGACATTCCCAACCCGGCCTCGGACAGCTGTACAGCTTTCTTCCGCTGTTACAAGGCCAGGCAGTACAGCCTGCGGTGTCCCTTGGGTCAGGCGTTTGACTTCGACAGGGCAAGATGCAGGTAACCGTTATAAAGTTGTTCATTGGATCAGGGTCAATCTTTTTTGCTTCCCGGTGAGAGGCGTATAGGAAATTCCCAAAATGTATGTTAGTTTTTAAAGGGTTTATATTAGGGCTGTTAATGATTAATTTAAAGTTAATAGTTAACTTTTGAAAGATTAACGATTAATTAATAGTTAATTTCGATTAAACCAAAAATTAAAATTTATAGTGTCATAAGTAACATTTATTAAACATACTCGTCGAAAATCGAAATACCACTGGAATGTCTCCTTTATATGTCATCTTTTAACCAACTACGCAAGCAGACAAGTTTGTTGACATTATTTGGTTCAAGTGATGAGCGTGTCTCTGCAGCCATTTTTTACTTTTAGACTTCCGGTACATTTGTAAGTGATGGGTTAAGTGATGGGTCGATTAATCGTTAAAAAAAATTAATCTTTAAAAAAATTTAACGATTAATCGATTAATTAATCGTTAAATTTAGCAGCCCTAGTTTATATACAACTGAATAGAAAAAGGCTTCATATCATGCTTGGTTTAAACTGAAATTTATGGCTGCCTGCTTTCGAACAGGTCAGCAACAGAGGTGGACTGTCCACTTCAGCTCCAGCGCTTCCAAGCTCCGGCTGTTCCATCTTATCTACGACCCCCCGGCACTGTAAGTTGTGATCTTCTGTTATGTAGGCATCTACCTGTTGTGCTCAGACTTCAATAGGCTGATAAGGTGGAGGATGACATAATTCTTAAGGGAAGTGAAAGTAAGGCCATAAGGGGGTTGGTGACTTAGATCATAGCTGAAGTGAATGGATAAGTAAGGTGATAAGTGAGGATATTAGTGAAGTGGCAAGTTAGGGGGAAAATTTTGGCATTTTTAAGGGCTGGGGGTTGGTGCTTTGATAAATGGAGTAATGAGATGAGTGAAAAGTTCTTCGACAATGTTAAGGTTGATCAATTGGATAAAAAGAATATTTGTTTAAGTTAGGTGATGTGGTGCAAAGGTGAGTGGTGGAAAAAAGGGGGGGGGGAGGGACGAGTTCTTCCTGTAAGAACTGGGTTGTAATGATGATGGCTGTCAATAGATAAAGATGGAAAGGCTGTGAATCACGTCAAAGTGTTCGGGGGGGGGGGGGGGGGGGAATATTATTGGGAGACGGGAGGGAAGTCAAGGGGAAAGGAAAAGGCCTGCTTGTGGGGGCTATACTATCTACTCCTCTGTGTGACCTGTACTATCCACTCCTCTGTGTGATCTCTAATATCGACTCCTCTGTGTGATCTCTATTATCGACTCCTCTATGTGATCTCTACTATCGACTCCTCTGTGTGATATCTACTATTAACTCACATGTGTGACCTGTACTATCAACTCTCTGTGTGGTCTCTACTATCGACTCCTCTGTGTGATATCTACTATCGACTCCTCTATGTGATCTCTAGTATCAACTCCTCTGTGTGCTCTCTACTATCAACTCCTCTGTGTGCTCTCTACTATCGACTCCTCTGTGTGATCTCTACTATTAACTCACATGTGTGACCTGTACTATCAACTCTCTGTGTGGTCTCTACTATCGACTCCTCTGTGTGATATCTACTATCGACTCCTCTATGTGATCTCTAGTATCAACTCCTCTGTGTGCTCTCTACTATCAACTCCTCTGTGTGATCTCTACTATCGACTCCTCTGTGTGATCTCTACTATCGACTCCTCCATGTGCTCACCACACGATGACCACGCATTGACCACACTTCATTCCCAGCAACAACAAGAGAGAGAGATTGAAATTCGCGTCGTCCAGGTTCCAGCCGGAATAGACCCCAACACGCTTCAGATTGCCGGCAACGGTCGACTGACCCCCGTGAGCAGGCAGTTTGCACCTCAGGTAAGCTGTTAAGACACTAAGCACAATCTGATATATGTCCACTCACACCCCCCCCCCCCCGCACAGTTGGCAGCAAACTGGCCTTGTCATTACCAGGGTCCACTAAAAAAATCCAATGAAAACTCCAGTGTTTATTTTTAGATTTGATGACGTAATTTTAATTTTAATGTTTCGATAAGCTGCATTTCATTGAGCCCCAAACCTATCTTGTTAAAACGTTAATGTCTTCAAGATCACCGGAGGGGTCTGGTTTAAGACCTAAATGGTCCGGAGGGGTCTGGTTTAAGACCTAAATGGTCCGGAGGGGTCTGGTTTAAGACCTAAATGGTCCGGAGGGGTCTGGTTTAAGACCTAAATGGTCCGGAGGGGTCTGGTTTAAGACCTAAATGGTCCGGAGGGGTCTGGTTTAAGACCTAAATGGTCCGGAGGGGTCTGGTTTAAGACCTAAATGGTCCGGAGGGGTCTGGTTTAAGACCTAAATGGTCCGGAGGGGTCTGGTTTAAGACCTAAATGGTTATATAGAGAAGCTTCCTACTTAGGGCGAGCTCACTATGTAGCAATCTCCCGCAGTACGTGCGTCTACTGAACGAGTTGTTCGATGGGATCTATGTGGTCCAGAGAAGAACTCTGAAGTTTGATAAGCTCTATGTGGTCCAGAGAAGAACTCTGAAGTTTGATAAGCTCTATGTGGTCCAGAGAAGAACTCTGAAGTTTGATAAGCTCTATGTGGTCCAGAGAAGAACTCTGAAGTTTGATAAGCTCTATGTGGTCCAGAGAAGAACTCTGAAGTTTGATAAGCTCTATGTGGTCCAGAGAAGAACTCTGAAGTTTGATAAGCTCTATGTGGTCCAGGGAACAACTCTGAAGTTTGATAAGCTCTATGTGGTCCAGGGAACAACTCTGAAGTTTGATAAGCTCTATGTGGTCCAGGGAACAACTCTGAAGTTTGATAAGCTCTATGTGGTCCAGGGAACAACTCTGAAGTTTGATAAGCTCTATGTGGTCCAGAGAAGAACTCTGAAGTTTGATAAGCTCTATGTGGTCCAGGGAACAACTCTGACGTTTGATAAGCTCTATGTGGTCCAGGGAACAACTCTGAAGTTTGATAAGCTCTATGTGGTCCAGGGAACAACTCTGAAGTTTGATAAGCTCTATGTGGTCCAGAGAAGAACTCTGAAGTTTGATAAGCTCTATGTGGTCCAGGGAACAACTCTGAAGTTTGATAAGCTCTTTGTGGTCCAGGGAACAACTCTGAAGTTTGATAAGCTCTTTGTGGTCCAGGGAACAACTCTGAAGTTTGATAAGCTCTATGTGGTCCAGGGAACAACTCTGAAGTTTGATAAGCTCTATGTGGTCCAGAGAAGAACTCTGAAGTTTGATAAGCTCTATGTGGTCCAGGGAACAACTCTGAAGTTTGATAAGCTCTATGTGGTCCAGGGAACAACTCTGAAGTTTGATAAGCTCTATGTGGTCCAGAGAAGAACTCTGAAGTTTGATAAGCTCTATGTGGTCCAGGGAACAACTCTGAAGTTTGATAAGCTCTATGTGGTCCAGGGAACAACTCTGAAGTTTGATAAGCTCTTTGTGGTCCAGGGAACAACTCTGAAGTTTGATAAGCTCTTTGTGGTCCAGGGAACAACTCTGACGTTTGATAAGCTCTATGTGGTCCAGGGAACAACTCTGAAGTTTGATAAGCTCTTTGTGGTCCAGGGAACAACTCTGACGTTTGATAAGCTCTATGTGGTCCAGGGAACAACTCTGACGTTTGATCGGCTATATTTTATGGATCACAGCCCTATTCTAATAAATACTTTCATCCACACTGGATGACGACAAGCAATAAAAAAAGAACCACCAGGTTGAAAATACTTGAGTCTTTTTTGACACGACCACAGTGGATAACAAAGACATCACAAAAATCTTCACAACGCCGAAACCCCGTGTTCACGCCTCACTTGTTTATTGACCTTCCATAACCCAACCAATCACAACTGACTCTCACATGAACCAACCAATCACAACTGACTCTCACATGAACCAACCAATCACAACTGACTCTCACATGAACCAACCAATCACAGCTGACTCTCACATGAACCAACCAATCACAACTGGCTCTCACATGAACCAACAAATCACAACTGACTCTCACATGAACCAACCAATCACAACTGGCCCTCACATAACCCGACCAATCACAACAGGCCCTCACATAACCCAACCAACGACAACTGGCCCTCACATAAACCAACCAATCACAACTGGCCCTCACATAACCCAACCAATCACAACATGCCCTCACATAACCCAACCAATCACAGCTGGCTCTCACATGAACCAACAAATCACAACTGACTCTCACATGAACCAACAAATCACAACTGACTCTCACATGAACCAACCAATCACAGCTGACTCTCACATGAACCAAACCAATCACAACTGGCCCTCACATAACCCAACCAATCACAACATGCCCTCACATAACCCGACCAATCACAACAGGCCCTCACATAACCCAACCAACGACAACTGGCCCTCACATAAACCAACCAATCACAACTGGCCCTCACATAACCCAACCAATCACAACTGGCCCTCACATAACCAAACCAATCACAACTGGCCCTCACATAACCAAACCAATGACAACTGGCCCTCACATAAACCAACCAATCACAACTGGCCCTCACATAACTATTCACTCAACTGTTCCATATTCCATACACATCCCGTCCATGTTCCCAAAAACGAGTTCTATAAATGTGTTTCGCTGATACGTCCTTGCTTTTTGCCCCCATGTTCTGGAAATAATAATCTTTTTCCAATTTCTTTTACCAGCAAGGACAGTCCATCCTCCACACACCCGCCCGTACCGGCTACCCTCAGCAGATTAACCCGGCCCAAGGTCAAGTTCAAGGACAGTTTGTACAGGTTGGTCAAGGTCAGTATGTCCAGCCACAGCCACAGCCTCAACCACAGCCTCAACAGCAATCTCAACCTCAGCCTCAGCCTCAACCTCAGCCTCAACCTCAACCACAGCCTCAACCAGCTGCCCTGGGTCAAACTCAGCCGGCCGCGCCAGCCCAAGGTCAGGATGCCCTTTCAATTCTGGTGCCGTACCAAGGTCAGCCTCAACCAGGAAAGTAACATCCTCTGTCAGGGCCTGACTGCCAACAGATGTACAGGGTTTTTTTTTCTTCTGCCTCATCCATTGAACTGGACCAGACGATAACTCCGGCAATGAAACTAAAACAATAATTGGTTTTGGGAAGGTCGGTGGTTAGCTGAAGCAATACACAGATACGACGTTGAACTAGATTCTATAACATTATAATATATCATAGTTGAATCTGGGCATTGACTTGGTTCTGTTTGGCGATAGTTTTCAGACCAACACTAAGAACATGTTGTAGTGACACATTGATCGGCTCAAAAACCATGTGGCGTAATTAAATACGTTTTTATTTCCAGCCCCAGCCCGCCAAACAGTAAACTTGCCGTCTGCTAACGTTACTTGTCAAAACATGCATTTAAGTAACGCACTTTATTAGAATCCCAATCAGTGCTTCCCAGCTTCGCAACCGCACACTTTTTTTTCACACTCCTGAACTAGATTAACACTCTAATGTCCCACTCGCTTTCATACCGAATATTTATTAAAGCATATTCAAATTGAGACAGCCTCCGTAAAACAAAAGAAACGAATTAAACTCAAGACTTGCGTTATTTTTCAGAATATTATTTAGCGCAGTTATCGGGCATTTTATTAATTGAGATTGTCGCCATGTGGTAGCGTTAGTGACATTTGTCACAAACAAATTTATGTATAACGCAGTGGCGTAGTGAGGGGGTGGCAAGGGGGGCATCATGCCCCGGCCGCTACTCACAAAGGGGCGCCAAATGATATATTTTACTATAATATTGTATGGTTTTCGAATAGGGGGGGCGCTAAAAAGGTATTGGGGGGCGCTAAAAAGGTATTGTGCTCGCTACGCCACTGGTATAATGATTTTTAGCTTGGGTAGTTTGCAAGATGCTGGCTGCCATTTCAATAAGTTGACACTTGATGGCTCTTTTTTTGGTCTTTTTTCTTTTTTTTTTTGGCCTCTGTTAGCTTTTTTGGGCTTTTTATTTTTATGGCTCTTGTTCAGAAACGTTACAAGACAGAACCAACAAATGGAAGCGGGTGTTTTTGTGTGTACATATTTATTTTAAACACTTTCCAATCTGATATAATCAGAGCGACGCACCACTTCTAATCAAAGAATATGATGATCGTGTTTTCAGCGAGAAGATAAGTTAGAATAGAATATTAATATATGGTATACACTTGAGGCTGTATGTATACACTTGCGGCTGTTTATAGACACATGCGGCTGTTTGTATACATATGCGGCTGTTTATATACACAAGCAACTGTTTGTATACACTTGCGGCTGCTGGTATACACTTGCGGCTGTTTGTATACACTTGAGGCTGTTTATAGACACATGCGGCTGTTTGTATACATATGCGGCTGTTTATATACACAAGCAACTGTTTGTATACACTTGCGGCTGTTTGTATACACTTGCGGCTGTTTGACAGCATATAGAATTGATAAATTATTCGGTGAAAGCTTTGTACAATTATTTTTTTTTACTACTAATAGAATTGTGTGTAAAAGTTAAAAATATACCTTAAAAATGTAGATGTTTAACTTTGAGAACCTCTGCTAAACTGTGTTTAACTTGTGGTCGATGTTTGTGAAATATATGGACTAATCACTGTACAATGACTTGGTTAATGTTTAAATAAACATATGAACAAATTTTGTTTACATTTGTCTCATTGACTTTGGTTAATTTGTATGATTTCTTAGAATGACCGAAAAATTGCACCCATTGTTTTCTTTGTCTTCCCTAAAATATAAAAAACACAGTTGGGCACATCAGGCTGTAGGAAATAGTAGAGGTCAGTTAGGTACAGGTCAGGTAGGTAGAGGTCAGATAGGTTGAGGACAGATAGGAAGAGGTCAGATAGGTAGAGATTAGATCGTTAGAGGTCAGATAGGTAGAGGTCAGATTGGTAGAGGTCAGATTGGTAGAGGTCAGATAGGCACATGCTTGAAAGAAAAAGACAGGGCAATCAGATGAAGAATCCATTGACAATAAGATCCGACTCATAGACTTTGCTTCAGGAAAAGGGATGTCAGTTAGCAGCACAAAGCTTCCACACAAAAGTATACATAAAGTTACTTGGAACTCAACAGATGGACTCACCCAAAACCAAATTGACCATGTTCTAATCGATTGGAGACATGGATCAGACATACTAGACATAAGAAGCTATTGAGGAGCAGATGCAGAATCTGACAATCTACTGGAAAGGGTTAAATATAAGCAACGACTATAAGCATTATACACAATCAAAGAGAATAACTATATGATTCCAATAAACTTACCAAAGACCCACTAACCGCAAAAGCTTACCAGAATGAAGTAGAAGCACAACTAGAAGCATCACCGGGGGGGGGGGTGTGGAATAAACAGGGGAAAAAACATAAGTGAACAGCGGGATAGGATAAAAATACTATGAACATTTTAGCAGAAAAAGTAGTAGTATTCCAGCAAACTAACAGTAGAGTAGGCTGGTTTGAAAATGAATGCAGAGAGACTGCCGGAGAAATGAACAAAGCTCGAATGCTCGTGATACAAAGGGGAAACCAGAAAGACAAGACAAACATCAGAGGAAGCCTGAAGGAAAAGCCACACAAATGTTTGCTTTAATTTTATAAAGAAAGTGGGAATCCCTAGGTTCATTCCAATCATTTCATTTATGAAATACATTTTGATTTATCATTATCTTGCTCATAAATAAACGTTGTCATAGTCAATGGTAAATAGTATTGTAAAACAAATCTAAGGCAATAGTCACATTTCCTTTATCATTTTTTTTTTTAAATTAGTACTTTATTATTTTTAATTATGTCCTAAAATATACTAATAAAAATATAATTACTGTGATGTTGTTGAGTCTTATTTATTTAATGTCTTTTAACAAACACTTTATAGCCGAATATATAATAGATTACACAATTTTAAACGAGTCAAAGACTGTCATGTCAATAATTTTACAATAGATTTGATTATAATTAGATAGCAAAGGATTATAGCCTAGGGCCTATGTAATACTAAATAACTCTAGACTCTAAGACTAAAAGTAAAAGACTGCTATGTCAATAATTTTACAATAGATTTGATTATAATTAGATAGCAAAGGATTATAGCCTAGGGCCTATGTAATACTAAATAACTCTAGACTCTAAGACTAAAAGTAAAAGACTGCTGTGTCAATAATTTTACAATAGATTTGATTATAATTAGATAGCAAAGGATTATAGCCTAGGGTCTATGTAATACTAAATAACTCTAGACTCTAAGACTAAAAGTAAAAGACTGCTGTGTCAATAATTTTACAATAGATTTGATTATAATTAGATAGCAAAGGATTATAGCCTAGGGCCTATGTAATACTAAATAACTCTAGACTCTAAGACTAAAAGTAAAAGACTGCTGTGTCAATAATTTTACAATAGATTTGATTATAATTAGATAGCAAAGGATTATAGCCTAGGGCCTATGTAATACTAAATAAATCTAGACTCTAAGACTAAAAGTAAAAGACTGCTATGTCAATAATTTTAAAATAGATTTGATTATAATTAGATAGCAAAGGATTATAGCCTAGGGCCTATGTAATACTAAATAACTCTAGACTCTAAGACTAAAAGTAAAAGACTGTCATGTCAATAATTTTACAATTGATTTGATTATAATTAGATAGCAAAGGATTATAGCCTAGGGCCTATGTAATAATAAATAACTCTAGACTCTAAGACTAAAAGTAAAAGACTGTCATGTCAATAATTTTACAATAGATTTGATTATAATTAGATAGCAAAGGATTATAGCCTAGGGCCTATGTAATACTAAATAACTCTAGACTCTAAGACTAAAAGTAAAAGACTGCTATGTCAATAATTTTACAATAGATTTTATTATAATTAGATAGCAAAGGATTATAGCCTAGGGTCTATGTAATACTAAATAACTCTAGACTCTAAGACTAAAAGTAAAAGACTGCTGTGTCAATAATTTTACCATAGATTTGATTATAATTAGATAGCAAAGGATTATAGCCTAGGGCCTATGTAATACTAAATAACTCTAGACTCTAAGACTAAAAGTAAAAGACTGCTGTGTCAATAATTTTACAATAGATTTGATTATAATTAGATAGCAAAGGATTATAGCCTAGGGCCTATGTAATACTAAATAACTCTAGACTCTAAGACTAAAAGTAAAAGACTGCTATGTCAATAATTTTACAATAGATTTGATTATAATTAGATAGCAAAGGATTATAGCCTAGGGCCTATGTAATACTAAATAAATCTAGACTCTAAGACTAAAAGTAAAAGACTGCTATGTCAATAATTTTACAATAGATTTGATTATAATTAGATAGCAAAGGATTATAGCCTAGGGCCTATGTAATACTAAATAACTCTAGACTCTAAGACTAAAAGTAAAAGACTGTCATGTCAATAATTTTACAATAGATTTGATTATAATTAGATAGCAAAGGATTATAGCCTAGGGCCTATGTAATAATAAATAACTCTAGACTCTAAGACTAAAAGTAAAAGACTGCTGTGTCAATAATTTTACAATAGATTTGATTATAATTAGATAGCAAAGGATTATAGCCTAGGGCCTATGTAATACTAAATAACTCTAGACTCTAAGACTAAAAGTAAAAGACTGCTATGTCAATAATTTTACAATAGATTTGATTATAATTAGATAGCAAAGGATTATAGCCTAGGGCCTATGTAATACTAAATAACTCTAGACTCTAAGACTAAAAGTAAAAGACTGCTATGTCAATAATTTTACAATAGATTTGATTATAATTAGATAGCAAAGGATTATAGCCTAGGGCCTATGTAATACTAAATAACTCTAGACTCTAAGACTAAAAGTAAAAGACTGTCATGTCAATAATTTTACAATAGATTTGATTATAATTAGATAGCAAAGGATTATAGCCTTGGGCCTATGTAATACTAAATAACTCTAGACTCTAAGACTAAAAGTAAAAGACTGCTATGTCAATAATTTTACAATAGATTTGATTATAATTAGATAGCAAAGGATTATAGCCTAGGGCCTATGTAATACTAAATAAATCTAGACTCTAAGACTAAAAGTAAAAGACTGCTATGTCAATAATTTTAAAATAGATTTGATTATAATTAGATAGCAAAGGATTATAGCCTAGGGCCTATGTAATACTAAATAACTCTAGACTCTAAGACTAAAAGTAAAAGACTGCTGTGTCAATAATTTTACAATAGATTTGATTATAATTAGATAGCAAAGGATTATAGCCTAGGGCCTATGTAATACTAAATAAATCTAGACTCTAAGACTAAAAGTAAAAGACTGCTATGTCAATAATTTTACAATAGATTTGATTATAATTAGATAGCAAAGGATTATAGCCTAGGGCCTATGTAATACTAAATAACTCTAGACTCTAAGAATAAAAGTAAAAGACTGTCATGTCAATAATTTTACAATAGATTTGATTATAATTAGATAGCAAAGGATTATAGCCTAGGGCCTATGTAATACTAAATAACTCTAGACTCTAAGACTAAAAGTAAAAGACTGTCATGTCAATAATTTTACAATAGATTTGATTATAATTAGATAGCAAAGGATTATAGCCTAGGGCCTATGTAATACTAAATAACTCTAGACTCTAAGACTAAAAGTAAAAGACTGCTATGTCAATAATTTTACAATAGATTTGATTATAATTAGATAGCAAAGGATTATAGCCTAGGGCCTATGTAATACTAAATAACTCTAGACTCTAAGACTAAAAGTAAAAGACTGCCATGTCAATAATTTTAAAATAGATTTGATTATAATTAGATAGCAAAGGATTATAGCCTAGGGCCTATGTAATACTAAATAACTCTAGACTCTAAGACTAAAAGTAAAAGTAAAGTCACACATTAAGTAGGCTTACCATTGAATATTAAATTAACTTAGCAATTAATTATAAAAAATTTTTATTAAATAAATTTTTTTAAAATGCTAACTTAAATCTGACCTTTAAGAGAGTGGTGGTAATTCTGCTATTGAGTAGAGAGTGGTAGTAATACATGTACTAATATAGTGTAGAGAGTGGTAGTAATACTAATATAGTGTTATTATTTTATTAGGCTATATACTATCAACGTACTGTAACTATTTTTTTCATATTATATGCCTAGTACTGGTTATAATAGTTGGTAGCAAGCTTAAATTAAATTTTTGATTTGGACATGATTTCTGTTTTCTAAAATTACATACAAAAAAAATATTAGATTTATTCATTTATTTATTTTCTATAGAATGCCTAGTCAAAGTGTGATATACATAAGTCATTATACACTTTGCTTAGGCATTCTATAGACTGGCTGGATTACACACTTTGCCTAGGCATTCTATAGAGACTGGCTGGATTACACACTTTGGCTGCAGCATTGAGACGACATAATATTAATTCTCTCCTACGGCTTGTTATCGAGGACCGTTTACGGTGAATATACAAAAAAATGGTACAATTGATATGTTACGTCCGGTGATGTGTGTTTGTGTGTGGGTATTGGGGGGGGGGGGGGGTTGTGTGCATGGCCGTCTTAACAATATAGGAGGCCCTGGACACAGCAATGCACTGGGGCCCCCTAGCAACGTAACATACCTGGGCCGTGAGAAGGGGTTCGAAGGGGTCACTCAAACGTTTTTGTCCCATTGAACTTCGAAGCTGATTCTTACCTTATTTTTTTCGATTCATATCTGGGGAAAAGTAAAACTTGTTGACGAGAGTTATTCCCCTTTTAAAAGTTTTAAAGTTGTCCAACTTTGATTCGCATTTATAATATTAATTTTGGAATGTGCTTATATATGTCGTGCGTTAAAATCGGGACATTTTATATCAAATTAAATTGCCATAGTCTTTCAATATGCATTAAAAATAAGTAAAGAATGATGCCTCTATAATAGTGAGTCTCTTAGAAACGTGGGGGCCCCTACAAGCGCGGGGCCTTGGGCCAGTGCCCACTGGGCCGATTCCTTAAGATTTCACTGGTTGTGTGTGAAGACAAGCTAAAAGGCCTAACATCCAAGGGAAACTGGTAAATTGACTATTTCAAAGTTAATCTCGATCCAATTGGGATGGTAAACAGGAATGTTTAGGTCCCAATAAGTTCCGTTGGCTTTTAAAAAAAACGTAGTTAAGACGTTTAGAGCTGAGTGACAATGTAAAGATGGGGGGGGGGATACTTCCTTTGGTAAATTGTATGAGAGGCACTCAATACTGATACATATATCATTCAACAACCCAAAACCAAGGTTCAAGGGGAATTTTCAAAGGAATTTCAGATTAGACGAGGCCTAAGACAATGAGACACACTGTCTTGTATGCTATTTAACCTAACATTAGAGAGAGTTATGAGAAGCATAAATATTGACACCCGAGTAACAATAACAGGATACTTTCTGAGGGAAACCCAAGACCCACAACCAATAGGCACTCTCTACAACCAACCCTTTCAGTACATCTGCTGATGACATAGCACTGCCAGTGAAAAGAAGTAAAAAATATATCAAAAGCCTATATTGAATTAGAAGACATATCACTACAATCAGGGCTGGAAGTTAACAACAACAACAACAAAATACATGACCACGACAAGAGAAGATCAGACAGGTGCACCCAAAGAAATTAGAAACCAGACTTTTGAAAAAGTAATTCAATTCAAATACCTAGTATATGAATTAAATGAAAGAAACGAATTACTAACAGAAATAAAAGAGAGAATTTGGGCCGGAAACAGGGCATACGTCAGTAACTAGAAAATACTCAAAATTAAACACATTACAAGAAAAACAAAGAAAGCTATTTATTCTAAAACTGTAATCAGACCAGTTGTAACATAAAAAAAAGTGAAACTGAAGTGTTTAATTTGTCTGACTGGGGATTTCAAGCTCTGGGTGAACCCACTTTCCTCCTGTATGGATTGAAAGCTGCTCCAGCCACTGTCTTACGACAACAACCGACCACTATAACAGCATGACCAAATGCATCACCATCGACCACTATAGCAGCTTGAATAAATGAATCACCATCGATCACTAAAAGTATGACCAAATGCAACACCATCGACCACTATAACAGCATAACCACATGCATCCCCATCGACCACTATAACAGCATGACCAAATGCATCACCATCGACCACTATAGCAGCTTGAATAAATGAATCACCATCGATCACTAAAAGCATGACCAAATTCATCACCATCGATCACTAAAAGCATGATCAATTGCATCACCATTGACCACTATAACAGCATGACCACATGCATCACCATCGACCACTATAACAGCATGACCACATGCATCACAATCGCTTCACCAGATTGATACCCTTAAACTCCATTTACGTCTGTGTTGATTCCTTTAAACTTTTTCAACACCATTTTTTTTTCCGAATCGTTCCATTTCATGTGAACAACGCTAGTTCCATTTCACGTGAGCAGCTAGGATGTGGCTTTGACGATCAACCTTTGGTCCAATCTCTATGATCCTTACTTAACATAGTGCACTTCTTGTGTACAATATTAGCAAACTCCATTGTTTTGGAGAGTGGGTAAAAAAAAACTGTCTGTATAATAAATACGACGCATAAAGAAAGCCCCAACCTTGAAGAACCCTAGACAGAGAGAAAAATTATTGTAATTTCTGAGGGAAACTCTAGGTTCGCCCCCAACGCAACCCTCTAGGTTCGCCCCCAACACAACCCTCTAGGTTCGTCCCTGCTTGCAGCCGATCCTGGCGACAGAGGATGTATTCATCTCTTCTAGCATGCGGTCGCTGGACGTGACGATCCTTGCATGCCGTTGTTCAGTGGTTGGTCAATGTTCGTTCTGGCGAGTGTGTCTTGTTTGAGCACGTAACCATCACCTACTAGACAAGTCAATGCTCTGTTTGCTTTCTTTTCCCTGCTTTAAGAGAGAAAAATTATTGTAACGTAACGACCGATGCAAGATTGGAGAGGTTTGACCCACAAAACAATTCAGCTCCTGGTCGTATGGAAATGACGTAAGGGAAGGGAAGGAGTTCATCGGTGTGAATTTTGAATTGCCGAGTTAAAACTGTTGCCTTAATAAGATGTGTACGAAACAAAACGATCATATCATAAGTGCGTCTCTTTAGACCACAACTGGTATCAAGGATTCTGATAGGGACACGATGTGTCTTAGTTATGTCCCGTGTGTCTTAGTTATGTCCATTGTGTCCTATAGTACTTGGGAGTGGAGAGCGTGTTGTTAATTAGTATGTAGTTCTAGAGATTGTGAATATTCAATAAAAGACGTACGCTCCAGAAAAAAAAAGTGGGGCGGGGGGGGGGGGGGGGGGGTCCACGAATATGTAACGATATGTGATGAAATTGGTTCATTGTGTTACAAAAGGTGTGATGTTTTGGAAAAAAGGAAAAGAGGGGGGGGGGGGCAGTCAAAATAGCGTGATGTTATTTATGGATGCCCCTTTTGTTTCAATCACATGACCTTATCAGTAGAGTTAGAGGCTGGCTGGGTGGGGTCATAGGTCGTAGTGTTTAAATTGAATATGTGTATACATAATATTGATAACTATTTATAGCGCCCGCTTCCTCCTTTGGTTAGTGCGCTCCTTTCCCAGTGGTTGACTCTTCAAACTAGCAAAGAACAAAATACTGTATATATTTATAGCGATTAGTGAACGTACACTGCCCACAGCAACCCTCTAGGTTCGTCTCCACCACAACCCTCTAGGTTCGTCCCCACCGCAACCCTCTAGGTTCGTCCCAACCACAACCCTCTAGGTTCGTCCCCGCCACAACCCTCTAGGTTCGTCCCCACCGCAACCCCCTAGGTTCGTCCCAAACACAACCCTCTAGGTTCGTCCTCGCCACAACACTCTAGCTTCGTCCCCACCACAACCTTCTAGGTTCGTCATCGCCACAACCCTCTAGGTTCGTCCCCGCCACAACCCTCTAGGTTCGTCATCGCCACAACCCTCTAGGTTCGTCCCCGCCACAACCCTCTAGGTTCGTCCTCGCCACAACCCTCTAGGTTCGTCCCCACCACAACCCTCTAGAATCGTCCTCGCCACAACCCTCTAGGTTCGTCCCCAACGCAACCCTCTAAGTTCGTCCCCCCCGGCAACCCTCTAGGTTCGTCCCCACCGCAACCCTCTAGGTTCGTCCCCACCGCAACCCTCTAGGTTCGTCCTCGCCACAACCCTCTAGGTTCGTCCCCACCGCAACCCTCTAGGTTCGTCCTCGCCACAACCCACTAGGTTCGTCCTTGCCACAACCCTCTAGGTTCGTCCCCGCCACAACCCTCTAGGTTCGTCCTCGCCACAACCCTCTAGGTTCGCCCCCACCGCAACCCTGTAGGTTCGCCCCCAACGCAACCCTCTAGGTTCGCCCCCAACACAACCCTCTAGGTTCGTCCCTGCTTGCAGCCGATCCTGGCGACAGAGGATGTATTCATCTCTTCTAGCATGCGGTCGCTGGACGTGACGATCCTTGCATGCCGTTGTTCAGTGGTTGGTCAATGTTCGTTCTGGCGAGTGTGTCTTGTTTGAGCACGTAACTATCACCTACTAGACAAGTCAATGCTATGTTTGCTTTCCTTTCCCAGCTTTAAGCTGGGCCTCACACACAAAGGTCAAGTTCATGAAATGTATCGTTTCCCAAACTTGAACCACGCATAGATATTTTTTTTCCTTGCGTGTTACAAAGACGTTAATGTCACATGTCTTCCTATTGGCTCCTGTCACGTCTCGGAACGAGGCAGCCAATGGGGGAATGTTGAAAACACTAGAAAGTGTTTGAATGTTAATGTGTTAAGTTTTGTTGTTGTTTTCAATTTCGTTTGTTTCCTTTCCTGGTCAATTGTGTTACGCAGAAACTCAGCTCAGTCCAAGTTTAACTTTTTTTGTGTGTTTTGGCCAGGAACTATTCGCCGACAAAGAGCGTGCGTGCCAAGATTGCATTGTGTTTTCTCCTAATCAAATAACGACCAAAGAATTTTAATAATTTCAAATGTTGTCAATTAATATTTAATTCATTCAAAAATCAAAAGGGAAAAAAAAAACAATTTATAAATTTGACGACGTTCGCCACATATTCATTTTATAATTTAATTTCTGTGAACAGGTATTCTCGAAAATGTTATTTCTGGCTGTGGCAGGTAAATATGAGGATATGAGATGTGTTTTTTTTTTTGTCGTTTTATATAGTAAGAGATTTGTTATACTAGTGTGGTATCAAGTTGTAAGTCGAGTTTTAACATTACAGCTCTTGTTAACAAGACCAGTGTTTCTTTCAGAAATTTTCCCCCGAGGGGGCACTTTTGGCTTTCGGGGGGGCAGTGCCAGTTTTTCAGTGGCCAGAGGCGTAGCTAAGGGGTGGCAGATGGGACATATGTCCCCGGGCGCCAGACTAGCGGGGGCATCCTATGATCTAAAGTGTTAATGGACGAAAATAATAGGTTTCAGAGTTTAGCGGGGGGGGGGGGTGTAAAAATGAATCTTGTCCCCTGTCATCAAAGACTCACGTCAGTGACGTAGAAGTGGGGGGGGGGGACGAACATCCCAGGTGTCATTTTTTCTTTAGATAGAGCGGCGGGATTTTCGGACATCTGCTGAGTTTCTATCGAGAAAGGTAGCGTGGCAAAAAAGTTAACCCACCTAGGGTGGCGCTAACACTAGGCACGCCGCTGGGCAGTGTATATATCAGCACCAAATTCGGCTGTCATGGCAAGTTATTTTTATCGGGAAGTAGGGCAGCAGAAAATGTGTGATTGTTTAACAATCAAAAGGTGCATTTTGGAGTATACATGATTCGAATGTTTTGATAAGACTTTCATTTGATGGGGGAAATAATTTTTCAAGCGTCAGGGGAGGCATTATGGCGCTCAGTGCCATACATAAACTAAATTCATTCTGGTTGTGGACTACAAGACATTCAATATGTCTCTGAATTATTTTTTTTCTGAATAACTTTGTAAACATTAAAAAAAATTGACTACATTTGAAAACCAAATTTAACCCATCCTATATAAAATATATTTGCTCATGCAATTCTCTTTCAGCCTATATTGTAGCTTACATATATCAAGGGTTGGCAACTTACGACACGCGTGCTACATGTGACACGCCAACGTGATTTTCAATGTAAAACGGAACCCAACCCCAAAATAAAACATATTTTTTTTAATAATATCAAAATAAATGATGTAAATAGCTGCGTCTTATAAAGTAGCCTTGGGGGTTTTTGACGCACTAAATATAGTAGATCTCCTACTGTGACGCACTAAATACAGTAGATCTCCTACTGTGACGCACTAAATAAAGTAGGTCTCCTATTGTGACGCACTGAATACAGTAGGTCTCCTACTGTGACGCACTAAATAAAGTAGATCTCCTATTGTGACGCGCTCAATAAAGTAGATTTCCTATTGTGACGCACTAAATAAAGTAGGTCTCCTATTGTGACACACTGAATACAGTAGGTCTCCTATTGTGACACACTAAAGAAAGTAGATCTCCTATTGTGACACACTGAATAAAGTAGATCTCTACTAAGGTCACAATATTACTTAAAGGTTTCCGATCCCTGTATTACATGATTGTTTTGGGATCGTTTGTAAGGTTATCTTGATGACGTCATTTAATGTATGATGAAAACATTTTAATGTTGTATCCTTATTAGGTAGCACAATGCGACTACTTGTCACCATACAACTACATGTCACAGTACAACTACATGTCACAGTACAACTACAGCTCGCAATACAACTACAGCTCACAATACAACTACATGTCACAGTACAACTACATGTCACAATACAACTACATATCACACTACAACTAAAGCTCACAAAAAACTACATGTCACATAACAACTACATGTCACGATACAACTACACGTCACAGTAGAAATACATGTCACAGTACAACTACATGTCACAGTACAACTACATGTCACAGTACAACTACATGTCACAGTACAACTACATGTCACAGTACAACTACATGTCACAGTACAACTACATGTCACAGTACAACTACATGTCACAGTACAACTACATGTCACAGTACAACTACATGTCACAGTACAACTACATGTCACATAACTTTGTTGAGTTTGTAAAACAAAATGATGTATCAAATGAAAGATAATTGAATGGACTATACGTTTGTAAACTTACTTCTTCAGTTTAACTAAAATTAACGAATACAAATGAATCCGAATAGCATTGAGTCTAATGCAGAAGCGTAGGGTAGGGGGCAGGGGGTACAGATGTACCCGGGCGCCAGCTAGTTAGGGGCGCCAAAATGTGCTTTGTTATTATTTTATTGATGAAAATAATGGGGTTGAGAGTTGAAAAAGTAAAAGGGGGCGCTTTAAAATGAATCTTGTCCCCGGGCGCCAAACACTCTAGCTATGCCACTGGTCTAATGGGACCCGGGTGCGAATGGCGGCGCTGTGTGTCCGGGTCCATTTTGACTAATGCTATTCGGATGTCCTTTGTAGTACACTTACGAAGAGTCCCTAAATTGTTTACCGTATTTTCGCGCATATAAGACGCATCCATACATAAGACGCAGTCGTACATAAGACGCAGTCGTACATAAGACACACCCATATGACGCGTGTTTTGACATTTTTTAAACAAAAATAACATAAGACGCACGCGGCCTAGCCATCTGCCGCACTGAGAAATGTATATCCAGTGGTTTCCTTTCCTTTATCATAAATGAACATTTGTCCAATGTGTCATCACCCGTATGATGTAATCAAGGCTCCATTATCATTTTTATTTTATAGGTAGATCAAAGAATTGTCTGAGGTACCACGGCAATGATTATTGTTTATTCTTATATGTCGCCGGGCCAATAGCGGATGGGTTGAGTACCTGGTGGGCCAATAGCGGATGGGTTGAGTACCTGGTGGGCCAATAGCGGATGGGTTGAGTACCTGGTGGGCCAATAGCGGATGGGTTGAGTACCTGGTGGGCCAATAGTGGATGGGTTGAGTACCTGGTGGGCCAATAGCGGATGGGTTGAGTACCTGGTGGGCCAATGGCGGATGGGTTGAGTACAAGGGGTCACGACCCACCGGCTGAGAACCACTGATCTAACACATTTAAATATCTAATACCCCAATGGTTCACCTAGCCCCCCTCCCCGCTGGCCTTGTTACAAACCAGTTCTAAAAAAACCCAGATGAAAACTTTTAAGACGGAAAACAATATGTGCAATATAATCAAAATGAAGTTCCATTTATTTGATTTTTTTTTTAATGGCATCTTGCTTATTATATCTTTTTTGTTTCCTCTTTTTTTTTAAACTGCTTTGCATTGTCTGCGTGCCAACATTTTTTCTCTTCAAGCTTCCATCTTGAGTCTTGTGACGTCACAGGCTAACCTTTGCTCGGCGCCCAACGGAGATTTCCCCAACCCCAGCAGCGAGCAGTGCACGACGTTCTTCCGGTGCTTCCAGGGCGTGCCATCACTCCTACGATGCCCGGCCAATCAGCGTTTCGAGTTTCTGTTCAGGGTGTGTCGCCCGCAAGCCCAAGTAGATTGCAACCGGTAAGAACGCAATGTTTTAAGCCACTGGGTATTCCCGATAGAGCCTAAAAATTTAAAGCATAACTTTTGATTTCAGTTGCCCTAGTGCAGTGTTTCCCAGAGTGTGGTACGTGTAACCCTGGGGTACGAGAAGAGTTTGATGGGAGTACGCGCTGCAAATATATATATATTTTATATATTTATATATATTAAAGTATTATTCAATTATTTTTTTTTTACTAAGGGTACTTAGTGTTACGAACATTATAGACGAGGTACACATGTGTCGAAAGTTTGAGAAACACTGCTAATACTGCTATAGTGCTTAGAAACGATAGAAGAGTACGAGGATTGAGAGATTAAATCATAATTTATGGTATAATAACATTTATGACATTGAAGAATTGTTCAGATGATTTCATTGCTTACTTTCAGACAACTTGAGGTCTTTGCCGCCCCGACAGGCCTGGGGGCTTTAGGTGGACTTCCGGGTCTCGGGGGGCTTCCAGGTCTAGGTGGACTTCCGGGTCTTGGTGGCCTTCCGGGTCTTGGTGGGTTAGGAGGAGGAGGCGGCGGCGGCATCGCTGGACTTGGGGGACTGGGCGGAGCCGGACTCGGGGCGGGGCTTCCTAATCAAGGACTTATCAACTTACTCACCCAGTTGGACGGCGATGGCGATGGCCAGAATCCCAACACGGGATTGGCCACTGTGTTGGCGTTGTCCGCCATCATGAACCAGAGAGTAAGACATTGGGGATTACAGAGATTAGGGATATTAACCATATAGTGATTGGGGATTATAGAGATTAGGGATATTAACCATAGAGTGATTGAGGATTACAGAGATTAAGGATATTAACCATAGAGTGATTGGGGATTACAGATATTTAGGATATTAGCCATAGAGTGATTGGGGATTACAGAGATTATGGAAATTAACCATAGAGTGATTGGGGATTACATGGATTAGGTATATTAACCATAGAGTGATTGGGGATTACAGAGATTATGGGTATTAACCATAGAGTGATTGGGGATTACAGAGATTATGGGCATTAACCATAGAGTGATTGGGGATTACAGAGATTAGGGGTTTTAACCATAGCGTGATTGGGGATTACAGAGATTAGGGGTATTAACCATAGAGTGATTGGGGATTACAGAGATTAAGGGTATTAACCATAGAGTGATTAGAGATTACAGAGATTAGGGGTATTAACCATGGAGTGATTGGGGATTACAAGGTATTCTTTTAGCCTCAAATTAATTTCGCACCCGTACTGTCACACTGGTCGGCCCGATGGATGGGGTAAAACAGCAGACGGAATTTTGGCTCAGATCTAATTTTTGCATCATCTTGCACTTAATAGGAGAGCAACAGAATTATAGAATCTTTTGACCGTGTTGTTTTTATACAAACACAATATTTTAAGTTGTTACTCAGTAGTATTGTCGGTTAATAATATTTTTGTATTTAAACGTTATTAATTTTATTAAACTCCCTCATTGATAAATGAATTAATATTATATATATATATCCATGCAAGAATTAATATTATATATATCCATGCAAAAATGTGGTCGTCATGAAATACAGGCAAACTAATTACCTTTCTAAAGATTTCCAAGTTATACCAGATACAAAAGGAGAAAAAATACTAAATGTTGAGGAGGTCTTAATGAATTTAATAACTTTCATAAATTGTTTATAAATGGCCAAAATTATACTAATAGCAATATTATTTAAGGCATGATGACATTTTACCAATAACATTCTGAAATATTTTAAAAGTTGATCTTATAGACATAGTATAAATAAATACAAATTCAAAAGATAGGCATTTATAGCGATGGAATTATTTTAATAATCACATCACATCTCGAACCTTGCTATCAACACCACATCTCAAACCTTGCTATCCACACCACTTCTCAAACCTTGCTATCTACACCACATCTCAAACATTGCTATCAACACCACATCTCAAATATTGTTATCCACACCACATCTCAAACATTGCTATTCACACCACATCTCAAACATTGCTATCCACACCACATCTGAAACATTGCTATTCCCACAGAATGGAGGCCAACAGCAACAACAGGGTCTCCCAGGGGCGTTCCCCAACCAGTACCCGCCGGCGCCACCCGTCTTTGCTGCACCAAACAACCAATGGCAGCAGCCCCAGGCCTTCGCCAACCCCGGCAACCCCCAAGGGGTCTTCAGCCAGGGGACGCCGTTCACCACAGAAGACGGGAGGACCTTCGTTGTAGTGCCTCAGGTAAAATATTATTCTTTCCATGCAAGCGGTTCTTTGTGAGTCCAAACACTGGGCCGTCCCCACGTCACTTTGGATGAATCCATCAGAATTATTGTATTATTACCTTTATAGAACATTGTCCAGAATATTTTTTTTTTATTTAGCCACGTGATTTTTACAGGGCCCATATTTTAGATTTGAGCTACATGGCTGTTGAATTATTTCAATGGCCGTTGAATTATTTAAATGGCCGTTGAATTATTTAAATGGACGTTTAATTATTTAAATGGCCATTGAATTATTTAAATGGCTGTTGAATTATTTAAATGGCCGTTGAATTATTTAAATGGCCGTTGAATTATTTAAATGGCCGTTGAATTATTTAAATGGCCGTTGAAATATTTAAATGGCCGTTGAATTATTTAAATGGCCGTTGAAATATTTAAATGGCCGTTGAATTATTTAAATGGCCGTTGAATTGTTATTTTTTTAAGAATGCGATCCCGGGAAACGTCGAGTATATTTGCTGGAGCAACGGAACCACTTTGCGCATGCGCCGTATGGGAGAGATGCATAATATGAAAGTATCATTCGTGATGGCGCTCCGTATATCCACCATAGCGTAGTTGTGTTGCCTCTATATGGATTATGGATTCTGGTGCACGGTGGGGGAGTGGTGAATGAGAATGCATCGCTGTGCACAATGAGTGCGGGGCGGACAAATCGACTCGGAAATATATAGCCAGATATATATGTATATTTGTCTACGTGTATCTAAACTTTTCTAGAATCTATATATTATTATCTATATAGTATACTTATGTATTTACTTTCTAAACACGTCTTTCTTTCTTTCAGTTCGCCAATCTGCAACAACAGCCTGGTAACGGACAGGGTCATTTTCAAGGTCAAGGAAACTTACCTTTCGAAGGTCAGGGTAATCAAGGTCATCGCCAAGGCCAGAGGCAGCGGAACAACTTTGCCCAGAGGCCACAGCAAGGTCAGGGCAACGGACAGGGGCAACCTCTTGGTCAAGGCAACGGACAGGGACAGCTCCTCGGACAAGGTCAGGGTAACGGACAAGGTCAACTCCTCGGACAAGGTCAGAGTAACGGACAAGGTCAAGGTCCAAACCTCATGGCGCAGGCTCAGCTACAGAATCTCCTGAGCTTTCTGACAGAGGACAGTGAAACTGCCGGTGGGAACGGCACCGTAACGGCCTGAGATCACACGAGTAACTAAACCATACAGCGGTGCTCACACGGACGTCAGGGTGGCCAGCTCAATCAGAAAACAAATTTACTTTAAAATATTCAAAATCCCCAGGAGTTTACGGACAAAAGCAATTTTTTTACAGACATTATAATGTGAAGCTGTTGAAACTATAAAGCTTTGGTTTTTTATTTAAAAAAACACTTCAAATATCCGAAAAGTCACGTGAGTATGCCATATCCTTATGATTATGTGTCATAGCATTTAAGCATTATGATTCTATGTCATATCCTTATCATTGTGTCATAGCATTATGATTCTATTATAGCATTATGATTCTATGTCATATCATTGATTTTATGTCATAGCGTTATGATTCTATGTCCTAGCCTTATATTATATGCCATATGAGCATGGTGGATGAGCCTATTTTTTTTAGCCTTATTTGATCTCGTAAGTTTTCTTTTTTCTTCCTTCTGCTGACGCTCGTACAAGAATGGTTTAAAGCGAACAAGAAGAAAGCACAACTGCAGAGATTTCCTGTTTTGGGTTTCCTCAATTTTTACGGACATTCTTTAAGTTCTTACGTCACGGACATGTGATATTAGGTCATATTTTTACGGATTGTCCGTAAAGTTGTGGACGGTTGGCAACCCTTGAACATTTCGGTCACAAAAAGCTTATTTTACGATTGTTAAGGTCATTTGCTAAGCTGTAACCAGATGTAGCTACAAGTCGTATTAAGCTACGTAGGCTCCTTTATTCTCTCAAGAAAATATGGTCACCTGGTTGGTTGGGGGGAGGGGGGGGTCCGTTTCTTTTTTTTTCAAAACAAATTTCAATTAAGTTATTTTGAACGAATAACTATAACTGATGACACTTTGATTTTGATCCCCTCGTCTCATCGAAAGCTTGCACACGCAGAAAACATCAAAATCATGTGACTTGATTAAAAATAGTTCTCCTGATCACATGATTTCTTTTGTTCAAGGACGTAATGCATCCACATACCGCGCCCACTAGTACTTCCTGTTTTTCATGAAGAACGACCTTTTTTTTTTTAACACATATTTTTTCATCATTTATCATAGTCCAAAAATATAATTTTACCATATTTCATATTTGATGTTGGTGACAGCTACCCCAGTAGCTCATCATTTATCATATTCTTAAAATAGAATTTTACCATATTTCATGTTGGTGACAGCTACCCCAGTAGCTCATTCACTTTTCAGTCAGTTTTTGTCTTCATAATAAAATCAGTATTTTAATATGGTTGTATTATGTTGTTTGTTTGTATTGATTGTTAGCGTCTTCTACACACAAATAACACTCTAGAGGGATTCTGGGAAGAATGGGGATTCTGGGAAGAATGGGGATTCTGGGAAGAATGGGGATTCTGGGAAGAATGGGGATTCTGGGAAGAATGGGGATTCTGGGAAGAATGGGGATTCTGGGAAGAATGGGGATTCTGGGAAGAATGGGGATTCTGGGAAGAATGGGGATTCTGGGAAGAATGGGGATTCTGGGAAGAATGGGGATTCTGGGAAGAATGGGGATTCTGGGAAGTAGAGAGAAAATAAATAGAAGAATGTTGTGGGTGAAACTATTGAAACGTGAAGAGAGATGTTGACCAAAAAAATATTAACATTTCCAGAACAGGGAGATGTTTTTAAAAGTTGTTAAGTCAAAGCATTGGAGCGTAGGTCAAGAAGGGACGCAAAAAAAGAGTTAGATCTTCTGATGTCATGAGTGCTTGGACATGGCTTAGGAGAAAGAGAAATGAATTATTTTATTTACTTTTTTTTTTTACTGTCATTCAGACAGAAAGAGAAATATTAAAAACTATATTTCTAATTTTTTAAAGAAAACTTGTGATCCCTCTCACTAACCAATGATTCACTATGATTATTCTGATATCCAATATCTTTATTATTTAAACATGATTAGTTGAACAGAACTCGGTGAATTGTGGGGGGGGGGGGGGGGGTCATAGGAAAAAATGGGAACATTGTCATAGAAAACAACACAAAATTATCATCTGTGTAAGGTTAAACATATACAGTTAAGAAATGTTCAATGTGCAGTACACAAAACAAGCTTTCCTTGATTCATATCTATACACAGTCTCAATCATACAAAGAACAAAAATAATCATTTGAGGTATACAAAAATTAAATTTCAGATTCTAACATTCATTAATCACTGTATAGAACATATGCAAGCACTTCATTTCTCAACAGTTCAATTGTTATTTCTTTACAATAAAAATGGAAATGCAAAGACAAGCCACCTTTTGAATAAAGAAACAAATTAATCAAATTTTTTTTCTCTCTTAATTGTAATTTAATTATTAGTAGTGTTCAAACAATATTTTATAAGAAATTTCTAAATAGAAAATTTAATTTAATTAGTCCAATAAAATTAAACCAAAATTACACCCAATCAAATCATGCCTGGAGCAGTCAATGTGTTGTGCAGATGCCCTGCTATCTTGGACATACAACAGGTGTACACAGCACACACTTCATACCAACTGTGTCCCTAAAGACATTTTAGTCCGCATTAAAGGCCGTCTTAAGTCAAGAGTCAATTTTATTTCAGGTTTAAGGCAGGAGTCACACGTGTATAATCTAGTTAGAGAAGAAGAAAAAAATCTCACAGCAACAGAGAGTCCAGGCAACCTACAGGCAACCTACAGGCAAGCTACAGACATCCTGCAGGCAACCTGCAGGCAACCTACATGCAACCTACAGGCATCCTACAGGCAACCTACAGGCATCCTACAGGCAACCTACCTGACAGAATCATTTATACAGTTCCAATGACGAAATCTCAATTCACTTGCACAAAGTAAATTTTCTATTCACTCAGAGGTGCACTGAGTTTATATTAAAATGTATTCTGTGTACCAAATCTGACAGAGTCAAACATTCTGTGTACCAAATCTGACACAGTCAAACATTAAAACCATTGGACAGAATTATTTCATTGTCATTGAGGTTTGCCTCCTGGCAAAAATTTCATTTATATTTTATTGTTTAACTCAAGCATAAAAATCAAACACTGCCTTGTTCTGTGATTCAGGAGATGGTCCAAAGTGAACAAGAAGAATGGCAATGAACTGTAGTAATACTTCCTTCAGCAGACACTTTTAAGACATTCTTTTTCACACACCATTTCAATCAATGTGTTAGCAACTCTAGTTTCTATACAAACTTTTGATAAAAAACTAGCTCTGTTATGCAACTTTGTGTTTTTTTTAATTATTTCTTAAAATAAAATGTATAAATAAAGAATCCGTTGACACTTTTTAACTGAAGGTGTCATTTGTCGGCCCAATCAAAGAACAAAAACTCTCTCATGCATGAAGAGACTTTTATGAAAGCCGCAATGGGTTACTATTTACAATGAGGTGCAGATGTGCATGAAAAGTATGCAATGTACACAATAATTTTGTTAAACATTTCAAAGATTTAATTACACATAATTACAAGAGTCACATAAACCTACATCAGTTTCCAGCCTGCAACCTGCTTCAGTCAGTTCATCGGAGTCATATAGTTTTGTTTATTTTGTCTTCTTCACTCTATAAATATAATTCACTGGAACGGTCAGTTGATTTCTGAATGAAATCATCAATAACTTGATGGGGCGTGCCAACTGGAACAGGTTGGGAATCACTGACCTCTCAGGCCGACAAACAAGGGAGGACATACAACTAATATCCTCTAAGTGACTGTCCCTGGAGGGAACTGTTCACTAGAGGATTGGGTGAGCCAGTCATATACAAACATGGACTGTTATTCCAAACACTAACATGTCAGTTTAATGTAACCAAATATTAAATTACATATGCAACAGACCCTGAGACTACATATGCTATATGACTTGAAATTAGAATTTTTAAAAATTCAACAAAAATCTTTAAATAAAAGGATAAGCAATAAATAAAGAAAAATCTTTTTTTTTAAAGACAAAAAATGTAAGCTCAAAAATCTTTCACTTTCATCACAAAGTAATCTCAGATTATGTCAGCTAATCTCAGCAAATGTCAGTTTATCTCAGCTAATCAAAGCTATTCTCAGCTAATCAAAGCTAATCTCAGCTATGGTGAGAAAAACGAAAGAAAGATGCACTTCTTCAAAACAATTTTAAAATAGGATTAGGAATGGCAAATCAGGGAATACAGCATTTGGCCAATACAGCAATCACTGGATACAGCCATCATTGGATACAGCCATCATTGGATACAACCATCAGTGGATACAACCATCAGTGGATACAACCATCAGTGGATACAGCCATCATTGGATACAACCATCAGTGGATACAACCATCAGTGGATACAGCTATCGATGGACACAGCCACCAGTGACCAGAAAGTTTATGTCATATTGTCCAACATACACAGTTGTAAACAGGAAGTTGATAAAGATCCAAGATGATTGTGTGAAATATTTGATTAACATTGGATGATATTGACGGATGATTAAAGATGACAGTTCAAAAAAATATGTCTTTATTTAACAGGTAGATATACAAAGTAATATAATAATATTTTTTAGGCATACATTTCACCAGTAACATTTTGTAATGACAAGATTCTAACCTGGTCATCCCGACCAATTCAAACCAAAATGGCAACAAATGCAAGGATAACATTCTGGCCCTGTCCATCATTGCCATACATCATGTCATTGACTAAGAAAATGGATACGGGGGGTATGCTATCCATTGTAACATCCACTACCAGAATTTATTCAAGTTCTGCAATGCATCTAGTCATAAGCTACCAGAACGGGCACCATCCTATGTAGCACTGACATAGGTTCTCGTGGGATGTGGCCTGCTGGATCAGAAGGTCAACCTGGCGATTGACATCAACGGGATCCTCTTGTCCAAAATCACGACCTTTTAGGGAAAAGATTTATAATCAGTCTTTGGGAAAGCAATCAAATTTTACAGTGAAGAAAAACAGGAACAATAAATTGTCTGTAGCATCAACCAAACAATGACCAAGTCAACTAAACAATTCCAAGTCAACTTAACAATTCCAAGTCAACTAAACAAATCCAAGTCAACTAAACAAATCCAAGGAAACCAAACATTCCAAGTCAACCAAACTATTCCAAGTCAACTAAACAATTCCAAGTCAATTAAACAATTCCAAGTCAACTAAACAATTCCAAGTCAACTAAACAATTCAAAGTCAACTAAATAATTTCAAGTCAACTAAACTATTCAAAGTCAATTAAACAATTACAAGTCAACTAAACAATTCCAAGTCAACTAAACAATTCCAAGTCAACTAAATAATTTCAAGTCAACTAAACAATTCCAAGTCAACTAAAAAATTCAAAGTCAACTAAACAATTCCAAATCAACTAAACAATTCCAAGTCAACTAGACAATTCCAAGTCAATTAGACAATTCCAAGTCAATTAGACAATTCCAAGTCAACTAAACAATTCCAAGTCAACTAAACAATTCCAAGTCAACTAAACAATTCCAAGTCAACCAAACTATTCCAAGTCAACTAAACAATTCCAAGTCAACTAAACAATTCCAAGTCAACTAAACAATTCCAAGTCATCTAAACAATTCCAAGTCAATCAAACAATTCCAAGTCAAACAAACTATTCCAAGTCAACTAAACAATTCCAAATCAACTAAACAATTCCAAGTCATCTAAACAATTCCATGTCAACTTAACAATTCCAAGTCAACTAAACAAATCTAAGTCAACTAAACAAATCCAAGGAAACCAAACAATTCCAAGTCAACCAAACTATTCCAAGTCAATTAAACAATTCAAAGTCAATTAAACAATTCCAAGTCAACTTAAAAATTCCAATTCATCTAAACAATTCCAAGTCAACTAAACAATTCCAAGTCAACTATACATTCAATCAAACAATTCCAAGTCAACCAAACAATTCCAAGTCAACTAAACAATTCCAAGTCAACTAAACAATTCCAAGTCAACTAAACAATTCCAAGTCAACTAAACAATTCCAAGTCAACTAAACAATTCCAAGTCAACTAAACAATTCCAAGTCATCTAAACCATTCCAAGTCAACTTAACAATTCCAAGTCATCTAAACAATTCCAAGTCAACTTAACAATTCCAAGTCATCTAAACAATTTCCAAGTCAACTTAACAATTCCAAGTCAAGTAAACAATTCCAAGTCAACTAAACAATTCCAAGTCAACTAAATAATTTCAAGTCAACTAAACAATTCCAAGTCAACTAAAAAATTCAAAGTCAACTAAACAATTCCAAATCAACTAAACAATTCCAAGTCAACTAGACAATTCCAAGTCAATTAGACAATTCCAAGTCAATTAGACAATTCCAAGTCAACTAAACAATTCCAAGTCAACTAAACAATTCCAAGTCAACTAAACAATTCCAAGTCAACCAAACTATTCCAAGTCAACTAAACAATTCCAAGTCAACTAAACAATTCCAAGTCATCTAAACAATTCCAAGTCAACCAAACTATTCCAAGTCAACTAAACAATTCCAAATCAACTAAACAATTCCAAGTCATCTAAACAATTCCAAGTCAACTTAACAATTCCAAGTCATCTAAACAATTCCATGTCAACTTAACAATTCCAAGTCAACTAAACAAATCTAAGTCAACTAAACAAATCCAAGAAAACCAAACAATTCCAAGTCAACCAAACTATTCCAAGTCAATTAAACAATTCAAAGTCAATTAAACAATTCCAAGTCAACTTAAAAATTCCAATTCATCTAAACAATTCCAAGTCAACTAAACAATTCCAAGTCAACTATACATTCCAAGTCAATCAAACAATTCCAAGTCAACCAAACAATTCCAAGTCAACTAAACAATTCCAAGTCAACTAAACAATTCCAAGTCAACTAAACAATTCCAAGTCAACTAAACAATTCCAAGTCATCTAAACAATTCCAAGTCAACTTAACAATTCCAAGTCATCTAAACAATTCCAAGTCAACTTAACAATTCCAAGTCATCTAAACAATTTCCAAGTCAACTTAACAATTCCAAGTCAACTAAACAATTCCAAGTCAACTAAACAATTCCAAGTCAACTAAACAATTCCATGGCAATCAAAAAATTTCCATGACAACCAAATTTCACTAGTGATAACTGACCTGTGTCTCTAGTAATAACTGACCTGTGAGCTTGTCCCTCACTCTGTTCACGATGCTGATGGCCTTCTTGCTGGTCACCTCCGGCGCCACACTGACCTCCTCCCCAGGGTCACCAGCCTCTGGTTTCTTCCCTGCACCACTGGATTGTGACCCTTCCAGATTCTCCATCAGGTCACCAGAAGCTGTTTATATTATGAGAACATTTTTGAAAGCAAATTTGGGTACTTAATATGTTAACTCAAGTAATTCAATATAAAGATGGCGCATCCAGAAATGCATTTAAACTTTGCATTCAGTCAGGATTTCAAGTGTCTGACAAAATGCCAACAAGTAATAACAAAAAAGTCAACAGTTAAATTTTTTTAAAAACAACATGATGACCTACTTGAGCCTTCGTGACTTTCATTAATTGATCCACCAGATTTTCCACCTTTTCCACCACCTCCGCCGGCCTTGGTCTTGTGGGCGTCCACCAAACGCCAGCTGAGAAGGGGGTCGTACACGAAGGCCTCCAGTACAGCCATCAGGGACTCTTTGTTATCTCGTAAGACGGCCATGACCTTTTCACAGGTCATCCTGTAGTTGCCATCGATACCTGTGACCTAGAAATATTGAAACATTGGAGGTCAGAAAAATTAGGATGCATAAACTCAATTGATAGACTTCAAACATCAGGCTTATCTAACAGATTCCCAAACTGATACATTAAATAAATTAACCAAAATTCCAGCATATGCGTCAGTTGAATAATAATTGAAACTAATTCAATTTATTTCATTAGAATTTTTTATTTACATTTCTTTTTCAAAAAAAATTTTTTTAACTGAATAAAATGTTAGACTTATGTCATGTGGCTGAAGTTTGCCTCTCTTGATTAGGCTATTTGTGTCCCTTAATTCAATAAAATTCATTCCCTTATTTATTAGGTTTGCCTCCCTTGCTTTCAAATCACCTCCCTTGCTTATAAAGCAGAGTCTCCACTACTGACCTCCATAGCATTGATAAGCATTCGGGTCAGCCTGAAGGGAATCTTCTCTGGGTACTTTTCCCTGACCATGGCCACTTCAAAGCAGTCTCCAAAGTCAATGTGGATGATCTTGCCACTGATACGGTCCAGCATCAGATTTGAGGGGTGCCTGGGTATTGAAACATCAAGGAAGATGGATTGCAACATACAACTAATGAACAATTTCACTACTTGAATTGAAATATGACAAAGTAATTTATCAATATTACTAATTGTAATAGCAACATACAAATAAGAGTCACTAGAATTGATTGATTGAAACATAAAAACTTATGTCAAAATAATTGCTCTATTGAAACATAAAACTAATGTTCTCTATGATTAAACATCAAATAGACATTATTAGAATGGGTGAAAAGTAGGCAACTAATTATATACCAACAGTAATAGGAACTTATTTAGTCATACAAACATACCTGTCTCCCAGGCCCAAGACATATCCCACCATAGACATCACAGCCAGAGAACGTGTGTAGTTTGTACGTCTGTCAAACCAAACCTACAAACACACCGAAAACATGTAGTGGAATAACTTTTCTCATTACATAAGTAAATGTTATTGACATGCTCTCCCCACCAAGTTATCCTGATAGATGTTGACATGCTCTCCCCACCAAGTTATCCTGATAGATGTTGACATGTCTCCCCACCATCTTATCCTGATAGATGTTGACTTGTCTCCCCACCATGTTATCCTGATAAACTAATGGATTTCTATATTTCAGTTAAGTTTCCCTGATTGGTTTCTATAATTGAATGCGTCCCTTAAACCAACCTCAGAGCTGGGTGACTTGTACCACAGAATACGTGCCAGGTCGTCTCCCTGTGTGTGCTCCAAGGCGTGCTCAAACACCTCCACTTTCTGCATGAGAGTCAGGTGGTCATAGTCCGGGGCCATCTAAGTCAAGAGAAATATTACAAATAAAAGTAGAATGCCATAAAAGACTTAAATTTGTATCATACTGATAAGCACGCATTTGAAAATAGGTTGTGATTAAAGGGAAACAGTTACACAGTTGACGTAACCAAAATTTAACATGAATTACTTCATGTGACTGACACAAACTACGATATACACAAATGGATCGACCACTGACATAAATTGGTATAAACCAATTGAAAGACCGCTGGTAAGTTGTTAGCCACACAGAACTACATAGGAAGAGAATGAAATTATCCTGGGCATGTTTACATATATTGTGATGTTACCAAAGACCCATGACTCACTGTGAGAACAATTTTTTGGAAATGTATACTTACACATTTTCAGTGACCCTTATATAAACACAACTGGCAGAAGAAATCATAGAGAAATTTCATTTCCAAGTTTCTGAATCTCTTGATTCACCCCCAAGCATGACTCACCCTAAGCATGAGTCACCCTAAGCATGACTCACCCTAAGCATGACTCACCCTAAGCATGACTTACCCTAACCATGACTCAACAAAGCATGACTTACCCTAACCATGACTCAACTAAGCATGACTTACCCTAACCATGACTCAACTAAGCATGATTTACCCTAACCATGACTCAACTAAGCATGACTTACCCTAAGCATGTCTTACCCTAAGCATGACTTACCCTAAGCATGACTTACCTTAACCATGACTTACCCTAAGCATGACTTACCCTAACCATGACTCAACTAAGCATGATTTACCCTAATCATGACTCAACTAAGCATGACTTACCCTAAGCATGTCTTACCCTAAGCATGACTTACCCTAAGCATGACTTACCTTAACCATGACTTACCCTAAGCATGACTTACCCTAACCATGACTCAACAAAGCATGACTTACCCTAACCATGACTCAACTAAGCATGACTTACCCTAACCATGACTCAACTAAGCATGATTTACCCTAACCATGACTCAACTAAGCATGAATTACCCTAAGCATGACTCTGTGTTCAATGTTGAGTAAGATCTTCCTCTTCTCCCTGTAGTCACGTATGAGGGCATGGATAGTATCACAGTTTCTCACCCAGCCAATCAGACCAGAGTTTGTGGACAGTGGGATGGCTGCAAATCTGGTGATACTACAGACAAGAAAGGAAGGACACAAATTTAAGCAGGCTACAGAAAACTGTACCTACAGACATGAAAGTGTAATGTATGATGCATGTGTGTGAGGCAATAGCCTTATTCAGGTGCCCAACTCAGGTGTCCTTCTAAGGTGTCCTACTCAGGTGCCCTACTCGGGTGTCCATTCTAAGGTGTTGTAACATTGCTGAATATAGTTGTTCAGCATGTTATCTAATACTCACTTTATTAGATTATCATCCTTAATTTTACTGCTATTTTTCATCTCAAGAATTGAATAGGTCGGATATATCACACAGTTCTTTATTTACATAATTGATACAAATATAATTCTTTAATCAGATAAATCCATGTAACAGATGTAGTTACAATATAACACAAGGAATCTTGCACACTTTAATATAATTCTTTTCATGAATTCACATCACATTCAAATATGGCTTCCATCTCTCTCTGACTAAGAAACGTGTCCTCTCAATATGGCTTCCAGCCTTACACTCCCAAAATCATGCAATCTTCATACGCCACTAAAAACTAGTTCCCCTTATTCTCATCTTATGATGATTAAAATCACTACGCCACCGTGCAGAGGAATAAAATATAGTCATGTGACTGAGTACCATTCACTCGTTGTGTTACAGGTGTCCTACTCAGGTGTCCTTCGAAGGTGCCCTACTCAGGTGTCCTTCTAAGGTGCCCTACTTAGGTGCCCTACTTAGGTGTCCTATTCAGGTGCCCTACTCAGGTGTCTTACTATGAAGTCATAGGAAAAAATGCTCTTGGGCAAGCGGACTGTAAAAATGTCTCTTTCACCAAAAAAATAATAGTCTTGCATCATAATTATTTTTTTTATTTATTGATATAATTTCAATGAAATTGAAAATGTTTTGAATAAAAAGAAAGTTCACATGATTTTCTGGCTTATCATCATGCATGATGAGGGGCCTGCGTTTTTTTTTTATCTTGCTATGGTTGTCAACCATGAACTTAAGTCAGTTTGTTCACAGTTGTGGAACTTAGCTTAACAAACCCAGGACAATTAGTGCTGCAAACCCAGGGCAATCAGTGCTGCCTACCCAGGGCAATCAGTGCTGCAAATCCAAGGCAATCAGTCCTGCCTACCGAGGGCAATCAGTGCTGCAAACCCAGGGCAATCAGTGCTGCCTACCCAGGGCAATCAGTGCTGCATGCCCAGGGCAATCAGTGCTGTCATACCCAGGGCAATCAGTGCTGCAAACCCAGGGCAATCAGTGCTGCATACCCAGGGCAATCAGTGCTGCATACCCAGGGCAATCAGTGCTGCCTACCCAGGGCAATCAGTGCTGCATACCCACGGCAATCAGTGCTGTCATACCCAGGGCAATCAGTGCTGCCTAACCAGGGCAATCAGTGCTGCATACCCAGGGCAGTCAGATAATATTTGAACATGTGACAATTTAAAGTAAGTGGGAGCCACTCACGTCAGGTTGCGTCTGAATGTGTCTGGGTTGTTGCGGAGGAGTGAATTTACCAGGCCAAACAACTGCATTACTCGCTCATCCTGACGCAGGTCCTCGTGACCTTTCAGCAAGAACTGGTACTCTTCCCCATCACTTCCTGAAAGGGGATGGGGAGTATGAGGTGAAGCATCAAAGTTGGAAAAACAATTTCAATACAACACCTTGTCATTCATAATACAAAGTCTTGAACATCATCTAGACTTGGGTGAAACTGTTAACATCTAAATGTTAAATTTATTCTTGGAAAAGTGTTTTACGTAACAAATTTTGACTAAAAAATTATGCTTCAAAGTTGCAAATTAATAAAATATGTAAATTTTTGTAACATTTATTTTTTCCAAAATTTATTTTAGACAAATTTGGCTTTTAAAACATTTAACATAATTGAAAATAATTTTATCAAAATCACAGATATTAAAATGTCTTTACAACTTACCAAATATGCTCAGCTTTCTCGGCCTCTGTTTGGAGGTGATGACCTGCAATGAACTCTGAACCCTCTTGATGCGGATGACAGGCTGGTTGGGCTCATAAGAGCCTGGCACGGCAAGTTCAAGGTCTCTACAGTGAAGAAGTTTTGGTGACACGTACTGAAGCTCCAATGAAGTCAGCTTAGAACAGGTCAAATTAAGAAAACACATCAAGCAGGATGTTATCACAAGCCAAGATTTTGCACAGAATAGTATTCATTTGTCCTATAGACCAATGCCAGAGTTTCCAAAATTTTGAAGTGAGATGGACAAGCATGAAATTGTACATATTTCCACAAGAACTGGCAACTAGTTTATTGATCATGGTTCTTTCCCCTTAAAAGTTTTTTCCTTTTTGCTGACCCTAGATTAAGGGCTAACGGGTCAATGCCCTTCCGCACACTGACCCTTTGAGAATCACTGGAATAGCCCATATTGCCCCCATGGGGTGGTTGGGCCAATATTGCGTCCATAGAGTGGCAGGCCAACAGAGTACCAGCAATCCCAACATCGACCTATGTCCATAGAGTGGCAGGCCAACGAAGTAGCAGGCCAACAGAGTACCAGCAAACCAAAAATCTACCTATGTCCATAGCGTGGCAGGCCAACAGAGTGGCAGCAATCCAAACAACCTATTTTTTCCTATCCTGAGTTTATTTCCAGCAGCTTTCAACTCATGTTCCCAGTGCTTTACAGTGTCTTAACCCTTGTATGTATGAATGTGCTTTACAATTTACAGTGTCTTAACCCTTTTATGCATCAATGTGCTTTTCAAGTGTCTTAACCCTTGTATGCATGAATGTGCTTTTCAAGTGTCTTAACCCTTGTATGCATCAATGTGCTTTTCAAGTGTCTTAACCCTTGTATGCATCAATGTGCTTTTCAAGTGTCTTAACCCTTGTACGTATGAATGGATTATAAATTGTAAATATTATTGTACGAAAGGGGGCTTGGGGCATTTTTTTAATAGAATGCATTTGAACAACAATTTAGTAATTGTGCTGTGAAATAAGGTCAGAAGCTTCAAGCAATCCTATGTGCTGAAGTATTTGTAATGGTGTCTGGAAGTCTGTGAATTACTTGGTTACCACTTAGTCGTCCTGCCATTTTACCTGGGGCAACTGTTTGGATATCCTCCTGAAAACGTGGTAGTAAAGGTCCCAGGCTTGGGTCAGGTCCTTGACATTTCCTGACCTTTGATACTTCCGGCACCAGTCTTGGGCCTCCATCAAGTCACGGCCGTAAGCCTGGAAGGCAAATATGACGAAAGATGCATGACATACACTTGGAGGGCGCAGAACAATAAAAGCCAGTTAAAAGTACAATCAAATGTTGATGATCTGAGTTTTGATATGAGTTTTGATGATATGAGTTTTGATTAACTGAAATGCCGTTTATTTCAACTGCTCCTGACTTTTGGGGGTTGTTTTTATCATACGCAAAGCGCACTATTGATGACTGCTTCACATAATACACTGTACAATAAAACAACATATAAGTCAAGAATACATTGTATTCTATGCACAAATGCAACCTTTCTGGGGAAGTGTATTGTTATCTAAGAAAATAGTTTATCCAAATCAAGGCCAGTCCCAATTTTTTCGGATGATTAGCGAGCGATCTGCCATATATGTTACATGTTTATGATCACATAAAGAACAGTTTCAAATGTCTATGTATGGAAGCCATCATATCACCTGTGTAAATGAAGTTTCTTTGAGGGTCTGGGGCCCACGTTCAGTCATTGCGTGAAGGGGCTCCAATGTGGCAAACATGCCTCGGACATTTCGATCCCCGAAGTAAAGTCTGGAGGCCTCCTCCAGTCCCTCATGCCATAGCTCGTGCCATAAGATGGCCACCCTAATGAGCTCTTCTGAAACCTGAGATGGAAAAACATAAAAACTTTGCAGATTGGATACATAAAATTGTTATCAATATTTTTTTTAAATTCCTGTTCAGTTTTTGAAGTGAATGAAATCTACTGGCCTGGGCCACAAGGTTCTGACTTACCAGCATGGCCTGGGCCACAAGGTTCTGACTTACCAGCATGGCCTGGGCCACAAGGTTCTGACTCCTCTCACACATACTCTTGAGTATCTTGTTGGCAGCAGCCTGGCGGAGGGCAGCGTTAGATTTTGACGCAACAGTCAGGGGGTAAATCAGGGCCTGGAAAAGGAAGTTGGCACACATTTCAGTGAACTTTTGGTTATGAATTTAAAACACTTGTATTTTCACCCAATTCAACATCCAACTAATTCAACCCATCCAACCCTTTATTTTCATTCAACTCCACAACTCTGCTTAAGATCCTATGTCAACCTAGAGAGCTGAAACCCTACAACAGATTCCATTAAAGGACTAGGTAAATGAGCGTAGCATCTCACAGATATAGAACTTTAAATATCTTAAGGTTGTTAATTATAGGATACTAGCCTTTATCAATTTTATTTATTTTAGTTTTCAGTTGACTTGACATGTTATGAAGGAAAAACATTTTTCTTTTCATCTAAAATAGAACTCACCTTCTCTTAACAAACAAAGATAAAAATTTGATTTCACTTATTTATAATATGTGGCTAAGAATGTTTACTGAATCTAAATTATGTATTTCAAGTATATCTCAATATTTGAACTATTGTGACATGCAAGGAGCGATGTATTTACCTGCCATGTCATTGGAAGACTAACCTGAGGGTGAGCTTTGCCGATCTCGATAAGCAGCTGGTGCACCAGCCGTTGTACCAGTGACCTTGGGGTATCGATGCGGGCAATCAGCTGGGGTATCACCTGGAGCCAGTTGTCAATCTGAATGCTTTTAATGCCCTCCCCCATCATGTCATAGACCTCGGGCCATTGGCCGTAATCAAACCAGAGGGTCAGGAGCCTGCGACAGACATAGCAGACATGAGAGATGAGCATTGGTCGTAATCAGACCAGAGGGTCAGGAGCCTGGGACAGACATAGCAGACATGAGAGATGAGCATTGGTCGTAATCAGACCAGAGGGTCAGGAGGGTCAGGAGCATGGGACAGACATAGCAGACATGAGAGATGAGCATTGGTCGTAATCATACCAGAGGGTCAGGAGCCTGGGACAGACATAGCAGACATGAGAGATGAGCATTGGTCGTAATCAGACCAGAGGGTCAGGAGCCTGGGACAGACATAGCAGACATGAGAGATGAACATTGGTCGTAATCAGACCAGAGGGTCAGGAGCCTGGGACAGACATAGCAGACATGAGAGATGAACATTGGTCGTAATCATACCAGAGGGTCAGGAGGGTCAGGAGCATGGGACAGACATAGCAGACATGAGAGATGAACATTGGTCGTAATCATACCAGAGGGTCAGGAGGGTCAGGAGCATGGGACAGACATAGCAGACATGAGAGATGAACATTGGTCGTAATCAGACCAGAGGGTCAGGAGCCTGGGACAGACATAGCAGACATGAGAGATGAACATTGGTCGTAATCATACCAGAGGGTCAGGAGCCTGGGACAGACATAGCAGACATGAGAGATGAACATTGGTCGTAATCATACCAGAGGGTCAGGAGGGTCAGGAGCATGGGACAGACATAGCAGACATGAGAGATGAACATTGGTCGTAATCATACCAGAGGGTCAGGAGCCTGGGACAGACATAGCAGACATGAGAGATGAACATTGGTCGTAATCATACCAGAGGGTCAGGAGGGTCAGGAGCATGGGTCAGACATAGCAGACATGAGAGATGAACATTGGTCGTAATCATACCAGAGGGTCAGGAGCCTGGGACAGACATAGCAGACATGAGAGATGAACATTGGTCGTAATCATACCAGAGGGTCAGGAGGGTCAGGAGCATGGGACAGACATAGCAGACATGAGAGATGAACATTGGTCGTAATCATACCAGAGGGTCAGGAGCCTGGGACAGACATAGCAGACATGAGAGATGAACATTGGTCGTAATCATACCAGAGGGTCAGGAGCATGGGACAGACATAGCAGACATGAGGGATGAAACTTCAAGAAATACCAAAATGAGGCAGTGGGATATTTCAAAGCAAATTTTGTATAAATTGAACAGAAAGTCATGTAACATAATGCGTTTTTGTAATTCTCTAAAATAAGTGCATTTTGAACAAAATAAGAAAAGAAACACAGGCAGACTACATATTTCCAATAAATCTTCAACTTTTTATATCATTAATATATTTATTTCATAACACCTTCTGTTTGATTTCCACCTTCTGTGATGCCCCGTTCCATGCAAGATTATCATAAACTCTGTGAAAGAGATTCTGATCATTTAATGATTATGAACTCTGTGAAAGAGATTCTGATCATTTGATGATTATGAACTCTGTGAAAGAGATTCTGATCATTTGATGATCATGAACTCTGTGAAAGAGATTCTGATCATTTGATGATCATGAACTCAGTGAAAGAGATTCTGATCATTTGATGATTATGAACTCTGTGAAAGAGATTCTGATCATTTTTTGATGATCATGAACTCAGTGAAAGAGATTCTGATCATTTGATGATCATGAACTCAGTGAAAGAGATTCTGATCATTTGATGATCGTGAACAAGAAACAAGTCTGATGACTGACAACCACAGTGCGCTGCTTTTAAGGAAAATAATAAAGGACCTAATGAAAGGAGACGCCTCGACCAAACAACGTCCTGTTTATGTTGTTAATCCATCCACAATCCATCAATGTGAGCACAGGCTTATTAAGTACCCAGACTTTTAAAACAGCATGTACAATACTTTGATATGAAATATGTGTATGTGGCTTTGACAAAGTCATAAACTCTCAATGGCCAAGAGCACTCATTTGTTTTTTTCTTTTTTTATAATTTAACCATTGGATTACCTGAGTGTGTCCTGCAGGCTGTTTAAATAATTTAACCATGGGATTACCTGAGTGTGTCCTGCAGGCTGTTTAAATATTGTAACCATGGAATTACCTGAGTGTGTCCTGCAGGCTGTTTAAATATTATAACCATGGAATTACCTGAGTGTGTCCTGCAGGCTGTTTAAATAATGTAACCATGGAACTACCTGAGTGTGTCCTTCAGGCTGTTCAAATAATTTAACAATGGAACAACCTGAGTGTGTCCTGCAGGCTGTTTAAATAATTTAACAATGGAACTACCTGAGTGTGTCCTGCAGGCTGTTTAAATAATGTAACCATGGAACTACCTGAGTGTGTCCTGCAGGCTGTTCTGTGAGGACAAAGCTATGGACTTGAAGAAACCATGCACAGCCGGAATGCAGTACTTTTGAATTTTGGCAGAGATCTGGTAGAGTTTGGCAAAAAGAACAAACTTTCAAAACAAGGAAATAAACATTACAACATTTAGGTTTGTCATAATTTCCGCTTGACTGCTTCTCACCTCTTGCTAAAAATATCCTCCCAACATTGTTGCAGATATAGTAGTGGATGATTCAACACATAAATTGACCAAATTTGGCTCTTGGTTTTACTATTTCGACATTTACCAACAGACTGAATAGAGTGGAACCCATTTTCACATCATTAAAGTCTCAATTTGATCTAAAAACCTTTCAGTGTTTTTAGTTTTTCTTGGCTGATTGTTGTTGTTTTTTTTGTTGCTTGTTTTGAGGGGGGGGTGGTGGTTGGTTTTTTTGGGGGAGTGGGGGGGGGGCAGATTTTTTATACATTTTATTAAGAGTTGGCAATGATGCTATGAGGGTACGGAAATGATTGCTAGACAGGAATTATAGCTGTTGGGCAGATTTTTTATACATTTTATTAAGAGTTGGCAATGATGCTATGAGGGTAGGGAAATGATTGCTAGACAGGAATTATAGCTGACAGTGAGGAGCAGTCATTGCAAAGTACCTGTCATAGAATTGTTTGTTAAAAAAATTAATAAATAGCCAAGATAACAAAATTAACAATTTAAAGATACTTAACATTGATTCATAGTTTCATGACACGGGCACAGAAGTTAAACTAACTCACAGACTCAGGCCTCGGGGAGCCAGCCATGTCCAGTTTGAGAATCTCGCCAAACGTTTCCGGTGTTGCTGCAGACGACGCTGCGGTGGCCGCCTGTTCTTTCTGTTTATAAAACAGCACAGCCTCATAGTTCATGAGGGCAAGGGAGTGCCAGGCCTAGGAAACAGCAAGGTGAGCACATACATTTCCATGTGAGGTCAAGGTTCAATGCGCAGATGAAGCATCAACAGACTTTGCACTGTGATACTTGCAGTTAATTTATGCTATTTACATTTTTTTGTTGTGTTTTTTCACTTCACTCATCATCTTTTATAATGGTATATAATTGTATACTTTCAGCGTCTTTTGTAATGGTATAATGTCAGCATGATTTATATGTTATATAAATGTATAATTTCAGTATCTTTCATAATGGTATATAATTTAAAATGGTATATAATTTAGTACTGTCAGCAGTGTTTATAATTGTATGTGATGTAAGTTATGTATGGTGTGAAACAAAAACATCAGTGATCCTCACCTTGTACCAGGTGTCATCATGTTCTTTAGCCAGACTGTAGTTCTCTAAGATCTGTGGTATGGACTCCTCAGATATGCCATGGAGCTCCTCAGACCATTGTCCCAATCTTAGATAACACCTATCAAAAGATACAGGAATAATTTATTATATATATTTATTATATAGCCCCCAGTCTTAATAACATCTCTCCATTTTAAACATCGTAGGAATAAGCAAACACACACTCACATCCACCATCTTGGAAGCAAAGGATCCGCCAACTTGTAAACAAAAGACAGGATCACAACAACCAACAAAAGACAAAAATCCCCGACTCAGTTGAAAATGCCAATGTACACTCAAGAACCCAACAGATTCTGTATTTTAAATGCCCACATACACTCAGGAACCCAACAGACTGTTAAAAATGCCAACATACACTCAAGAACACAACAAACTCTGTTCAAAATGCCAAAGTACACTCAAGAACACAACAAACTCTGTTCAAAATGCCAACATACACTCAAGAACACAACAGATTCTGTTCTGACCACACAATGAGTCACCAAACACCTTGCTATATACCAATTTAAGGGAACAACAAAAACTAAGACAGTGACTTTTCAAACTGGATCAATAAAAGCATCTTTCCTTATCTTATGTTATCTTATTTACCTGATCTTATCTTATCTGAATATTTCATTCATTTGTCCCAATCTTGAAATATATTTATCCTTTCAAAAGAAAGTGTCTTTTTTCAATCTTAAGTAAATCCTTGAATAAAACAACTGTCAAAGATGAAACATTCCAGTATCGAAAATGACCACTACCTGGCAGTGAGCTGGCTGAGCTTGGCCCTCTGGCCGGCCTCGTCCGGCCCCATGATCTGCAGAGATTTGGTCTGGAGGGCTTGTTTCACAAACAGCTGCAGTTTGCTGTAAGCTTCTTTCTGTTGGGTGGTTAAATCAATTGGCAGGAATTAAGAGATGGCTGGCTGACTGAGGATTCAATGACTGGCAAGTGATGTGGGGAATATGAAATGATGGTCACATAAATGTAGGGATAACATGGTGTTAGCTTGTGATGGATCAGGTGAATCACAACAGGATGATGTGGTGATTCAATGGTTGTAAATGACAGCAGATGATGTGGTGGTGCAATGGTTGTGAATGACAGCAGGTGATGTGGTGATGCAATGGTTGTGAAATACAGCTGGATGATGTGGTGGTGCAATGGTTATGAATGACAGCAGGTGATGTGGTGATGCGATGGTTGTGAATGACAGCAGGTGATGTGGTGATGCAATGGCTGTGAATGACAGTAGGATGATGTGGTGATGCAATAATTGTGAATGACAGCAGGTGATGTGGTGATGCGATGGTTGTGAATGACAGCAGGTGATGTGGTGATGCAATGGCTGTGAATGACAGCAGGTGATGTGATTCAATAGTTGTGAATGACAGCTGAATGCTGATGATGGATAAGTCAGGTACGTTGTATGAACTTGTGGATGAAAGATTGCATGAGGGGACTTAAGAATATACGACTGGCCTGGAATGGTGGATGCTGTGGCTTAGGGTAAGTGCCGCCCAGGATGAGCCAAGAAATTGTGCCGCCCCCTACCCATCTAACATGCTGCTGATGGCTAAAGATTCTTCCCTTTATTGTAAAGAAAAGAAAGAACTGCCCCCTCTGCCCCACCCTTCCTATGCCAGTAGATGGATGACATCTACAGGAAACGCAGACGACAAGGGGATGGGGGATGAGGTTAATGAGACGAGAGGACCAAAAATAATGTATTAAATGAATGATGTGAAATGTTATGGGCCCGTCAACTGAGACCCATGTGATGGCTGCATCAGCTGAAACCAATGTCTATCACCTTGTGGTTGTCCTTCCACATATGTTTCATGTAGGCAAATGTGACCTTCGGGTGGGTCGTGGGAATGAAGCGGTCGGGTTTCTTGGACGGGTCCGTTCCCAACAAGGTGACAAGAGTTTTGTGAGACAGAGCCTGAAGAGAAGCATTTAGTACCATGTATAGGATTTGTTTCAGGAAATATTTCACAACAAATTCATCAGCATAAGACAGTTAGACTACACCAACAGTCATTTATTTTAGCATTTTGCTTTGTCCAGCATTCACAGACCTGTTTACCCTCGAACTCTTACAATCGTACAATATCATCACAAAATCATTCAATACATTATCTTAATAGTAAAAAATAAACATACAGTATATATAATGTATACACCTCAAAATTGTACATTGTATGCCAAAATCGTAAGAGTAAATAGGTCTTTGTTATTTCTTGGAATGTTTCACATTTAATGTAATTTATACTTTTTTTACACTCCCAAAATGAAATCCTCTAAAATTAATAGAAATGTTTGGTATGTGTAAATTATACGACATTGAATACGGGCACTGAAGTAAACCTTACAGCCAGTAAAATGAGGTCTTGTTCAAGTCGTCATAGCTATGCTAATAGATTTTGTTACAACATTTAACTTAGTCTGCATAGACAAGTCCTCACATACATGAGGTAGCTGACATGTGATAATTTTTCTCATTACACCTACCAGACGTTCATTTTTACGACAGAGACTTGCAAATTTAAGCCAAGCATCCATGTCTTCCTCAGGAGAAATGACCAGAGAGCGAACCTGGAGGATCTTCTGCCAATCCTCCACAACTCTTTGACATCCCTATGAGAACAATAAAATTACAGGTAAAAATTAGCCATACTATTTGATAAGTTTCATGGGAATAAATCTTGAACTCAAAAAACAAAGGGAAAATACCATGATATAAATTTTACCTTCAGCCTGTTCCACCACATCTGTTTGATTGCCTCCCTTCTCTCTGGCACCAGCTTGTACTGGATGACCTCCTCCAGCTCTGACAGCATCTGGACATTGACCATAGCCTGAAGTATGACAGAGAGGATTACTTGTACACAAGTTTGTGACACAAAAGGACATGACATGTTCTTATAAGAATGTTAGTCACTGCTTAGTCCAGGTAATCATTGCCCCAATTCTTGGTCCCAGGTAATCATTGCCCTAATTCTTGGTCTCAGGTAATCATTGCCCCAATTCTTGGACCCAGGTAATCATAGCCCCAATTCTTGGTCCCAGGTAATCATTGCCCCAATTCTTAATCCCAAGTAATCATTGCCCCAATTCTTGGTCCCAGGTAATCATTGCCCCAATTCTTAGTCCCAGGTAATCATTGCCCAAATTCTGGGTCCCATGTAATCAATGCCCCAATTCTTGGTCCCAGGTAATCATTGCCCCAATTCTTGGTAGTAGGTAATCATTGCCCCAATTCTTAGTCCCAGGTAAGTATTACCCCAATTCTTTCTCCCAGGTAATCATTGCCCCAATTTTTAGTCCCAGGTAATCATTGCCCCAATTCTTAGTCCCAGGTAATCATTGCCCCAATTCTTGGTCCCAGGTAATCATTGACCCAATTCTTGGTCCCAGGTAAATATTGCCCCAATTCTTGGTCCAGGTAATCATTGCCCCAATTCTTGGTCCCAGGTAATCATAGCCCCAATTCTTGGTCCCAGGTAATCATTGCCCCAATTCTTAATCCCAAGTAATCATTGCCCCAATTCTTGGTCCCAGGTAATCATTGCCCCAATTCTTAGTCCCAGGTAATCATTGCCCAAATTCTGGGTCCCATGTAATCAATGCCCCAATTCTTGGTCCCAGGTAATCATTGCCCCAATTCTTGGTAGTAGGTAATCATTGCCCCAATTCTTAGTCCCAGGTAAGTATTACCCCAATTCTTTCTCCCAGGTAATCATTGCCCCAATTTTTAGTCCCAGGTAATCATTGCCCCAATTCTTAGTCCCAGGTAATCATTGTCCCAATTCTTGGTCCCAGGTAATCATTGACCCAATTCTTGGTCCCAGGTAAATATTGCCCCAATTCTTGGTCCAGGTAATCATTGCCCCAATTCTTGGTCCCAGGTAATCATAGCCCCAATTCTTGGTCCCAGGTAATCATTGCCCCAATTCTTAGTCCCAAGTAATCATTGCCCCAATTCTTGGTCCCAGGTAATCATTGCCCCAATTCTTAGTCCTAGGTAATCATTGCCCCAATTCTGGGTCCCATGTAATCAATGCCCCAATTCTTGGTCCCAGGTAATCATTGCCCCAATTCTTGGTAGTAGGTAATCATTGCCCCAATTCTTAGTCCCAGGTAAGTATTACCCCAATTCTTTCTCCCAGGTAATCATTGCCCCAATTTTTAGTCCCAGGTAATCATTGCCCCAATTCTTAGTCCCAGGTAATCATTGCCCCAATTCTTGGTCCCAGGTAATCATTGACCCAATTCTTGGTCCCAGGTAAATATTGCCCCAATTCTTGGTCCAAGGTAATCATTGCCCAAATTTTTGGTCCCAGGTAATCATTGCCCCAATTCTTGGTCCCAGGTAATCATTGCCCCAATTTTTGGTCCCAGGTAATTATTGCCCCAATTCTTGGTCCCAGGTAATCATTGCCCCCATTCTTGGTCCCAGGTAATCATTGCCCCAATTCTTGGTCCCAGGAAATCATTGCCATATTCCTTGGTCTCAGATAAACATGGGGCAAATTCTTAGTCCCAGGTAATTATAGCCCCACTTCTGATGTGCACATATACTTACACCATATGCTCTGTTATAACTCTCACCAGCCATGGCGGTCAGCTCTGTGTCCAGAATGTCTCGAGCTTTGTCAATGCACTAGAAGTAACACAAGATAAACATTTTCAAAATGAAGATTTTTTTAAATTTTGATATACCTTTTGAAAAAGTATAAAATAAAACTACTCCTGAATTCTCAAAGTATAGTGTTCCAGATGATCATTTTACTATTTGATTAGCTCACCTGTTGTACCAGGTAATTTGACCAACTCACCTGTTGTACCATGTAATTTGACCAAATCACCTGTTATACCAGGTAATTTGACAAACTCACCTGTTGTACCATATCATTTGACCAAATCACCTGTTATACCAGGTAATTTGACCAACTCACCTGTTGTACCATGTAATTTGACCAACTCACCTGCTGTGCCAGCTGATAGTTCTCCAGGTGCAGAGAATGAACAGCTCTGAAGAAGGCTGCGTCGTGACTTGTCCGTGGTATAAAACACATGTACTGCTCTACACTGTCCCACTGGCCTGGGGAAACAATACAACATTTGTTAAAGTTTATTCCCTACAACAGTGCAGCTCATTCCCCTATAACAGTGAACATCATTCCCCTGCAATAGTGCACATTATTTCCCTACAGTAGTGCACATCATTCCCTTACAGCAGTGCACAATATTCCCCTAGAGCAGTGCACATCATTCTTTTACAGCAGTGCACATCATTCCTAACAGCAGGGCATGCCATTACCTAACAGTGGTGCACATTTAAACAGTTGGGCACTCGATGTCACCAGAGCAAGCTTTGGAGAGCCACAGAGGGAAACATTTGGAAAGAACATAAAACAATCCAAGTACGTCATCATTGTGAATGATGACAAAAAAAAGTCTGGCCGGACTATATGGGAATCCATTACTGCCCAAAGGTTTTACAAAGAGCTGAAAGAAGTAAGGCTGAGTTTGTTCAGTTCATACAAGTTGAGGATAGCTGCATCTTTTGAAATGATCTTGTTACTAATCCTATGGTGCCCCTTTGAAATAATCTTGTTACTAATCCTATGGTGCCCCATTGAAATAATCTTGTTACTAATCCTATGGTGCCCCATTCATTTCTTCAAACCTGTCCCTGAAGCTGCAAGTGCAAGCCAAAGTCCATAGATTGAGACCCAGTGGCAGACCTGTTTACCACTGGGTTAGTGTCAGCGCAGTTTGGCAGCTGAGTATTAACAACGCAATTCTCTAAAAGATAATATCTGTAAACACCACAGATTTCATAGCTCAAAGTTAAGAAGGTAATGGAGGTAACCATCACAGATTGTTGTGACACAATACGTACCAAGTCCCCAGGCTGCAACAGCAGCCATTCGTGCCATCCCTGTCCTAATCTCATCTGAAACAGTCGGCCACCTCTCCAGGGCCAGCTGATGAAGTGTGTTCCTGAAGGAAAGAGTTCATAATGCATACATTCATGAACACTCACCTCTACATCGTAGATGTTTCGTTGGAATCTTTAGAGTTTCTTATTTTGTCCTGAAACCATTACTACCTATATATAAACCACCCAGTTTATTTCATTCTTTGAAGTCAACAAAGACACAAACAGGAATAAACTGTGCCCATCTACCTGATGACTGCAGACATGTTTACTGCTACACTTTAGCCACAGTAACTACATTTTCAAGCTCAAGATTACTGCACTTAGGGACTGTCATTACAGGTTATTAAGTCTAATCAAGGGATTCTGACCCAATCGCTAATGAATCTCCAAAGCTATCTGCAAGATTTTCCCCCAACCCCAACTATGATGTAAGCTTGTGACAAATGTATTGCACTGTTGTAACTTGGCAGGGGATTGCAGCCAATCCCCCTTCCAAACATTGTATAAAATAGTGGGCCCTTTTTATGGCAATATAATATATAAATAAATTTATTAGACTGAACAAAAAAATATAATTTTTTCCTGTTGCTTATGTGCTAATTTATCAAAATTACTCATAGTTAAATAAGGGATATATCTATGTCTTCTGATGGAGAAGCTCATTAGAACATAATGGCTTGAGAACCATTGGTGTAATGTGTATAATAGTCTCCAACCCATAATCATCCTCTTTTACCAGTCTCCGATGGCCTCCAGACACCTCATTTTTGCCAGGGTCAGGTTATCGTCATCTTTGTTCTGCTCCTGCTTCCTGTTGTACGCCTGATAGGCCTTCTCCCACTCATGGAGTTTCTCATACCAACTTTCTTGAACTTTCTGCACAGGAGAGTTAACTTCAGTTAGTGAGGGCAAGCCATAAAAAAAAAAGTATGACATCATTTAATGATTGTGATGTCTGTCAATCTCAGCACGAAACAGTCTCATGACTGTCAAGCTCAGCATGAAACAGTCTCATGACTGTCAATCTCAGCACGAAACAGTCTGATGTCTGTCAATCTCAGCACGAAACAGTCTGATGTCTGTCAATCTCAGCACGAAACAGTCTCATGACTATCAAGCTCAGCACGAAACAGTCTGATGTCTGTCAATCTCAGCACGAAACAGTCTGATGTCTGTCAATCTCAGCACGAAACAGTCTGATGACTGTCAAGCTCAGCACGAAACAGTCTGATGTCTGTCAATCTCAGCACAAAACAGTCTCATGACTGTCAAGCTCAGCACGAAACAGTCTGATGACTGACAAGCTCAGTGCACTGGTCAAGGAAAAGTAATAAAGCACTGGGAAGGTCAAAGCTTGAAAGGAGAACCACAATAAAACATTGACCTGTCACTGGTGGGAAGCAATGACCTGTCACTGGTGGGAAGCAATGACCTGTCACTGGTGGGAAGCAATGACCTGTCACTGATGTGAAACAATGACCTGTCACTGACGTGAAACAATGACCTGTCACTGGTGGGAAGCAATGTCCTGTCACTGGTGGGAAGCAATGACCTGTCACTGATGTGAAACAATGACCTGTCACTGATGTGAAACAATGACCTGTCACTAATGTGAAACAATGACCTGTCACTAATGTAAAACAATGACCTGTCACTAATGTGAAACAATGACCTGTCAAGTAACTTCAGTAGATGGGACATTCATCAGGTTATTTCTAAATTTAAATAATGACATTCCCCAAATGTAGACCTCACTTAATAAATTTAGCTCTTCATTAGGCCCTATATTTCTAGGAAGGAGGAGTGGACAATTATAGTACATCATAGGGGTTCAATGTGTCTAAAGACAAAATACATCTCTCTAGTAGGATCAAATAATTCTTAATACATGTTCACTAATAAAACTTTGAGAAGAATACTTGATCTCTTATCTCTAAGTTTTAGTACCTGAGATGTAGGTATAGATAAAGTACCTGAGATGTAGGTATAGATAAAGTACCTGAGATGTAGGTATAGATAAAGTACCTGAGATGTAGGAATAGATAAAGTACCTGAGATGTAGGAATAGATAAAGTACCTGAGATGTAGGTATAGATAAAGTACCTGAGATGTAGGTATAGATAAAGTACCTGAGATGTAGGAATAGATAAAGTACCTGAGATGTAGGTATAGATAAAGTACCTGAGATGTAGGTATAGATAAAGTACCTGAGATGTAGGTATAGATAAAGTACCTGAGATGTAGGTATAGATAAAGTACCTGAGATGTAGGAATAGATAAAGTACCTGAGATGTAGGAATAGATAAAGTACCTGAGATGTAGGAATAGATAAAGTACCTGAGATGTAGGAATAGATAAAGTACCTGAGATGTAGGAATAGATAAAGTACCTGAGATGTAGGTATAGATAAAGTACCTGAGATGTAGGAATAGATAAAGTACCTGAGATGTAGGAATAGATAAAGTACCTGAGATGTAGGAATAGATAAAGTACCTGTGATGTAGGAATAGATAAAGTACCTGAGATGTAGGAATAGATAAAGTACCTGAGATGTAGGAATAGATAAAGTACCTGAGATGTAGGAATAGATAAAGTACCTGAGATGTAGGAATAGATAAAGTACCTGAGATGTAGGAATAGATAAAGTACCTGAGATGTAGGAATAGATAAAGTACCTGAGATGTAGGAATAGATAAAGTACCTGAGATGTAGGAATAGATAAAGTACCTGAGATGTAGGTATAGATAAAGTACCTGAGATGTAGGTATAGATAAAGTACCTGAGATGTAGGAATAGATAAAGTACCTGAGATGTAGGTATAGATAAAGTACCTGAGATGTAGGAATAGATAAAGCCCTGGGTGACTAGCCGTGGCTAGTTAATGTCCATTTAAACAGTAGGAGGAGGTAGAAATATTTAAAGTACCTGAGATGTAGGAATAGATAAAGCCCTGGGTGACTAGCCGTGGCTAGTTAATGTCCATTTAAACAGTAGGAGGAGGTAGAAATATTTAAAGTACCTGAGATGTAGGAATAGATAAAGCCCTGGGTGACTAGCCGTGGCTAGTTAATGTCCATTTAAACAGTAGGAGGAGGTAGAAATATTTAAAGTACCTGAGATGTAGGAATAAGATTAAAGCCCTGGGAAGGAATCTCTAGGGATGCAGGACTTATAAAAGGAGAGCTCAGCCGGACAGGATAGGGCTGTCAGGAGGGAGAACTCGGCCAGACAGGAGTAAAGAACAGATGAGAGAAACCCATAACGAAAGAGAGAGAGAGACGAACCGGGACAGTCGGAGCCAAGTATGAGAGAGAGAGAAAGTGAATTCGATGCAGAGGACAAATAAAAGGTCTCAGGGACTAAAATTTTCCCTCCATCTAAATGGTCATAAACTAGCACCTAACGGTCGTCCCGGTGCCATCTGATACGCTAGAACCGTTGGACAGTTACCGCGGGGTGGGATTCCCCCCATCCCTGTACAACCCAGGTCGCACCATGGTCTGGACTCGCCACAATATTGAGAAAAAGTGCTTTTGTGGCTGTTTCTACATGTGCCAGTACTTGTATGAAATTGTTCACTCCACCTTCCATGTTGTAGGGCACATTGTTTTGGTCAGTGTAAGTACCAAGAAATAAGAAGATGAAGCAACTCACCAGATTGGCATGATTATGTTTCATGGCATACAGCAGGACTCCTTTAGCGGCCTCCCTTTGCTGCAGTTTGTTGTTGATGCTGGAAAATATACATCAGTGGGGTTTCACTTGGTTTAAACCTTTAAACTGATGCACTGATAATATGTTATAGTCACATAGATATTTCCTCACTCCTCCCTCAATATGGGCCAGGGGTGTCTACACAGTGGGCCAAAATGAAGCAGCTGCTTCCAATCTGACCCGGGGGGGGGGGGCGGCTTTCACATTTCTCCAGGTAACAAAATTAATATGGGAAATGAAAAAATACAAACACTCATATTTGGTGGGGGGGGGTTTTGTGTATTTTTTTTTGTCAGTGTGATAAAATCTGAAGGTTAGGGTGGAAAAGATTGACAAGTCGCATGCAACCGGGTTTAATTTTACTTGTCTGTGGTATGCTTGGGGGGTGAACTCCCATCCCCAAGTTTGGTATTGTGCACGGGAAGGTTGGCTTCCACCACTGAAGGGGTGGGGTGGGGTGGGGGGTATAGAAGCCCTTAACATGGATGCCAAAAACTGCCCCTCCCCCCACCCACATCAACTTCAATTTGTTGGCTTTTGGCCCACAATGCCTAAAATATTTAAATTTTCTGCACTTTTCAAAACAAAAGTTTGAATAACCCTGATCTATAAAGTAGCTTACCTGATGAGGTTCTCAAGAATTTGTGTACTGGGTCCTTTGTGAAACTCATCCTCCTTGTAGTGCAGGGCCTTGGCATAAGCTCGACACTTCATGGCACGTTCTCCAAGCAGATGGCCATCAAGGGGTAGTGGACCCTGCCGCAAAGTCAATAGAATAAATATACAAAACACCAGAGCCAGATATGAATCACCTAAATGAGGAATTTGATGCAGGACAACCTTTGATGGATCTTCAGGTACTTCCTGCACTAAACACAGATGTCTATTGGTAATTTAACTCTGCCCTCTGGCCATCAGGTAATGGTTCCGAAAAATCATTTGATTACCTCAAGATTACCACCGATTTATCGCTGGAGAGTATACTTCCCCCCACCGCAGAGATCAACCAGAACCTCTTGGAATAAAAGTTGCCACCCTCTACGACCCGGAACGTCTACTTCGCTTCGCCTTGAAAAGCTTCGAAGACAGGAACAGAGAACACCCTTCTGGAACAGCGGAAACTCCAACACTTATTGATCCGACAAGATCAACAGTGAAATTGTATAAGGCTAAGTCCACATCGATTGAACATATGACCTTAAACAAATATAGCATTTATATTGATGATTTTATCAGTATTTTAGGGACACTTGTATTCCAATAACTTACTTTAAAATTTTACTGTATTCCATTTGTCTATATATTATCTAAAAAAAGAAGTCAACTACGAAGTTAAATGTAAATACCCTTCGTGAATAAATACTTGCAGTTATTTTCTCCTTTGACAAAGACTTTGTTTCATTCTATATGTATATAGATAGGTTATTATATTTGTGTGGTAATTTGGATCAATTAAATTACTCCCCTAGACAGAGTGCCAAGAGAATATGTCATTGGAGAGATACCTCTCACATTTCAAACAAAAGTCAGATCACCACAATGACAAAACTTACACGAATCCTGGAAATGGATGTCAGCTCTTCCGCAAAGTTTTTAAGCTTGTCCAAATGCTCAGCCGCTGAGCTGGTTGCAATATTTGACTATCCCGCTTGTCATACTATTTTGTAACCCACCTCATTACATTTGACAATCCATCTCATTACTTTTGACAACACACCTCCATTACTTTTGACAACCCACCACAATACTTCTTACAACCCACCTCATTACATCTGACAACGCACATCATTATATCTGACAACCCACCACATTACATTTGACAACCCACATCATTACATCTGACAACCCACCTCATTACATCTGACAACCCATCTCATTACATAATTTGACAACACACCTCATAAAATCTTACAACCCGCCTCATTACATGACAACCCACCTAATTACATCTGACAACCCACATCATTACATTTGACAACCCACCTCATTACAACATTTTTAAAAATTTGGAAAATGGGAACTTTATCTTTTGTTTCCTATTTCTGACAACTTCATTATTTTTACAACCCAAAAATTTCTGACCACATTTCCACTGTATGGAAAATCATTGGTTGTTTGGCATCATTCTCCAGAAACCACTTGTCACAATATATAACAAATGACCTCACATGACAGACACAGCCAACCTTGTTACAACATCTAACATTGGACCTCATTACAACATCTGACATCAGACCTTGTCAAAACATTTGACAATTTACCTCATCAAAACATTTGACACTTTAACTCATCAAAACATTTGACAATTTAACTCATCAAAACATTTGACAATTTACCTAATCATATTTGGCAACCCACCTCATCACATTTGACAACCCACCTCATCACAACATTTGACAACCCACCTTGTCACAGTGCTCCATGAACTCAGCCAGGTTGAGCAGCGTCTGCATGATCTCTGGTATCTCCTGCGAGTTCAGTGTCTTCTCCAGGCTGGCAATGACCTCGTCCTGGTTGATCTCTGTCAGCTCGGTCCAACATGCCAGGAAGGCAGAGTTGAAAAGGTCCCTGGGCGAGATTGGGAGAAGCATTTGACATGCATGGCACAAACAAAATCCTTTGAGGTCCATTTATTTTCCCTGAATTGTTGTACTACAACTAAAAATGAAATAAAATTTTACAAACTGTTTATTGGCTAATTATTCCAATCAATATTTTTAAGTGATATGTTGTTTATCTTTTTGAGCAAATCCAACTTGTTTTACTTGAGTACAAATTGTTGCCTTACCTGGCCAATGGGTTGTAGGTTTGAGCAAGGGCCAGACAGGATCTCAGGGCAGGGGAAGGCGACTCCTTCAGCAGTTCAATACTGAGTTTTCTCAGCCACTCCATCCAGTCTTCCTTTGATACACGACGTCCAGTCTCCAGGGCCTGGACAGTAACAGATGCTGGACGTTATTTAATTTCATCTTTTATTCTCTTGGGCCATCTCATCCATACAAAATAATTCCACACAGTAAGTTATTTTATTGGCAATAACATGGCCTGCAGCACTTACAGTACCACCCAGTTGATCCATGCTAATGTTCAGCTGTACCAGCATGCACTCTTTTGATGAATGGGCACCTTCTGTATCTACCATCACACATCCCCTGACTTTACTATATTACTCCTAATGACTGTACTAGCACACATCCCCTGACTTTACTATATTACACTTTATGACAGTACTACCACACATCTCCTGACTATGTATTGTAACAACAGTCATTACTAACACAAGATGATTTCCTAAAACAACCTTTTTTTTCTTTTAACACACAAGAGCTCCCTTTCTTTTTTTCCTTCTTTGTTAGTGCCTTCTGAATGTTAAACTACCAGGGGGGCCCATGTTAAACTATCAGGGGGGCCCATGTTAAACTACCAGGGGGCCCATGTTAAACTACCAGGGGGGTCATGTTAAACTACCAGGGGGTCCATGTTAAACTACAAGGAGGGTCCATGTTAAACTACCAGGAGGGCCCATGTTAAACTACCAGGAGGGTCCATGTTAAACTACAAGGAGGGCCCATGTTAAACTACCAGGAGGGTCCATGTTAAACTACCAGGAAGGCCCATGTTAAACTACCAGGAGGGCCCATGTTAAACTACCAGGAGGGCCCATGTTAAACTACAAGGAGGGCCCATGTTAAACTACCAGGAGGGCCCATGTTAAACTACCAGGGGGGCCCATGTTAAACTACCAAGAGGGCCCATGTTAAACTACCAGGAGGGCCCATGTTAAACTACCAGGAAGGCCCATGTTAAACTACCAGGAGGGCCCATGTTAAACTACCAGGGGCCCATGTTAAACTACCAGGGGGCCCATGTTAAACTACCATGAGGGCCCGTGTTAAACTACTAGGGGGGCCGTGTTAAACTACCAGGAAGGCCCATGTTAAACTACCAGGAGGGCCCATGTTAAACTACCAGGAGGGCCCATGTTAAACTATCAGGGGGCCCATGTTAAACAACCAGGGGGTCCATGTTAAACTACCAGGAGGGTCCATGTTAAACTACAAGGAGGGTCCATGTTAAACTACCAGGAGAGTCCATATTAAACTACCAGGAGAGTCCATGTTAAACTACCAGGATAGTCCATGTTAAACTACCAGGAGGGCCCATGTTAAACTACCAGGAGGGTCCATGTTAAACGACCAGGAGGGTCCATGTTAAACTACCAGGAGGGCCCATGTTAAACTACAAGGAGAGCCCATGTTAAACTACCAGGAGGGCCCATGTTAAACTACCAGGAGGGTCCATGTTAAACTACCAGGAGGGTCCATGTTAAACTACCAGGAGGGCCCATGTTAAACTACAAGGAGAGCCCATGTTAAACTACCAGGAGGGCCCATGTTAAACTACCAGGAGGGCCCATGTTAAACTACCAGGAGGGCCCATGTTAAACTACCAAGAGGACCCATGTTAAACTACCAGTTCTGAATGGAGGCAGAGAAAAGATAGCCGTGGTTAAAATACCAGAAAATTAACCACTCCAAGCTTTCTGACTGGGTTGTCCTTCACTCTCTTTGTTCTTCACCCTCTGAGTTGACCTTTACCTTCTGAGTTGTCCCTTACCCTCTGAGTTGTCCCTCACCCTCTGAGTTGTCCCTCACCCTCCGAGTTGCCCCTTACCCTCTAAGTTGACCCCTACCCTCTGAGTTAAAAGCTTACCCTCTTCATTGTGTCAAAGTTGACACTGAGTTTCTTGATGGCTGTTGTGTCAGGGGCATTGTCCGACCTGTCCTTCCCTTTCTTCTTCAGCTGGTCCTGTCTTTCTTTCTTCATCAGGATTGGATCGTCCTCTTCATCTGCGATTGTGGTCCCCTGGTGAGCATTATAGGTCTGATTATTTACATGATGTAACGAGAAGAGATTTCAGCGGTAATAAAAAGATGGAAAAACAAGAAAAATGAGGTTGATCCGATATGTAATTTTTGGGTAAGACATTCACTAGTGTTGGGGGGTGGGGGTTGTAAGAAATAAATATCAACTTTTCCTCATTGATCAACTTTTCCTCATTGATCTACTTTTCCTCATTGATCTACTTTTCCTCATTGATCTACTTTTCCTCATTGATCTACTTTTCCTCATTGATCTACTTTTCCTCATTGATCTACTTTTCATCATTGATCTACTTTTCCTCATTGATCTACTTTTCCTCATTGATCTACTTTTCCTCATTGATCTACTTTTCCTCATTGATCTACTTTTCCTCATTGATATACTTTTCCTCATTGATCTACTTTTCCTCATTGATCTACTTTTCCTCATTGATCTACTTTTCCTCATTGATCTACTTTTCCTCATTGATCTACTTTTCCTCATTGATCTACTTTTCCTCATTGATCTACTTTTCCTCATTCATCTACTTTTCCTCATTCATCTACTTTTCCTCATTCATCTACTTTTCCTCATTCATCTACTTTTCCTCATTCATCTACTTTTCCTCATTCATCTACTTTTCCTCATTCATCTACTTTTCCTCATTGATCTACTTTTCCTCATTCATCTACTTTTCCTCATTCATCTACTTTTCCTCATTCATCTACTTTTCCTCATTCATCTACTTTTCCTCATTCATCTACTTTTCCTCATTCATCTACTTTTCCTCATTGATCTACTTTTCCTCATTGATCTACATTTCCTCATTGATATTTTTTCCATAATGAAACATTGAAGAGAGGTCAGAGAAATCATGGTAACTTAATTAAAGAAAGGTCACAGTGATGAGTGAATCACCTGTTATTTACATTGTTCAACTGATTTGTTTTTGATTCAGAAAGCAGTAAATACATCTTAAGGCACTCAGAAAAAGGAACAGTCCCCTTGAGAAGAGAACAGACACCTTATGAAGAGAACAGACACCTTATGAAGAGAACAGACACCTTGATAAGAGAACAGACACCTTGAGAAGAGAACAGACACCTAGAGAAGAGAACAGACACCTTGAGAAGAGAACAGACACCTTGTGAAGAGAACAGACACCTTGAATACAGGCATGTAAGCACACTAATGAACATTTCTGATCTCAGAAAGTCTACATATAAACATGTCAACAAATCCAGGCTGAAGTCAGATGTACTAAGTGATTTAGCCCAACAAACAGTAAAAAAAATAATTGTGGAAATTAATAAATAATTTTAAATTTTAAATTCTGATTCCGCTGCCGCTCACCTTGAGAATCCTTGTCATGAGGACATGAAAACGCTGGTGCTGTATCTTCTGTCTGCCCATGACCTTGGCCACCATGGGGATGAAAATGGTGAACTTATGGTTGAGCTGTATGACCAGCGTGCACAGGGTGTCCATGCACACAGCGTGCAGCGCCGGTGTGGAGTCCATGGTGCGCACCAGCGGGTGGATGATGCGTGATGCGTAGTCCGAGAGGTCCAGTGAGTCTGTCAGACGATCAATTGTTTCCAATGCACTCCTGGAGACATTATAATTTTATTTGGGTGGTGAATTTACAAAGGGTCAGAGGTCAGAGGAATAAAATGACAAGAAAAACTTAATTTCCAGTCTTTCTCAAAGATGTCACTGGTTGTTTTGTTTCTTTAATTTAAGCTTTTGAATGATTTAAAAATGAATTCTGCGTGGAGTGTCCAAGTATTTTCAGCAAAAATATAATAGCAGCCCAGAAAAGGAGAAAACACTGATTTTTAGAGATATCCAGTTTTTTTGTTTGTTTTTTTTGGTGTTGCAAATAAGCATTGAAATTTTCAATATCATTGTGTATGAATTCATTCAACCATCCCCATGAATTCATTCAACCATCCCCATGAATTCATTCAACCATCCCCGAGACACCAATCAATTTACCTTTCTATAAATAGCTTTAGAACTACATAATGGTTTAGTTGGAAATGGTGAAGGGGTAAGCATCGTATATATAACCAAACAACGAGGGTTCAAAGAAATTTTGTTTGGGCTTGGGAACAAATATGCAATGAACACCTTAGGCCACTCTCAAATTGACATGCTTAAGATTTAATATCTAAAGTGGGTGTAAATGTGCACCCTTCCGCCCTCTCACTGACGATAATCAACCCAACAAAAATTAGCCTCATGTTGCCAGATAATGGGACTTTTAAACAGAAATATATATCTCCCCCCCCCCCACACACACCACCCACCCACTTTACTCCTTGTTCAGACTTCCTACCTCCTGACATGTATAGGGTTCTCTGCATTGTCAAAGAGCTTGACCACTGGGGGCAGGAGGAGGTGGAGGTAGTCATCCAAGTTACCATCAAACATCTCGAGGGCCTTCAGGAGCTGTGAGAGAGAGAGAGACATGAGATCTTTTTTTAAAAAACAACACTACAAATGTAATCCCCAATATCACATGGAAACCTTGAGGTTTATGGTGAGGTGTTAGTTTTTCTAACAAAAAATTTGAAAACTAAAACCTCCAGAACAGATGTCAAACACACTTAGGGTCGGTTCACACCATCAAATTTTCCTTCAAGCATTTGATGCAAATCGTGTATGAAGCCTTGTCACAACTTTCAAATTACTATTTGATCAAATTCCCCAAAAAAGAAGCCACGCACAAAATAGTGCGTTCATACAACTTTAAAACCTCCAGAACGGATGTCAAAAACACTAAATATTAAAACCTCCAGAACAGATGTCAACCACACTAAATATTAAAACCTCCAGAACAGATGTCAAAAACACTAAATATTAAAACCTCCAGAACTGATGTCAAAAACACTAAATATTAAAACCTCCAGAACTGATGTCAAAAACACTAAATATTAAAACCTCCAGAACAGATGTCAACCACACTAAATATTAAAACCTCCAGAACTGATGTCAAAAACACTAAATATTAAAACCTCCAGAACAGATGTCAAAAACACTAAATATTAAAACCTCCAAAACTGATGTCAAAAACACTAAATATTAAAACCTCCAGAACTGATGTCAAAAACACTAAATATTAAAACCTCCAGAACAGATGTCAACCAAACTAAATATGTAGATAAGTTCCTGAACATTTATTTTAAGAGCAGATTGTTTACAAAAAAAAATTTTAAGGAAGATAACTTTTTAGTTCCATGAGTTGCCTAACCTGCAATTATTTTTTAATATGCAGCAATCCAAAGTCAGTAAATTCAGTAAACAGCACCAATGAATTCTAGAAATGACAAATACTAACAGTCAATTAGGATTTTTTTTTTCTTGGCCCTAATTGCTCCTGAACTAATTAGTGCATTGGGCAACAATTGATTGCCACACATCCACAGATCTCATGCTCTCTTTGACAGCCTCATTTCAAGGCTGATGTCAAATTTTTTACATTCTTTTAAATAGTCTCCCTACAAGGGTTCCGGTGTTTCCCTTGCTTCCTCATAGGAAATTTAATTGTGGTGACAGCTTTTTTTTGGTAGTAGTGATGCAGATAAAAGTCCTTGAAAGTACACACATTTAGTTTAGCATTGAGCACAGTTACCCATCTTGGCAGTGACTATGAGTTACCCAACTTGGCAGTGACTATGAGTTACCCATCCTTAGTAGTAACTATGCATTACCCACCTTGGCAGTGACTATGAGTTACCCACCTTGGCAGTGACAATTTTGTTCTCGCTGCTGTCCTGCATGAAGACCCGGAGGATCTGTGGAATGATCTGGGGCAGATAGATGCGGAACTCTGTGCCCAGAGCATTGACTATCTGCTCAATCAACATGATGATGGCACTCTGCATGGAAGTCGAGTTCGTCCAGTACTCCTGGATAAATTAGATGATATTAAATAATTGACACTTGAACCAAAAATAATAAATATGTATGTGGGTGGAGGGAGGGAGCATGTTTATTGTGTTTTAAATGTTTTCTATACATTTTCAAGAACTTATTTCTTACTTAGCATCTTGAAAGAACTTCACACTACACCAGTGGCTCTCCAAGGTTGTGCTGCGGCAAAGTGGAGTGCCACAAGATTAGCTAGATGTGGTACAAAACTTCTCAGACTTGTGATATGGCTGGTATAAGTATGATAGTGTGCAGCTATAACTCACTGTTTTGGATAGTGTGTGCCGTGAACTGCTCTATACCATCTACACTGTCAGGTTTCTTTTTAATCTCTACATTTTGAAACTCAAATCCCAAAGTTTAGCTCGATTCATATGACTGAGTGAAGGAAATGGGGTGACAACAGCTACAATCTACTGCACAGGAAGCAGAATGCCAGACAAAGAAAGAAGACCTACAAGCCAGGCAAAGAGATAAGACCTACAAGCCAGGCAAAGAGATAAGACCTACAAGCCAGGCAAAGAGATAAGACCTACAAGCCAGGCAAAGAGATAAGACCTACAAGCCAGGCAAAGAGATAAGACCTACAAGCCAGGCAAAGAGATAAGACCTAAAAGCCAACAAAGAGATAAGACCTACAAGCCAGGCAAAGAGATAAGACCTACAAGCCAGGCAAAGAGAGAAGACCTACAAGCCAGGCAAAGAGATAAGACCTACAAGCCAGGCAAAGAGATAAGACCTACAAGCCAGGCAAAGAGATAAGACCTACAAGCCAGGCAAAGAGAGAAGACCTACAAGCCAGGCAAAGAGATAAGACCTACAAGCCAGGCAAAGAGATAAGACCTACAAGCCAGGCAAAGAGATAAGACCTACAAGCCAGGCAAAGAGATAAGACCTACAAGCCAGGCAAAGAGATAAGACCTAAAAGCCAACAAAGAGATAAGACCTACAAGCCAGGCAAAGAGATAAGACCTACAAGCCAGGCAAAGAGATAAGACCTACAAGCCAGGCAAAGAGATAAGACCTACAAGCCAGGCAAAGAGATAAGACCTACAAGCCAGGCAAAGAGAGAAGACCTACAAGCCAGGCAAAGAGATAAGACCTACAAGCCAGCCATTGCTGTTATTTTCACTGTCACCAGATTTTTTTTTATAAAGAGCAATTTGTTTTAAATACAATATTTCTGCAATGTGGGTCCATCTTAAAATGATGAAAAAGGTGTCCATTAAAGATGTACTTAACATGATGAAAACTCCTTCAGGTGACCATTAAAGATGTACTTAAAATGATGAAAACTCCTTCAGGTGACCATTAAAGATGTACTTAAAATGATGAAAACTCCTTCAGGTGACCATTAAAGATGTACTTAAAATGATGAAAACAGATGTACAGAGTTGGGTTACCTTGATGAGGTTGAAGATGTCCTCCAGGTAGTTCTTGATGTGTTGTTTGACAATGGCAATGATGACACCCAGTTGTTGGAACAGAAACTGTGGGGAATGGAAATAGTATTTACAGTTAAGGATTGACTTGGCTGGCCATTGGTTGTTTTCAAACACGTGACCAAAAAATGTTTGGACAAAGTGGATAGAATATAAAGCAAACAAAAACCAAACAAAAATTTACTTCCATGGCCACTGCATTAGAGTCTTGTTAATTGTTTATAGAAAGATTTTCCCCCCAACTTTTATCAAATAAACATTCCTCTATAGAACTTGAAGAAATAATTGTTTCAACAAAAAATTATCTATAAATATAAATTTGTAAAAAAAAAAAAGAAAAAAAGGATATTTACGTATATAAATGTATATATATATATGTATATATATATATATATGTGACAAGAACTCACCTCTCTGAACAAATTGTTGACAAGAACTCACCTCTCTGAACAAATTGTTGACAAGAACTCACCTCTCTGAACAAATTGTTGACAAGAACTCACCTCTCTGAACAAATTGTTGACAAGAACTCACCTCTCTGAAACTTGGATCAGCCGTCCTGAAGACGGTCAGGTACGCCGGGATGACTGTCTGGATGTACGGCACACACTTGATGTTGAGGGATTTGAAGATGATGGTGATGGCCTGCACCACCATGTTGTGGTGCTGCGACAGCGAGGGGTCGCGGATGATCCTCATCAGGAGGTTGATGGCAATGGCAGGGTAGAACTCTTCCAGGCTGCTGCATGTGCTCATGAGTTCACTGGTGTTAACATCTGGGGGGGGGGGGGGGGGGGGGTCAGAGATCAAGAGTTCACATACTTTTGGAATCAGTTGTCGAATGATAACATAATATAATCTCAGAGGTTAAATGTTAACATACTATTGGAATCAGAGGTCAAGTGTTAACAATCAGATGCCCAATGCTAACATCTACAGATGAGATGCCAAATATCTATAGCGTCTAGAGTTAAATGTTAACTTAAAAGTATTCGTTATCAATTAGGATCAGAGGTCATGAGAAAAAAATAGGTCCAATGTCATAACACTGTCATCTGGGTGTTCGGTATACAGGTGTTCTCGAAGTCCATTTCACAGCGGATCCTTTAACCCATTACTAGCCCCGGCCCTTATCATAAACTTTCTGTCAACATTCAGTTTCAATACCCCCTTTGGTTTTTCGTACACCTCAGAGCTATACCATTCTACTACAACCTTCTTAGCTACATGAATCAAAGCCATTGTGCTCTACGTACCATTCAATAAATCCTACATCGGGCATCCCCTGCGTGATGTTAAAAATCATGTTCCATAATAATCAAACTTACAATCCTAAAGATACTTTCTAATTTGTTCTGACCTCCAGTAGTCGAGTCCTGCCCACCAAACTTGTGCTCAGACTTGCTGACCCCGGCCTCCGAGTCCTTGATGACCCCCAGGTTCATCCTGTGCTTGTGAGGGTCCAGAGCACCGAGCAGGCCCAGCACACGAATCACCTGATTGAAAGTTGACAAGGTCCACACACAAGCAGTGAAACAGTGGAAGGGGAGACCATTTCAACAATCAATTTAAAATAGCATAATAAAATCTGTTCATACTAGATTTTTGTTCTTAAATTTATGTCCCATTGTACTCTTCATCTCTTGCATTTAAGTTGGGGATATTTAGGAAAAGACTTAAAACATTGAACATTTACTTATGAAGTTATGCTGACCAGTCTACACTAGCGACTCAAGATTTCAACACTCTCTAAAATAAATGGCAACTTGGCAGATGTCAAACTATAAGCTTGTATGGATTTTAAGATGTTTATATAACCAGCTGCCCCAACTAAACAGCTGCCCCAATTAAACACATGCCCCAATTAAACACATGCCCCAATTAAACACATGCCCCAATTAAACAGCTACACCAATTAAACACATGTCCCAATTAAACACATGTCCCAATTAAACACATGTCCCAATTAAACACATGTCCCAATTAAACATATGTTCCAATTAGACATATGTACAAATTAAACAGACATCCCAATTAAATTGATATCCCAATTAAACAGATATCCCAATTAAACAGATACCCGAATTAAACGGATGCGCCAATCCAAAAGATGTCAATATTAAACAGATGTCCGTATTGAACAGCTTCCTCAGCTAAATTTGTCCTAATTCAAGTGTGACTGAATCTACTTTAAATAACTGACAACATTATGTTATCAGAATGCCTCCCTATTGTATCATGTACAGAAATGGTTTTGCTGTTCTGACCTCTCTCCTTATTGTAATGGATTGCTCTGTTTTGAGAAAGTTGAGCAGCACATCCAACAAGTTGGGGTATTTGCTGTAGGGCTCCACCACAGATCCCGTGCTTTCCACAAGTTGGCCCAATGTCCACAAGGCTACCTGTAAAATAACACAAATCATGATGACCAGTGACTACACATTATAGAAAACTAATGTGTTCTTTCAATAGGTCTCAAAATAGTTTAATATGGCCCAATACAAATCATTATAGTCTTACTAAGCAAAGTAAAACATCCACTTCATAAGGCATGCAACCCGTCACAATAATTTTGCCCCCAGATCCGCCCAAATGCTAGTTGTATCACATTCTTCATTCAATTTGCATTTCTCTTCATTCTTGTTATAAACGCACAATTTTAAAATTAATTTATTTATATATTAATTAAATCTAATACATTTATTTATGTGCGGCACATGTGGATGTATTACCATATAAGAACTATGTCTGTATGTGCATCATGTATGGATGTATTATCCTATGAGAATTATGTCCATTAAATAAAATATGCACATAGTTTTTTTTATGTTTGTTTTATTTATTAGCTTAATTACATGTGGACCGTGACGAGCTGACATGTGATCAAAATGGCCAGAGAGGTCACTTGGGTTGGCCAGAGAGGTCACTATGGTTGGCCAGAGAGGTCACTTGGGTTGGCCAGGGAGGTCACTTGGGTTGGCCAGAGAGGTCACTGGGGTTGGCCAGAGAGGTCACTTGGGTTGGCCAGAGAGGTCACTTGGGTTGGCCACCCCGACCATAAGGCTTTAACTTAAAATCCACATGGATAAGAGGGTTTCTTTGATGGGGAGCAACGTGTCGTAAAAATGTCTCTTACCTCTCTTTTTTGCAACGAAGATGAATCTTGTAACATGTCTAAGATGATGGGCAGAAGTTGGTCCATCCATTGGCTGATATCTGGTCCGCTGACCTGGGGGTGCAAGAAGGTAAGCAGTTGGCTAAAATTAAATAAGGAGGTTGTCTCCATCAAATTAAATGTTCAAAGTAGATGACATTTGTACAATTATAAAGGTACATCTGCAAGAGAGTACATCCAGTGGAGAAAACCTTAAAATAGCTTCTCTTCAAAATAACCTGAGATCTCATGAACTGAGAACCTCTGTTCATGAAACAGGATGATTTAATGTCTCAGTTGAGACTCTCTGTTCAAAAATAAATATATATATATATATTATAATATATAGTCTATACTGTATTTACAGACTATAAGACGCACCTTAATTTTTAAGAAAATTTATTTTTAAATAACATTTTTTTATATTAATTTTGAGTATAAGACACAGCTGAATTTTAGAGGCAATTTTTCAAAGAAAGAAGTGCATCTTATAGTCCATAAAATACGGTATATATCAAGACAGCTACAACCTCCTATAGACTTTTGACCTGTACTGACCTGAGCCTGTTCTCCAATGGCCTGTAGGACACTAATGATGACCCCAGGGTTTTGGTCAGCTTCTTTGAGTTTTGGAATCAATGTCTGCAATAATGTCGTATTTGAACACAATATTATAAGAATCCTATTGACGAGCCAGACTAGTGAAACAAGTGTGCTCTCATGAAGGGTAGCATTTAAAGTTTGAAAGCCCAACTACAGATAACCAACCACTTATCTGCATCATAGACACCATATCTACCACTTACCCCCATGATGGGCACCATATCTAACAACCACTTACCACCATGATAGGCACCATATATAACGATCACTTACCCCCATGATAGGCACCATATCTAACAACCACTTACCACCATGATAGGCAAAATATATAACAACCAATTACCCCCATGATAGGCACCATATCTAATGAAAACTTACCCCCATGATAGGCACCATATAAGGCTTGATGAGCCTAGCCGTGTTGGACACCAAATGTCCCAACATCCTGGCACTTACCCCCATGATAGGCACCATATAAGGCTTGATGAGCCTGGCCGTGTTAGACACCAAATGTCCCATAATCCTGGCACTTACCCCCATGATAGGCACCATATAAGGCTTGATGAGCCTGGCCGTGTTAGACACCAAATGTCCCAACATCCTGGCACTTACCCCCATGATAGGCACCATATAAGGCTTGATGAGCCTGGCCGTGTTAGACACCAAATGTCCCAACATCCTGGCTGCCTGCTCCTTGTTCCTTCCTATCCCACTGTGCTCCAGCTCTGTCAGAATCTAAATGTAAACATTTTTAAAATCATGATAATGATAGAGGACACATTTACATGGGACCCACAAGGCTAAACACATTTACATGGGACCCACAAGGCTAAACACATTTACATGGGACCCACAAGGCTAAACACATTTACATGGGACCCACAAGGCTAAACACATTTACATGGGACTCACAAGGCTAAACACATTTACATGGGACCCACAAGGCTAAACACATTTACATGGGACCCACAAGGCTAAACACATTTACATGGGACCCACAAGGCTAAACACATTTACATGGGGCCCACAAGGCTAAACACATTTACATGGGACCCACAAGGCTAAACACATTTACATGGGACCAACAAGGCTAAACACATTTACATGGGACCCACAAGGCTAAACACATTTACATGGGACCCACAAGGCTAAACACATTTACATGGGACCCACAAGGCTAAACACATTTACATGGGACCCACAAGGCTAAACACATTTACATGGGACCCACTAGGCTAAACACATTTACATGGGACCCACAAGGCTAAACACATTTACATGGGACCCACAAGGCTAAACACATTTACATGGGACTCACAAGGCTAAACACATTTACATGGGACTCACTAGGCTAAACACATTTACATGGGACCCACAAGGCTAAACACATTTACATGGGACCCACAAGGCTAAACACATTTACATGGGACCCACAAGGCTAAACACATTTACATGGGACCCACAAGGCTAACACATTTACATGGGACCCACAAGGCTAAACACATTTACATGGGACCCACAAGGCTAAACACATTTACATGGGACTCACAAGGCTAAAAACATTTACATGGGACTCACTAGGCTAAACACATTTACATGGGACCCACAAGGCTAAACACATTTACATGGGACCCACAAGGCTAAACACATTTACATGGGACCCACAAGGCTAAACACATTTACATGGGACCCACAAGGCTAAACACATTTACATGGGACCCACAAGGCTAAACACATTTACATGGGACCCACAAGGCTAAACACATTTACATGGGACCCACAAGGCTAAACACATTTACATGGGACCCACTAGGCTAAACACATTTACATGGGACCCACAAGGCTAAACACATTTACATGGGACCCACAAGGCTAAACACATTTACATGGGACTCACATTAAGGATGAACTCATTCGGCTAAACACATTCAGGAGGAATTCATTGGGCTAAACACATTCAGGATGAACTCATTAGGCTAAACACATTTAGGAGGGACTCATTAGGCTAAACACATTCAGGAGGGACTCATTAGGCTAAACACATTCAGGATGAACTCATTCGGCTAAACACATTTAGGAGGGACTCATTAGGCTAAACACATTCAGGAGGGACTCATTAGGCTAAACACATTCAGGATGAACTCATTCGGCTAAACACATTCAGGATTAACTCATTGGGCTAAACACATTCAGGGTGAACTCATTAGGCTAAACACATTCAGAATGAACTCATAAGGCTAAACACATTTACATGGGACTCACATTAAGGATGAACTCATTCGGCTAAACACATTCAGGAGTAATTCATTGGGCTAAACACATTCAGGATGAACTCATTAGGCTAAACACATTAAGGAGGGACTCATTAGGCTAAACACATTCAGGAGGGACTCATTAGGCTAAACACATTCAGGATGAACTCATTCGGCTAAACACATTCAGGATTAACTCATTGGGCTAAACACATTCAGGGTGAACTCATTAGGCTAAACACATTCAGAATGAACTCATTGGGCTAAACACATTCAGAATGAACTCATTGGGCTGAACACATTCAGAATGAAATCATTGGGCTAAATACATTCAGAATGAACTCATTAGGCTAAACACATTCAGGATGAACTCATTGAGCTAAACACATTCAGGATTAACTCATTAAGCTAAACACATTCAGGATTAACTCATTGGGCTAAACACATTCAGGATGAACTCATTGGGCTAAACACATTCAGAATGAACTCATTAGGCTAAACACATTCAGAATGAACTCATTGGGCTGAACACATTTAGAATGAACTCATTGGGCTAAATACATTCAGAATGAACTCATTGGGCTAAACACATTCAGAATGAACTCATTGGGCTAAACACATTCAGAATGAACTCATTGGGCTAAACACATTCAGAATGAACTCATTGGGCTAAACACATTCAAAATGAAATCATTGGGCTAAACACATTCAGAATGAACTCATTGGGCTAAACACATTCAGAATGAACTCATTGGGCTAAACACATTCAGAATGAACTCATTAGGCTAAACACATTCAGAATGAACTCATTAGGCTAAACACATTTAGAATGAACTCATTAGGCTTAACACATTCAGAATGAACTCATTAGGCTAAACACATTCAGAATGAACTCATTAGGCTAAACACATTCAGAATGAACTCATTAGGCTAAACACATTTAGAATGAACTCATTAGGCTAAACACATTCAGAATGAAATCATTAGGCTAAACACATTCAGAATGAACTCATTAGGCTAAACACATTCAGAATGAACTCATTAGGCTAAACACATTCAGAATGAACTCATTAGGCTAAACACATTCAGAATGAACTCATTAGGCTAAACACATTCAGAATGAACTCATTAGGCTAAACACATTCAGAATGAACTCATTGGGCTAAACACATTCAGAATGAACTCATTATGCTAAACACATTCAGAATGAACTCATTAGGCTAAACACATTCAGAATGAACTCATTAGGCTAAACACATTTAGAATGAACTCATTAGGCTAAACACATTCAGAATGAAATCATTAGGCTAAACACATTCAGAATGAACTCATTAGGCTAAACACATTCAGAATGAACTCATTAGGCTAAACACATTCAGAATGAACTCATTAGGCTAAACACATTCAGAATGAACTCATTAGGCTAAACACATTCAGAATGAAATCATTAGGCTAAACACATTCAGAATGAACTCATTAGGCTAAACACATTCAGAATGAACTCATTAGGCTAAACACATTCAGAATGAACTCATTAGGCTAAACACATTCAGAATGAACTCATTAGGCTAAACACATTCAGAATGAACTCATTAGGCTAAACACATTCAGAATGAACTCATTAGGCTAAACACATTCAGAATGAACTCATTAGGCTAAACACATTCATTCATTGCATGACGCCCAAAATCAAGGGAGACAAGAATATACCACCCCCAATTTTTGTATATTAATTCTAAGCTTTCAACTAGCAAATGTTAGAATGGCCACAATGAGGTGTGCAGCTAAGGTCTCAGAAAGAATGTATTCAGCTGTCCTGGATCTTTACCAGAACAAAGCACCCCTTGCCACAGTTCAACCTTCACCCCTCACACAGTCAGAAGGAAACACAACAGTCGTGTGTGTGTTTTTGTGAGTGTGTGGGTGTTCCCATAGGTTAAAAATATGAATCTTCACCCCCCAAGTCTCAGGCTGGGAACCACTGCAATATAACTAAGTTAAAATAGGTGAAGAGGTAAATACATTTTATAGCTCTCATGGTCAAAAGGATTGTGTGTGCATTGCTAACACATGAAACCACAAGACATAAGACAGAGTAGAGAGCCACTGGCTGTAAGAACTGTACCTCTACCACAAGGTTTGTGTTTTACCTGTACCTCTAGCACAAGGTTTGTTTTTTACCTGAATGAGCACCTTCCTGAGGGATGGCATCACATAGGCTGGATTCTTGGAGCTGAGCCGACCGATCATACAGATGGCTCTCTCACGTATCTCAAAGGCCTCGTCGTTTAGCGCAATGAAGAGGGCACTCAGGTTTTCAGCCTGGGCAAGGTGGGGGTCAAACCGCTCATCAAGTGAGGTCAGGACATTGTACCTGATGTCAGGGTCTGGAACAGTAATTGAGGCTGCGGTAATGTCTTGTGCTAATGTTTTGTGGTAGACATGTTTGACAATGATAGGACAATGTAATTGATCAAAACATCCACCGGGGCTACATACATGATTCAACAGTGGCTACGTACATGATTCAACAGTGGCTACATACATGATTCAACAGTGGCACATGCATGATTCAACAGTGGCTACATACATGATTCAACAGTGGCTACATACATGATTCAACAGTGGCACATGCATGATTCAACAGTGGCTACATACATGATTCAACAGTGGCTACATACATGATTCAACTGTGGCTACATACATGATTCAACAGTGGCTACATACATGATTCAACAGTGGCTACATACATGATTCAACTGTGGCTACATACATGATTCAACAGTGGCTACATACATGATTCAACTGTGGCTACATACATGATTCAACAGTGGCTACATACATGATTCAACAATGGCTATGTACATGATTCAGGGCTACATACATCTGACAATATTATAATGAAAATGAATGAGACATTTGAAACTAATCATATGTAATTAGCTAATGACACAAAGGACTAAGATACAGTACAAAGGTAATTAGCTGATGACACTAAGGACTAAGATTCTAAGATACAGTACAAAGGTAATTAGCTGATGACACTAAGGACTAAGATACAGTACAAAGGTAATTAGCTGATGACACAAAGAACAAAGATACAGTACAAAGGTAATTAGCTGATGACACAAAGGACTAAGATACAGTACAAAGGTAATTAGCTGATGACACTAATATACTGACAAAACCACAAATGACAGCACACATGATAACTGACACCACAGGCAAGTGTGTGTCACTGTCACACCATACCGGAGTCTGTGATTCCGACCACCAACAGCTTGTTGAGCACCTCTGCAACTGTTGTCATGGCTGTCATGCTGACATGGCCCTGCTGTCTGGACAGCAGCTGGAGATAGAAGCCATACTCAAAGTCCTTTAACAATTTCAAGCATTACGAGTTGTCCTCAATACTACATCAATTTTGTTGACAGTTCAACATTACAACATGAATACCCCACGAATACAGCTCTGTGAATGAATGACCTCTGTGAGTGGCCCAAAAGAACCTTAGAGACTTTTGTGTTGCAAACCTTTCATATGACAAAGAGACTTTTGTGTTGCAAACCTTTCATATGACAAATGCTGATTTCAGAATTCTACTTTGTTCCAAAGCTCTTTTTGTTCCTGCTGAACTGTCAATTTTATAACTGGGCTATCATTTCAACATAAGTATTTTAAAAAAAAATTTTGTGTCTTTAAACAGCTAAAGGCTAAGTGTAAAATTATATGGAGATTGTGAGTGACTTCATTTACTGCAAAACTATTAATTCACATGTACCATCTAAAAATATTTTGCCAATGCTATATTTCATTACTCTGCGGATTGCTAAATTTTATGTCAGGCTTTCTGTACCCTCAACTTGCTTGTGCCCCATGCCAGTGTTCCTGTTCTACAGGAATATGTTTAACAATGCTGTGAACGGGCACTTCACGGATTACGCAACTAAATGGAGGGTTAGGTTCAGCGGGACATTCAGAGACCTGTAGGAGAGGGGACAGCAGCTGGGCGCAGGTGGTCACCGCCTCCATCCTGATCTCCTTGTGCTCGCTGCCCAGGTAGTGCTCGGCGCAGTGGCGCACAAACTGGGTCAGGGAGTGGCCCTCAAAGTCAAAACTGCCCAGTGTCCTCAGGGCAAGGGTCACGCTGGTCACGTCGCTTGTGTCGTTCACAGGTGGCGCTGGTGGATAAATGTCAAGATATGGATCAATATAATAAGATAGTGAAAAATAAACAAACAAAACCAACAACTAATTATCCTTCACAGATTTGAAACAATGTACTTCATTGGTGGACAAATTTCCTTTTGTAATGGCCGCTACCAATTTACCTCTGTGTTCGGTAAATAATTAAATTTGTGACAGACAAGGGAGATGAGTGTAAAATAATATTGTATCACTTTTTGACACGATGACAGTTTTATGAGTGTGTCATCCTACTATTGAGTGTGTCATCCTACTATTGAGTGTGTCATCCTACTATTGAATGTGTAGTCCTACTATGGAATGTGTAGTCCTACTATGGAATGTGTAGTCCTACTATGGAATGTGTTGTCCTACTATTGAATGTGTAGTCCTACTATTGAATGTGTAGTCCTACTATGGAATGTGTAGTCCTACTATGGAATGTGTTGTCCTACTATTGAATGTGTAGTCCTACTATTGAATGTGTTGTCCTACTATTGAATGTGTTGTCCTACTATTGAATGTGTTGCCCTACTATTGAATGTGTTGTCCTACTATTGAATGTGTAGTCCTACTATTGAGTGTGTAGTCCTACTATGGAATGTGTTGTCCTACTATTGAATGTGTAGTCCTACTATGGAATGTGTAGTCCTACTATTGAATGTGGAGTCCTACTATTGAGTGTGGAGTCCTACTATTGAATGTGCAGTCCTACTATTGAATTTGTAGTCTTACTACTTCTACTAGATATATACCAATATGAACAGTTGAGAGATTGACCATGCACATCTTTGTAGACCACTAGCTACTTGAAATGGATGAGGGGACAGAGATATACCACCTACCTGACATTGGTGGGGGTGGGACCGGTTGGGCTCCAGGGTGCCTGAGCGTCTGCCCCATCAAAATTTGTGAGAGTGTTTTGAGCAGGCCATCCTGAATGTCTTTCTTGAGCTGTGGTATCTGAGTGGCCAGCTCCTTCATGGCAGCCGTCAGTGCCGGGCTGGGAAAAGTTCAAATGACAAACCAATCTAATCACAGAACAAAACTACCTTTATCAAACTAAAATCTTTATTATTTTGTAGAAAAATTAACTGTGGCTCTTCCTAATGAAAATGTCTCACAGGGAAATGGTGTCGGTGGGCCATCAAGCGGGACCTCTTAATGCCGACCCCCACCCCCCCACGGGCCGACGCCGGGTCTCCCCACCGCCAGACTGCGCAGAAGCACGCCGGGAACCTCCCCCTTGGCCTGGGGGACCAAAAACGCCGCGTTTAAAGCGATCGCAGTCGACTTTCCCAGAGGGTCTGGGCAGGTTTGCTTCCAGTCCGAAGGGAATGTGTTGCGTTACCATCCCCCACCGCCCAGGCAGTGTTTCGGTCGGGACGGAAAGCTGGGACAAAACGGTTGCCTAGGACTGGTTTCTCACGGTCTTCCTACTGAACAGCCCAATCAAACAGCCATGCCACTAGTTGTCTCAGTTCATGCACAATAAAATTATTTACAAAGACTACTTCACACCAAGAGAAGGTTAGATTCCTTTATGGAGGTTCTTTTTATTATTATTTGTTTCAATTTCAAGAAATCCAACAAACTGGTCTAACATCTGCTTCTAGCATCTGCTTCTAACAGCTGCTTCTAACATCTGCTTCTAACAGCTGCTTCTAACATCTGCTTCTAGCATCTGCTTCTAGCATCTGCTTCTAACGTCTGCTTCTAACGTCTGCTTCTAACTTCAGCTTCTAACGTCTGCTTCTAACAGCTGCTTCTAACATCTGCTTCTAGCATCTGCTTCTAATAGCTGCTTCTAACAGCTGCTTCTAACATCTGCTTCTAGCATCTGCTTCTAGCATCTGCTTCTAACGTCTGCTTCTAACGTCTGCTTCTAACGTCAGCTTCTAACGTCTGCTTCTAACAGCTGCTTCTAACATCTGCTTCTAGCATCTGCTTCTAATAGCAGCTTCTAACAGCAGCTTCTAACATCTGCTTCTAACAGCTGCTTCTAACAGCTGCTTCTAACATCTTCTTCTAACATCTGCTTCTAGCAGCTGCTTCTAGCATCTGCTTCTAGCATCTGCTTCTAACATCTGCTTCTAGCATCTGCTTCTAACATCTGCTTCTAACAGCTGCTTCTAACATCTGCTTCTAACATCTGCTTCTAACATCTGCTTCTAGCAGCTGCTTCTAACAGCTGCTTCTAACAGCTGCTTCTAACATCTGCTTCTAACAGCTGCTTCTAACATCTGCTTCTAACATCTGCTTCTAACAGCTGCTTCTAACATCTGCTTCTAACATCTGCTTCTTGCATCTGCTTCTAGCATCTGCTTCTAACATCTGCTTCTAACATCTGCTTCTAACAGTTGCTTCTAACAGCTGCTTCTAACAGCTGCTTCTAGCATCTGCTTCTAACATCTGCTTCTAACAGTTGCTTCTAACAGTTGCTTCTAACAGCTGCTTCTAACAGCTGCTTCTAGCATCTGCTTCTAACATCTGCTTCTAACATCTGCTTCTAACAGCTGCTTCTAACAGCTGCTTCTAGCATCTGCTTCTAACAGCTGCTTCTAACATCTGCTTCTAACAGCTGCTTCTAACATCTGCTTCTAACATCTGCTTCTAACAGCTGCTTCTAGCATCTGCTTCTAACATCTGCTTCTAACAGCTGCTTCTAGCATCTGCTTCTAACAGTTGCTTCTAACAGCTGCTTCTAACAGCTGCTTCTAACATCTGCTTCTAACAGCTGCTTCTAACATCTGCTTCTAACATCTGCTTCTAACAGTTGCTTCTAACAGCTGCTTCTAACAGCTGCTTCTAGCATCTGCTTCTAACATCTGCTTCTAACAGTTGCTTCTAACAGTTGCTTCTAACAGCTGCTTCTAACAGCTGCTTCTAGCATCTGCTTCTAACATCTGCTTCTAACATCTGCTTCTAACAGCTGCTTCTAGCATCTGCTTCTAACATCTGCTTCTAACATCTGCTTCTAACAGCTGCTTCTAACATCTGCTTCTAACATCTGCTTCTAACAGCTGCTTCTAGCATCTGCTTCTAACAGTTGCTTCTAACAGCTGCTTCTAACAGCTGCTTCTAACATCTGCTTCTAACAGCTGCTTCTAACATCTGCTTCTAACAGCTGCTTCTAACAGCTGCTTCTAACAGCTGTTTCTAACAGCTGCTTCTAGCATCTGCTTCTAACATCTGCTTCTAACATCTGCTTCTAACAGCTGCTTCTAACATCTGCTTCTAACATCTGCTTCTAGCATCTGCTTCTAGCATCTGCTTCTAACGTCTGCTTCTAACGTCTGCTTCTAATGTCAGCTTCTAACGTCTGCTTCTAACAGCTGCTTCTAACATCTGCTTCTAGCATCTGCTTCTAATAGCAGCTTCTAACAGCAGCTTCTAACATCTGCTTCTAACAGCTGCTTCTAACAGCTGCTTCTAACATCTTCTTCTAACATCTGCTTCTAACAGCTGCTTCTAACATCTGCTTCTAGCATCTGCTTCTAGCATCTGCTTCTAACATCTGCTTCTAACATCTGCTTCTAGCAGCTGCTTCTAGCATCTGCTTCTAACAGCTGCTTCTAACATCTGCTTCTAACATCTGCTTCTAACATCTGCTTCTAGCATCTGCTTCTAACATCTGCTTCTAACATCTGCTTCTCCACTTGATTCAACTGACCTAAGTCCTGTGGCCAGCATGTTGTCCAGCAGTTCTTTCACATCATTTGTCATCTGGGGGCCCATGGCCCGGGCCAACATGCTGATGCAGGTAAACACAGCCGGGTCCACAACAAAGTGACGGCTTTTCCTGAAAGTCACAAAAAGGTTTTGCTGTTTTTTTTAATCATGTGTTCCTGTTAAATAATTCTTGACAATGATGGCTTTTCCTGAAAGACACAAAAAGGGTTTGCAGTTTTTTTTAAACATGTGTTCCTGTTAAACAATTCTTGACAATGAGTCTTCTGTTTTACAGACACATATTTGAAGTACAAAATTATTGGACAAAAAGCTCTTGTTGGGTACAATTTTGACTCTTGGATGCCTGAAGGAATCGGGAAAATTCATTGAGTGGAAATGGATGCTTGAAAAAATCTTAGGAAAATAAATTAATCCTGTTTTTTCATATGAGATTTGATTTCTTTTAGATTTGGTGTCATTTAGTTTGGTGTCTTTTAGATTTGGTGTCATTTAGATTTGATGTCATCTTGATTTTGTGTCTTTTAGATCATAAACCTACATATTTTATCAGCAATAATTCATTATTGTTATCAGTTTGGTTAAATTAAAAGTGACTGATCAGGTCCCAATAATAGTTATGGGGGTAAATATTACTTGGTGGCGTGGTCCCGTGGCGGCAAGGATGCCCGTATGATGTCCATGATGCGACTCATGTAGGACAGGATCTCACCCTGAACTGCGATGGCCAGGAAACCAATGGCCAGAAAAGCCTGAGAACCTCTGTCCCGTTCTCTCTTCAGAATACCCAACAGGAAATTAATGGTGTCTTGGAGGAAGCTAGAAAAAATTAGATAGAATCAGTTGGTTTTTTGTTGGGTTTTTTTTTGTATGTAGTTTTCACACAAAATGTTCATACAACAACTATGCATGATTTGAAGGGTCATTTTAATGTCATAGGTTAGTCAAAAATGTAAGTTGTTAATAAAGTAATATTTATCAATGCATATATAAATTTTCTTTGTCATCTGATGTTCTTTGAAAACTCAAAAGAGGTGGTTCTGTAAAGAGTGGGCAACATTTAAAAGCTCACATTAAAAAATTTGTTCACACACCAGATATAACTGGTCCTCTAAAGGGTAACATTGTCAACATTATTTTTTACATATCAAAAATAACGAACACTCATGTCCATCTATAATAAATATCTATAAAAAAAAAACTTATAATAAAGACCTTTACGCCATTTCACATTGTATTTTTGCCATAAATACATCAATTCAAAATGTTAAACCTATGCACAGCCAATCCTTCCTAACATCTATAAATGGATGTAAAATCAAGAAAGCCAAGCCAGCTAGAGAAGAGGAATACTTCATTGAATCTAAGCCTCAACAGCAACAACAAACACACCATGAGTTTCAAAAACAGCTGAGAGGAAAAAATGTGGTTTTCACAATCACTAATGGAATCCCTTCAGATTATGTGCTCAAATTCACTTCGTTTGATTCGAGTCTTCAAACATCAAATATTGTGACCGCTTGTGGGTAGGTCAGATATGTGTTGAGTCCAACATTATAACAGGATTGTCGCCTTGGCAGTGGCGTAACTAGGGTTGCTGTTGCCCTGGGCAGGAACGTGAAATTTGCGGCCCCCTACCAAAAACAAAAGAGCAGTTGGCCAAAAATGCTGCCCTTACAATAAAGTGCAGGGATTCCCCCAACCTGCACCCTCATCCCTGGATAAGTGTCATTTAATGTGCAACATTACAACAGGAATGTCTCCCGGGATAAGTGTCATTTAATGTGCAACATTACAACAGGAATGTCTCACGGGATAAGTGTCATTTAATGTGCAACATTACAACAGGAATGTCTCCCGGGATAAGTGTTATTTAATGTGCAACATTACAACAGGAATGTCTCCCGGGATAAGTGTTATTTAATGTGCAACATTATAACAGGAATGTCTCCCGGGATAAGTGTCATGTAATGTGCAACATTACAACAGGAATGTCTCCCGGGATAAGTGTTATTTAATGTGCAACATTACAACAGGAATGTCTCCCGGGATAAGTGTTATTACAAGAGGTCATCCCTGGAAATGAATTTTCTAAGCAACATTTAATCCTTTATAGAAAACAAATAATTGCAAAAATGCATTCCTTCACACCTCAATGTATGGAAGTGTGTCTGTTTCTGTCGGATGGTTAAGCGCACTTGTTAATCCAGCCAACTAACAATACTCTCTGAATTAAAAACTGTCCCAGTATCTTCATCAATGTAATATGACATATTTGATATAATCTGCACTGACTCACTCATTTACACGGAGCAAAGCTTCTACCTTACAGCCCACACCTACATACTTGCTAGACTTCATTGAGAAACTTCACTGAATTCCAGTGATAAGAGGAACAAATGTGGTGTTATTTTAACTAATGCTACAATTTATGCCACTGGGTTTTTTCCCCCGTTTTTTTTTTTATATAGCTAACAATGCAACTTTTAAAATTACAGCCTTGATAATCAAATATAATAAATGATAACTTACAATAACGTTTAAAATATTATAATTGATAAAATATAATAACTGATAAAATATTCTAACTGATAAAATATAATAACTGATAAAATATAATAACTGATAAAATATTCTAACTGATAAAATATAATAACTGATAAAATATAACAGCTATATTTTTATTTTAATAATTAACTCTAATTGTTATACACACTTTCAATCGGTCATAAAATCATAATTCCAGCACACCACATGTTAAAAGAGAAAAGATCTATTTAAGGCAAATCAAATCCTAAGGAAAAAAAATGTTTCCAGCCTTGCAAGTTCCAGTCCAGCATTATCCTCAGGTCACAGTCATTTAAGCGATCAAATGTTCATCAAAAGTTTATAAAACTTATTGCTTAAAAAAACCACGAACAAACAAAGATTGAACACTTAATACAAAGAAATCAACCTGGATCTGATCATTTAATTTTAGTTATTTACAGCCACCCCTCTCCTCCCCTCTTAAAAAAAAAACCTGCTCTTCAGCATAAAACTTCCAAGCAATACAGTAAACCCTTCTTTAACTCATCAATGAAAATCATTTGGGAATACAAATTATTTTGTTTTACATGCAATACTAGCATCTTTATGACACTCTGCAGCAGATGGAGTTAGACGAAATTCTAAGAAGCAGCTTGTGCACTCACAGCCTCAGCCAATGGCAGCTCTACTGCATAAGTTCAAGTTCACCCACTAGCCAACGGCAGCTCTACTGCATAAGTTCAAGTTCACCCATTAGCCAATGGCAGCTCTACTGCATAAGTTCAAATTCAGCCACTATCCAATGGCAGCTCTACTGCACAAGTTCAAATTCACCCACTAGCCAATGGCAGCTCTGCTGCACAAGTTCAAGTTCCCCCACTAGCATAAAATACTGTTGTCAACAGCAGCGTTTAGCTTTTCTTGGTTTCTATAGCCAAACCATTTCTAAAGCATAAGGACTTTATTTTCTTCATGCCTAAGCTTCATAAAACACTGCTAATAGGTATGTTATATCTGAGAAGACGGGGTCCTTGCCGATATTAGTTTCATGCATCTTTAATAATTTTGGTGGTGGTTGGGGGAGGGGGTGGGAATGTTTAACCCCCATCCCTCCCCATACCCATTAAAAAAAACAACGAATTAGAAAATGACATATAGATCTTTGTTTTTATCACTGATGACTAGTGGGACATTTTGTGGACATAATGAAGACCTTTTGTGGACATAATGAAGACCTTTTGTGGACATAATGAAGACCTTTTGTGGACATAATGAAGACCTTTTGTGGACATAATGAAGACCTTTTGTGGATATCAATGAAGAACTTCCATTAAATCATTCAACAGTTCAAAGCAGATCAATATTTTAGTCTATATGATCATTTGATGCATTTGTTAGAGAATTTAAAATGTCATAACTGTGTTAAGTATTATTGAGACGTCTACAAGAACAAAATTGCAGTTAAAAATGCAAGCTTTAATTTTGCTCATTATTACAGCCTACAATTTTAGAGCTACTGTTATTTAATTTTTTTTTAATACTTTCTACAAATATATTGTAATGTGCACAGTGCTTCTTAAACAGATCCTAGGAACCCCCCCCCCAATAAATTGAATAGCTTAACTGCACAAAGACATTAAATTCAATCTATAGTAGAAAAATACTACAAAGTATCCGAGGGTTCCAATCAAATTAATTGTATCGAATTTTCAGTTTAACTGTTCAGAGGGCTCCTCAAAAAAAAGTGTAAATCTTAGATCAGCGGTTCTCAACCTGCGGGTCGCGACCCCTTAGGGGGTTGAACTACCCTTTCACAGAGGTCGCCTACTCATTAGTTATAAAGTGGCAATGAAAATAATTGTGTGGTTGGGAGTCGCCGTAACATGAGGTACTGTATTAATGGGTCGTGGCATTAGAAAGGTTGAGAACTACTGCCTTAGATTATGAAAAAGTTTAAGAACTGCTGTACCATTAAGTAAACCTAACTTACCAGCTATTTGTTACAACTGTTATTGTCAAAGAACTACAACTTGAAAACGTGAATGCAAAGAAGATTAAAGATTTAAAAGGATAGATTTTTGTGTGACACATAAAGTCCCCACTCATCTATAATGCAAAGCTTATTAATTCATATTTTTTGTTTTGCTATTTAAACAAAGGGATTTCCTCATACTTTACAAAAATAAATTGGCTAAATTAATATAAATAAGTCACATAATCTATTATCAGTGTTAATACAGACTGATTTGATTATTTGAGCAGATTTGAAATAAGAGCGCTACTTATCCTCAGTTAAGTTATTGACTTATCATGTGGTATTTATTATTGTTCAGTTAAATAATTGTATCACTCTAGCAGATTTGAAAGTTAGTGCTAATGTGGCATCAGGAAAGTTTATTAAATTAGATAAAATTATCATGTGGTATTTATTATTGTTCAGTTAAATAATTTTATCACTCTAGCAGATTTGAAAGTTAGTGCTAATGTGGCATCAGGAAAGTTTATTAAATTAGATAAAATTATCATATGGTATTTATTATTGTTCATTTCAAGAATTTTATCACTCTAGAGTTGAAAGGTTGGAGCAAATGATATTATCAACTAATATTAGTGGCCAGAAGTAAAACTGAAATGTTTAGCAACTGAAGCAAAAAATTAAACAAATCTCAAAATAGTATAATTACTCTGAGGTCGGCCTGAGAAAGAACAAAACAAAGAAAAGAAACTTTTTAATTATAACAGAAATTTTTTTTAACATTTAAAATATGCACTCGAGGTAGATACATAACACTAGGTATTGTAATGGAAATATAATATAAATCAATTTTTGTTCTATTCAAAAGTCGTTGAAAATAAGTATAGATGGTGTCAATACATGTTAATGTATTTGGGAAGGTGAAGCTCACTTGAGCTAATTGTCAAGAGGAGATTTCTCTAAGGTGGGAGAGTTCTGAACATTATTAAAATATACAAGTGTAAGGTCAAAGGGTACACTGATTGAAAATAGGTTCAGAACCACTACTCTAAAGATTCGAGACAGGGGTGTGAACTGTGTTAAGGAATGAGTAGCAAACAGTTTCAAACAGAATGACCTAAATAATAAATATCCATAATATTACTTAAATTGTTTATTATCAACTCCATCAGATAAGAAGATTTTAAAGTTATCATAAATACATTTTTTTTAAAGACTGATTGATTCACTTTACAAATGCCTAAGACCACTTCATACACAGAAAAATGTTGTTATGTTAGGTCATGTAACTACATAATTAAAGCTATTTTAGTTTATGTTAAAGCAGTGCAACTATTTTTGCAGTGAAATATTAACAATATGGGAAAAAAGTTGGTCCTTCAAATATTAAGAAAAATTTAATCTTATTTTATTTGTTGTTTTTCCAGGGTTTCTGAATTACACACCCGTATAATGAATGTTTCTTGAAAACTTACACTGACACTTAAACAACAACAAATTTTAACTTTTATATTTTGATAGCATGTTGCTTCGGCTAAGCTTATTAATGAATGACATTTGTATTTTATCAATTCTGACAAGTCAGAGGAGGCCCTGAAAATATGTACCTTTGATTTTTTTTTACTGTAACGCCAATTATAGATCGTAGTAACAAAGCCAAAGTTGGCACAAAACTATATATTCTAACTGGGGTTATCGTAAAAAACTAAATATTCTAACTGGAGTTATCGTTTTCTAAACGTTGTTATGGTAAAAAAAACAAATTATTCAAACTATAGTTATGGTTAAAAAAACTAAATATTTTAACCATAGTTATTGTAAAAAAAACTAAATATTCTAACTGTAGTTATGGCACCAAAAAAAACTAAATATGCTAAGCCTAGTTATTATAAAAAAATAAATATTTTAACCATAGTTATGGTAAACAATGTATCTGTGTTTCCTGAAATAAAAATTCCTTATTAATTTACTTTGCTTTTACTTTAAAAAGGAGTCAGTTTTGTGCAAAGCAGAATTTAAAATCCAGTCCCTCACTGGGCACCACTGCACAGGCATAAAACTAAGCCTTGAGCAGAGATGCTTGTGAGGGAAAAGTGTATAGTAGAAGAATGGGGTAGACAAAATAAACATTTTTCTGGATACTGTTTTATTTTATTAATTATGGGCTAGGAAAATATGGATCAAGAGTCGAGAAAAAAACATTTTCTGAAGCGGCCATGGTGATTGGGTGACTTATATTTGTCTACCCCCGGTCAAGAATCTGTTAAATTTATGGTACTGTATTAGTTAAGTACAAAATACTTTAAGTAAGCTGAGTTTATGATACTGAAATTTGTTAAGTAAAGAGTAGAGGATAATGTGGTTGAGAAAGATCCAATAAAGACAAGGGACATATAAATTGATCATGGTGAAGAATTTCTCAAGCTTGTCAGTAGACTAGGATGACCACAACATAAATGCTTCGGTTAAGTTAAATCAAAGGACAAAAGGGATTTCATTCAAGGTCATGAGGAAAGATTAAACATTTTGAGACTCATAAAAGAAGAATTATCAAACATTAGCAAATTTATATAAAATTATATTTTATATTGATTAGCGGATACTCCATGATGGTTAATAGTCACAGATGCCATATTTTTTAAATACATTATTTTTTCATGACCCTTTTTTTGTGTTTTGGGCAAGCACTGCATGAGACACTCAATTTCGGAATGTTTTCCAATGAAATTTCAGAAACGCTTAACACTAAGGCATTCCTTTTTCAAAACAATGGTAGGGTTTTTGTAGGATGGTTTATTATTTGTTGAGAGCGCAATCAAAGAAAGAAACAAGTTCTAAATTATCTGTTTCACTCTGACAATCACCTAATTTTTTGAAAATTTATGAAGAGAACATGAAGGAAGCCCTGACAATTAAACCCCATAAAAATATTTATCAGACAGCTTTTAAATATCAAACATGACATCACAGAAAAAACACTTGAATATTTTAACTTGCAAACAAAAGGACATCAGTGAATACTGTAAACATCTCTTTTTGCAAAATGAGGAGAGAATGTGAAAATGAGTACAGTAAAACTTAAGCCAATCACATGCCTTTGAAAAGAAAACAATTTTGGGTGATTAGGCTGACAAGCATTTTGCTTTGTATAGCAGAAGGAAAAATGTGTTTTGAAGGGAATAAGGATAGAACCATTTCAACTCAGTCAACAGGGGAAAGAGGGATGGAGTGTTGTCAGAAAAAGGGATTATACTGAACTAAACGTATAATGAGTGTTTGGAATGTTATTTTTGAGAAAATGCTATTCTACAGATAGAGATGCAGATTTTTTTTGTAATTACAGTTGATTGCTGGTGCAGACATACTATGAAGTCACAGCCAGAAGCATTAATTCAGACTAAAATCTGCTGTACTGTCATTAGAACAGGCAGCCAGCATATTTTAATTAGTTTGCGCCGCCATTGCTGGACTTTGAAACAAACAAAAACATTATAAAATAAAAGCATCATTTTAAACATCAAGCATATATACCACAGACTTGGCCATGGGGGGGGGGGGGGGGCTGAAGGAACGGGTCAGGGGGGAAATAATATTAACAGCAATGACATTTATTCATTTAGAAAAAAGGAGAAAAAAATGTAAATAAAGATAATCAAGATTGCTCTGCAAGCAGAATTAGTAAGGTAATTAGATACATACCGGTTATCTCGCCTAGCACTAGATGACCTCCTAAAGGTAGACAGTTAAAATTATAACTCTAAACCTTATCACACCACCTCAGGTTTTGCTTCATATTTGGGGCAGTATTGAAAACACTTGATAAAGTTATAGGTATACAAATAAATAAAGATAAACTTTAACATAAAAATATGTTCCTCACCCTGTTGTAACCCTCATATCTGTGTTGGAATGCGTATGTTTGAAATTCCTACATGTTAATGAGCACCAAGTCTTAAGCAGCGACCAATCAGGCTACTTACTTTAATGACCATTAATTGCAACAGCCAAGCAATCGGTGGATTAAACTGGCCATTCAGTTTATGGTGGTCACTATTCGCTAGATTATAGTGGGCACTATAGCTAGATTATGGTGGTCACTATTAGCTAGATTATGGTGGTCACTATTTGCTAGATTATGTTGTTCAATATTAGCTAGATTATGTTGTTCAATATTAGCTAGATTATGTTGGTCACTGCACATTTCTTAAGAAGGTCACTTTGATATGGAAGGAAATCTGAATAAAAATATCTGCTTTATGGCAGGAAAATCACAAACCACACTCCAAACATGTCACTGTAGCATGTCACTGTAGCTTGTCATTGTCAGTAAAGGTATCACAGCAACTGTGAGCATACATTGTCAGTAAAGTTATCACAGCAACTGTGAGCATACATTGTCAGTAAAGTTATCACAGCAACTGTGAGCATACATTGTCAGTAAAGTTATCACAGTAACTGTGAGCATACATTGTCAGTAAAGTTATCACAGTAACTGTGAGCATACATTGTCAGTAAAGTTATCACAGCAACTGTGAGCATACATTGTCAGTAAAGTTATCACAGCAACTGTGAGCATACATTGTCAGTAAAGTTATCACAGTAACTGTGAGCATACATTGTCAGTAAAGTTATCACAGTAACTGTGAGCATACATTGTCAGTAAAGTTATCACAGCAACTGTGAGCATACATTGTCAGTAAAGTTATCACAGCAACTGTGAGCATACATTGTCAGTAAAGTTATCACAGCAACTGTGAGCATACATTGTCAGTAAAGTTATCACAGCAACTGTGAGCATACATTGTCAGTAAAGTTATCACAGCAACTGTGAGCATACATTGTCAGTAAAGTTATCACAGCAACTGTGAGCATACATTGTCAGTAAAGTTATCACAGTAACTGTGAGCATACATTGTCAGTAAAGTTATCACAGCAACTGTGAGCATACATTGTCAGTAAAGTTATCACAGTAACTGTGAGCATACATTGTCAGTAAAGTTATCACAGCAACTGTGAGCATACATTGTCAGTAAAGTTATCACAGTAACTGTGAGCATACATTGTCAGTAAAGTTATCACAGTAACTGTGAGCATACATTGTCAGTAAAGTTATCACAGCAACTGTGAGCATACATTGTCAGTAAAGTTATCACAGCAACTGTGAGCATACATTGTCAGTAAAGTTATCACAGCAACTGTGAGCATACATTGTCAGTAAAGTTATCACAGCAACTGTGAGCATACATTGTCAGTAAAGTTATCACAGCAACTGTGAGCATACATTGTCAGTAAAGTTATCACAGCAACTGTGAGCATACATTGTCAGTAAAGTTATCACAGCAACTGTGAGCATACATTGTCAGTAAAGTTATCACAGCAACTGTGAGCATACATTGTCAGTAAAGTTATCACAGCAACTGTGAGCATACATTGTCAGTAAAGTTATCACAGTAACTGTGAGCATACATTGTCAGTAAAGTTATCACAGCAACTGTGAGCATACATTGTCAGTAAAGTTATCACAGCAACTGTGAGCATACATTGTCAGTAAAGTTATCACAGCAACTGTGAGCATACATTGTCAGTAAAGTTATCACAGCAACTGTGAGCATACATTGTCAGTAAAGTTATCACAGCAACTGTGAGCATACATTGTCAGTAAAGTTATCACAGCAACTGTGAGCATACATTGTCGGTAAAGTTATCACAGCAACTGTGAGCATACATTGTCAGTAAAGTTATCACAGCAACTGTGAGCATACATTGTCAGTAAAGTTATCACAGTAACTGTGAGCATACATTGTCAGTAAAGTTATCACAGCAACTGTGAGCATACATTGTCAGTAAAGTTATCACAGCAACTGTGAGCATACATTGTCAGTAAAGTTATCACAGCAACTGTGAGCATACATTGTCAGTAAAGTTATCACAGCAACTGTGAGCATACATTGTCAGTAAAGTTATCACAGCAACTGTGAGCATACATTGTCAGTAAAGTTATCACAGCAACTGTGAGCATACATTGTCAGTAAAGTTATCACAGCAACTGTGAGCATACATTGTCAGTAAAGTTATCACAGCAACTGTGAGCATACATTGTCAGTAAAGTTATCACAGCAACTGTGAGCATACATTGTCGGTAAAAAAATAACTGGAGTGTTTAACAAGAATTTAAACAAGAAACAAACAGGAAGTTCACAAATAGTTGATGAACCTTTTTTTGATCATTTCTTTAATTTTTTTGTTAATGACCATTTCCAATGAATATCTGTACCATGAATTATGTGCAACAACGGGTGAGCCAGACTTATTTTTCTCTCAAGAACAAACCATTTATATTATGCTAAGTATTATTATTTTTTTTTTTTCTTGCTGGCATCGGTCCGTCACGAGGTGCTAAGTATATTCCATACCTAAAAATGGTAATTTAGTGTCTTGAGCATGCTGTGAATTGGGAATTTATGTTTAAAAATCAAATATTTGTTTCCCAATCCAATTTTCTGTTGGTTTTTCTTTCCAGATCTGAATAGTTTGTTTGTTTTTTTTGCCCTCCACCGAAAGTTGACAGAGCAGTGACAAAATGTTACAGCAAGTAATACTTAGATTCAGAATTTACTTTGTTTTCTGCACATAAGAATCCCAGCCCAGAAGAGAACAAAACAAGAAGCCAGTAGTCAGGCTGGTAACCAACACTACAGCAACTGATCTATTAGTTTCAGGATGGCTTCATCGCTAGAAATCTGTTAACAGAACACTGCAAGTGAACATCTGCAATTGCCCCACGATAAATTCTTTAACAATAATGACAGCATTAATTTACGTGTTTTCCACTTTATTCCCTTGACGGCCAAAGTATAATCATATTTCATATTTTGATCAGGTTTACTCCATTCACCCAAGTCCCCTTACGTTTAAGTCATTTCCATGAAACCAACACACATAAAAGCACAAGAAAGAAAATCCTTCAACAATAAATTAAATGACTCTTCAATTCTTTGAAGTATAAAATTAATTTCATCAACCAACTGGGAATAAAGTGGATTTTTTCCTTCTGTTCAAATTTAGCCCTAGCAAACTTACTCTACTTACATTCTAATGAAAAGCTGAGGGTTGAATGCTGCTAAACGAGGCAGTGAGCTCAGTAATGTTTGCTGGACATAGATGCTCCGGCTTGTGCGGTGAGCCAGCATCAGGTTGCAGATCTGAACAAAATTTTGACATAAAATTAAGCCTGTGAAACCTTGACCTTGTGAGATCAAAGAAAACTAACCAGTAAGAAACTATTTGAGTATGTGATTCAAAACCACTAAATACAATACCAGACAATAAGTAAAAGTTTTCATGCAACAAAATAATCCGTGTACCCTGTCAAAGTTGCCATTCATCAGATCTTTACATGTCTTGCTCTCAAACAGGGGGATCTTCTGCTGACTCTCCCTGGCCCCTGGACAAAAAACATACAAGGGGGATGATTTCTGCTGGATCTGCTGCAGGGCAGACACGCTTGTGTGCCCCTTGGTCTTGTTTCCAACTTCCTGTAATAAAAATAGGAATTCACTCCATATAGTGGGATGAGAAAACAATTCAATGTAATAAAACCCAAAGTGCTCAAATTAGCAATTCTCATAAAATATGCTTTTACTGATAGTATCTTTATATGTCTTTATGTTGATAAACTTTAAGTAAAATAGATTTATTTAATGCAATCTATTATTTATTTGGCATTCCCGATTTTAAACTTGGTTTTTCAGAAAAAACACAAACTAATGCTAAAAATGATTTTTTTTTAATTAACAAATGTGATGGTTTATTAAATTAACTGATTTTATTATAATGGGGGCTAAATTTAAAAAGGCTGCAGAAACAGTAAATAATCTTTTAAGTTAAAAAGTACAGTAAAAATTTCAACAAATATTAAATCTAAAAGACTTATTTATAAGAATACCCTGGCAGTTTTTTCGTGAAACACTTGCTCGGATGTAATGTCTTCCACTTCCATGCGCAAACGCTGGAGATCAAAATAAAATTAAATGGTTATTAATTAAAATTTAAATATCTTTTCATTGTAAAATAAGAATCTTTAGGTGTGCTGTGTTAATCAAAAAAATTTACTTAAATTTCCTGATAATATTAATTCAAAAATGCCATTTTAAGAGCAAGTACAATGTAATGTATTGTCCTGTTTTACAATGTAATGTATTGTCCTGTTTCCTTGTAACCAATGTTCTCACTCATCATTTCACTTGATAAATCTGACATCAGATTGAGGACAATTTTAGCCACATGTGAGCTGACCTGTAAATGCGATTGAAGTCCACAAAATGGGGTTGCTTTCTTTTACTGATCCCTGAAAGTTTTCTCCCAATAAAAATCACCATTAGGCCACCCTTCTTTGCTAACAACTTAATTTTATCCCAGCTGAGGAAACTGTCACAAGCAACTGTTTTGAGATGTTACATAATTTGGCCCAACACTGGCTTTAAACAGCATTTTAAAATGCCCACAAAACTTATAGATACTTAATTCTAGCCAGCTTTCCTAACTACTACAACTGCTGTTAGCAAGAGGATTCACAACTCAAAGATTTTAAAAACTTAAACAAGAGTTCTCAGTCTGTGAATAATCACTGTTCTCAGTCTGTGAATAATCACTGTTCTCAGTCTGTGAATAATCACTGTTCTCAGTCTGTGAATAATCACTGTTCTCAGTTTGTGAATAATCACTGTTCTCAGTCTGTGAATAATCACTGTTCTCAGTCTGTGAATAATCACTGTTCTCAGTCTGTGAATAATCACTGTTCTCAGTCTGTGAATAATCACTGTTCTCAGTCTGTGAATAATCACTGTTCTCAGTCTGTGAATAATCACTGTTCTCAGTCTGTGAATAATCACTGTTCTCAGTCTGTGAATAATCACTGTTCTCAGTCTGTGAATAATCACTGTTCTCAGTCTGTGAATAATCACTGTTCTCAGTCTGTGAATAATCACTGTTCTCAGTCTGTGAATAATCACTGTTCTCAGTCTGTGAATAATCACTGTTCTCAGTCTGTGAATAATCACTGTTCTCAGTCTGTAAATAATCACTGTTCTCAGTCTGTAAATAATCACTGTTCTCAGTCTGTAAATAATCACTGTTCTCAGTCTGTAAATAATCACTGTTCTCAGTCTGTAAATAATCACTGTTCTCAGTATGTAAATAATCACTGTTCTCCGTCTGTAAATAATCACTGTTCTCAGTCTGTAAATAATCACTGTTCTCAGTCTGTAAATAATCACTGTTCTCAGTCTGTAAATAATCACTGTTCTCAGTCTGTAAATAATCACTGTTCTCAGTCTGTAAATAATCACTGTTCTCAGTCTGTAAATAATCACTGTTCTCAGTCTGTAAATAATCACTGTTCTCAGTCTGTAAATAATCACTGTTCTCAGTCTGTAAATAATCACTGTTCTCAGTCTGTAAATAATCACTGTTCTCAGTCTGTAAATAATTTTCAATCTGCCTTACATAATTAGTGCTGTAGAGAGAGGGGTAATCAATTCATGGCCCACCACTATCTTTATGACCTAAGAAAGACTACCAGACCCCGCTTAAACCAGACTTTGCTTCACTCAACACTTGATGATAAAAAAAAATTGTTTACCTCAGCCTCGTTATTGCTACATCTCAACAATTCATTGATGATAAGTAACGAGCCATGCATCCAGTCATCTCTGGTCATCTTCTTTTCTCGTCCAGTTGTCTCATCAAAGGGCTTTAGAGCTTCATCAAAGCATTGCTTAGGGATTCAAATGAGAAATGACCTGCTTGTTAAAACTTGCATTCAGGTAAACAAAAGGGATCTGCTTATTCTTAGTAAAGCAACACAGTCATTATAGTAGATCAACACAGTCATTATAGTAGATCAACACAGTCATTATAGTAGATCAACAGTCATTATAGTAGATCAACACAGTCATTATAGTAGATCAAAACAGTCATTATAGTAGATCAAAACAGTCATTATAGTAGATCAACACAGTCATTATAGTAGATCAACACAGTCATTATAGTAGATCAACACAGTCATTATAGTAGATCAACAGTCATTATAGTAGATCAACACAGTCATTATAGTAGATCAACACAGTCATTATAGTAGATCAACACAGTCATTATAGTAGATCAACACAGTCATTATAGTAGAGCAACACAGTCATTATAAAATTGTTTGTGGTAATTTAAATAGTCATATATTATTGTGGACTACTTGGAATAAAATCTATTATTGTATATAATATAATGCAATAAGTTATTGTATGTTACGTAATTAATTTGTGCAATTAATTAATTGACTTAATCAAATGGTTGATATGTAAGATTTATAATGAAATGGTTTTAATGTAAACTTTATAAAGATATTTTGTTTGTAGTACCTTATACACAGATCTCTGAGAGGCTTTGGTTTCTCTCTGAGAAGTCACTGCAAGGGCAGCCCTCATCGCTGCTACAGCACCTTCTCTAATGGATGGCTGCAATAAAGAACAATGTACATATTTTCCCAAATTAGGTTATTTCAAAGAAAACCTTAGTAAATAAAACTTTTTTTTAAAAAAAAGAAAACAGAAAGAATTTGTTTTCTTATCTTCCTTCATTCGTGTTAGCTTGTATACACAAAATATTAACTATATGTATTTTCTAAATGTGCAAAATAGTTTAATTTCCTGTGAGATTAATTATGTAAAAAACAAATAACGTAGAATGACATGGTCCACACTAAATAACAAGTACATTTTTTAAATTAGATACTCAAGGCTTCTCTGATAGATATACATTTACCTTGGGATCTCTTACAGCAAAAAATATGGAGTCAAAAAATTGCTGTACTTGTTGATAGAAAAATGTAGGTGTGTTGACTGCTAATTCTTTTAACACCAAAACCTGAAAAGAACAATACAAAATTTTTATAATCTTTACATAAAAATGAACCAGAATGTAAACTCTCTTCAGTTACATTTGCATTTTGCACTTTCCACTGTCAACCCTGGAAGCCCCATCACATAGCAAAAATAAATTCATAATGTTTTCTTTTACCTATTTCCATGACTTACCGCCGCCTGTCTCCTCCCTTCAATTCTGTCAGAGACAAGCCACTCCAGTGCCCTTCTTACTTCAAACTCAACATACTCTGCAGCATATGTGCCAGAAGATAATGCCAGTATACCAACAGCTTTAGCAGCCATTTCCATTACCCCAAGGTCGTATGAGTTTGAAGGGAGTAGGTTCATTAGATAATTTGCAAAGCGGCTCATGCGAGTTCCAATATTACCAACATCTCCGCCAAGAAGACTAACTGTGATAAAGAAAATCAGATTTAAATTTAGAGGAGACATATTTTTTTAACATATCAAGGGAGTTGTATTATTATTATTATTATTAGTTGTCTTATATAGCGTGGTACCCCAGCCTAGGGCTGGGCTCACCGCACTGTACATAAAAATATTAGCAAGGGAGACATAATCGTGACTTAAAATAAAATACAATTATGTATCAAGGAAAGTGGCACCTAGACATGAAGTCTAAAATACAAACGATAAAACAATCATGAACATGAAACCCAAATAAAAATCCCTACTCCTTTGTACTCATGACTGTGTAAAATGGTAGAATACATCCACAAAAATAAAATTTCAGAACTTCTTCTATATCTTAACTACCAGATCGAAAAACTGGCTGTGGCCAAATTAAATTTAGGTCACATTTTCTCATTTCAGGTGTATGTACAAATTCAGTTACAGTTTTCTTAATTATAAACATATTCTAATGACTAATAAACCATTTTGTAGGTAAATGAATTGTCTATAAGATAAACTGAAAACATTTGTAAAGTCAGTTATGTTAGGAAATTATTAATTTTTAAATTAGTAATTACAACAGAAAAACAAAATAATACATAAATTTGCCAACTAGCTTATACATTTTTAATTTCCAAAACATTTAAAGCCTTTTATTTTTTGGTTTCCAAATAGTAGAACCAATAAAAATGCACCAAAGAACACAGAAACTGAATAATATTTACACTTCCAATTACTTATATGCCTTTAGTAACCCTGTCTCTTGCTGCCACAGTAAACAAGTTTTACAATTTTGTAACTAGCTCGGAAATTAAATCAAAATTAATTAACAGCTAGTTTTTTAAAATATTCTGCCAACAGCATGTGGTTCGAATATAAAAATCCTGTCTGTAAATTTAAATCTGGAATGGAAACAGGAACGGAATAATATAAATATTTGACTCGATTTACTACGATACAAACATTGGCGTTACCAGTGGCTCATGGCCATAACGTAAGAAACGCCAAGCCGCTCCCGTCTGAGAGCAGCTCATGGTAGTTAACCAGTTACTGGCCCACCATCAATGTATTGATCATTCTGGCTCCTATTTATGTATATTAATTCTTAAAATCAAGCCACTGTAAAATTGATAAAAAGCAGTGTAGTGTCCTTTAAATACATAAATTTGGAGATGACTAGATGACTGGAAAAACCAAGAACAAGTATTAGCAGACCGACAATCTGTGGAAATGAAAACTACGCTTGTAAAAGTTGTAAATAGAATTTGAAGGAAATGAAATGGTCTGCAGAAAGATGGGTGGATGGAATGTACTCAGCTAGAAGTGAAAGCACAAATCATAATTTGATAAAATAAAAACACACAGCTTATACACAGTGTGACTGAAAACAAAAATTAATAACAATTCAAAAAAATCTCACCTATGGCTAAAACACCACCTTTTCTCTCATTAACATCTGAACTGGAAACCATCTCAAAAATATGGTGGTTGAAATCATCCATGAATGATGCCACATCATCCTGCTGCATCTCACGAAGCTCAGTCACAACAAAGTGATGGAGATCAATTGCAGTTTTGAACCTTACATCCTCTTGTCGATGTTTTAGGCCAAGCACAAAGCTCTGCAACACAGCTTTGGTTGCCATCTTTCACTCACATACACTTCATACAGTTCATAAGTTCACACACTACACAGCTTTGATTATAGATCCTAGATATGTAACTGAAAAAGCAATTTTATAGGCCCTATTAATATTAATTACTCCTCTTATTCTTAGGCCTAATAATTACTAATTCTTATTTATTGATAATTCATATGTGGGTCCAAATTTGCCTTTGCCCCTACCCTACAGCCTACAACAACAAATCAAACGAGATTTTAAAATTAGGGTGAAGTTTACTTTAAGTAGGTTAAGTTCTGTAAGCAAATAGGGGGCCTATGCATATGAGTACTCGGCTAAATTGAAGACTTAGACGGGAGAGAGTCAACGAAGTCCACGCCCAAGTTCAAGCCAAGCAAGTGACCCGTACTTAGTAATAGTGAGAGGGCAGTGGACTCGCTCAGCAGTTCAGTGGTCAGTAGGCTGTAACTCAAGTAACTGTGGTCAGTGGTCCATGATTATTTTTTAATTTCCATTACTTATTAATTTAAAAGTTAAAACTAAGGATTTCCTTTCGTATAATTATATTGATACTCAAAGATATTGGTAGCAAATTACAAATAAAGAACAGCAAATTTAAACTTTCCAGCTTTTCTAGTTAATTATTTAAATTATTGTAAGTACGTACAGCTCCAGGACAGCAGTGAGAAGCCATAATGAATACAAAGTGGATACGTTTCCGTCTGCTGTAAATATAAGAAGCAGGGCCTCTGTTAACGTGGTTTATAAATCAAAGCCTTCGTTTACGAATAGCCTACACACAACCGTAGTTAACTAGTAGACCTGTTCGCTAGACCATGACGCACCAGAGTAGACTAGGTCTTGGAAAGACTTCTTTTTTTAACAAAGTGGCTGCGTACACCGCACATAGCAAACCATGGACCTTGGCCTTCGCACACCGCGTTAAAAAATTTAAATTGGCCTGGTCTTGAGATATAGTTGTTAGATATGATCTTGTTGTAGAGTAAACGCAAGAGCATAATATTTGGGGATCATTTCCTAGATGCTGATCGAGTTTTACTAGGCCTATGCTTATTTTTTTTTCATCTTAATTAAATATATGTTTTGTGAGCTGACAGAAAAAAATTACATTGACATTTATCCTGAATTTCTGACAGTCTATAATACCTTTAATAAAGACAACTGTAACCTAAAACATCTGTGAAATCCATGATATTTATATATTGTTAGAACTCTTTTAAAGAATCGCCACAAGGTTTCGTATTTATCATTATAGCTTACTGTTGCCACGGTGTTGCTTTGTATAACAATCGATTGATATCGCAATAGTCAATAGTAAGGGTAAGCCTCAGACAACTTTATCTTCAAGTCCACTGTATGTGATTCTTTGCCTGTGACGTATTTGTGACGTAATTATTTCGTTGGACTGAACCTAACAGATACATTGGAGAAAAAAAAGAGGTGTCGGGACCCACGATATAAATTTCAATACACTTACGGCAGTGCTTCCCAAACATTTTTTTACCACACGCCCCGCACCTGATCACATAAAAATTATATAATACCCATTACTTTTTTAAAATTAAGGTGGGAAAGGGTGGGGGGCTTCATACTGCCGTAAAGAAAATTTAATTTCAAATTAGCTGCCTTTTTTAGGCCTTAAGATTCACAATTGTAGGATAAAACTTACAATAAATGAAAAATATATTTGCATTGCCATCTATGACAAAAATAATAATCAAGTGGTTAATTTTTATTTTAAATCATGTTTTAACATTACATTGCCAATATTTTGGCTACCGACTGTCACTAAAAACTCTTCAGTTAGCTAAAAATGGCGCCCCTCCATTTAAAGAAAAAATATGCCCATGGCAGACCACTTCTTTAAACCCCTTATCCTATGCCACTGTCCTAGAGACTGTTATATGTCCTCCTTTAATCTACAAATTGTCTCCCAATGGGGGTACGCCAAGGCTAGGATATAAAATGCGTTTTACTCACGAAGTTGCCAGCTCCGACCAGTAAAATACTAACAAATACTGTGCTCTCTATAAGTACATTGCCACAAAAGAGTGGGAACTTGCCAAATATCTCCCTCCCGAACCCCGAAATAAATAAATATAATATATATCTTATCCAAAAACAACTACAGTTACAGGAACGTAGTTTCCGTGCGTTTCTGCAGGACTCCAGCTCTTCTGCGCACAATGAAAATACAAGTTTTACTTTTGCTTAATTTTGCAGGCATCAAATTAATTTTTTTAACTAGTTTTAACCAGGGTATAACAAATTTTACTAGTATCTATTAGGCATAGAGTAAGAGACCGGCAAAGATCTTGGTTTTGCTGCGTGTACCGCTGCTGTGTACGAATGCCAAAGCCATTGGTTTTGTTAGGTACACTGCCGCGGTGTACGAAGTGCCAGCCCTTTTTAAAAAGAAGAAGGTATTAGCCGATCAAAAGTCTGAATAATGGATATTACATATTAAAAATAAACCCTTGAATTTTATCCATACAATACTTTTAATTACTTTCATTTTAAATATTTTGTACAGCTGTATTGATTCGAATAGCAAATAATTTATGTTCACCACACTCACACTGCTACCGAGCGAGCGGCCCAAAAGCTATATTATGTTATATACTATATCAATTAATATGTAACAATATGTTTATCTTCTTTGACCCAAATGTGGAAGGCATAGACTGGAAGGCACATAAATAAAATATCAAAAATGAGTGCGGGTTGAGGTCACAAGATAAAAAAGCCTACTACTTGTTACGAAAATATGGTAGGATAAGTAGCTCTGATTTTCATCGGTGACGGCCCCACCCAACTAAAGGTCGCCGGTGGTGGTATTAGTATAGACTTAAAGATGTGATTGTTAATTATCCCGTTTCTGAGTTTTTAAGGCGATGATAAAATTAAAATTAACGAGAATTAATGATGACAAGACACAATGGAATCGTTTAAATGATAATTATTCCCCTGGGATTCCGTTCGACAAGTCTGAGGTTTCTTGCCGATTTGGAAGCGTTAGCCACCGAACCCCCTCAACGCTAACCCGGGGAACACGACCACCATTGCGTGTCCCGCGTGGGCAGACAAAGGCATGGTACCTGCCGGAATTAAATAGTTCCTACAGGGCTGCCAGCTGTGATGTTTTCTCAGTTGGAGGAAAAGACAGAGACAGTGTAGGGATCATGATTACAAGTTGCCGTTAAAGGATATGAGGCGAGAGGCTGGGGTGGAATCTGGCCGATGATTCTAGATATGCAGCCCTGAGAAAGCTGCTCCTAGGCAACCGTTTCGTCCCAGCTACTTCGCAAACTTGTTGCGATGTGGAAACCCACTTTAGACCCCTCTTAGAGGGCGTCCGACGCTTCCCCGGAATGGGTGGGGAAGATATTAAGACGTAAATTTACCATCCCAACTCCTAGGAAAGTCGATCGTGTGCACTGTGTGTATTCGCAGTGTCGGACCGACCGGGTGTCCTTGGGTAAAGGCGGCCACCGGCAGAAATCCCGATCTAGCAGATTCGGGTGGGGGCCGTCCTGGCAAAGAGACATCTCAAACGTGCCGCTTCGCGACCCCATTTTCTAGCTTGGATTTGGGGGGGGGGGGGTGCTTTGGAGAGGGCATAAGGGGCAATAAGCTCGACGGGCCGCTGATGCCATTTCCTAATGTGACATTTCAAATGATAATAAAAAAATATTAACGGGATTTTTTTTTAAAAAGCATGTCATTGTCTACTAAGTAAAGTTGATACTTTTGACGACAAGTTCTTTTCCTACTTCATTGAGATATTTAGCAAATAAAGGTGAAACTTTGCCAGCCATAAACAAATGCAACAAAGCTTTATGATAATATGTCCAAAATGCTAATGGCCGATTTGATCCGTGTGATTTATTTAAAGTGCTAACAGTTGCTTAACATATTGACTCATCACTAAGTGTTCATGATTATTACTTTTTTATTATTGTAAGTTTAATAGACACATTAATTATTAAGACACATTTTTATTCCAAACATTACTGTAGTGTATGCCCAAGTAGTTAAAGGCGTAGTATTTTGTTGAAATACATTTTTGGATAATCTCTATTTATAGACAGAAACTTATGTGATTCACATTGTCATGTGTAGATTTATGCATGTTCGTGTATATTATATGCAGATAAATACAGATAAATAGTATGAAATAATATGAACATTTTTTTCCTCCAATTCGTGACTCAAGGCCGGAACATGATATATAAAACTCATTGTCGGGAGTTCAACCCCACCAATGCCCAGTCGGAAAAAAAATAGCGCTTCGAGTGGATGATACTCAAAGTCATCACCGATGGATGGTGGTTCCTCTAATTGAACGACAACTTCGAGTTTAAACCTTTGGTTAAAGGGTAAGGGGGACAACCCTACCAGAAATATATGGATATGTAGTCCCGTTGATTAATATGAAATTTACTCGATGAAAACTCTGGCAACTCCTGTAACGCCCTTGGTGACAAGCTATATCATATATTTGGTATTTCCCTGAGGTCATCATCTGTGTGGAGAAAAAAGGGGGAGGGGAAGTCTGCTGACCGGGAGCCAATTTATTATCCATAAGCTTATCTAACCCATGCCTTTTGGTGTCGCAACTTCCAGTGAAAAGCGCAACATCGTCTCCTTGACCGGGTCAAATGTCACAATTTTTTACACATTATACAGCCCAATTCTGGTTCTGGTAGGGCACGTTGCTTCATCCATGTATTGGTTGGCATATGTGCAATGGTTGGGGAAGCGATGCTGCCATCCTAACGAGTTCACGGCGGTATTGTCCAGATGGTTCCAAGCGATTATTGTGCGTGGGAAGAATGATTGTTTATATTGCACTGTGTTACTCCGAGGCACATTTTATGACGGAAAATAATGTCGATTTATAAATGATCATTTTCCATTTCGGGCAAATCTGGGTCTTATTTCAGATTTCGGTAGGATGGGTAACCCATCCATGTTTGGCTCCTTCCGTTTTTTCGCTTCCGTCTTCCGGTTATGCTCTGTGTATGTGCAGACAAAAATACCCCAAATAAAATGAATAAAAGAACTATTGTGGGCACTTCACAATATGATTTAATTAATTCTTCGAAATTGATGATCATTTTATTATAAGGAAGTGTTTGGGAAATTTTATAAAGCCGTCTGTTGCCAGTGAGTTGAGCTGGAGTAGCCCTAGGCCTATCAGATATCTGCGACTCTGTTGTGACGTCTAATTTCTGTAGTAGTCACTTAGTAGTGGAGTAGTGAATAGCGGTAGCGGCTAATAGCTAGCAGTTCAATGTCTGGGCCTGGGGGGAGGCACAGAAGTTAGGGCTAGGCCGATTTTACCAATCATTTTAGAGTAGCCTTTTAGAGGAGACTTCTGTCTTAACAGGATCAATTCAATAGGAACAGACAGTACTAGCTTTGGCCTAAGCCTAAGAAAACATTTGACCAAAATTAGACTAGGCCTCCAAATAAATGAACAATTCTTATTAGTATTAGGCCTGCCTAATAATTAATTATAATCTTTTAATAAGTTAGGCCTTAATTTATTAAAATTAAAGTTTGGGCTAAGTAAAATATAGTAGACTAAAAAGGTTAGACAAGTCCAAGAAGTCTAATTCACTCAGGCAGGAAAATAAAAAACAAAAATTCCAAATGTCAAATGAATTTATCTATTTTATAATTCATAAACCAGTGTGTTTTCTATTTCAAGTTATTGAGGAGATGTGGTAAAATTAAATTTCTTAAAGTCAAAGTCATGAAATCAAACTCAAACTACCATATCTCCACAAAAGTCTCTAACTCTAGGTTTTGTGAACAATAACAAGTTACCACACAGTAATGAATGAGTAATTTACATGTTTTGTGTGACAAAATAAATAATTTGCCACTATATAAATAGACATTAGGCATAAGTGCAGAAATCAGCCTGAGTTGCATTGATGAATTACCTGCCTCTTAACCTAGAGATAGCTGGCTTGAATTTGTCTGGGGATTTCCCAAGTTATGGGAAAAAGCAGGGTGTTAGGACTATTTAGTAAGGCAGATATTCTTGCAGAGTAGGTGAACCCTGAGTAAAATAACAACCACATCAACCAAATGGGCTTTTAATGCAAAAATATCTATAGTCTGTAAAGTTATTGATACCGCTATCAGTTTTGATATAGAACATAATCATAAAGATAATATGATAATGCAAAGTACCGGTACTCTTAATTTTTTTTATACATCAACATACACAAGGTAATACTGATCCAGATTAAAGTATATATATTTTTTTTAAAGTGTTTCATATAATGGTTTATTCTTTTTTCCCCCCCCTCATACTTGGATTCTCTAGTACATTACTTGGTATAAGTAATTCCTTTATCCAGTCCTGGATACAAGTATGTCAGGAGAAATTTTTCAGCCAATGGAAAACCCTGATGAACCACTCCTGCCTTCACCTCGGAATCCTCTTTTGTGCTACCTGTGTAATGAACCTTATGAAGAGCCTTGCATTTTTGGATGCTTTCATAGCTTCTGTGCACACTGTCTGCGTGGCAGGGCATCAGAAGGAAAGATTTCTTGTCCACTTTGTGGGTAAGTTATATAAAGTTTCTTAATTTCTTAGAGCCAGTTAATTGAGTTAGTCAACGAAAACTGTTTGAGCAACTTAAATTTGTTGCACAGTAAGTTAGGCTCAAAGGCCACAACTAAACTACTTTGCTATGCACCTGGTGGCGTTAGCAAGCTAACAACCCTGAAAGCAATGTGGATTAGTCAAAGGTTAAAGATGAAAAGCTTTAGTGAAAACTGCTTATATGAATGGCCCAAATTTCCGTATAGAAAGCTCTTTTGTGTAAGTTAACAGCAATATATTCACTCGCGTGTCAGATGTACTGAGGAAACTTTTAACAATGAGCAAGAGAAAATGTAACATTTCCAACATTCAATGCAACTATTGCAACTGATATTTTACTGAAATTTCAGTTATCTACACACACTAAAAGATGGATCTTCTCTACCTCCACCTGACTTACTTCTCAAATTCATGATTGAATCATCAACAGAAGAACGAGCACAGTGTGCTAATTGTGATGCTGTATGTTTACTTTATTATTGTAACCCATTATAAAAAAAATATGAAGTTACTTGCAATTTAAGTTTATGTTTATAAGTTCTTTACGATGTCCTTTGTTGTTATGTTTATAAATTCTTTACTAAGTCATTTGTTATTATGCAAGCAAACTAAGTATGTATAAACACTTGCAAGCACAGAAAGTAGAATCAATTTGTATTTTTAGCAATAGTAAAGTTTACCCTCTTTTTAGATTTTGGGAAAGGAAAAAAGTATTGTTCATATTTGTTTCAACATGATACTTAAAAATGTGTTAAATTTTAAAACTTAACTTAATCATTCATAAAACCTATTCAAAATTTTAAACATATTTTCCCTAGACTGCTGTACAGATGTTTTTTTGTAACACATGCATGCAGCCTTTGTGCACAAAATGTCGCGAAGAGACTCATCGTGCCAAAATGTTTTCTAGCCATGACATGGTCCTGTTGACAAAACGAGCAAGAGAAGTTCACAAAAAGTGCTGTAAGTATATTATTTTTTCATTGCAACTGGCTGGGCAATGGGCATAAGGTGCTATTCTATATCATGGAGAGCTGAAGCAAGAACTACTATTAAAGCCTGAAGCGGAATACTTTTAAAATTTGCATGTTCCACTGGCCTCATTACTGCATATAGTTTTTAATCAATTTTGTTTAAATTCTGATTTTATTGGATAAATGTTTACATTACTTGTATATCTTTATGTAACCATTTGAAAAGGACAAAAAAAACAGTTTAGCTGCAACATCTGCCACTTCACTAAATGTTATTTGGGATATAATCTATTTACTTTGCTTTTAATAAAGGAAGTTAAACTTTGTCTTTTTCCAGCACTTCATGAAGAACCATATATAATGTTTTCTGCTGAGAAGAAAATTATGCTATGCATCAACTGTTTTAGAGATATGAGAATGTAAGTATTTTCTGCTTAACACTATTAGCATGGACCATAAGAGTGTTTCCAATATTTTTTCCTCAAAAAAAATCACTGTCTAATATAAACTTTGGCTTGACTTCAGTGTCTTCTGATCCTTTTTCTCATAACCTAATCCTTAATACTTCTTTTTTTCTGGCCTGAAATAAACTGTTATCTAAAACATGAAACTGTGTCTTTTGTTCACAGAGAAAGCAGGGGACATTGTCTAGATCTGGAAACAGCATACACTCAGAGCTTCAAGAAGTTAGATCTCAGGGTCCAGGTACATGACTCTCCTTGTCATTATTTTAGCACTTTCAGAAGTTGAGCAACTATCCTTTAAGAAAAGTTAGGGCAGCGGGATGCTATCTCTCCTTGTCATTATTTTAGCAGTCTCAGAAGTTGAACAACTATCCTTTAAGAAAAGTTAGTTCAGTTCTTTCAGAAGCTGAACAACTATCCTTTCAGAAAAGTTAGGGCAGTTCTTTCAGAAGCTGAACAACTATCCTTTGGGAAAAGTTAGGGCAGTGGGATGCTATCTCTCCTTGTCATTATTTTAGCACTTTCAGAAGTTGAACAACTATCCTTTGATGAAAGTTAGGGCAGTCGGATGCTATCTCTCCTTGTCATTAATTTAGCACTTTCAGAAGTTGAACAACTATCCTTTGAGAAAAGTTAGGGCAGTGGGATGCTATTCTTCAAACAACTTCCATAGAATATTTTTTTTCTTAGGCAGTAGCACACTAAATGGCAGGTTATGCTCATTCAGTAATTCTTGCAAATGTTATTTTAACCTTTAAAAATTGTTTAAATACGCATTCTGTACAAGAAACAATTACTGCTGATCCTTAGGCATTCTGTGAACTCCAAAACTCTGTCCGTGAGGGGATTCTGTTGTTCAAGGCACTGCTTGAGGAAATAAAGACAAACTCCAGTAAAGAGAGGGCAGCTATAGAAGAATTGTATGTGAACCTGCTGGAGAGGTTAGCGGAAACAAAAGCAATGGTGTTGCAGAAAGTAGACAGGTAAAAAAATCCTCCTCTTTTGTTTTGTAAAAAAATACACTGATTGTGAAAATGGGTTGATTGCAGTTTATACTCAACCAACAAGACTACACACCAGACTCATCTAAACAGAAGATAAACACTTTTTCTAAAATGTTACACACACATGTATGTGTTACAGTTACAATTTATTGCCATTGTTACAGACTCAAAATTTTCAGTGAAATATAATTGTACTTAAACATTTTGATTTTTGTCTTCAGTCAATATTCAGAGAAAGAGGCCACATTTCGGTCGCAACTCAAGTCACTGTCTGCCCTTCTTCCTACTCTGCATGTTCATCTTGTGATTGCCAGTGCTTTCAGGGGATCAGCAACCAAGTTTGAATTCTTAGACTTTGCAAATGTAAGGGGTTTTGTGTGTATTTGTTGGTTTATTTTGTTTTTCTCCCAGTTTGATTCATGATCCTGTTTAGGTCTCATCAAAAGTTTGAATTAGAATGAATATCACACGTATAGCCAAAGGCAAAATCTTTTTTTATTTTTATTTTATTGTGTCTGATATTCTATGGTTGTATCTATGCTGCAACCTGCCTAATTTGCTGCCTACGATATGCTTAAATACAGATGCATGTGTTCTTATACAGGCTCATGTGCCTAAATAAAAACTCATGTTAAATACAGACTTATATGTTAAAACCCAGACTCCTCATGTGTTAAAATACACTCATGTTGAAATACAGACTCATGTTAAAACACAGACTCCTCATGTGTTAGAATACACTCATGTTAAAATACAGACTCATGTTAAAACGCAGACTCCTCATATGTTAAAATACACTCATGTTGAAATACAGACCCCTGTGTTGTTGTTGCTGTTAACGTTGACTTTTGCCATTTTGGACTTTCCTTCCTCACCCAACAGGTTTTAATGGAGAGGTTGAAGTCCATAGTACAGAAGCAGCATCCAATCCATCCCACGCAGAGTGGACAGATTGATACAGCCTATAAAACTGAGTTTTTTAAGTAAGTTTTATTTGCTAGTAATTCCCTTTTTGTGAGAGTAGTCTACAAGAAAATCCTTTGCCTTCAAACAAGCATTCCATGGGTCTATTCGAAATGTTTCAAATGATTTTATTTTAATGGTAAATGCAACAACAGCTTTTATTGCAATGCTGAAGTTATATTTACTTGTTAGGCTGGATGTATTAACTTGTAGCTGTATTCTCATTAATTAATCACTTTCACGGTTATCACAATATCTTCCAAAACAGGAGTCAGAACATCCAGATTTGACATCACTATATTTTATTTACCGACTTGTCACAATGCACAATAATAATAAATCTCCTACACTGGAGAAAAGATAATATATACTGTCTTATTCCTTCACACTTATAAATCATATAATACACTGTGTTATCAGATAAAACAATGGATTGTGGATAGAGCCTGAAGTCGTTCATACTTCATCCTTCGTCCCCGCTGTACTTCTGCGCATGACATCAATAATCTCATTAACTTCCTGTACATATTAAATTACCAAAACAATACATTATCCGAGATAAATTATCATGTCCACCTTTGAGCTGTTACTGTAAATTCACGAAGAACATTTTTGAACTGCTGTCATTAACATTAGACTTCGAATTTTCACATTATAATGTCTTCTTAAGGTTAATGCAGAAAGCCAAACTTATAGTATAGATTTCAATTATCTGAATCTCCTCTGAATGTAAAATCGCTTCTCTTTTTTTTTTGTTCAGGAATTATTATTATTATTATTTTAACTATTATTTTTGTTTTTGCTAAATAATTTAAACAATTACTGTCAGTCCTATTGGACGTTTTCACCTATTTGCAATATTTGATTAAATTGAATGCTATAATCCAGACATTGTTCCCCTCTTTTTTTTTGACTATCACACTCACAGATAAGCTCATTAAATCTCTCTTAAAGGAAATAATTATATTATTATTTGATTTCTTATTTGGGATAATAAGGGACTTGAACAAATATTTCTTTTCATCAGAAGTCTAGAACCACTGCTGTATGTTCCTATGCAGAGGTGTACTCTAGCTACTGCAGGGTCTAATGGGTGAGTTTTTTTGTTTGTTTAACTTCACCTCCTTTTGTCATCAATTATATTTTATTATATGGCTTGCCTTTGAAAATTACACTATAGGAAGATGGAAAACCTATAAATACTTACTCCATAAGAACATTACATCAGGTCTTTGTTTCAGCTTTGTTTGTTCCATAATGTAGTAGGTTTAGTTAGATATATAATGTAGCAGGTTTAGCTATATAATATAGTAGGGTTAGCTAGATAATGTAATGACTGATTGTTCTGATTAAAGGATTTTTTTTGGAATAAATCCAGGGTGAATGGAGTTCACACAGGAACGTCTTGTCCTGGGAGCCCAGTCATAAACAGGTTGACCCCGAACCACACCAGACGTGCTAATGGACTGAACGGAGCCAAAGTCAAATTCATTGACGCTAAGGGTCAGTTTGCGGAACACTGTCGAGAGTTTGAGAATGCTCACAGGGTAGGTGACTTTTTTTTTTATCTTAAAGTAGGTATTCTAAATGAGCTGGCAAAATTTACGCTGCGGGGAGAAAAAAATTTTTTTTTTGGTTGGGTTGCGCCAGCTCGTTGCGGAAACGTATCGTTATACATGTGCGTTCAGTAACAACTGATCTAGAAAGTAGAAATGTAGTTCTTTAATACGATGTATTTTTGGAAGCTGTAAGCTGTCAATAAATGCTAAATTACATCGATTTTAAAATAAAAATTGCGTTTTTTATGTGAAAAAATCATTTTACAGCTATAAAAAATATATATTCAGAAAGGCCATCCAATTTACTATAAAATTGTTATAATTTCATGAACACCCCATATACGATATCATTCCGCAAGGCGCGAATTGACGTCATAGATTTTTGCTGAAAAAAAAGTCCATTGCTAGCCGGTACGCTGTCTCCCGACGTATCGTTATACTAAAGTTCAGCACGCACTCTTACTGAATTAACTTTTTTGTGTAAATTTTCTTCACTTTCATGGATTTAAAAGCAACTATAGGTAAGTTAAATGCTTTTATTTTAATATAATTACTTTTTTAAAATTTAAAATAAACTGTTTATTTAATATATTTGAGATTAGTGTTAGCTTATCGATAATTATTTTAAGTTTGTTAAATTTTCGCCAAAAATGTGTTCAAGTCTATTTTAAAAGTCCTCTGTATTTAATTTACTATTACCAAAATAAAAAAGAAATGCACGAATAATACAATTAAATATTTAAAATTATAATGATATTTAATTTATATGGGTTCATTTTGTTTAGAAATGTTAGTGACTCGTTAAACTGTCAGTATAATATCGACTTGTCGAAGCCAATTGTCCGCCATTCCTATTTTATTATTATGGGACGAGGTCATTTATCACAGTGTTGAAAAAAAATAATAAGCTTTCTGTAGTTTAGTTTTTATAATTTTTAACTATATTTTCTTATAATTTGGTAAAATGATCTATTTGAATAAAACAGTATACAGTTTTAAGATCAAGAAATAGTAATAGGATTAAGCTTGTTGTATGAATTTAAAAACGTTTTAAAGACGTTTCCCACCTACCCTTCTTAAATGGTACAGTCCTGATTAAATTTTGTCTCTAATCAGTTAGTAGTTAGCTTTTATTGGGTAATTTAATTTAATAATATACCAGTATATTTTTTAAATAAGGGACATTTGAGAGCTTTATTTATGTTACTTATTTCAGTGGATGAGATATACATCATCCTTCGAGATAGATATCAGCACAAGGGAAAAGGTAGACCAAAAGGACTGCCAAAAAAAATTATCAGCAACAACAGGATCCTAGTGCAGTTTTCATACATCAGAGAAAAAGGAAATCATCCATGGTCACAGGCAAGTAATTTCAGCATTAGCAATTGATAACAATCACACCACATGCTTCATCCTTTGTAAGTTGGTTAAAAATAAATATGATAAGGCTCTGTGGTAGTATATTTGAAATACCAGCTATTAATAAATTCTCATTAGTCAAAAATAATTTTTCTTACTTACTATCTTTTGACATAAACACAGGCCTATATTTTCATTATATTATATTTCAGTGGATGATACATACAACGTACAGAGAGCGCTTTCAATAAAAAGGAAAGGGGAGAAGCATATATCATATAGCATTGCCTAAACAGATCATCAGAAACAACATGATTCTAGTGCACTTATCTTAAGTCCGAGAAGGCAATCATCCATGATCAACGGTTAGTATATTTTTGTAGCAGTATTTTGTTTAGGGATAGCTTACAAAATCACATATGGATGCTAAGTTGATTGAAATGAATATTATAATAATAATATGAATGTTTTCTAGCCATACTAATCCGGACTTATAAAAAAAATGCTCTTATTAACAGGTATTCGGCAAATGGATTGCAGACATTTTTCCTGACACCATGGAGATCAATGAGTCCAACACTAACACTTGCTTTTGGTACACGATCAACACAGTCCTGTATGGATAAGGCATTGGAACCCTGCATCCTGAAGGACTTCCTCAACATGGATATAGGCTTAATTTCATTTCTGAAAGTTACGCTTCTATGGGTATTATTCTTACAAATTTTTCACCAAGTTGTCTTCTTGATACATTTAAAGCTTCTTGAAAAAGTTTAGACAACACATTCAAAAGAAAATCGTCACATTCATATACATCTGACTCATGGTATGATGAGTTACATATACTTTGAAACAGACTTCAACCATACATTTCACATATTTATAAAATTCAAAGTATTTTAGATTAAAATTAGTGACAATATCCCAATGTGGGTCAGTAAGCTTCAAATAAATAAGAGCAATACAACAAAACAATGTCATTAAAACATTATCCTTTAAATTGTTAAATCTAAAATGACACTCTGTAATTTTAAATTGGATGCACTTAGAAAAATGTCATAAAGCGGAAAATATTTGATGAACCAGCTTTAAAAAGAATCAGTTAAAATCTATTGCCTTTAAATTTAAAGTTAGGAATTTTCGACTTCTCACAAAATGTAATCCATTCTACCCTACACCCATTTTTTTTATCACCCCTTGGTACCAAAACCACAACTTGTTTTTATAATTCTATTAGTAGCACTTTCAGCTACAGCAGCATAAGATTTAACAAGTTTGTCTTCTTCTCGCCCTTATCAGCAAACGGACATTGTGATGTACGCAATTTATAATTGATTTCTCATTAGGTTAAGATGTAAGAAATTCTTCAAATTTTTTGTCAAATGACTTCATAGTTGCTGTCCTAACAGACATAGTACTAGTTATTTTTATTAACAGACTTTTATAAGTATCATCAGATGTACTGTCAGTAAAAGAATCATAATTAACTGACAGATTCTTAAAACCATTTATAGCTATATCTAAAAGACATGCTATATATTTTACATAGATACCTTGCTTCTTAATTTCTTTATGAATAAAAAAAAGAATATAAAATTCCTTCGTTATTATGAACATGACTTACTGACATAATCATTTTGTTCTTGTAAATTGATTTTCATTATTACTAATGCATAGTTGATGATTCCTGCAGATTTTTTACTTGTATACATGTTCTTAAGAAGTTGGAAATTTTTAATTTTCGGAGCAAAAGTGACCATTTTTATAATTATTATTGAGCAGAATTTTGTTTCCTAAACCTTAGTATGTTGCTTTATTATTAAAAAGATTAGCATGTTCTACAATGCTGTGTAAAATTTGTTAGGATATCTTACTTGGTTAATTTATTACGAAATTTTAAAAATCTATGAATTTCTTAGTTTTAGTGAAAATGCCTTGCTGAAATAATTTCTGTAAAATAGTTGGTTGTTTTCACATTTGCCTAATGATTTCACATTGATGTCCTTTAAATTAACTTTAACTTGACTCCTGGATATTAAGAATAGCTTAATTAGTTAATTTTTTATGATTTTTTGAAAGTGAAGTAAAATTGACTTTTTGCCTCCCTTTTAATATTTTGACAAATTGAGCTTCGGCTCGTTTTTAAATGAATAAAAATTATATTTACAATTTAGTGACAACCCTGAAAAAAATTGAGTTTGTTATATGTATAACTGGTTGTGTGTGCAAGAGATTTGAAAGTTCCAACATAGTTATTTTAGAAGATAGCGGGTGCCAAAACTACACTTTCCTGGCGTCTAAAAATTGACGCTGTTCCTGATTTTTAAAAAATTCATAACTTCCTAAATATTGGAGATAGAGCATTAAAATTTGTGGTTCTGTTCTGATGAAGGCAAGCTCTATTTAGGGGAATAGTTTAATTTTATTTAATTTCATTATGAAATTTTCATTTAGAATACCTACTTAAAGTCAGTTTAAGGATTTAGAGAACAAAGTTTGTTAATTTAATGTGATTGAAGGGTATTAACCTGTGATCAAGTGAACATAACGTCAGTCAAGTGAACAAATTGAATGTTCAAGTGAACATACTAGGGAACCTAATGACAGGTCAAGTGAACATGCTGGAGTCTCAAGTGAACTTACTGATGGTTTAAGTGAACATGCTGAGCTGTTAAAAATACATAACCTTAAACATTATGAACCACCTGTCATAACGATATTTTTTTGTCTTCTTCTTTCTATAGGATCTCTTGCAACGATTTGAACATATGAAAGTCCAATGCCAGGAGCTGCAGCGTGACCTGACCATGCGCCGGTGTCTGGCCAAGAAAGACGAGGTCATGACACTGGCTGGTAGTATAGAGACGATCCAGAATAACTTGGACTCACATTACAACATCCTGGAGCAGAAGTTACCTCTTCTTGAAAAGGTAGAAAAGATTTATTTCTCATAGACAACTAAATACTGGTGTACACCTTCACACAGGTTGAAAAGTTAAAGATTATATTTAATTTGTATTAAAGAATGTATTCATCGGAGTGTCATTAGGCAAATTTTGCTTATACGGTAGAGAAAATATATATCAATCTTGTTGAAAAGGCTTCACACAGAAGTGATAGAAAAACAATTGAAGTGATAGAGACACACAAGTGATAGAGACACACTGAAGTGATAGAGACACACTGAAGTGATAGAGACACTCTGAAGTGATAGAGACACTCTGAAGTGATAGAGACACACTGCATCTTGATCTAATATTTAATTTTTGTTTTTAAATATATTTTTAGTCATTTAGTTCAGTTTCTATGAATATTTCATGAATAATTTATTGTTTATCAGCACTGGGAAGAAAGCCTAGAGAGATTGAACAATGAGCAAGATCTTTATCAAGGTATTGGACATTTGTTTTCAACCCAACTGATTAAATGTATTTTATTAAAGATTTAAACGCTTTCACAGACACAAACACTAATTAATACCGTAGTATAATTTATAATATTAATTCTCTCTGCCACTACACATCCGCAATATACCAACCACCCAGGCCTTCAAAACTGCACTCAAAAGCATCTCTTTAACCTCTACTACCCCGACTGATTTCCCCCCCCCTCCCCCCCTCTGACCGATAAATGATGCTACTGGCTGCCTTCTATGGCTTGACATGTAAAAGTTCTAGGCTGGGTTGGCTGAATATATAATTGTTTTTATGTTGTTTCCATACAGCTGTTCTTTATTTCATAATTTTATTTTATTGTCACGATTATGCCTCTTTTGCTAATATTATTATGTACAGCGCGGTGAGCCCAGCCCAATGCTGGGGTACCACGCTATATAAGACAACTTATAATAATATTAATATATTGCCCTCAAAGTCAAAGCAACTTCATATTTTAAATATTATCACATCTTCTCAAACAAAATAATTAAGACATGGAGATAAATTTTTGTGTGTGTTTTTGTTTGTATTCAGTACTGATGCCATAAAACAGTCGTTCTCAACCTTCCTAATGCCGCGACCCTTTTAATACAGTCCGTCATGTTGTGGCGACCCCCAGCTATAAAATTATTTTTGTTTCTACTTCATAATTGCAAAGTATTTGTGTTTTCAGATGGTCTTAGGCGACCCCTGTGAAAGGGTCGCGCGACCCACAAAGGGGTCGCGACCCACAGGTTGAGAACCGCTGCCATAAACGAAGGCTTCTTGTGAATTATTCAAGTGTCTTTGAATCTGTGTAAATGAGCTGCTGTAACTGTAATCCCAAATGAACTGACAATCAATGATTGTCCAATGATTTTTCTTGCATGCATTCAGCCCAGATCCAGGATGTCATGAGACTGAAACAAGAAAGCCAACATCTGAGGGTGATAGCCTCACAGCTCACGTCCTTTGTGTCCTCCATTGCCGCTGTAACAGAGAGGCTGGCCCCTAAGTATGGTTTGCACTTTTTTATTTTTCAGTTAGCTTGAGAATTATTTCACATTAAGATAAAAAAAGATTCTTTTATTGATCCAAATAAATTGCATTCTTGCATAAATAGACATTCATTTTCATCAAATGGATAAGAATTCTGAATAAGATCATTTTTAAACTAGAACTAGAACAATTGAACTTAAGTCATCTAAAGTGTTTCTCAAGCCCAAAAAATCAAACATCTATTACCAGTAATAAACCTCACTTAATAATGTAAGATATTAACACATTTCTGGACTTCATATTTATGATTAATTATTAAATAGTAGAAATTCAAATTGATGTCTGGACCATCGAGTAAATATGGAAAGCTGTTGTTTTTAAAGTGTTCAATCTGAACTTACCAAACTACTATATGGTCTGTGTTGCTGGTGTCCTACCTATTCTGCTACAATCCTCAGAAGGTATATCCATTTTTTATCAGAATGCATTTAACATATTGAAAATGTTCTTTTAGTGACAGGGTTATAAGTTATACACATTTTTTGTCAAGTTAGGCTTAGCAAAGTCTGAATCCTCACTGTCGCAATAGTAAAAAAGGGATTTTGAAAAAATTCATAACTTTTGAACCACTTGAGCTAGAAAGTTGATCTTGGTGTATTTGTAATCCATTCACTAGGCTCTATACAGTTGTGGTATTTTCATATTTAAAAAAATGTTTTGGAATTTTTACCTAAGTGCTGACTGTCACCACTATTAGTATTACTATCACCTCTTCTATTGTCATTTAGCATTAGTGGCAGTATCACCTCTTCTATTTTCATTTAGCATTAGTGGCCTGTCAGAAAGCTGAAAATCCTCACTTGAATCAGATTCATATGATTCATTATTATTGTCCGATGTTTCAGCATCAATAATTTGTAATAAAAGCTCGTGTGGTTGCAAACTTGTCAACCTACGTGGTCTTACAACACGTGATGTGCTTGGAGTAGGCGTGGCCATTGCTTTGTTTACAAAATTTTCAACACAAATTGAAAAAAGTCGCAATTTTTAGAAAAACACAAGCCCATCTTCAAACGGTAAGGAAGCAGGAAGGGTTATCCTTCATTTGAGAACATAAAAAAAGTCGGATTGGTCTGGTAGCTGCAAGCAATGAAATAAACTACAGAAATTGTTTATATCGGCGATATATCGTCGCTTGGCACAGACATTTCCAGTCACATCGACGATATATCATCCATTGGCACGGAAAGAGTTAAAGTATTTTATAACGAATTAAATGTGTACATTTCCTCAATTTATTATTTCCCCCCCCCCCCCCAAGGCTTGGTCAGTCCAACCAGTCATCGGAGCAAGACCAGCAAATGGCCAACTTGTTGGAGGAGATCAACTCTGTGCAACCTGACAGCCAGCAAAGGTTGGACTTTTGTTATAGAAAAATGGCATGTCCTAAATATCTGTATCTTCACCATGACCCTACATTTTATTTGTGTGAGTCAGACATTTGAGATGACATATTATGGGGTGTGAGTCATTGTACTGGAACTGCATGTTATTATTGTTATTCGTATTTGTGTGAGTCAGACATTTGAGATTACATATTATGGGGTGTGAGTCATTGTACTGGAACTGCATGTAATTATTCAAAATTATTGTTATTATTGTTATTCGTGTTTGTGTGTGTCAGTCATTTTAGACCACTTTTTATTGATCCTGAAAAGAAAAAAAATCTTTAAATTATACTTTTTAAACAAATTTAATATGTGGTTTATTTGTGTGCATCTTCCAGCTCTTTTTTTTGATGAATTGGAAAATTGAATTGTCTTACATTTTGCTCTGCTTCAAACACCATTTCAGAGTGGATGCCATCCGTGACGCTGAAGAAGAAAGGCAGACCATTTTAGCCAGCCGGACCAATCCTTTGGACTCTGAACTGATCAAAACAAAAGGTCTTCTTCGTGCCCCTTCCCTGAGAGACAAGAAAGGGGAAAGGAGGAAGAGGCTGGAGAAGGAAAATCTCGAAGCCTCCAACCCAGAATTCACAACAAGCAAGACATCTCCATCTTCTTCTGTGGACCTGGAGGTTAGAGACCTTTCAAAATTAGATGCAGTGTCTCCATTTGTGACAAATGGTGAATTAGAAGAAGACCCTACAGGGGTCCACAGCGGCGGTTCTGACCCCTTTAAAATCAAATTAGACACTTTATGCAGCCACCAAGCACCAGGCTGTGATGATAAATGGGTGGAAAATGGCCCAGTTAAGATTTGTACAGATGCACATAGTGATCTCCCTGCTGATGAAGTGCAGGATGAACAGACTGAAATTTCATACAGGGAGCCTAAGCCTAAAGCTTCTAAAGATGGGGACAAATTTGTAAAAAATGATGTGGCTAAGCCAATCGGTTCCAAAGTGCCTCTGCCTTTTAAACCTCATCAGGCGCAAATTGAGGAAAGGATGTTGAAGAAGACAAGAGAGGGGATGCAGAGACAAGAAGAATTGGTTTCACCCAAAGTTGACGGTACCGGTATAAGAAATTTACTTAAAGATGTGGAGAATTTCAGCAAGCGGGAATCCCTGGCAACGCCAAAGAAGATTGAGGTCACCAGCAACGGGGATCGCTTTTGAGGATCAGTCTGCGATATTTAATACTGTTATTTATTAACTGTGACATAGTTTGGAGATAGATTTGACCCTGTGACTCTACTGGTATTATCTATTTTTACACAAATGTATATTTATTTTTTTATTGCAAATGAGGTGCTTTCTCTAGCAATGGTGAAAGTAATCATACAAAAATACCAAATTTTCAGACTCCATAATTCTAGTCCTTTGCCTGTCTGAGCTGTTTTGTTATATATTTTATTTAAACCATATCAAGACCATGCAATTTAAATTTCAAAAGTTAAATTTTGTTCACATATTATTATGAGTTGCCCTTTTTTTTTAAAGGCGTGCCTCAACCCATACCGTGTCATAAAAGAGATTTTTAATATATATTCTCCTTTCTTTTTTTATATGAAAGTTTGTAACTATCATCTCAGAAAATATTGGCGAATTATACTGGTGTATAAGTCGAGAAATTTTAATCGTAAACTTAATTTTAAAATGCATAGTTGACTTATCTACTGGTCAATGCTATTTTTTAATTTAATTTTGTACCTTAAATTAGTTAAATGCAGGGCAATGTTGAGTTATCGGAAATGCTATTTATCTACTGGTAGCTGTACATACCAGGTACACACATGGACAAAAAAACAGCTGTGATACTTTTGGACTGCAATCTGATACCAAGCCACATCATCGTTGACTGCCCGCCGTCAGCCTCTATTGTGTGGAGGAGAGAAAACACTGAAATAAATTGCGGCGAATTAACTTGATACCGGGTACCACATACGACAAGAGAGTATGGGCCAAATGACACCGGCCATGGTTATGTATACAGGGCAGCAATTGCTGCTACTGGCACTGCCAGGTAAAAATGTGACAAGATCTTTAAAATTACAGAATTTCATAGCCCAAAGTTTGACTCTTGACTTATCCATGAGTCATAACATATTTCATAACTACATGAAAAAACTGCCCTCGGCTTATAGAGGAGTATAAAGGTACCGTTAATCACTTCTTTTTTTTCATTTATCAAGCTGTTAAATTTCAGAAAACAAGGAAACTCTCCGCTCTGTGGGGTTGGGGTGTAAAATTCTGTTTTGATTTTAAGGTTGTTTTTTTTTGTCTGGGTTAACATACAGCATTTTTGTCAAATAAAGCTGTATGGAATTGTGTGTTTTAGATATGTATATAATAATAATAATTCTAATTATGCAGGTGTATCATTAATAATGTATTTTATTATAAATTTTGTAAAATTCCATTTTTAAATATTGAAAATGAACTTGATAGCACAATAATAATGCTGACATATTTAGTGGATATACAGAGCTTATGGCACAAATAAATTACATATCAAAGATTGGCTAAATTAAATCTACAGCAATGAAGCCTGTCAAATTGTTTTCAAACTTCTTTATACCCGTACGAGGTTGGGATGAATATTACTTGTATTATTGTAAAAGCACAATCACGCAAGAATAGATAAATGCCTGTGAACATTCATCAGCCAAACTAAAACGGGCCAAAAATAGGTTCTTGCATTGCAACTTAATATTAAGAAATCTACACAGAGTAAAGAAAAACCTGAAGGACAATAAAAAAAATTGAAAGTTTGGGCTAAGAAGCCCTCGACGGCAAAACTACAGAGACAGACAAACTTATCTGTTAATATATAGATCATTTAATTGACAGAAAATGTTAGGCCTAATCAACTATGAAAGTGTCCCATGAAATGAAAGAATTTGCGCATGAGATTAACAAGAAACATAAAAGATTAAAAATAAATTAAATAAAAAAAGATGAAGACTAAGAGGGTCATCAAAGTTTACTACAAAACATGGAGGACTGCGTAGTAAATATTAGCAAGAATGGTGGATATGAGGCATATATGGAAAGAACATGTATATTTTTCAATTATCTCTTTTTTGAACTCAGACCTCCCAGTATTTAAGTTAAAATTAAAACACCACTACCCTCCCCACTATAAATTTAAAAAAGAAGAGATATATCAATGTTTTTTTACTTTTCTATTTGTACATTGGCATTAGTATTTTTATATCATGACTTTATTTAAAAGGTATACTTTTGTCCAAGTAGCTTCTCTATTTGCTAAAGTTAAAGCTCATTTCAAAAGCGCTATATAAAATCTTTAAGTAAGTTGCTAGAACATCTAAGAAATTTGCATCTTTAAATCAGTCTGTACTTAGTAACTCGGTCATACTCAATGGTTTCCTGGACCATTTTATTTATTAGGTAGCTAATTCAGTTATCTCAAACTGCTCTAATTGGTAATATTTAGTTGTTGTTTTTTAAAACTGCAACCTTTTGATTAGGCTCTTAATCTTGCCAATAGTCACCTGTAAAATTTATTGGGAAAGACTGCACTACCGGTACCTCATTATATCAAACAATAACAGTGCATTATTCTTACTGAGTTGCTGATGAGCATAAAATCTTAACCACATTGTGGGCTGTTATGCCTAATCGATACTAACATAGTCATTTAAATTTAATGAATGATCTAGGCACAAATATACCTTTTTTCCCCAGACGCGCGCATACTGTTGTGTCAGAATTTCATCTTCCTTAGATGAAACTTTATTCACCAGCTATCAGTGTCAGTTAAGTTGGAAAAAAAAGATGACCTTCCACATCTACGGCTTAAAATACAAGGAATGATCCACCAGCTAACCTCCGTGTTATATGTAAATAGACATGTCACCTTTTATTCACATATCACAGCATTTCACATCTGTTGGTAAATAATGCGTGAAAATATAATTATTTTTGTAAACAAAAAAATTAAAGTTCATGGAAGTAATAAATATGATCTTTGTAAATGTTTTGAAATTAGGCAACAAATTGAACAAAGAAGGTCAGGGTGGGGGCTTTGTTTTTTGTTATATTAAATTTTAATTATTGAAATTATATCTTTCTAAAATAAATGAACAAAAAGGCATTATGGAAGTTATTCAGGAACTTGATTATTCTTATTTGGTTAGTTCCGTCCAATTTAGTCTTGTAATTTGTAAAAGAACCAGCTTTTCCAATATTTTGTGGTTTGGAATACACCACCATCCTCTTTGGCAGCTAGGTACGAGTTTTAGTCACAAGCTAAATCCATCCACTGACCAGTCTCAATTGCAATCAATGTAAAATACAGACGTTATTGTTATGTAAATAAATCTAACCATGATGTTATCATACCGTATTCATAATTTAAATTTCGTAAAATGCTAATGATAAAATAGATTTGTTTGTAAAATAAATTAAATAGTCTCTCAGTTAAAGTTCTCAAGTTTCCATTTCCACAGCCATGTTTCTCATCTACAAATGTTCAAATTGTATTTATTGAGTTTAGAACTAGAAGAATTTCAAGTGATGTGTTAATTGACTAGATGTAGAAGACTAGTAATAGTGATTGGTGATGCCCTTAGATTCAAAGATGTAGATAAAATATATTCTCCTCTGATTCATTCTGATGCCAATAACTAAGAATCAAGAAGTAAGTATAACATTGTGCTCCTCAAGGTTTTTTCATTTTTAGGGGGGTGGTGAGTTTACATTGTGAGTGAATTTTTGTGCTTTTTCTCTATACCAATTAATACCAAGTACATGTTTGAATTTTTCAGTTTTTTGAACCCCTGGGCATATGCCTTTAGGCTGTTGTCCTACTGAATGGCAGACACTATTGTAATTGTACCATACCTACAGCTCAGATCAGCTTTGTCTATAACTTTATTTCTTTCATAAACGAAAATTAAATTTATTTTAAAAAATACCTATACTTGTTTACTTATGAGAAAGATATTATATATATAATTTATATTATAAATCAGTACGGTTTATATATAATTAAATATTCAGTCTGAGCTTTGAGCCAAGCAAATGTAAGATGCATTTTTATTCAAAACTTTAACTATGTAATTATTTCCTTATGGGATAGGGGAATTTATCTGGAAAGGAACAAATGGAAGAAGCTCAGCAGTTGTCTAGAAATTATTTCTTTATCTGCAAAAGCGTAACAACTTATTCATGGGCTTTCCATAAAATAGGTGTTCAAGATTTCCCTATTCATTCCAGAGGGAAAATGTAGCTCACACTCAAATTTTTGGGGGTTTAGTTTAAGATATGGTGCTTGGTTATTGAAGATAATGTTACAACAGATTGCCCAAATCCAATAAAAACCAGTGAAATTATTTAGTTACCCCCCAAAATAAATCCCCCCCTAGTACTGGTATCCCCATATCATCCAGTAAGTTTTCTAATAAATTTAAATAGAAGTTATAGGAAGTTAAAATTTAACTCAGGTAGCTGTATGATAGTTGATGCTTTGGTATAAATAAACAGGCTTAAGTTAAGTAATTGAGTTGATGTTCAGGGAGGGAGGAGACTTTATTGGAAGTGATTGACCTTGAAGTTTACTTAAAGTATGGATGAAATATTTGTCTACAGCTGCAACAAACTGCATAATAAACTTTTTTAAAAAGTTGAAAAATTGTATTATTTTTTTTTTCATTAATATACTAATTGTAATAGCAGATGTTTACTTATCATTTTATTTTTAAAAACTTGGTAAGGTACAGATAGTCAAAATGTGACAATTTTAAATGTCCAGAAATAAGGTGTATATTTTTCATAAAGTAAATTTAGTTACACATTACATTTGTCTTATATTATCTTCTTTTAAGCCCTCTTTTTAACCTAACAATTGTACCAGTAAACTGAACTTTTAATTTTTGGTTTTGAAGATTTGTAAATAATAAATAATTCAAATTGAATTTAGAAAAATCCCCTTGGAAATGCATTGTATTTGGAGACTTTCCTAAACCAAGAAAAATGAATATATCAAAAGATTTTTATAAGGCTTTTTTTTTTCTTTTAATTTTATTTATTTCAATAGGACAGATGGATTAGACCTACAATTTCAAGCAGAACCATTTCATACTCATGCACTCATCATTCAGCTTAATGCAAACACCACCATCAAGCACTGCAAATATTTCTTATACAACAATACTTGTACACTAATATTCCAATTCCATACACAAATTCAAAAAAAAAAAAAAAAAAAAAAAGAAAGAAAAATTGGGAAGAAAAAAAAACATCAAGGCGACAATAATAGTAACTTGCATCAGTTCAAATTACATATTTGACTGATTTTAATGCCTAGCAATGTTTTGCAGAAATTTTGTGGTTCATATTTCTCTTTTATAATACTAAATATTAAATTCAAACTTGCTGGTGTACTATAAAAACAGGTTGAGAAACAAGAGTCACAACCTCTAATTGGAATAAAATTCTTTCTTGCATAGATCTACAACAAAAATAACCTCTCTAAAATAACCTAAGAGTTAACAGTCAAAACTGTAAATGTCATACTTGCACACCCTTCTTTGATATTCAGACATGCACATAACTTTATAACAATTTTAAGACAACTTCCATCAAGATTCATCAGTGCAAACAAGTTTATTCAAATGCAACATAAGTTACTATGGAAAATAAATTTCTCAGGACAAATATTGAATTAAAAAGACTACCTTAATTTGGACCCCTTATTCTCATTACAGTACCCTAAAGTTTTAATGACTAGGAATAATGCCTAATCCTACCCAATTTGGTGAATAAAGCCCCAAAAAATGACATTATATAATAAAAATAGACTCAAAAAACACACTGCTTTAAAAAGCAAAACAAATTAAGTTATTGAGAAGTAATAGCACAAATGGCACCCACAAGATTCTTTTTTTTTAAAATTCTAATTAAACACCTCAAAATCATTTATTTGCTCAAGAAAAAACTTTAATTCTTTTAGAATGGAAAACTGTAATTAATGAATGAAAACGATAAATGAGCAGTATAGTATTGCCATGAACCATCATGAGTCTTTCATGATGCATCATTTTAAAAGAAGTTATTCATACCCAGTAAAGATGCATTTATGACAGGATTTTACGTTGCCTGCATTGGCCATGTCCGAATTCTAAGTCAAATTTGAGAAGTTAATAGATTTTTTTATCATTAAAATTATGATGTAGGTCATACATTGTCCAATTAATGTCACTATGCCAGTTGCCTAGTCCTTGGAAGATTTGATGCCTACAGGTGTTTCCTCACCCATTGATTTCATGACAGTCACCTAGGGATTACAAAATACATTTTAAATTCATACAGTGAAGTTATTTTTAAGCTCAGTGGAACCTGAAGTGATCCTAGGCTCTATATGTGCTTTACTCTGATCAAACATTTATGGCAAACCACTTAACTCATCCAATTTGGGTAGTCATTCAATGACCAACCCAACAATAACATAATACAGACCTTTTTACCCCCGAACTCCTAAAATCGCCTTAAAATCTTAATAGCTAACAAACATACACTCTATATGTTTACAATAAGTACTCACATCTTGTGTCTAGAGGAATGAGTTAAGTGGGTGTCAAAAAAGATCCTAAAGCTAAGCAATAAGGAATCAAGCTGAACATTTTTTATAGACAAAAGTCATGAAAAATGTTAATATATTAGGCACCATCGGCGAAAACTATATGAAAGTAATTAAATTATAGCTACATATGACAATATTTAAATTAATGCTAAACATTGATTTAGTCAAAGATGCATGAATTATAGGCTATATACAAAAAGACTGGGACAAATATCACAAAATAAGAGCTAAAAATTAATTACCTGAATAGCTTCTCCCTTTTGCAATCTTTCACATATTTCCTTTCCAATTTCATTATCAGGACATTTTAAATCCTCGCGTGTTTCACCATTGTCATCCATAAGAGAGAGGAAACCATCATCATCTTTATTTATGCACTAGAAAGAAAAGTAAAGAAAATATCATTACATTTTAAAATGAACAAGTTTAAAGACTTAACATCCAAAGGCTTGGTGTACAAATGAGCCAAGAATGAAATCCATTAAATTTATTGTTTACCACCAACAAGAAAGCTCAACTTTACAGCCGATGCAGAATGTTTTAATTTTAATTTCATTGCCTGACACGTCAGTCACAGATATGGAAGGTGAATAAAGTAGAATCACTTTCTCCATTTGCTTTTTTAAAATGCATTTACTACATGTCTTGATTATACCATACTACCAAGAATGGCACAGAAAACAGTATACCTGACTGCAAGTTGGAGGACGGTACTTATTGTAATTTTTGCTCAATATTTCACCAATAACCCCCATGCAGTTAGAAAATATTCTATGATTTTTTTTATTTAATCTTTAAAAAAAATATATGCACAAACCTCATAATCCTTACGAATGACAACAGGCACTGACATGTTGTGGGTCGAGGGGCATATATCTTCATACTTTTTACCAGTAAACAAATCTATTCCAACAAGATGAACCTGTGAAATAAAATTTTGGAAATTATTTAAGCATCAAAACAGAGAAGCAATAAAAGCATACAATTTAGTGAGTGATGTCTACTCATGTGGTCTTTTGACTTAATTAACAGTACTACAACTGATTCCAACCCCTCCACCAAATTCAGTTCTTTCAATTCACAGTGCAAATGACATGTGTTCTTTGATTCAATGCACATCACCCAGGAACTTCTTGTAAGTCTTTTAGTATGCTTTTAGTATGGTTCTATCATGTGTTGGTCAAAGTGCAAAAAATCCAGGAATTTATTGCTAATATTACTGGCTATGCCTGGAATTTATGGTGAAGAGCATGAAGAAAAAATTCACTGCGGTCATCTCTTTTTATATAATATTATTTAGCGGAGGGGGTGCAACTTCTTTGGAAATAAACACTATAAATAAAGCATTTATAAATCATTGAAACATCTGATTAAACAACCATTATTTAATATGACTAAACAATATAATTGTATTTTTTTAAAAAAAATTTTTTTATTAAATTACTTGTTAGGACAATTATTCTTTATAAAATAAGAAATTTATCAATTTGCCAATTGGAATTCCTCTTCTTAAAAGTTTATTTATCAACTATTAGATAAATAAACACTACAAGTTATAAGGGTGTATCAATAGACCTTCATTCATACTATAATTAATTTAGTTTATTGGAGATTTAATGGGTATGTTACACTGTAAAATTGCTTTGCAAGTTGGTAATATTTGTCATAGAACATGAAAAAATAGCATTGTCAAATTTGGTTTTTGATGTTCTTATTGGAGATTTTCAATTTGTTATATTGTGTTTTAATTGAAATTTATTTCAATTTTCAGTTCACTAATTTTAAAATTTAATTTTTAATATTTTGTATACTTTCAGCTGGACAAGATACCATCCGTTTTTCATTAAATATTGCATACATTTTTATGATCTGCATTTTATTTATTTTAAATTTACCTTACTTTTAGATGGACATTGTCTGTTTGTATTTAAAATTTTGTCAATAGCTTAATTGGTTTATTAATTATGTTACTTTTTGTAAAATTAAATTTTTGTCAATTGCCGTTATCCACGCCATATGCTCAAAGTCATATTTTATCAAATATAAGTTAATTCAAATTTAATGTGTCTTGTTCTGTTAAACGTTGTATTTTAAATGTCTCCTACAAATTTTAGCGCGCTAACTTTAATCGCCAAACAGACAAAATAGTACAAAAAGAGTAATAATTCAATCAGTTTAAAAAATTAAATACAAAGCCAAATAGTGGGGCAAAATAAATTACTAACAAAATTTCATAACTTTTCTCCTATAAATGATAGAAAGATTAAAAGATTATCTTGGTGTCATTGGAATGCTTAAAGCCAGCCCTTTCCAATGATATGCTCTTTGTGTATGTCAGATGTATTAAAACACATTTGAGCTGCAGTACCTACATTTGGCCCAGAATTTAGAGCATAAAATTTTTAAGTGACTAGGATTGAATGGGATATGTAGCACTACACATTCTATATTCACACTTTGAACACAAGCCTATTTATAAGTTTACCTTAGCATGACCATGCTTTCCTGTCTTTGAGGTTGACATCTCAACAATTTTGCAGGGACGTCCCTTTAGCACAACGTGACCATTCTTTCTGAGGGCGCTGCATTGCTGGGGGAAGGTTTGGGATGCACCAGCATCTGCACTTTCAAAGGTCTCTTCATGATCAACCTCTGCCATTGCTGACACTCTTCTAAATATTTAATATTCTAAATATTCAACAACAAAAAATTAATTTTAAAAAATGGCAGCAGAATTATAGACCTATATAAATTTTTTTTCAAAATCAGTTCGGCCTACTGAAGTTTACTCCCTACTTTTCCATTTATATTTTTGGGGAGAGTGATTTACATTAACTGAAATTGGCTAACGGACAAGGCTGACTATGTCTTTTACAGGATCCATGTCATGGAGGTGTCCCAGGTTTTGGTATTCAAAAGTATTTGATTTTTATGTAAGTTCTTTTTTTTTTTTTTCTAGTGATGGACGTGTTGCACCACATATCAGAAAATTATGTTGATATTTCCTATTAAATTGTGACATAATAAAAATGAATAGCATATGAGTACTTCTTTTTTACAACCTACAACCTTTTACAACCTATCTAAAGACAGCACTTTTAACACATCCTTTTTCAAGTGCTGGTATTCACCTTGGGGCATCAGCAATAATGAGTATCGCAGACCCGTTTACTTACGATTTTGGTGTATAATGTACGATTTTGAGGTGTATACATTATATATATTGTATGTTTATTTTTTACTATTGAACTATTTGTGATGATATTGTATGATTTTAAGACTGAGGGTCTGGTATCGCATCGTAAACTAAAGTTCGATACGTTTAGTATGAAGTATATTAAAATGGTTAATTTCACACTATTAGTGCCGCGATGTCTCACATGGCCGCCATCTTGGTTGCAGCAACCCGTAAAATTAAGAATAAAACGTTAAATAATAATGAAAAATTTCCTAAATGTATCCCTAAACCTAGCCTGAACCCTAAATCTATCCCTAACCTAACCTGAATCCTAAATAAATCTATCCCTAAAGCTCTAAAAAAATATATCCCTAAACCTAACCTGAACCCTAAATCAAATCCCGCTGGGCACTAATAGTGTGAAATAGCCTAAAAATGAAATTTGCCATTAGTTTTAATTAAAATTCAGCGTACAAGTTACACAAAAATGAAACAGATCCTAAGTGATACCCCAAGACTCAACACGGCTGAAAAAAAAGATGATCGCTTAAAATGCAGTCTTTTGATTCGTTGAAAATCACAACGTACCCATATGTTAAACTTAGGTACCCAAGCCAAAGGGAGACTACTGCTTAAATTGTAATGGAAATGTGTGTATGCACAATAGTTTAGGAAATATGTGATAACTGTGGTTCAGAATGAATTTAGGAGGCATTTAAACCATAATATTTTCATGTAATGTTTAAAAACGTGTGCAAAATCTCAGTTCCATTAATAAGAATTTACCAGGGGAGACCCCTCCCAAAACCCCTTCCATTACTTTAAATACCTAAATAACAAAAACAAAATGATCTACTGGGGAAATACCAAAATAAATAAGAAAAAGTAATTATCCAGAACCTGTGTCCACACTTTCAAAAATATACGGAAAAAAAACATCCATTTTAAGTGAGCAGACGTAAAAATCAAAATCTTTTAAATAAGGAGATATACACGGATGTTGACCTGGGGAAACCTCCATGCGTGTATACTGTGGAAAACATTGCCAGTCTTATCGCTAATCCACAATCAGCATAGGAAGGGAAAAGATTGCAGCTTGTACTAACTTTTCGGTTTGCATGCATCCATATGTTTTCAACATTTTGTGTGTGGACACCAGTGCTATTTAGAGCAACAAAATTTTCAGTGTCTGATCTGGTTTATGTTGGCATAAGCCACCCATCCGTCTTTCTATACAGTTATAGTCATATAAACTTAAAGTTAAAGTAGTGATCGCAAGTCGGTCAGGTACTTTCAAAAGAAAACAGCGCCCATTCAATCATTAAATGACTATCACTAAAAATCCAGTGGCCCTCTCTCCACTTAAAAAAACAAACAAGATTTTTTCATAACCAACGCTCAAGTGGCAAATTACCCAATTTCGAAACTTATCCACGAGTCTGACAAATGTAATAAAGTTGTGGACCTTAGGCCTTATTTTATAAAAACCTACTAAAACTGCATACTACTATAAAAATAAATGACCAATGGGTTTGTGAACATTAATGAAATCTTTATTAGAATTCACTAAGATTCTCACATATAGCAGATTATCAACATTGGTTGATATTAATTAATGAATTAAAGACAGACTTTCTTAAATTTTTCACAAATTATGGCTGTTGTTGACGTCGGGCGATTGGAAGATAGTAGTCTTAATTTTGCCAGTAAAATATATATATTAAAACGTTTTGCAATCACAAACTTTAGACCTAGTGATGCTATACCAGATAGTTCAAAAGTGATTAAAGGCTGTTGACTTTTTTAATCCTGCTTCTAGCTAGATAGTTTGAGAAGTAAGGAAAAAATGTGACCAAGATGGCGCTCGCTGGTTTACAACAAAATAAAACAACTTTCACAATCTAAGAACGTTTAGCTACACACAGAATAAGAATTAGCATGTACAAATTTTAAACATAAATGTTCTATTGATATTTTAAATGCTTGTTTAGCGTCGTATATTTCCTTTGAAAATAGTAAATAACTTCTACCAGCAATTAAAAATATTCCATACCAAAATTGTAACTCACGTGTAGGAGGTTTAGGTGCCGGGGAGAAAAGGATGCGCATGCGCCCCACGTGTGTAACGGGGTACGCCACCTGTTGAGAATGTTTCGGGAGTTATTTTCTCTTAGGAGTCGTAACTTCTTGTACTAGACCAGTGGCCGGCAAACTCATTAGTCAACAGAGTCAAAATATCAGCAGCAGGACGATTAAAAAAATGTTGAGAGCCAAAATTCTTTTCAAGAACCATGATTTTCGGAGTCAAAACCGATTTGTGGCCGAGCCGCACTCAGGTCGTTAAAAAGAGCCGCATGCGGCTCGCGTGATTTGCCGACCACTCTACTAGACTTAGACTTATACTAATGCATTATTTGTCATTCACCAATTTTGCTTTCTCCTTATTTTGAATAAGATTACAGGAGAAAAGTATCTGTATTTCTTGCCACAGGGAAATTCTCATGAAGCTATGTTATGAGCGAAACAAAGTATGGGCATGGAAAAACCTGCAAAAGGGACGCAACAAAGCAACCAACGTGTCGGCAAGCCTTCTTCAGCAAACAAACAACAGTAAACAATATAAAATTTAAAAAATAGACACTTAGGGTTAGGTTTATTATCCAAAAGAACAGCAAGAGGAATGTGATCATAAGTATGTGAGATTGTTCAAACAGGCAAAATGGGACGGAAGAGAGGAAAAGTAAGTCCACTCTGCGATTGGTCGTAACAATGAAAAAAAAAAGGGGGAGGGGGGGAATAGGTTTTAACAAGTGAATGAGAACATGACATTCATGCCATGTAATATCAATAATATGATGTTATCACTGAGATTTTTTTTTACCCCCCCCCCCCCAAAAAAAAAAAACACCAACAAACTTCCTATGTTATGAGAATCTGAACCCACCCACCCCGTCCCCAAACAACCACTTCAAAGTTGACGTCGTGAGGCACGCCTATCCACCCTTGGTGCATCCAATTTTTTTAGCCCCACATGAGCACCTTAATTGAAAGGTTTCATGCCCCCCTCCCCTAGGGATTTTTTTTTAAAGTCACCATGCTGCCGTCGGGAAGTTTGAGTTTCTCTATAGAGGACTTATAATCTGCAAATTACCCCACTGTCCGAAACACTGCGGTAACTATCTCTCGTATGTTGTGGCTGCGCGCGGGTAAACAATCTATGAAGCCACCTCACTAAACAAATTAGAGCTCGGACATACAACATAAAGCAACAGAGGCGTAGCTAGAGGGTTTGGCGCCCGGGGGACAAGATTCATGTTAAAGCGCCACCCTCTCTCTTTTCAACTCTCAAAACTATTATTTTCATCAATAAAACAATATCTAAGCCCATTTTGGCGCCCCTACTAGTCTGGCGCCAGGGACATCTGTCTCCCTCTGCCCCCTTAACTACGTCTCTGTAAAGCAATTATTCTAAACCAGGGGAGCCTGCAACCCCTCTGGTGCAAGAAGCGCTGCCAAAGTGTTCGGGAAGAACCAGAAAATCAGAATTGATTGCATTTTTATTTACAGAAGCACTCGACAGCAGCAGATGTCTTTGTGGTGAATTTTGTTTGCACATTATTTGTACTGAAGGGAACCTATCATAAATGATTATTTTCATAGTTGTATATGTTTTAAATACATTTTTTCGGCAGCAGAGGGTTGATTGATTTGATTGATTTGAGTACTTACTTAGCGCTCATTCCCATGCTATGTTAGCTTTCTCACGGCGCTCCGATGTCCTAAACTTTCCCGTCAACAACAACAACATGTTCGGAATCTCTTAAAAGTCTGTAAGCGTTATTTAATAAAGTAATATTATATTATAAAATCCTCTTTTTTCCTTAGTAAATCTATAATTCGTTGTGGTTTGTTTTTTTAGCATTGAAAATAAAAGAATAATTTACAACAAAACTTCAAAATTGTGTGCGGTATTATGCACTGCATAGCCCAGTGATCTCCTACGTTTTTGTTATATTGTGCCAAAGGAGGATTTCTAATTCATTCAGTGTGCCATAAACCTACAAGTCTGGCTTATGAGACAATCTTTTAGTAGTCTCCCGCGTGCCATTGAAAATCGCTCTGCGTGTCAAGTCCGGCACGCGTGCCGTAAGCTGTCAACCGTTGATGTAGCCTACTCATATACTTTGATAAATAACCTTTCCGCAGGTTCGTCCTCATTGAAGCGCTCCCTACCTCCCCATTGTCATAACCTGTCAAAAATCTCAGAACCTTTTTTGAACTAAACAAAATGTTGAAAAATTAACCACTAATTAAAATGGCTGCACCTATTGGTATACGTGTACCAGATTTGAGAGGTTGGGATTAAAAAACTATTTAAAATATTTTTGTTGGGTTTGTAAGACCAAATGAGGTATCAAATGAAAGATAATTGAATGTACTATACGTTTGTAAACTTAATTCTTCATTTTAACTTAAATAAACTACTACAAATGACATCCGAATAGCATTAGTCAAAATGGACCAGGACACGCAGCGCCCCCTTTCGGACCCGCGACACATTAAACTGAATGCTATTCGGATGTCTTTTGTGGTAGTTTATTTTAGTTTTAAAAAAACAGGAGAAAGCTGGGACTCTCAACGGGGACGAGAAGGAATGTTAACAGGAGAAAGCTGGGACTCTCAACGGGGACGAAAAGGAATGTTAACAGGAGAAAGCTGGGACTCTCAACGGGGATGAAAAGGAATATTAACAGGAGAAATTTGTGTAAATATAATTTTGTAAAAGTCGCGATCGAATACAACTGAGTGGTGAAACCTATTGTGGTGGGGGAAAGATCACACGGGCGGGACTTTCCAATTTTTAAAATAACATTGTGTGTGTGTGTGTGCGCGCGCGCGCGCGCGCGTGTGTGTGTGTGTGTTTACGCGCGCGTGTGTGTGTGTGTCGGAGGACGGGATAATGGGGCGTTTACCCCGGCCGGCTTGAAGTAAAGATGAATACGCGTGAGATGACACATGGCAGTCACATACAAGATGCGGATAAGAACACCACTTGGCACAGTTATCCATGCATCATTTTCCGGGAGGAACTCTTAAAGGGTAATTAACTTTTTATAACATTCCGTTAGGGGCCGGGTGCTCCGAATTGTTTTTTTTTTCCTCTCTTATAATTCCTTTAATAAAAATGAAATATCAAGCGATTGGGAGAGGGCTGAAAATTTGTTAAAACATGCATACAAGTAACTCACTTTATAAGAATCTCAATTAGTGCCCACCCCCACCCACTTTTTCCTTTCCGAAGGCTCGCAAACGCAAATTTTTTTCGCCACCCTGAACTATTTTAATATTTTTATGACCCACCTGCTTTAAAACCGCAGATTTATTTAAACTATTTCAGAAATAACAAAAGAAAATATTACGCACCAAACGCACTTGTGATATTTTTCTTCTTTTAAGAATCTCATTTAGTGCGGTTATCGGGTAGTATAATTAATGAAATCTTATTTTCTTCATCTTCCCCTTGATATAAAAAAACAAGAAAAAACTATTTCAGAAATAACAAAAGAAAATATTACGCACCAAACGCACTTGTGATATTTTTCTTCTTTTAAGAATCTCATTTAGTGCGGTTATCGGGTAGTATAATTAATGAAATCTTATTTTCTTCATCTTCCCCTTGATATAAAAAAACAAGAAAAAACTGATTTTTGGCGGTTGGGGCTGAAAATTTGATCTAATATATTATCATCGGCAACGAGTCTATGTGCCAAGTTTCAGCTCGATAGGTTGATGGGAGGTGGGTCAATTAGCCGTCCGAAGATTTTGCCAGCCGGCCACAACCAAAAGAGAAGTTAATATAAAGGATTTCAAAGTAACGCCAACCATCTACCGACTCACTCCAGCTTAGAGGCTATCCATTTAGTACGTATGCAAAGAGTCAAATTTTCGACACCCCTACCCCCCCCCTGTTGCACGCGTACTTTTTTTACACCCCCAATGCATACGTACAAGAAGCTTTTGCCCCCCACCCCCCACCCCAAATAAATTAATTAAATAATTAAATGCCACCAACGACATTAAATAATGTATAGATAATTGTGCAACAACAGGGGAAAAATGTGTCGTGGATTTACACCACTGACTGTTTGGCCAGCCCGGTGGTTCCCATGATTTACTCCACGTCGTTATGGGTGACACACTGCCCCTCGGACAGAGCCATGACAATGGGGCGAAGGAGGTAGACATAGTGGGCGCGAACATCATGAACGCCAAAAACGTCGTTAGATACGATGTTAATAGTGAATACGGGTGGATGGGTCACGTTAAACTAAGAGAAGGACAATCTTATTCTAAACACGGAGAAGCAGCCCCGTAGGCCGTAAGGTGATACATTAAGACAATGAAAAATTCCGACAACTCCTGCGACGCTACTGGTGCCAAGCTGTATCATCCATATATGATGTTCCCTTGGGTTATCCAGGTACGCGGAGAGAGGCGATTTGCTGTTAAGGGAACCAGCTTATTGTCCTGCAGGAAAAAAACAAAAAAACAGGCCTTGTGATTTCGTCCTGCGAAGTCTACATCATCATCACATTATGACGGGCAGATGCCATTAAAATAATAGCTAATCAAAATATAAAATCCCATAAACTTCAGAAAAACAAAGGGCGCTAAAAATCATATTTTTACTGGTCCGCGTATTTTTACTGGTTTCTATAATATATTAAGTGGCACCATTTTCCGGCTTCGCCTCAGGTGCCGCAATGCCTCTGCATGGCCCTGTCCTGGATTGTTTCGGCTTCCTTACGGGGGCGCCACGAAATATTACACACTTTCATAATTTCATTACAATCCGTGTCACAAATATAATTATATGGGAGATATGTAATATGGAAATTATTACTTATGGAATATGTAGCGTATTGTAACTTAGGGAGAACTGGCCGATGAGAGGCGAGCAAGAAGAGAAGAATGGAGTCGAAATAATAATATGATAGTTTAAATTTACGAAATTTGTGTATATGAAGTTAGGTTGAACAGAAACGTTTGTTTTTAAATGAAGATTTATAGTGTATTGAAATACTTATGATACATTACAAGAGTTTTTGGATTTAGTATTTTCGGCACATGAGATGTAGACCTATTTCAAGTATTAACTATTATTATTATTATCATTATTGTGATTGTCACCGTGTGTGTAATAAATAAAGTATAGTGAGTCACTGTTATTAATCATTTGAACCACTACGCCTCTGTTATAGTTCATAAGACATTGTGATTGTGACAGTGACATTTAGCGGTCGTTGTGCAAACACTTGAGTAACTACTGTTTTCTGAAACTAGATTTTTACCCATGCAACCCATAATGTTATTTTGTTTATGCATTCGATATTTGTTAGAATTTTAAAAAAGGGCATCTGGTGCAGGGAATTTAAAAAAAAACTGAGGAACCTCTGCCGTAGCCGGTGTGGGTGGGGGGGGGGGAATGATACGTCACACGCAAGTTGAACATATGGTGGACGAAATATTACTGTAATAATGCTATTAATGGGTACTATTTGAGCGAAATCTATCCATCCCTGTGGCGCATGCAGGGCTGTAGCCTGCATCACTACTTCCTTCCACGCTGACATAACTAATGCTTTTCCTTTCCTTTTACAGTATTCGAGGTGTAAATATGCAATTTTTGGATTGTCATAATTTCAGGATGATTATTGTATAAATTTTAAAAGTACGTACCTTCTGTCGAGACTCCGCACGTGTACGCAAAATAAAAAATCTCCAAATTCGACAATCTCCTCTTCCCATCAGTGCGTCCGTACTTAATGCATGGCCCCTTATTAGAAATGATTCATTGTCATGTATATTGAGGCCTAACTTCTAAATCAAATCTAACATGAAATTTTTGTGATAGAAATCAGAAAAACATGAATTTATTGACATTACTCTTAATTGTCCCATAAACAAGCATTAAATTATATGTACATGCACTCGCGTAGCTAACGTTAATGTCAACCGAGCACACGATGATTTTTGTCGCCACTTTCATTGAAAAAAAAATGCAGTTGACCGATAATGCCACCCCTAAAAAAAAAAAAAATGCCGTCTGGGGCGAACCGCCCCCACCTCCTACGTCATTGTATACCTGTAAAATGTTACGCGAAGACCGACGCGTGCATGGAACGTTCGAGTTACCCAATATAAGCCTAAAATAAAAGATATTTCTGTGCAATAAATTAGACTCACACAGTTGCACTTAATCTATGTAAAGAATGTGCTGTATGAAAATAATATAGGTTTAAGACCTGCTCAGACATTACTTCATTACGGTACTTACAACATTACTGGTGTATGCTCCCATCGATCGTGACCTTGACAATGGGCAAGTGGAATGAACAAATTGGCGATACCGCTGAGTTCATTGGTGCTACACGCGTTCCTTTTATTAGTCATATAATTGTAACAGCTTTGATATTTTAAGTAATTTTAGCGACATTTATTTTATACGTTTTAGTACTGTAGTACTAATAGTAGGCTACATTTTTGAAATAGGGTGTTTTTTATAGAGTAATTTTATATATAGGCTAGTTCTAAAGGCAAAAAAACGTGATCATGTCACTCCACTAATCCACTCACTTCATTGGCTTCCTATAAAGGCACGCATTGATTACAAACTGTCTGTTCTCTGTCATAACTTTTTCTCCAATTCCTGCCCTTCCTATCTAACCGAACTTCTTTCTGTCTATTCACCCCTTCGACAGCTTCGCTCCTCCGCAGACACGCGTATTCTGTCCGTTGCTAAGACATGTACTAAAACATATGGTGAACGATCTTTCTCTTTCTGCGCCCCCAAACAATGGAATTCTCTTCCACTACACATCCGCAATATACCAACCACACAGGCCTTCAAAACTGCACTCAAAACACATCTCTTTAAACTCTATTACCCCGATTCCCCAAATCTGACCGATAAACGATGCTGCTGGCCGACGTCAATGGCTTCACATGCAGTGACGTAGCGAGCTTAACTCGCGCCCGGGGCACAATACCTTTTTAGCGCCCCCCTTCCATTCGAAAACCATACAATATTATATGTAAAATATACCATTTGGCGCCCCTTTGTGAGTAGCGCCCGGGGCAGGATGCCCCCCTTGCCCGCCCCTCGCTACGCCACTGTTCACATGTAAAAGTTCTGGGGTGGGTGGGGTGAATATGCATTTTTTTTGTCTCTATACAGCTGTTCTGTATTACATAAATGTACTTTATTTTATTGTCACGATTATGTTTCTTTTGCTAATATTTTTATGTACAGCGCGGTGAGCCTAGCTCTAGGCTGGGGTACCGCGCTATATAAGACAACATATAATAATAATATTGTTTTATTTTGCACTTTTTAGTCTTAGAAGATGTAAAACACAAATCAATTTACTGGAAAATGCGGTGGTCACTCAAAGGTCAGTGGATGTCACTGGCGACCTACTTATCATGAAGGGTTGTTTATTGTTATCGGGTTTGGGTTTGTCAGCCCAATTGGAGATCAGGCAGTGTGTCAAAATTGAGTGAGATGCAAGATTTGACCGCACACAAACTAACAAACAGACAGGGTGGCCTAAGAAAAAGCGGACAAAAAATCATACAAAATCATGACATCATTCAATTGATTATTATGGATGCATGAAGTAAACTGTTTTTTTTTTCTTAAAAACATTATTAAGCACGAAAAACAGAACAGAGCAAGTCCATAGTGACCATAGCGACGCTGCAGTGGGAGCGTTTTGTTGAAGAGGACCTGTTATAAGGGATGACGTATTTTGAGACACACTTTGCCCGCCTTCCACGTGCAGGACCTCTTTCAAGTCGGTCCCGTGTTGGGGCGGCTAGAAAAAATATCCCTTTGATGATACTTTTGTTTACTATCATCCGTTTCTGTGGAACATGATAGAACAATCTAGAAAATGTGGGAAACAGTAAGACTGTGTGTTCCATTTCCAGAATGATCATCTGAAACTGCCTATAAAAAGGGCTGACCGATAGAGAGGGGAGAGATTTTTCCTTTCCTTGATTACGAGGCATGCTATGTGTCATTATACTTTGTTGCGTGTAGAGATTTTTATTTCCTCGTACAATTTTGTGCTCATTGTATTTTGATATACAGTACCGGTACCAGCAAATCTGTAAGTTTATAATTTTAATTATATTTCTCTTGCTGTTATTATTTAATTGAAGTTCACAAATTAAAAAGTTACTAATTGTAATTAGCTCTGGTCGTTTTATTTGTTATTATTTTTAACCTTTGGTATCGTCCTTTATTATGGACTGTTTCTAGAACGAGCCCTAGACAGAGATTAAATTCTCCATCTATAACGGTCCGTAATAAATTGTGGGCATCGTCCGGCAAAAAAGCCCCACAATAAATTGTGGGCTCTTCCGTGGATATAGAATCCATATTGTTTATTTCTCACAAGCCCCCCAAATAAATTGGGTGACTCGTCCTTGGATGTTTTTGAATCCATAAATTTATTATTACACCAATAATAAATTGAGTGTTTGAGGATTTTTGACCCACTGTTTTCTTTAATTTACTCAGACTAAATTGAGTATACGATACCATATTTTTTAACTATACCAATAACAGAGCTAGTTGCAATTTATTTTTTAAATTCTATTTTTTATAAGTGTGTTCACTAAGCTTGAACATTTATAAAACTTACATTGTTATAATTTGCCTGTGTCAAAATGGAGTTTGATATTGTTAACCCATCAGTAGAGGCATTGGACAAATGCTCGAGAAAGGAGCTATTTTCCATTGCGAAAGACTTAGGAATTAATGTAGCTCATTCGGCGCTAAAAAAGACAGTACGTGATATGATCATCGTCCACTTAGTGGATGAAGATATTTTGTCTGAGGATGAACTAGCCTCAGTGACACAGCCGAATGATCCTAGTATGGAGCTCCAACTAAAGCTCAAACAAATGGAGCTAGATGCTCAGAGAGAAAAAGAACGAGAGCTTAAGCAAATGGAGCGAGAGCTTAAGCAAATGGAGCTAGAGCTAAAAAGAGAGCAAGAAGAAAAAGATAGAGAACTAAAAATAAAACTAAAAGAAATGGAAATTAAGGCCAATTTAGGAGCAATGGAAAATTGACTCACGGCTCCAGTCGGTCAGGGTTGCGATGCAATTAAATTTGCAAAAGTAATACCGAAATTTGCAGAAAAAGAGGTGGATCAATATTTTGCACAGTTTGAAATAACTGCCCAAAATTTTAAAATTCCTGAAAACATGTGGTCTACTTTACTGCAACCGGCTCTGACTGGCAGGGCAGCCGAAGTTTTTGTGTCCTTGAACGCAGAACAGCGTGGGGATTATAACATTGTTAAATCCTTAATACTTAAGGCTTATGAATGTGTCCCCGAAGCATACCGTAAAAAGTTTAGGGAGCTGTGGAAACGGGATGGCCAAACTCACGTTGAGTTCCTCCGGGAAAAGGAACGACTCCTAGATAAATGGCTGCACGCAACGAACACTGACACAGACTTCAAAAAGTTCAAGAACCTAATTCTGATGGAAGAGTTTAAGAATTGTGTTCGTGAAGAGGTACGGACACATATTGCAGACCGTGGCGAAGGTGACGCACATACGGCAGCAGTGTTAGCTGATGACTTCACCATCTCACATCAACTCTCAAAGAACCCATTTGACACCAGAAAAGACAGGCAAAACAAGGCAACAACATCGACTTACAGCAAACCTCCGCAAAAACCACATAAGCCCGGTACAAAAGAAACGAGTGCAAAAGAAACATGTGCCTATATATATTGTAAAACAGAAGGACATACGAGGGATGAGTGTTGGAAACTCAAGAAGAAAACTGAGAAGACCACACATCCTGGTACACCACACAAAGTCTCCACTTGTACGTCTCGTCATACATCTGGAAACACATTTTCAAAAGTCAAAAGTTTTGGCTCTCCAGATGTCCATACAAACTTCAAAGAGGTTTGTCACAACTCATCAAAGAGTTTCAATATGAACAATAAGGCTAGTTTTATGGACTCCAGCCAAGTTCCTGCTTCGACTGCGAGTTTTATGAGCTTGTCGCCAAGATCCTTTTGCTCCGAGAAGAGGTCTGCCTCCAGAGGGCGTCTTACTGAGGACTTGAGTGCAAGTTTTGACGACTCTACACAGAGTTTTACTTCCTCTACCCTAGCCGAATGTTCTCAAGACTCCAACAAGAGTTTTTCTACCAAGGTCCAAAATTCCACATCAGAAAACACTGATGTCATACAAGACTTCATGCCTTTCATATCGGAAGGATTTGTATCACTGCCAGGTGATCTTTCCAGTCTACGACCAATCAAAATCCTAAGAGATACAGGTGCTTCACAGTCCTTATTAATAGAGGGTATACTTCCCTTATCTGCATCTACTGCTACTGGAAGCAACATACTGTTGAAAGGCGTAGAACTAAGATGTATTGATGTACCTCTACATCTCATCCAACTCAAATCAGACCTAGTGTCCGGACCTGTGGTTGTAGGTGTCCGACCAACATTACCATTGGACGGCATCTCGTTGTTGCTAGGCAACGACTTAGCTGGTGGGAAGGTGATAGCCGAACCCATCGTAACTCAAGAACCCTGTCTCATTGAATCTCCAGAAGAAGATCCAGAAATATATACAGCATGCGCTGTTACCAGGGCAATGAGTTTGAAGATCTCCAAAGAAGAGAGTTCACAAAAAAGTAATAAAATTCAATCTGAAATTGATCTGGGAACGACCTTTTTTGCCCGACTGAATGAAGAATCAAAGGATCACAAAACACCAACTCGAACACAGCTCATTGAAGAGCAGAAGAATGATCCAGAAATCATTAAACTTCGAGAGAACGCTATGACCGAAGAAGAAGCTGAGCAATTACCTGTTTGTTATTTTTTACAAAATGACATGCTTATGAGGAAATGGCGACCTCCAGATGCCAAGGCTGATGAAGAATGGAGGATTGTTCACCAGATTGTAGTTCCTGCACTTTTCAGGAACGAAGTCCTCAACTTAGCCCATGATTCACCACTTTCAGGCCATTTGGGAGTGAACAAAACATATAATAAAATCACGTCACACTTCTTTTGGACCAAAATCAAGAAAGATGTGGTGGACTACTGCAGATCATGTCATACTTGTCAAGTGGTAGGGAAACCAAATCAGAAGATACCAGCAGCTCCTCTTCAACCCATTCCAGCGTTTGAAGAACCTTTCAGTCGCGTCATAATAGACTGCGTTGGGCCTCTGCCAAAGACAAAATCAGGTCACCAATATTTGCTGACAATCATGTGTGCATCAACAAGGTTCCCAGAATCTATTCCTCTTCGCAATATCAAGACTCCGAACATCGTCAAAGCCCTGACGAAGTTTTTTTACATTGTTTGGTCTTCCGAAGTCTGTACAGTCTGACCAAGGAACCAACTTCAAGGCTGGACTATTCAAACAAGTGATGAACCAATTGGGTATAGAACACTGCTTGTCGAGTGCGTATCATCCTGAGTCGCAGGGAGCACTTGAGCGATTCCATCAGACATTAAAGAACATGATGAGAACGTACTGCCTAGAACAAGAGAAAGACTGGGATGAAGGGATCAACATGCTACTGTTCGCCGCAAGAGAAGCAGTTCAAGAATCACTTGGATTCAGCCCCTTCGAATTGGTGTTTGGCCATACGGTTCGAGGCCCCCTTAAACTTTTAAAAGACACGTGGATGTCATCGACACCCACTGAAGGACTTTTGGACTATGTCCTAAAGTTTAAAACTAAACTTTTTAACGCCGTTAATTTGGCTAAGTCACATTTGAAGGATTCTCAAGCCAAAATGAAAGTTTGGTGTGACAAAAAGTCCAAATTCAGACAGTTTGCTTCAGGGGACAAAGTGCTTGTACTTTTGCCAATACCAGGACAGGCACTACAAGCTAGATATTTTAGTCCTTATGTAGTTGAGTCCAAACTTAATGACTTAAATTACATTGTGTTAACACCAGATCGTAAAAGAAAGAAACAGTTATGTCACATTAACATGTTAAAAGAATATGTAGAAAGAAAATGTGATGACAATTGTCCATCCTTAGAAACTAATGTTAACACAATCTCAACTGTAACTTCAGTACCTAAAGAAAATGTTACTGAAATATTTGACAGTGTCCCAGAAAAAGTTGGTCATTACAAACTTAAAAATTCAGAAATACTGGCCAATATTGATCAGAAACTTGGACGTTTGTCATTGTCGGAAAAAGATGTTATCAAGTCTGTTATTGCAGATTTTGTTTCACTTTTCCCTGACGTGCCTAATAAAACCAACATTGCTGTACATGATGTTGACATTGGCAATGCAGTTCCGGTCAAGCAACACCCCTATAGGGTCAATCCGGAAAAACTTGAAGTAATCCGGTCTGAAATAAAATACATGCTTGAGAATGATATAATTGAACCAAGCTCTAGTAACTGGAGTTCTCCATGTATTTTAGTCCCAAAACCTGACAAAAGTTACAGGTTTTGCACTGATTTCAGGAAAGTGAATTCAGTTACAAAGTCTGATTCCTTTCCGATTCCAAGGATAGACGATCTTATAGATCGAATAGGCGATGCCAAATATGTAACCAAGATAGACCTACTATCAGGTTATTGGCAGGTTCCTCTATCTGACAGAGCAAAAGAAGTCTCTGCTTTTTGTACTCCAGATGGTTTATACCAATATAAAGTAATGCCGTTTGGAATGAAAAATGCCCCAGCTACATTCCAACGTCTAGTTAACAACATTATTGCTGACCAGGAAAATTGCAGCGCCTATATTGATGATGTAATTATTTACAGTCAAGATTTTTCCAAACATGTAAATCAATTAAGATCTCTATTTACAAAATTCTTGCAGGCAAATGTAACTGTACATTTAAATAAGTGTGAATTTTGTCATGCAACTGTGGAATATTTAGGTCACATAGTGGGTCAAGGTCATGTAAAACCTGTTCAAGCTAAGATAAATGCTATTGTAGCACTTCCACCACCCACTACTAGAAAACAGTTAATGAGATTTTTGGGAATGGCAGGTTACTATAGAAAATTTTGCAAACATTTCTCAGTTATTGCTTCTCCCCTAAGTAATATGTTAAAGAAAAATGCAAAATTTCATTGGTCAGATGCCTGTCAGGAAGCATTCGAAAACATTAAAAGAATACTAGCTAATGCTCCTGTTCTCATTGCACCAGACTTTAACAAACAGTTTAAATTAGCTGTAGATGCCAGTGATGTTGGCATTGGTGCAGTTCTTTTTCAAGAAGATGACCACAGTGTGGATCATCCTGTTTGTTATTTTTCAAAGAAATTTAACTCCCATCAGAAAAATTATTCCACTGTAGAAAAAGCATGTTTAGGATTAATTCTTGCTCTACAACAATTTGATTTTTATGTCAGTTGTTCCTTACATTCAGTACTTGTTTTTACTGATCACAATCCTTTAACATTTTTGAATAAGATGGTCTCCAAAAATCAAAGAGTGTTAAGATGGAGTCTATCCTTACAAGAATATAATTTGGACTTAAAACATATCAAAGGCAAAGATAATGTGATTGCTGATACTTTGTCCAGAAATTAATTTTCTCTGCACAAAAAAAAAATTATGTAGTTGATTATAAGCTATTAAGAAGCTTGTTTAATATTTTTGAAAGGAAGAAATGTATTTTCTTGTACTTGTTTAATGGAAAAGAATTCCATTTTTTTTTTTTGAAAAATGAAATTTTTTCTTTAAAGAGGGGAGGTGTTATAAGGGATGACGTATTTTGAGACACACTTTGCCCGCCTTCCACGTGCATGACCTCTTTCAAGTCGGTCCCGTGTTGGGGCGGCTAGAAAAAATATCCCTTTGATGATACTTTTGTTTACTATCATCCGTTTCTGTGGAACATGATAGAACAATCTAGAAAATGTGGGAAACAGTAAGACTGTGTGTTCCATTTCCAGAATGATCATCTGAAACTGCCTATAAAAATGGCTGACCGATAGAGAGGGGAGAGATTTTTCCTTTCCTTGATTACGAGGCATGCTATGTGTCATTATACTTTGTTGCGTGTAGAGATTTTTATTTCCTCGTACAATTTTGTGCTCATTGTATTTTGATATACAGTACCGGTACCAGCAAATCTGTAAGTTTATAATTTCAATCATATTTCACTTGCTGTTATTATTTAATTGAAGTTCACAAATTAAAAAGTTATTAATTGTAATTAGCTCTGGCCTTAATTGTCGTTTTTTTGGTTATTATTTTTAACCTTTGGTATCGTCCTTTATTATGGACCGTTTTTAGAACGAGCCCTAGACAAAACAACAGAGATTAAATTCTCCATCTAAAACGGTCCGTAATAGGCCCTTTGACTTTGAGGTTGTAATTGTTTAGACTAGACTTAGTTAACTTATTTGCGTTCCACTTTAACTAAATAAGCTAAATAAAATCGGATTTCTTAACTTTAGGGCTATCAAATCATCGCAGTAATGAAGTATTTTTTGGATTATTATTTTATATTTAGTTTATGTATAATTTTATATGGAGGGTCATTAAATTACTTCTTAAAGTAAGAAAAAAAGTAAAACTAACATTAACAAGTATCAGCAACACTAAAACAGCATGATAAGAAGCTATTCATACCATGGTCTAAAATGTACAATAATTTCATAATTTTAATATTCCGCCACAAAATATTACAATTATAAAAAAAAAACTCTTTAAAATTTGACATTCCTCTTTGAGCACTTAAAAATCATGTTTTTTCTTTAAATATTCTTTAAAACTAAATTATAATTATCATTATTATGCTGTGCAGCAGGGTTTGAGTTAAAGTTTCTTTCGAAAAATATTTAATTAATATTTTTTAACGAGGATTCAACATTAACCAATAATAATGTTTGGTTAAAATGACGTCAGGCTACTTGTCCAATCGCGTGCAAGTGACGACAAGAGAGGTAACAAGCCAACACCACAGTAGATCATTGCGAGAAAGGACATGGTAAGGGAAAGACCGTGAGATATAGTGGGTTTTTTTTAGTAGTACCAACTGACGGCATTTACCATCTGCCATGGCCGACACTGAAAATCAGAATGAGGTTGAAAACAAGCCGGCACCTGAACAAAAAGTAGAACAAAAGGAAAAGAAACTTATTGGTGAGTTACTATATTTTGTCCGTTTATTTATCCATGCGGTCGAGCGACCGCAGCGCACCGGGAACCGGTGTCGCCCCTTCCTCTCCATTGATGATAACCAAGATATTCGATTAAACGTTTAAAAAGTAAATTATTGCTTCAACCGGCCTGGAAAAAGTTTTGTATGCATTTTTCCCCATTTAATTTCAGCTGGCCACGTAACAGGGACAGTGAAATGGTTCAACGTAAAGAGTGGATACGGATTTATCAACCGGTAAGGCCCCAGAATTATTGTGGAGAGGGGTGTGGGAGATACACCGTGTTCGTTCATGCTCGTTGCCGGGGTGTGCGATAAATGAGTCAGAGCAGAGTACCTCATTTCTTTGTCCCAGTAAAAGCATCTTGCTTGCATTTAACGTTGCTTTTTGCATTCTATGTAATGGGTATATAAAACTAGAACATTTTTAGTTGATTCACAATAACCACCTAAAAATTCGTGTGTGTAGTTTTATTTTATATCGGTATCACCCCACGTGAGTTGCCAAGGACAAACAAAAGATTTTTCTAGTAGTAAAATCGGTCATGTCGGCTGAAATTAGGGTCACGCGATGTCTGGGCCTGGGATTTCAGGTCAAAAATTTATTTCTATTTCAGCATCCAGTTGTGTACTATTCTTATCATGTTGACATTACATAGCCTATCTATATTAATATTGTCTATATTTTACAATTTTGACTAGATAGAAGTGGAGAATAATAATAAACAATTCTGCCTATTGTTATAGTCTATAGCATATAACTATACTATTCAATATAATAAAAATAAATAGACCTATGGACTGTAGTGACTCTATAGACATGGAAATGGAACAAGTGAAGTTTACAACCAGGCCTAAAACTAGATTTAATAAGTGCAGTTTATTGAAATAGAGATGTCATCAAATTTAGGCCTATTAAATTTAATAATTTTAGGCCTAGATTGAAATTTTTAAATGTTTAAGTTTAAGAATGTTTTATTAAAATTAAGCTTGTTTAGTTATACTATAAGTTATAGCCTTCTTATACTTGTCTATTGTGAGCCTACCTATGTCCTTTGCTACTACATGGGCATGGGATGAATATTACATTATTTAAATTTAAGATTATTTTATTTGGGTCAGTGTTTCCCAACGTAGAGTTATGAAATTGTTTAAAGATTGGGACGGTCAATGTAATGTAAAGATACTTTGTAAAGTTAACTGCTGTCATTCATACAATTTATTTCATTTTTATGGAGTTGTTAAAATAAGATGCTCAGGTGGGACATGAGGTTAAATAGGTTTGGGAAAACTTAATTTAAGCTGGCATTATGCACTATGATGCTCTCTGGGCATTAACAAAGTAGGGCATTAACAAATTAGTATTTTATTGTTTTTGACATTTATGTATTCCTTTTATAGTTAAGACTTAGTATCTTATTCTTTATTAAAGTGATGACACAAAGGAAGATGTTTTTGTGCACCAGACGGCCATTATAAAGAACAACCCAAGAAAATACCTTAGAAGTGTTGGAGATGGCGAAAAAGTGGAGTTTGATGTCGTAGAAGGAGAAAAGGTTCAAATAATTTTAGGCCTTTAAGTACTGTACAATGGTTAATTAATATTTTATAGTATCATAAAAAGATAGTTCTGATCTTTGTTTTATTTGAATTAATTGTTGAAACCTTACATAGGGTTGCCAGTTACATTATGATTTTAAATTGTATCTTCAAATATTAAGTGTCTGTAATGTGTAAAAGAAATAAGCTCAGTTGTCAATCTGTTTTTGGTGCTTGGTTGCTTTAATTATATTTCATACTTTAAAATAACAGGGTAATGAAGCTGCTAATGTCACTGGACCTGATGGTTCTAACGTCCAAGGCAGTAAATATGCAGCTGATCGACGTAGATTCCGAAGGGGTGGATGGTTTCCACGTTACAGAGGTAGTGGTGGAAGAGGTAGCAGACCTAGACAGGTTTGTTGTAATTCTTAGTTGTCTAATTTTAACTGTTTGAAGAAGAAGCCCCTTGATATTTTTTTCTCTCTGTTTTCTGAGAAGTTTTTTGTTAAACATATACTTAATTTGAATATCTTCAGAACTATCAAGAGGAGGAATCCAACATAGTAGATTACCCGTCTCCACGTGGCAGAAGCAGAGGTCAACCTTTTTATCAAAACCGACGCTACTTTGGGCCACCTCGTCGTGGTGGTGGTAGTGGTGGTGGTGGGGGAAGACAGCAGTTTCTAGAGGTAGTTTAGCCATTAATACTATGCTTTTTTAGATATTTATTACTATTGAAATTTCTTGTATATTAATTTGTTCATGTTAATACTACCCAGTTAGTAAATCAAGATTTCATGAGGAATATGTGTTCTAATTCATAGCAAATCAATATTTGAACATAGTTTGTGGGTTTACTCTCCCTTTTCAAGGTCTTGTGATAGAGATCTATTTTCTTGCAAATTAATTTGATTTTCTTTCGAATTACTTATATGGTATATCTTTATTGCATTCTTTTAAACAGGGTCAAGGAGAGTATCAACTTCAACGTGACCAGGGCTATAGAGGTCGTAGACCATTTTACAGACGCTACTATGGGCCACCACCCAGGGGCTACTATGATGGTGGATACTATGGTTATCAAGGAGGTCCACCCAGAGGAGGACCCCGAAGACGAGGGAGGGGACGTGGTGGATTCCGCAGAGGGAAAGGAGTAAGTTATTTAATAATTTATTTGGGTTTTACTATGATACACTTAACTTAGCCTACTCTTCATAGTGATATCAAGGGAAGTCAGTTTGTATTTGTGGCTTTCTTTTCATATGACCAAGCAATATCCAGTTATTCTTGTATGGTTATCTGCAATTTTTCATGGATTATAATTATGGATCCATCTAGACAGTTTATGTGGGAAAACTTGTTAATGTTCTATGTTAGTACTTCTTGCACTTTGATCTAAAAGACATTACTTTTCAGTAATTCAGGATTTGGATATCAGGTTGCTCGATCTGCATATGGATGTCAACATTTCATTTTGTGTTTTATTTTCAATGTTGCTTTACAATAAGTGGTCTAGGTATTGACATGCACTGCATAAAAACAGTATGAATTCAGTGTGCCTAAGTACTGCACTAGAAGGAGACTAACATCAATGGCACTACAGCCCGTGTGGGGTTCTTGTCTGTTTCACTACATCCTTCCATTGTCTATTGCCTTTCACCTCAATGTGATATATCCATATATATCATCAATCTATCCTAGCCATCTGTCTCTTGGTTTCTGTCTGTAAACCACTGTTGCTTTACTAAAATCTAGCATTCTTCAAGATATCCTGTCCATGCCTTTTTTTATTTGCTACTGCTATCAGCCTTTATATAACAGGTATATGTTTTGATATGTCTAAAATATTGACTTATTAGAAACACATTTTTCGCACAGAAGAAATTCTACTTTAACCAAAGCCCTTTTAGTAATAATAGTATTTTAAAATTCGTATTAATCTATTATTTTCAGCCAAGAAAAGATGACGACGACCAGACTCCTAGAGCTGAAGCAAGCAATGATACCCTCAAGTCTGAACCCTCCTCCACCACTGTTGAGAGCAAAGAGGACTAAACAGGAAATTAATAAGGAAGACAGAACAACTTTTTTTAAGAACTCGCCAAATTTGTACGACCTAGATCTGTTTATTTGTGTGTCCTTGTGTGTGATGAGACAACCCAGTAACTCGATCGAAGCAACAGGCATTTTAATCACCTTAGGCTGTTGGTTATCATCTGGGGAACAGGGCTGGCTCTTGTGTTAAATCTATCTTTACACCTAGCAAATCTTTGTCTGGATTCAATCAAAATCACTCCAATCACTCTTTTAACACCTGAACAAAAGCATATTTTTTTACAGCTACAGCTTTGATTTTTAAAATGTGAGCATCAAGCTTAAAAGCCATTTTTTTTATTCCAGTGTGACGCATGACTTGAATTTAATTTTAACAGCTATGATCCCAATACTGTTTCAACAATCAAAATAGCACATTGCAAGAATTACTTGATAGTGACAATTGACAATGATTAAGGACTTAGACATACGTCAAATATTTAACTATGCAATTTTTATGAACTTTTTTTAATAAAACTTTTTTAGTGACTTTTGTAATGTTAGGTTTAATTAATTAGTTCTTATGTTAAAAGGTAAACTTGCAAAGTTACATTTTGGAAAGAATGTACATAAAAAGTTCCTATTCATGTGTTAAAAATTTATTCTTACGGCCAAATGCATGTGCATATTAAAAGTTTTTGATAGGTCATGACTTTCTTGTTTTTTTTAATTTTTGTGTAATGTTGGCAGTGTTTAAACACTTTTTAATATTTTAAAACATTTTAATATGTAGAATTGATAACTAATAATTTCAGAGATATATCCTGAGACATGAATAGAATTTAAAATCTTCCGGGGTAACTTATGTAGACCAAAATAAATTGTAGTTGTGAGATTAACAGTACCATTTAATGTACACTGTAGTCAGTTTATAACCCACTGTAGGGATTCATGCAAACTTGGAATTGAGTAGCTCAATTCAGCCTTGCTAGCTAACACCAATATCAAACAATACTATTTATAATATAAACAGATATAATTTAAAGTTAATTATAAAGTGTAAAAGTTAATTTCATGCATATTCATTTTTTGCAAAATCTCCTGAAGTAACTTGATTTTTAGGGGAATAATATATATATTATTATTATAGCTCATTCTCAAAATAAAATGTAGCTTAACTTTAAGTTTAAATGAAGGCTTGAGTGAATTGTTTTTAAGTCATTATTAAGATCAAGATTGTCAAACTTATATATGGCCTCGTGAATAACTGACTTCATTTTAGCAAAGTATTAACCTCATATTGGTAGTTAAAAAGCACCTACTTATACTATAGACCAGTGTGTGGTACTGCTCAGAGGGTTGGTGAAATGTAGTCAAGTGATTTTTGTAGTGCTAATTTGTTTTTAAAAAAAAATAACACTTGACAAAATCTTCAAAAACACACAAGAAGGACCTTTGACATTCAGTAAAAATAACTTGTATTCAGGGGAACAAAAATGTGTTAAAAGTTGATCAGATTTGTTCATTAGAAAAATTGTAACCATGTAATTTTGTATTTCTGAGGAATAGTATGAATGGGGATGGTTTAGGCATGGTCCTCTACCTATTATTAGGACATCAATGATCAATTAAAATTTAGTTTTTAAATTAATTATTAAATTTTGAACAATTTGCTGCATACTGAAGTTATTTGGCAAGTGTTAGAATTTCTTTTATACAATTTTTTGAAGATGGATTGCAAAATTCTCTTAAGTACTAAAACCTCACAGACAAAAAAAAATGACTGCCTATTTAAAATTTATCAGTGTCAAAAATGTATCATAATCCACAAAATGAATTTACAGTTATATTAATTTAATCAAAACCCAATCAATTATTTCTACATTTGTGCCTAAATAACTTTTATCTAATTTAAACACAAGATCAGTGCCAAGTCTGTCTGAAGCAGAAGAGAAAGTTGTGATACCATAATGTTCTTGAAGTACTTTAGAACCACCGGGATGTGCTTTATAAAGTTACGTCTGAGTGATTAAGGATCTACATTTGATTAAAATGCCGGATTGGGCGATAAATCCATTTTCGGATACTGAGACGGTGTAGTTGAAGAAGAGTTATTTCATCTTAAAATGATTTAGAGCTGAAGCCAAAGTCCAGGAGCTTGTACCAAAAGTATTAGTAATTACCTACAAGAGAAAATTTCAAATCATTATCCTGCACTGTGGAAAGTTATTTAGAAAATATTTTGTTTCATTTTCAAAGATCTATTTGATTTTGATGGAACATGATTTTGGTGTGGTTGTTCAACTTTGCTCTAAGCAAAGAAATGGGCTCCAGATACAAAAGAAGGCTTGGTTAACAAACTTTCAAACTGATATTGATTGAAAAATGATATCATTTCACAAAGCCCATCTAATGCATTAAGAACATTTAAACAATGCAGACATTTAGTTACTGACATTAAATGTCATATATAAAAAATCTTGACTTATAATTATCGAACTTTAAAAATGGTTGACTTGAGATCAAGAGAATCGACTTTATTTGTAAAATACTCAAATATAATTATGTCATCGTACACTTTTTCATTCTATGATGTTGCATAATTTTCCTTTAAGGCTCGTGCAAAACTATGATTTCGAACTTATATTTAAAGGGTTAAGATTGAGAGTTGGTGGTGGAGGGCAGCAGGAATGTGATTATGGCCTCAAGGGGGTGGTGGACAAAAAAGTTTGAGAAACACTGATATTAGTATTAGTGATATAGACTAATTTGAATGTAGTTATATATATTCATCATCCTTATTGTGTTAAAATTAGTGTGTTTCAAAGACTAGCTTTGAGAAGCACTAGATTATAGAATAAAGCAAACTCAATGAACAATAACACATTCCAACAAAATGTTTAATTTTCAAGCACATAACATAAAAATACAATACATTTTTTACACTACACTCTTGGAAATTTGTTTCCATTGTCCTCAACATTAGCTTGATGCAACAGATAACCTAAACCTGACTTGGAACCTATGCTAGTTACCGGGTATATAATATTTTCAAGAATTCTCACATCAAACTGAGTAACTGGTTTGTATGGTTTTCTCATTTTTGGAGGTCCTGTAATTCTCTGTGCACTTAAATCCCCTAGATTTTGAAAGTTTATTCATTAAAGTTAATACAACAAAATAATGAGGGAATGCCAATTATATTATTTTTGGCCTGGGTGTGTGTGATCTACCATCACAGTAATAAAATAGATACCCACTTCAGAGTATCTGTTCAAAGACCTCCAAAGATTTCCTCAAAATCAGGGTATTTAGTAAAAGACTCCAGCTTTTTTTAAGAGAGGATTCAAAATCCTAGTTCTAGGTAAGAAAATAACATTCAGCTTTTCTAATTCTTCTTCTACACTGAAAATTATGTCTGGAATTCCAGACAGCATTTTAATGTTTCAAATTTTAATTCAGTGATGTTTCACTACCGGGTGTCAATAGCCTTGCTTGTCCAAGGTGAACACAAATGCGATCATCAATGTCAGTTAGGTTACTAGATTTCTTTCCTTTACTTGATTTCTCTAAAGAAAAACAAATTGTTTTCTCTGGAGAATCAATTAATTTCTTCCCCTTATCATAATTGGCACTACATTTTTTATTCTTGCCAGGAGTGTTTAAGTGCTTCTCATTGACATCAGAATATCTGATTGACTTTTCAAAATCTCTCAAGGCATTGTGATCTTCTGCTGTTAGTTGAATAATCTTTTTCTTTCTCCTGAAATTGTAGAAGTTTGAACTGAATCATAAGATTAAATAAACAGAATAATAGATCATGCTACACAAGAAATTCATTTGCTTAACACCAACAGTCTAGTATTTAACAAGTAAATTAAAAAATATAATGTATGAATCATGAATTATCTGGACTCTTTAGTGCTACACAAATTTATGCATTAATTTAATTCATTTAATCCAACTCGTAATGCATACATTAATTATTAAGACACAAATAGCGGTAGTTTTCTAACGATACGGTCTTACTAGATTCATGTAGAATTAAAAGTGACTGGACCACATCATAATCAATTTTCAATGCACATTTTGAAAAGAAACATCACATGGTGCTTAAGCTATTTCAATACTAACAAGACATACACTACATTATGCTTAAGCTGACTATTTCAATTCAGGTACTTAAAAGTGGTCCATTATATTATGCTTAAGCTGACTATTTCAATTCAGGTACTTAAAAGTGGTCCATTATATTATGCTTAAGCTGACTATTTCAATTCAGGTACTTAAAAGTGGTCCATTATATTATGCTTAAGCTGACTATTTCAATACTTACAAGACATACACTACGAAAACACCAGGGATGAGAACGAATAACAGAGGCAACCAGAACAGATGATGTCCACCATCTAGAAGTATACACATTTCACAGTTATTATGTGGTCATAAACATTTCACGGATATAATGTGGTCATAAACATTTCACTGATATAATGTGGTCATAAACATTTCACTGATTTAATGTGGTCATAAACTTTTCACCGATATAATGTGGTCATAAACATTTCACTGATATAATGTGGTCATAAACATTTCACTGTTATAATGTGGTCATAAACATTTCACTGTTATAATGTGGTCATAAACATTTCACTGTTATAATGTGGTCCTTTGAATGCAAATGTAGCTCAATGCTTATGTTACCTCAGGGCTGCAGAGTTGTGGAGTGGCAGTTTCACCGTTGTTGCCCAGTGGTTTTCAGTCGTAGGATATTTTTTTTTTTTAAAAGAAGGAAAATTACCAGAAAAGTGGTAATATCATTATTTCAAAATTTATCCCACGTGGATCACTTGTGTGGGATCATTTGACAAGAGTGAAGTCAAAATGATTGCTGGGAGTCAAACAGATTGCAAGAAATTGTAAAGACGGAGGGAGTTCATATTGATGTGTGATGAAGACTTATTGGTGAAGTCGTGGTGATTGATCCAAGAGTTTGAATTTGATTTCTCTGACGAATCAATTAATTGCATCCCCTTATCACCCATATGGAATCAATCAAATACTCTCTAACTAGTGATCAACAATTTCTCTCAGTTTTCGCAACTTCAGTTTCTAACAATAACTTGGCGCACCTGCTGTTCTGAACTTTGACCTGCATTGACATTATTGGGATCTTCTAAAGCATACATTTTATTTTGTATCTAAATTTATCCGTTGTTTATTATTGAATTGTCTGCTGAAGAAGACATCTGGCTGAAATGTCCGTTTCATTGTCCTGTCTTTTTTTTTTCAAGTCTAAACATATCTTGCTTATCTATTTATTGATCTGAAGGAGCGCCCAGAGGCGTGGGGGGGGGCAGGGGGGTACAGATGTACCCGGGTGCCAGCTATTTAGGGGCGCCAAAATGTGCTTTTGTATTATTTTATTGATGAAAATAATGGGTTTGAGAGTTGAAAAAAGGAAAAGAGGGCGCTTTAAAATGAATCTTGTCCCCGGGCGCTAAACACTCTAGCTACGCCTCTGGTGGCGCCCATTAATTACGCCAACAATTTTTACGCTATTTTTGACCCCTTCCCTCTTGTCAACAACTTTCAAACGTTCAATGACCCTCTTTAAGTAATTATGTCAAAATTGTATGTACCCCATCTTAAATGAATTATAATATAAATTATAAATAAATATATAAATATATTTTACTTTATGTTGATATATTTTAAATTTTAATGACACAAAATTGTAGGAAAAACATTTTATTACACGTTCAGCTGGTTAATCACCAGGTTAAAAGGCTTTTACACGACTTAAATTTTATGATGCAGAATCAATAAAAAGGTTAAGACTAAATATCATTGTTTGTGGAAGTATATTATTAATTATTGTCAGGATAAGATAGCTGCTATCATCTTCCCATGGAGTAGTCAGGTGTTGCTCTATCGTAAAAAAAGGGCATAGTAGCTAATTTATCATTTTCACCTTGCAAAACTGATATACCAGACAAGTCCACATCATCCTCATCTAACCATTCAGCACTTAACTTAAAATAGAAGCATTGTCACTATTGTCAGTGTGAGCAATAATTGCCATAAGCTCTCTGTCTCCTGGCAGCTACTCGAATTAGTCCATACATACTTTTTCCAACATGACTTGTGATGCAAAATAGATGTTACAGATTTTGCAAATCCTTTCAAGCAATGATGACTGAACTGAGGGAATTTTGAACACCTTTGTGAATCAAGATAACATATCAAATTTGACAGACTGATTGAAGAAAAATGATTGAAATCTGTTCAAATCACTCACAGGAGCATCTGGTGCCTTAAGGCCTTCACTAGTTTGAAAGACTGGAATTGGTCGGGAAATGAATCTATTGGACACACTTTCAAAATAGGAGCTTCGAATCGGATGGCAACAGTTCACATGACGACATTTCACAATCTGTAAACAGTATTGATTTGTTCTTACATGATTAGTAAACTAATCTTGATCTTTAGTTAGTAAATCCTCAGAACATGTTCAGATAATTCAGGCGCAACATATTCAGCCACTGTTGGAAAATTGTCAATTGTGGCTTGCATTCACAATTCAGACAATGTCTTTTCAGCATATTGGAAATTTAATTTTTCCAATTCTTCATTAGTTGTTCGACCTTATGAGTCAAGGTGGCTACAAAAATGCCCATGTTGTAAAATTAGGCCTGACATACCGCCCAAGTCATTTGCGACAAACAAAATCTACAGGTGAAGAGATGCCACCATTTGACTTCTTTTGCACTGCCAAAGTGTGCTAACATTCTGACCATCCATCTGCAGAGCCCAGACACACATTAAATAAATCTTATATCATTAAAATTAAAAGCCTAAAAATTATATGACTATTTACACTCATGCAACTTTAAAAAAATAAAAGTACCATATTTTCCAGCGTATAAGACGACTTTTGAACCCATGAAAATCTTTTCAAAAGTCTGGGTCATCTTATAAGCTGGTATACGGTGTGATGAAACTTCAGGGTTAGGCGCCCTCTAGCCGAGCCACCTTATTTACCTTAGACCACAACGTCTAATAGGTCGAGTGAGGGACAGTTTAATACATGACCAGTTATATACAACATTATCAACTCTTAGTTCAATACATCGCCAGTAACAGTTATACAATATTATCAACCAACAGTTTATTACGTCACTAGTAATACAACGTCATCCACCAACAGTTCCCATCATTCAATGTCCCACCATTCAATGTCCCATCATTCAATGTCCCATCATTCAATGTCCCATCATGCAATGTCCCACCATTCAATGTCCCACCATTCAATGTCCCATCATTCAATGTCCCATCATTCAATGTCCCACCATTCAATGTCCCACCATTCAATGTCCCATCATGCAATGTCCCACCATTCAATGTCCTACCATTCAATGTCCCATCATTCAATGTCCCACCATTCAATGTCCCACCATTCAATGTCCCATCATGCAATGTCCCACCATTCAATGTCCCACCATGCAATGTCCCACCATTCAATGTCCCACCATTCAATGTCCCATCATTCAATGTCCCATCATTCAATGTCCCATCATGCAATGTCCCACCATTCAATGTCCCATCATTCAATGTCCCATCATTCAATGTCCCACCATTCAATGTCCCATCATTCAATGTCCCATCTTGCAATGTCCCACCATTCAATGTCCCATCATTCAATGTCCCACCATTCAATGTCCCACCATTCAATGTCCCACCATTCAATGTCCCACCATTCAATGTCCCATCATTCAATGTCCCATCATGCAATGTCCCACCATTCAATGTCCCATCATTCAATGTCCCATCATTCAATGTCCCATCATTCAATGTCCCACCATTCAATGTCCCATCATTCAATGTCCCACCATTCAATGTCCCACCATTCAATGTCCTACCATTCAATGTCCCACCATTCAATGTCCCACCATTCAATGTCCCATCATTCAATGTCCCATCATTCAATGTCCCACCATTCAATGTCCCACCATTCAATGTCCCATCATTCAATGTCCCACCATTCAATGTCCCACCATTCAATGTCCCATCATTCAATGTCCCACCATTCAATGTCCCACCCACCATCCAATGTCCCATCATTCAATGTCCTACCATTCAATATTGTTTGTTATCTTCATCCTATCATTATCAGTTCCTCCAGTTTGGTTAACAGCTTAGAAAACAAACAGCATGGCAGCTCCCATGGATTTATTGTCTTATCCTTCCTTTCATGGCAGCGCCCATGGATTTATTGTCTTATCCTTCCTTTCATGGCAGCACCCATGGGTTTATTGTCTTATCCTTCCTTTCATGGCAGCGCCCATGGATTTATTGTCTTATCCTTCCTTTCATGTCAGCGCCCATGGGTTTATTGTCTTATCCTTCCTTTCATGGCAGCGCCCATGGATTTATTGTCTTATCCTTCCTTTCATGGCAGCGCCCATGGGTTTATTGTCTTATCCTTCCTTTCATGGCAGCGCCCATGGATTTATTGTCTTATCCTTCCTTTCAAGGCAGTGCCCATGGGTTTATTGTCTTATCCTTCCTTTCATGGCAGCTCCAATGGATTTATTGTCTTATCCTTCCTTTCATGGCAGCTCCAATGGATTTATTGTTTTATCCTTCCTTTCATGTCAGCGCCCATGGGTTTATTGTCTTATCCTTCCTTTCATGGCAGCGCCCATGGGTTTGTCTTATCCTTCCTTTCATGACAGCTCCCATGGGTTTATTGTCTTATCCTTCCTTTCATGGCAGCTCCAATGGATTTATTGTTTTATCCTTCCTTTCATGGCAGCTCCCATGGATTTATTGTTTTATCCTTCCTTTCATGGCAGCTCCCATGAATTTATTGTCTTATCCTTCCTTTCATGGCAGCGCCATTGAATTTATTGTCTTATCCTTCCTTTCATGGCAGCTCCCATGAATTTATTGTCTTATCCTTCCTTTCATGGCAGCTCCCATGAATTTATTGTTTTATCCTTCCTTTCATGGCAGCTCCCATGAATTTATTGTCTTATCCTTCCTTTCATGGCAGCTCCCATGAATTTATTGTCTTATCCTTCCTTTCATGGCAGCTCCCATGAATTTATTGTTTTATCCTTCCTTTCATGGCAGCTCCCATGGATTTATTGTTTTATCCTTCCTTTCATGGCAGCTCCCATGAATTTATTGTCTTATCCTTCCTTTCATGGCAGCGCCATTGAATTTATTGTCTTATCCTTCCTTTCATGGCAGCTCCCATGAATTTATTGTCTTATCCTTCCTTTCATGGCAGCTCCCATGAATTTATTGTTTTATCCTTCCTTTCATGGCAGCTCCCATGAATTTATTGTCTTATCCTTCCTTTCATGGCAGCTCCCATGAATTTATTGTCTTATCCTTCCTGTCAGCCTTAGAGTGAATTGGGAAATGATGAACCCACTTGCACTGTTTTATGTTTACATGTTTGATGACAAACATCATTATGTTTATAAGTGACAGTTGACCTGCTAAGTACCTGCATGTCATAACCCTTATGTTTATAAGTGACAGTTGACCTGCTAAGTACCTGCATGTCATAAGCATTTGAATTAAAATTACCATCTTGAAATCAAGTCTGATGTTTTTAATGTTTATTTTGTTTGCTTTGGAAGAGGGGTAGTCTTATACGGCGAGTATAGCCCAAACTCTATATTTGAACAGGAAAAGTAGGGGGTCATCATTACGCCGGAAAATACGGTGATAATCAGTCAATTTTTAAGATTAAAATTTTGTTGCCATAATTAATGGACGCAGCTTGACTTGCACTAGTTCTTTTTAACAGTTTTTTTTTGTTGCTACGGAACAAATGCTTCACAAAATGGTTTTAATTCGCATTTAATCTGCTTTAGTCAGCAATAGCAGTCAAATCTACAGCCCAGATGATGTCATGGTATCTGCTTTAGTCAGCAATAGCAGTCAACTCCACAGCCCAGATGATGTCATGGTATCTGCTATAGTCAGCAATAGCAGTCAACTCTACAGCCCAGATGATGTCATGGTATCTGCTATAGTCAGCAATAGCAGTCAACTCTACAGCCCAGATGATGTCATGGTATCTGCTATAGTCAGCAATTGCAGTCAACTCTACAGCCCAGATGATGTCATGGTATCTGCTATAGTCAGCAATTGCAGTCAACTCTACAGCCCAGATGATGAAATGGTATCAAAGTTCTTATAGTCAAGACTTAGTTCATGTTATTGTTTTAGCAAAATATGTTAAATAAGTTTCAATGTAAGATTACATTTCTGTACACAAAATATTTCAATGTAAATTTTATCAATTTAATTATTTTAAGCGGTGGCAATTTTTTTGAGAATTATACTTCTAGAACTAAGTGAAATACGTCAAAATGAAAATGAATGATAGTATGAAACAGGGGTTCTCAACCATGGGGTGCAGTAAGACCCAGAAAATCAGGTTTATTGCTATTTTATTAAATAGCATTTTCTATCATGGAGGGTGCAGGATTGAAGTGTTTCTATCATGGAGGGTGCAGGATTGAAGTGTTTCTATGATGGAGGGTGCAGGATTGAAGTGTTGACCAACAACAAAAATGTGGTGGAGTTGCTTGAAATCAGTGTTTCTTTCAGACATTTCTCCCCGGAGGGCATTTCAAATGTCTGGGGGGAGGGGGGGTGAGGGCTGTGCCATTTTCCAGTGGCGTAGCTAAGAGGTGGTTGTGGGGCATATGTCCCGGGGCGCCAGACTAACCGCAAGGGGGGCAAAATGGGCTTTGATGGTATTTAATGGTTGAAAATAATCAGTTTCAAAGTTAAGAGGGGGGGGGCATAAAAATGAGCGTTGTCCCCTGACGCCAAACACTGTAGTGTCATCAAAACAGGGCGGATGAGGTGGTCCACCCAGGTGTCACTTTTTCTTTATATGCAGCAGAGCCGTTCTTACGACTTTAGAGGCCCTAGGCATGGAGCGTATATAGGGGGCCCCGGAAAGGTGGACCGGCGCTTAGGAGAAAACACCAGCCACCACTGCGGCACCTCCATTCTGCCTACGCCACTGTTTCCTCTTTGTTCGCGTGTAACCACTAAACATATTGATAATTCCACCACTAGAGAAAATTTATACTGAAATCTTTGGACTTGCAAGTTGAAGGCTAAGAAAAAAAAGCGCCCGGCGAGGTCCCCTTGGCAGCGAGGCCCTAGGCAGTCACCTAGTTTGCCTATGCCTAAGAAAGGCTATGTATGCAGGTGTGGCATTTGAGGACTACTACGGAGTTTGTTTGTATTGTGAAAGGGAGGACGGCAAAATATTTGCCCGCCCCTGATGGCACTAATAGTAGCTATGTCACTAGGCAGTGTATCTATCGATACGAAAGTCGGCGATCTTTTTCATCGGGAAGTATGGTGGAAATTAAGGGCGCCGATGAATCTTGAATGGATGAGGGGGTCTAAATTTTTTATTATTTCAATTTCAAGAGGTGTATTTTTTAGTATACTTGAATTCAATGTTTCTGTTTTACTTTTTAAACGGGGAAATACATTTTAAGGTTTTGTGGGAGGCTTATGGCGCCCAGTGCCATACATGAACTGAATTCACTCCGTTTATGACGTGACACAGTGTAAGCACCTGGCACAAGCTTATAATCAACCCAATACTGTACCAATGATCAGCGTGAGTGAAGGGGGTGTCGAAATTTATGGTGCTTAGGACAGTCGGGTAAACTCAAAATGCAGGGGTGCATTTTGGCGCATACATGAATTTGTTTTTTTTCCAGACAATTTTGAGGTTACATTTCAAATTTCGGTTGGGAAGTGCCTAAATAAGCCATAATAATGATCAAAGACATCTTAAAATCCGTCGGCGGCATCGGGATGTAAACTAAATTCATTCTAGTTGTGTCACCCTTGAGGGTACGCTTTTGCCCTAGATTATTCTCACCCCTTAAATCCTTATAGTACCCAGAATTTTTTTTATAAATTAAAAATACAAGAATGCATTTTATCACTTATATGAAATTAGTTTTGCAACATTCCTAGTTTAAAAATTGTAGGTGTCACTTAACCTTAAACCATCGTGTGCGCCCAGCATTCCCTACGATGCAGGGTGCCTCGGATATTTTAAGGGTTTAAAGATGTGATGAGGATATTTCTTTTTTATACTTTTATCATCTTTCAATGTAGGGTGGGGTGAGGGCAAAATGGAAAAGTGCTTGACCTGCTTGTGTTATGCAAAAAAAAGTGTATATTACTAAAAATAGTAACATGGCTTTTACTTTTTATTTACATTATTTTGGGGGATAGCTACTTATTTAATAAATGAATTTTCAACACACACACACAAATAATAACAAAAAGGGTTCCATCACTAACCGCGAATGGAAAAAAACAAAAACAAAAACAAAAAAATTAGAAAGGTCTATACATTTTATGTGTTCTGATAACTAGTCATTTTTATAAATCGTATATGAACGGCATAACTATTTTTAAGAAGACGTGAGTTGTTTACAAAAGAAAATATATGTTTATTAATGTGTGATTTTATCTAAGGGAAATCGTATGCGTATAAAGTATATTTTTCCCAATATTCAGTTGATTGAAAGGTTTATTTGTAATTTCAAAATACTATAACTTTTTTTACAGATAAATTACAAATTGTCTCTTATATATACATCATAACTCTTTTTTTTAAACCAAACCCACATAATTTATTTTAAATTGAAAAAAAATTGTGAGTAAGAATTTAAAAAAAAATAGAATTGACATGATAATCAAAATGCTAGTTCACAGAAAGATTTCTTTTTTTTTTCTTTTAGCTATTTGATAGATTCCCATCTAAAAAACATTAATTTTAAAAAAAATCCGTGCAAATAGGTGGGGCATAATAAATATAGGCTTTTTTTTTTTTTAACTTCTGTTATTCAGGAAACTGTGTTACAAAAGTAGCACATTAAAAGAAAGCATGAACGCTTTCGGCATAATAGTTGATAAAATTTGCCCTTTTTGCATGTGCCCGTTAAATTCTTAATTTAAGGTACCAGATATTAATATTTTTAAAACTGTTTAAAAAAAGAAAATTTAGTCATTTTTAATTTTAAAAAATAAAAAATCTTTATGTTGTTGTACACATTTTGCTCGGGGGTGGGGGGGGGGGCATCTGACTTTCCCCGGGAGATATGCCTGAAAGAAACCCTGCTTTAAATGTTTTGAAATCAAGAGGGGGTGCAGCACTGCAAAAAGGTTAAGAACCCCTGGTATAAAATATTTCATGCATTAATTTCTCTTGACCTTTATTTTCAGCACAAGGGCATAACTGGAAGTGTTCTTCCATAATATCTCCTACACAACCCTCTCCACTGACTGGGTTAGTACAAAATCTGAGAAAATATTTTAAAACAATATTTATATAATGTATAAATGCCAATCTTTTGCAATATGATTTTGTTTTATCTTCTACGTCTATGTCTTTTCGACTACCAGTGGACCACAGGCCATTAACAAAGTCTTTCCAGGCCTTCTGATCTCTTGCTTTCTTCTCTCACTCTTTCCACCTAATTCAGATCACAATCCCTTTCTCAGGACCTCCCTTCTCCAGCGACAGCGGGTATGAGTTGGAATTTGTCGATGATTTTATAGTAGCGTTTGTTTTTCTCTGGTGGATTGCCAACCCGACACAGAAACCATACAAACAAGCATGTGGGATGTGAATCTCTCAGCCTGGCCCTCTTGCTGGTATGCCCCTCCACCATGCCCCTCAACCATGCCCCTCCACCATGTCCAAGTAGGGTCTTCGTAGGGAATGTGTTTTATACATGGCCTATTCATAGGAATATGAAAATAGATTTTAAAATATTGAAATGTGTTTTTGTTAGACCATTGTCTCTCACTCTAAGTATAAAGAGTAAAAATCTTTATGCTTCATTGGAGTTTGATCCTAAGCAATGTCATGTCAATTCTTCTGATATTGAACTTTGAAGTCAACTTTGACAGATCAATATCTATAAACTTCTCTGAAGTAAACATTGACAGATCAGTCACTATAAACTTCTCTAAAGTAAACGTCTCTGAAGTAAACTTTGACAGATTAGTCACCATAAACTTCTCTGAAGTAAACTGTGACAGATCAATCCCCATCAACTCAATGAAGTAAACATTAACAAAACAATCAACATACCTTTCTCTAAAGTAAACTTTGATGGAACAATCCTTTGAACAAACCCATGGATGCCATGGTCCCCAGCCACCATTGAATGATCCTGCAAAAAAAACAACAACAACTTATTAAAACTCTAAGATGAAAATGAGCCAGGCCACCTAGACATACAGAATAAGAAAATGAACCAGGCCACCTAGACAGACACAGAATAAGAAAATGAACCAGGCCACCTAGACAGACACAGAATAAGAAAATGAACCAGGCCACCTAGACAGATACAGAATAAGAAAATGAACCAGGCCACCTAGACAGACACAGAATAAGAAAATGAGCCAGGCCACCTAGACAGACACAGAATAAGAAAATGAACCAGGCCACCTAGACAGACACAGAATAAGAAAATGACCCAGGCCACCTAGACAGATACAGAATAAGAAAATGAACCAGGCCACCTAGAAGAAACAAAGGACACTTTAACCTTGTGTCCTTATAGTAATACCATTACAGTAGATATTTACTTTTATAAGTGTAATTACATATTCTTCTCTTTACCCAGTTCTTGATCCTAGTCTGGTTTAGCTCAGTGGTCGGCAAACTCATTAGTCAAAAGAGCCAAAAATCAGCATCAAGGCGATTAAAACTTTTTAAGAGCCAAATTTTTTTTTTAAAGAACCTGTCAAGGGCCATGTTTTTCGGAGTCAAAACTGATTTGTGGCCGGCTGGCTAAGCCGCACTCAGGTCGTTAAAGAGCCGCATGCAGCTAGCAAACTGCGGTTTGCCAACCACTGGTTTAGGTCAACCATGTTTTTTCCCCCCTGCATACGGTATGATCCCTGCTTCCCAGATCTCTTAATATTTAGAGAGATTATTTGAGTACCTGCATTGTAGTTAACATTTGCTCACTACATACATTTTTATGGACAGTTACCATCTTTACCTGGGATTACATCATCAGGAGGGGGGGAGCCAATGTGTCAAAACAATAATATTTTTTTCACAAGATCCTACTCCAACCATAGATATGGTCACATGTAGGCAACAGTTTGGGCATCTCTGATCTTCAGGATGAGGGTGGAATGGTGTGTGTCATATTTGTCTGTCAGAGTCACCTCAACTGGCCACGTCACCTAAAATTGTCAAGTTCCTGACAGGCTCAGCTTTAAAGGTCATGTCATATCATATTTGTCTGTCAGTGTCATCTAAAAATTTTAGTCATGTTTGTCTGTCATTGTCACCTCAAATGGTCATGTCATGATTATTAGCTTTAAGGGTGAAATTTCATATCTGCTGCCAGTGTCAACTCCAATGTATGGATGTCACTTCAAATGGTCACTGAAAAGAGATTTCCTGTCATCTCCAATGTATGGATGTCACTTCAAATGGTCACTGAAAAGAGATTTCCTGTCGTCTCCAACTGTCTCCAATGTATGGATGTCACTTCAAATGGTCACTGAAAAGAGATTTCCAGTCGTCTCCAACTGTCTCCATTGTATGGATGTCACTTCAAATGGTCACTGAAAAGAGATTTCCAGTCGTCCTCCACTGTCTCCAATGTTTATCTCATTTATGTCAGCTGTGTTTGTCTCCTGATCAATAATGACATTTAGATTCAAATACCCAATGTTGCATAGCTGGCTGTTGTGATCAATAGTTTCACTTAACCTCTGATGTGTAAACAATATATTCACTTACCCTCTGATGTGGTCTTTGATGTGGTCTTTAAACAGTTCTGGTCAATAATGTCCCCATTAGGATTTGGGTCTCTGCAGTCCTTTATTTAAACATGGGAAATTATTTTATTAGGTTGCTGTATATGAACTCATTGAACAATTAGGTTGCTGTATATGAACTCATTGAACAATTAGGTTGCTGTACATGAACTCATTGAACAATTAGGTTGCTGTATATTAACTGGATGGTGGAGTTTATTATATTTCTTGGTGTTTTATAATAAACATTCCACTTTTAAATGTCTATCTTTTAAAGTTGCCATTTTCCCATATGTTCATTTTCTATGATAAAGTTGCCATTTTCCCATGATATGTTCATTTTCTATGATAAAGTTGCCATTTTCCCATGATATGTTCATTTTCTATGATAACATTGACATGTTTCCCATGAGATGTCTATGATATTTACCTGAAATCCAGCTGGATGCATATACGCAAGTTCCTTTGACATCCCATAAACATATAAACCAAATCTATAGAAATTGATGGCCATGACAGAATGGTTGTAGACAGGGTGTCTGGGTGACTCATTCACTTGTATGTTGATAGTTTTAAATTTTGAAATGCCCAAAACGTCATTCCACTTGTAGCTAGTTGAAAGGGAAGTAATATGTTTTTGTTTTTTTTGTCATCAATGAGAATTTTGTAAAAGGGTAAATCACAACAGATATTGAAATTATCAGACAAGACACATTTAACTAGCTCCCTCTAAAATATCAGTGGTCAAATGTACTAGTTGAGAAACATATTGGAGCACACAAAAAATAGGATGTTAGCATGAGCATTCATTGAAACTTATCTTCATCATTTCAGAAATCTGTGCTAAAATAGTGGTGACCCACTTTCCTTAAAGATGTCAATTTTAGTCACTTAGATTTTAGAGTAATTAAAAATGATATGAAATTTATAGGGAACTTTACTTAAAAACTGACATCAAAGAAATTGGAAACGACCAAACAAGACATACAGGGATGCAGACAGCCAGGCAGTTACACAGGCAGGAAAGCAGCATGATAGACAGACAAACAGTGAGACAGACAAACAGTGAGACAGACAGAAAAGCAGGTACTAATTAGCAATTTCTTCAGCTTACCTTTTAGATAGACAGGCAGGCAGATAGTGAAACAGACAGGCATATAGTGAAACAGACAGGCAGGCAGATAGTGAGACAGACAGGCATATAGTGAAACAGACAGGCATGTAGTGCAACAGACAGACTGATAGTGAGACAGACAGTTAGACAGGCAGACACAGAGGCTGGTACTAATTAACACCATCTTCAGCTTACCTTTTAGACAAAGGTTTATTATCCAACAAAAGTTTGTCATGATGGTCTAGTTCAGCTATAATAATGATGAAGCTTGCTTCTATGGCAGCAACTGTGCTGAAAATCACCAGTAAACAAAACCAACCCATCAGAACTACACATACAATGCTGATCTTAGGCCTCATGTATGAGCTATGTAGGCTGCAGCATCAAAGGTGTAACTGACGGCTGTTCAGGGAGTTAAATGGGGGCTCCATAAGCCGGCCGGGGGTGGGGGTGTGGCGACATAAAGGGAACCCACCCTGGGTGAGAGGGTGCCAAAAAGATTATTTTCCACACAATTTGCATTAATATATGTATTTCTTGGAGGAAAAGGACGTCTGCTCCGGGTGCAGCATTTTGCTTGCCACAACCCAAGTTTCAATCACACCCCCCCCCCCCAAAACGTATGGCAGATTAGTATTACGACGCCCCTTTGCCAGGAGCTATAGACAACATGTGTGACATTCATTCATGTTAAATTGTTTCACAGAAACACTACCATTTCATGCATACAGATTCAATAAAAATTAGCACTGATGACAAAGATAATGATTTCTTGAGGTCTTGGTTACAGGGCTCTCATGTTGTCAAAGTCTCACATGGGAGGGATGAACACATGGGAGGGATGAACACATGGGAGGGATGAACACATTTTTATTGTTGCTCAGAAATCAATACAAATTTATTTCGGGTTGCGGTGGATGGAGGCTGTTGGGAGGGGGTCTTGGGTGAGTTCCCACACTTTGACCACAGGACTTGACCCTATGTGCAATGCAATAAAAATTGTTTCTCACAGTTATGTCAGCTCTACATGACATTTTATATGATTGCAGGAAGAGTGGACAGAGAGGGATGTTCTCACAAAGAGCCATGTCCGGGAGGGGGGGGGGGGGTAATTTTCTGTTGACTATAAATTGTTTCTTTTTCTCTTTATGTATTCTCTTTACTTGGTAGTTTTTGTTAGTTGGTTTGGGGGGGGGAGGGGGCAAATTATTGGAGACTGGGATCTGCACAATAACAAGATTACCACTTTTCTCTAATAAAAAAATCCAGTCTAAACCGGTTTTTAACAAATGTCAGCCAATATCTATGCAGAGTGCTCTATGTTCAGATACATAAAGCATGGTCTACAAATTTTATTACATTATAAAGCATCTTTTTAAAAACACTTTTTTTTAAAAGTACTTTTTCTGTCCAATAATAATAAAAATACTTTTAATATTGCTCTTTTATCTTATTTTATTTTTTTATTATCAGAATCCCCCCAAAAATCTGCTCTCTGTTAAACATCCTTAGTCCCCAATAAATGCTCACCTCCAGTAATATGCCACATAAAATAGAGAATTGGGAACCAGGAGGCTCATGGCCGTATCCCCTAGACTCTCACCAAGTGCGCCATCATGTAAATAGCAAGGGGAAGGATGGATCAGCACAACTTGGATCATCTTGTTGCTTCTTATTACAAAGTCCTCAGACACATCAAAATGCTGTTGAGAGACAAAGAAAACTGCAATGCTAAAAACATACAATATGATCAAAGTCAAGTAACCTCTCCAGTACTTTACAAGACTTTAGATGTAACTACCTTATCAGCAATCAGATAGAATGGAAGTGTATGAAATGACAGGATTGACAAAGTGTGGTGTCTCCACATGGTGGACTGAATGAACTGACAGGGTTGACAAAGTGGGGTGTCTCTACATGGTGGACTGAATGAACTGACAGGGTTGACAAAGTGTGGTGTCTCTGCATGGTGGACTGAATGAACTGACAGGGTTGACAAAGTGTAGTGTCTCTACATGGTGGACTGAATGAACTGACAGGGTTGACACAGTGTGGTGCCTCTGCATGGTGGACTGAATGAACTGACCGGGTTGACAAAGTGTGGTGTCTGTACATGGTGGACTGAATGAACTGACAGGGTTGACAAAGTGTGGTGTCTCTACACGGTGGACTGATTGAACTGACAGGGTTGAAAAATAAAAAATAAATTAAAATTAATCTCTTAGAATAGGCCTTGAAGCTTAAAGATAATGTGGTGCTTCAAGTACATCAAAGTGCTATATAAGGGGCTTCACGTACACCAATGTGCTATATAACGGACTTCATGTACATAAATGTGCTATATAACGGGCTTCACGTACATCAATGTGTTGAAAGATCAAGCTGAACAAAAAGTTCTCTGTGACACTAGGAAGTACCATCTAGCCAGGTTACCAGGTGAGGTTACCTTTTGCATATAGAATTAATGAGGTCACCAAGAAGAATTTTTTTTTGTGGAGTTGCTTTTGCATTGCTAGCCAATCTAATACTTGATGCATTTATTTTAAATTATTTTATTTTATTGCAATTTTGGGGGGTGGGGGGTGGGGTGTGGAAAGACAGCTCTGCTAGTAATCACCCATTGAAAATAAATTAGTCAATTTGAATGTAACCGATTTCGTATCCCAATGGTTGTACGACTTTATTGTAAATTTTAAACAAACTGGACATGCTATGAAAAAACCCACCTTAACTTTAGAGACACTTACCTGATGCACGTCCCACCATTCGCCTACTTCCTCTAAATGGAAGTCTTCAAAACTGCCATTGGGCATTCCCACCTTGACGATGGTGTCAACTGATCTGGCGATGACTGTCACAAGTGGCATTGGAATCCTCCTGAGGGCACGCACAGCTATAAACTCTGTTCCAAACGCACTGGCTGGCATTAGCATTTCTTAAAGTAATGATAAAACACCAACTTTAATACTTTCTAAAATTAGCATTTCTCAAAATGAAATAATGAAGCACTAACTGTTTGAGAAGTGTGTATAGTTATTATCAATGTAAAATCCTTTGTTGTCAGAAATATAATTTCAGTCTAAACATAACATAATCGCAGGAGAATTTATTTTCATCTCTCAGTTTTTTAATTGATTTTTTTGTCAAGATGAACTAGTTCATGAAACTAAGAATTCGTTTTACAGTAAGCTTTTAATTAGAGAACTGTTACATACCAGACACAATATTAGATGGTCAGCATGACTGACACACACATCAGAATCAAGATCAGATGTCAGCATGACCGAGACACATAACAGGTACAACAAAAGATATCAAAATTAACTGACACATAAAAGATGCAAGATCAGACAACTGACACATATAACAGACACAAGATAAGATGTTAGCATGTTTGATTTGACTGATACACTTACTAGACACAATATCAGATGTTAGCATGACTGATTTGAATGATACACATACCAGACACAAGATCACGTTAGCATGACTGATACACATACCAGACACAAGATCACGTTAGCATGACTGATACACATACCAGACACAAGATCAGATGTTAGCATAATTGATACACATAACAGACACAAGATCATATGTTAGCATGACCGATACACATAACATACACAAGATCACGTTAACATGAGTGATACACATACCAGACACAAAATCAGATGTCACAGAATTATTCCAGTGTGACTTTCTCTTGTCTAAACAGTAGTGATGTGTGGTATAAGTACCACAGTTGCCACTAATCACACCCACAGGCTTGGTTCCAGTGATGAGAGTTCCTGTGACATAAAAAAAAATCACTAAAATCTGACAATTTTTCCAAACCTATGTTTTTTTAAAACTTTTTTTTAAATGTTCCATTTCTGCCTCATTCCATTTCTGCCTCATTCCATTTCTGTCTTGACTATGAGTAATTTTATTTTTTTTCTGCTGGCATACGTCCGTCACAATGTGACAGTGGTGTGGAATTCGCAGGACAAAATCCACAAGGTCTGGGATATTCCTGGAGGATTATAAGCTGGTTCCCAACAGCAAATCGCCTCTTTCCATGCCACTGGATAACCCAAGGGAACATCATGTGGATGATACAGCTTGGCATCATTGGCGTCGCAGGAGTTGTTGGAATGTTTCATTGTGTCGATGTTATCCGCCTACGGGACTCCATCTCCGGGTTTGAATTCAGAGTTTCCTTCTCTTAGATGAGTTGCCGTCCAAGGTTAACGAGTCCCACCCACCCGGGGTGCTGGTGGTGTTTTTGTTTGAGTGGGCCTTTGGCGGGGATTGAACTCCAGACCATCTTGAGATTTGCTCAGTTTAGACCACTCGGCCACCCGACTATGAGTACTATTAATACTGTTACATATTTTTATGTTAACATCACATAGGACAGTAGAATATGAAAAGTGTTGGGGTAAGGGGAAGCTGTCTTTACATATTCGGCTAATAATCTTACTCCTGTTTTAAATTTTTTATGGTTGATTCCATTATGTATGTCAAAGTAATTAACAGCCAGTTAACACACACAACACGTTGGTCAAGCAGTGCAGCTACTCTTGGGACTGGGAAAACATTGAGCAACAAAAACACTCACTCCCATCAGATACATACATTACATATGGCTGCCACATTGGCATGGAATTGAACAATAGTAAAATAGCAGCTGCCCTAACCAGTTGTCTCAAAGAATATTTGAACATGAAAAAAATCAAAAACAAAATATTTCAGAAGACTTAAATTTAAAAAAATATGCTTTCTTACTTCTGCCAGATTGGCTTAGGCTGAAAATAAACAGTCGGCACCAGAATGGTAAAAAGCATAGGCCTATATTTCAAAAATCTTTTTTAAAAACCAAAAGTGTCACATTGTTTAAGATTTGTATCATATCAGTTTTATAATAAATTTAAACAAAAATGATTTCTGGTTTGAAACAAAGTCAAGATGTGAGTAAATAAAAACACTTACCCGTTAAGAATGCTTTTCCATCAGTGCAGTTACCAAATTCATAAGCTTCCTCACTAGAAGGAAAAAAACAAGAAAAAGATGAAATACTAGATGAAGTGAAAAACATGTATAATGAGCACAAGAGGTAGACTTATGAATTGGAGAAAACAAATGAAATTTGTAAAGGCTCTAGATTCAAAGTACAAAACATGATAGGTTAAAAAATTAAATTAAATAAGTGATGAAGGATGCAATATCAAGATACCATAACTCATTTGAGTTTTTTTTTGTTAAGCTAATATTACTTATGAGTCTTAATTTTTATTCAAGTCATGCTATTATTACTATTCATAGTTAAGCATTACCAAATTCAGGATAGATAACTTTTCATAGTTTAGTGTCATCAAAGTCAAGCTAGTATCACTGTTCAGAATGGAAATAATTTATGAAACACAGCTGGAGCCTTTTGTCAACTCTTTTAACCTGCACTGAAAACATTCTTAAAATTGTATTTTGGCTCCAATGTCATGAGAAGTGTCTTAGACAAAATCTTTTAGAACAATATCCTGCTATAACTACAGAAGACAATATCCTGCTAAAACTACAGAAGACAATATCCTGCTATAACTACAGAAGACAATATCCTGCTATAACTACAGCAGAATTTTATTTTAAACTACTTCACATGTACAGCATGCTGAAAAAAACAGCAGTTAACCAACCTATTTAAAGTAAACTCTAGCTTCACAGTTTTGTATGGCCGATAAATGAAGTCTGGATAAGCTTTGATCCTCATTAGGACATCCACATCTGTTTCCTTCTCCACTGCTATGACCTGTATTGATGAATTAAAACTGAGGATGATAGCAAAATAAGAGAACTTTAACCAAATATTCACACACAATTTTGGGCTGACTTGTACTGGAATTTGTTTCCCCAAGAACCAAGGCTACATATTTTTGTTCTACTTAAACAAATTTTCAACACTCAATTTCTGACAATTCTTACAAACTATGTCATATCTTCTTATGGTCAATTAATAGACTAATCTATTGTTATTATTATTTTTGCTTTTTAGTTTGGTTTGACTATCACATTTAAATGCTTAATTCATTGGTTTGGGAACTGCTACAGGTCTGGTACAAAGCTTAGTCTAAAGGGGAATTTTCAAGTATCCTTGATTTACAAATTACAATAACCTTTTGAAATCAGATGAAGAAAGAAAAAAATTTCTTAACATCCACTTATGCAGTTGTGCTCATAAAATAATATTCCACTTATTATATCGATTAGTTTAAAAAAAGTCAAAATATAAAAAAAAAATTAAAACTATAATTGGCTTTCATTTGTCTGTCATAAATGTTTTATCTTTCTTTGTCCTACCCATTATTACCCAAATTAATATGTCAACGAAACCTTTTTTAATTTTCAAAATCTTTATTATATACTAGATGATATGACTTAGTGTAATCTGTATAATAATGGAAGGCATTTTGCGCTACTTTCTGCTGGCTGTTGCAAAGTCTAAACATTAAAGATTCAAAATTTTATGTATTATCTGAATCGTGTTATGATCTATTGTATCTTTAAAAGAAAATTTTCCACATGCTTTAAATGTTTAATTAGGAAATAGTAAATCAGACTTTCTTCATTTTGAAAGAAGAATCCATTTATTTGATGTTAATGTTCCTAACATTTGGTTTTTGAGAAATTTATTGCTTCTAAATAATAAAGGCTTACCCAAACCTTTTTCAAAGAAAAATTAGTTTCTAAAAATTGTAAAAAAATATGTTTTTAATTAATAAAAAGCTATGTACCATTTTAGAATTCTGTACCATTAACGGGTTTTAAAATATTGTCATCTTCATTAAACAATTCCCCAAACTTGTGCCTCCCTCCCGAACTATATTATTGGAAAATAAACACAACATTTTTAATATCTAAAGCAAAATCTCTTAACCAATTTTCATGTCTGTAATAGCCTTTACTTTTTTTTTTTAGAAATATTATTAATCTCATAAAAATTTAACCACACTCTTCCATGTCTGAATTTTGCAAAAAAATTGAAAAAGAAATATTTTCTTATTTTTTAACAGAAGATCTTAACGTATCGTTGTTCAAGCCCCTGATCAGTATTTTAAGAAATTAAACCATGGCTCTATTTTGAAAGATTACATTTTCACGATGGTTAACTGACTGGGTTTTGAGATATTGTTTGTTATCCACATTTCGCACTTGAAACTTTTTTCATGAAATGTTTACCTTAGTAAATAAAACAATTTGTTATCCTCATAACTCATAAATATGTGCCCATCTATTATCCTTGCCACTGAACTGTATCTTTGCCCATCTATTATCCTTGCCACTGAACTGTATCTTTGCCCATCTATTATCCTTGCCGCTGAACTGTATCTTTGCCCATCTATTATCCTTGCCGCTGAACTGTATCTTTGCCCATCTATTATCCTTGCCGCTGAACTGTATCTTTGCCCATCTATTATCCTTGCCGCTGAACTGTATCTTTGCCCATCAATTATCCTTGCCGCTGAACTGTATCTTTGCCCATCTATTATCCTTGCCGCTGAACTGTATCTTTGAAAAAAATCTTGATGTCATTGGTTTCAAAGAAAATCTTATCCACAATTTTACCCTTTTCAAACTTCATTGCATTTTGAGGAATGGATACACTTTGTAAATGTGCCAGCAGACTGTCAACACCTTTGAACTGTATTTTCCCACATTGGAATAACACATATTATTTTATTTTAAAATATGATCAAAATATTTTTCTTTACATGACTTTAATATTCAGCCACATTAAAAACTACACCATATCCTCCCACCACCTCTGAAATTTTTCCAGAAGAAGGTTTAATACATTGTTTTAAAATTTCTATATACAAATTTCTGGTTTGTGGCATATTAGGGCGATGAGAAATAGTTATACTTATAAAATATACCAACTCAAACTGTGGCATATCTAGTTCTGCCTGAGGCTAAATAAAAAAATTCCAGGTCACTCACAGACATCAATAAAAGCACCCCTGGGTTGGCAAATCACATAAGTGCACTCTTTTTACAAGAGAATAAACTATATTATGTGCCACAACTTCTTTATTACCAAGCTATGTACTACATTTTCTATTTAAAAAAATAGTTTCTGCATATTTAAAGAATGTGGTTAATTATTTTAAAAATTTCAATCTATACTAAAGATTAAATTTGTTATATAAAAAGGTTTGGAGATATTGATATTAATGTGCTCCCCCACCCTACCCTATTATTTTCTTATTTGCCCTTAATAAATAAAAATTTGTCAAATTTATAGTTAAGATTTTATTTGAAATTATCTGTATACCAATATTCAAGTCTGTAATGATTTTTGGGTTTTGAGATTATTGTTCTTTTCCTCATCCTTGAAATGTAAAAACAGATTATGGTAAATATGGTAAAAATACATACTACAAGATTATCTTTGCTTTCAAATTAATAGTAGCAATATATAGATGATAGTAAAGGATGTCAATCTTCTTTCATATACTTCATTCTCAGATTCAGATAAAATACTCAAAATAATTCATCCAATATTCTAATTTATAATGATAATACTAACATATTAAAGCGTACAAAAACTTGCGTAAAAGCAGATTTTCTTTATCAGATTTAAATGCATTTGCTTTCCATAAAGAACAACAGGCTATTATTATTTTTAAGAATCCCATTTAGAAAAGAATCTCAATCTCAACACAAATGTTTTGTGCAGTTATCGGGTATTTTATTTTCTGCGCTTTTAAATTATTTTTTACGTAGTGACATTGGCTTATTCTTATATATAGGCCTATATATAGAGTAAAACAAAAGCTTTAATACACGAGTGAATTTTAATGTTATACAATAATAGCTCTGTATTGATTGATTAAATCATAGAATTTCATGTTTACAAATTTTTTATTTTAGAATTATAATAATTTTTTTTAACATAATAATTATAGATCTAGTTCTTTTTGAATAATTTGATTTTTAAAAAAAAAAAATGAGGTTTATATAATTATGATGCTAATGATTTATTGCTTTATTCATCCAAGTACAGATACGTAACTAAACAAAACTGGAAAAAAAATTAACATTTAAATTAGTAGCTACTTTATTGGCTTTTGATGAGGTTTATATAATTATGATGCTAATGATTTATTGCTTTATTCATCCAAGTACAGATACGTAACTAAACAAAACTGGGAAAAAAAATTAACATTTAAATTAGTAGCTAGTTTATTGGCTTTTGATGTCTTGTACAAAATCACCTTTTTCAGACCTGTTTACTCTTACGATTTTGGCGTACAATGTACGATTTTGAGATGTATACATTATATATACTGTATGTTTATTTTTTACTATTAAGATAATGTATTGAATGATTTTGTGATGACATTGTACGATTTTAAGAAAGATTTTGAGGGTAAGCAGGTTAGCTTTTGAAAGGTTCAAAGTTAATGACACAGAAACACAGAAGAAAAAGCAACTAAAGCTTACAATAAAGTAACAGCCAAATACATCGTGTCCCATACTTCCACTGGCACGGCTTGGATGTAGGAACTTGACAAAGAATTTTGGGCAAGGTAGATGCCTAGCTGAAATCTTTCTGTACAGGAGAGTTTGTAAGTCCCTTTCTTCCCTGTGCTGATCTGTGAACTAGGAAAACAAGAGATGCTAGTGACTTTTGTTGACAATGGTGGATATGGGCCTCTAAAAGATGTTGCAGGGAAGCAGGGATATTACACTTTGACTGACAGCTAACTGGTAACTATCATGGGGATAAAAGAATTAAGGACAATTTCTCAGAGAATTTTATATATTTTTAAATAATATAATCTTTAAGTTATGAACAAATTTTTATTTTTTATTTGGGCTTATTTTAATTTACCAAATAAAAAAAAATACAGTGGTCAACATCATTTAAATCATTATATTAGCTGTTTTACATTTTCTTAATAAAAATATTCTCTAACTACATCTTTCCACTCATTTTAAAGCCACCATTTTCCAGTTATTTTGGTAGAAGGACCAAAGATCTATGGAGTACATTATTCTTTGACAAAAACATTCAAAGAAAATGCATTAAAAATAGGCATACATTAAATAAATCATACATTATGTAGGTTTTTTTTTATATCTTTACAAAATCTATGTAAAGTGAAAGTTGATTTATTTCATTACATTTATGAAAATGTTAAGACCAGATATTTTGCAAAAAACAGGAACAAAAAGCATAAAGCAGATATCTTTCATGCCAGTCAAACTTAAAATTCTATGTGGACCTGTGCTAAAATGTCTAAGTTACAACAAGTGTTGGATAGCATTCAACATAACAACTGGCAACAATAAAATCACTTACTAGTACTTTCTTGGAAGAAGATAGTTAGTGATTACATAAGGATTGAGGCTTAACTTCACAGATAAATTTTCTTTCCCTATTTCAAAATGTCTTGTAACAATGATAACCTGGAAGTTTTTTCAAAAAAAGGGAAAATGTAAGTTTATCAAATATCCTACTAAGAAAGTTTAAAAATATTCTTTTTTCTTTGCTCTTACTTGTTATTTAAGGTTTAAAAGAAACCATGAATCCTGCATAAAATTGTTAATTAATACACAACCTCTATATTTCTGCTTATTATAAAACTTACTTAAGATAATTTGTATTTTAAGATGTAAATCTATTTATTTTATATATATATTATGTTAAGATTAGGGTTACCACAAGTCCTCAGATAGGACACTCAAAATTTTTATCAAATCCGGCTCCAGTGGCTAGCTACGCCAGTCTCAAGTGTTGTACAAATAAATGTAGAGTTGAACTACATAAAATATTGTTCTTATTGCAAATATTTTCAGTTATAAACTTCTATTAAGTGAGTGTTCAGTACACACTATATTACACTGACTGATTTTTGTGTGCAATATCAGACTCGGGTAAAATTGTTTTTAATAAGCGACAACTACAGTCCATGGATTTATAGCTGTGATGGTGCTTGACAGCATAAAACGCCAATATGCTTTCAGCTGCTGAAAAACATTCACCGCTTTTTGAACCCGGTGTTATTAAAAAATTAGGTAATTTTGGTAGATGAAGTTTTTCCTAAAACACTCTTAATATTCCTCGGGGTTTCGATGTGCGCCTTTAAATCCATTGAAAACGGAGATATAAATTCCGCTCCTGCATGTCAAACATTCAGCTTCCCAGTCATACAGACCTGCACATAAACCTGGGTGTTGGGTTTTCAGTACATTGGTGAATAAATACTTAAGTTTCGGCATTTTTGAAATCAATATGAAAATTTATTATATAGCAATTTTATGTTAAGATACCTGTGTTTCTACGACAGCATGTGTCATAAGGTAGAAAGTAATGCTAGATAAATCTTCACCATTAGTCTTTTCCAGCTTGGGGAAAGCCACCAAGAATGTTCTCCCCATTGTTGACATCACAACTGAAAAGTAAATACACTTTTTGTCAGAACAACGGTGGAATTTGTTTCAATTTTTTCTGTTAGGTTTCTATTAATATGTTTTCAACATTGGGAATTGAAATTATTTGTTTCAATTTTTTCTGTTAGGTTTCTATTAATATGTTTTCAACATTGGGAATTGAAATTATTTGTTTCAATTTTTTCTGTCAGGTTTCTATTAATATGTTTTCAACATTGGGAATTGAAATTGTTTTTTTTAAAGAATACATCACCCGATTTCATCTGTCTAACTATCACCAGTAAGTAAAAGAAATATAATGGCTAGCCAGTTATGTGTGTATAAAAATAAATTGGACATGTACACACAACTTTTGAGTTTCATGACAAACACTACACACTACCTCTGCTTGTAGTTTCATGATGATTGAAGGATAAAACCAGAAAAGTCTGGAGGTACACCATCTCAAACATTTGTAAGCTGCAAAACAGGAATCAAGAAAATTTTTAATTTAATAAAATTTAAGGATGAATTGTGTTTTTTTTTCAATCTTGTGGACGTATGATATCAACAATCATACATTTTCCTTCCTAGGCAGTTTACAATGATTTATTGGCATGGACTTGAAAATATGTCACAATGCTTCAGAGACCAGAAAGAAACGCATTTGTACATCTGCATGTAAAATAAAAATGTACAAAATTCATACAAATAATTTCTGACACATTTAATGTTTAGTTTGTAGATGGACTCAATCCCCAGTGATGAAACAAGTCATTGAGACCAGAAATGTTTATTTTTATGGTGGTGAGGGGGATTATGTAGAGCTGGCATTGCTTCTTCTTAAGTTTTCCCCCTGAAACTTTCACATTTTCTTTTCCATTCTTCATATTTTTAAGGCTGCGACTATTTGTACCCGGATACCACAAGTGATAGGTTGGGATTAAAATGGGACCCAGGTGCGAATGGCGGCGCCGCGTGTCTGGGTCCATTTTGACTCAATGCTATTCGGATGTCATTTGTGGTAGTTTATTTTAGTTAAACTGAAGAATTAAGTTTACAAATGTATAGTCCATTCAATTATCTTTCATTTGATACCCCATTTTTTGTCTTACAAACACAACAATAATATTTTAAATGGTTTTTTAATCCCAACTTCTCACTTCTGGAACCCGGGTACAAATAGCCACTTCGTATTTTTAATTGCTTAAAAATTAGTTAGTTTTTTCTCTCTCACTTTATATGTCTTGGATAAATCTCCAGTGAAAAGAGAAGGAGTGGGTGGGGGATTCAAATAAAATTGCAAACAAGTAACCTTAATAGATTTTTTCCAAATCCACCCATCATCATTTATCCACCACCTGTGTATACAGTGTCGATCCATCTAATCACCACCTCTGTGTGTACAATATCAATATTATTAATCCACCATCTCTGTGTACATTATCAGCCCTTTTTATCCACCACATCCGTGTGTACAATGTCAACCCTATCTAATCACCACCTGTGTGTGTTCAATGTCAAACCTATCTACACATCCCCGGTGTATACAATGTCAACCCTAGCTACTCACCACCTCTGTGTGTACAATTTCAAACCTATCTACACATCCCCGGTGTATACAATGTCAACCCTAACTACTCACCACCTCTGTGTGTACAATTTCAAACCTATCTACACATCCCCGGTGTATACAATGTCAACCCTAACTACTCACCACCTCTGTGTGTACAATGTCAAACCTATCTACACATCCCCGGTGTGTACAATGTCAACCCTAACTACTCACCACCTCTGTGTGTACAATGTCAAACCTATCTACACATCCCCGGTGTGTACAATGTCAACCCTAACTACTCACCACCTCTGTGTGTACAATGTCAAACCTATCTAATCACCACCCACACTCGCTTTCTGCTCACTTGACCACCTACATTGTGTTGATTCATCCAGCAACCTCACAACAGCAACTATCTTTCATTAGGCTTTAAACAAAGAGTTTTGCTGCTTGATTTCCAGAACTCTCTTAAGTCTATTCTTTCTTTACAGTTGTCACCTCAGTAGTTGAAAGAACAAGCTATATTACTACTGGAAAGGGAAACAAATACAGCTAAATCCAAAATTCAGTTGTGGTGCAGTTTGGTGCCATTTGATTTTTTAAAAATAAAAAAATTCTTATACAAATTATAAAAATTTGCACATCAGAAAAAAAAAAGTGGAAAAACTGAGGTACTTCAAGTTTATACATAAGGAGAAGGTACATGATTTCTAAGGAGAAAGTACATGATTTCACAGACATCAAATTTTCTCATTTATTTGTATGTTGATTTGGAGTGTGTGTGAATAGAGATGGCAAGCTTTGTTAAGTCACTGACTGCTGATTAGGCTAACAACTGAGGGAGTTTCTTTTATATATAACAAAGCCAATGTGTGCTGATGGCAGCAACTGAGATTTCTTTTTAATGGACTAAAATTTCCTCTGAACAGAATATAACAGAACAGGGGGAATGGATGGGGAAAGGGGTACAAGTATAACATAAAAATCTAATTTTTATTATTGGAAGTCGGCCTACATTTTTCCAAATTTTATAATTAATTGTTGTTTTTTTGTAGGGGGTGTAGACTTGGTCAAAAAATTTGTGGATGGTGAAGAGTGTAGAAAATGTTGACAAAGATTAAGGCAGAAAAATATTTGTAAAATCTGTAAATTAGAAAACCAACAAATCAATTAAATTTAAAAAAAAAGTGGGGTAGTTATGCTGCCATATTTTTTAATTCTTATTGAACATTTGACTAGATGAAGATGAAAAGTGGGGTAGTTATGCTGCCATATTTTTTAATTCTTATTGAACATTTGACTAGATGAAGATGAAAAGTGGGTTAAGTTATGCTGCTCTATTTTTCACTTCCCATTCAACATTTGACTAGATGGGTACCAAATTTTGGACTTGAAAAGTTCCACAAACCAGAGATATAACTATAAGCATGTGAATGTAATTCCCAAACACAACACAACAAAACTTTATATATATATCAAAATAAACATGTAAAACTGTGTAATAGGATAGAAAGTCCATTCCAGTTATTTTTTGGAATGGTCATTCTATGATCACACTGTTCCCCTTTCCAGGAATGCCATACAGAAGTGAAGTAGGAAATGGGGTGGGGGTGTCCTTTATTTCTTAATAAATAAGCAAATTTGTGGGGTGGGGGGGGGCGGCAAAAAATCGTAGTCTTCCAAAGCATGGTAATATTCCTAGCTACCCCACTGCCATACAGTCTTAAGAATAACAAATTAAATTCCTTTTATTCTGCAAGAACCAAAAATGCAGGAGGGTACAGATATACTTCAACATAAATTTCAAAGGGATAAATCTCAAAATGAAAAGTTTTGTAAAAATTTTAATATGGGAATACTTAAAATCATTCTTTAAAATTTGGAAAAAATAAAAAACATGTGCACTTTATAAGTTACAAACATGTTGAGAATGTTTAAAAGTAAAACTTTTTATTTATAACTTCATAGAATATGGCCTTGAATTATGAATAAAATGATAAAGAATGGACAGTGGCAGCAAAGTTTGCTAGAAAATGATTTTTATTATCATAATTGTTATTTTTGAAATAAATAAACAACATTATGCAAAGAAATCCCACAATTCCTTGTATTACATATTATGAGCAACAACAATGAGGTCAGGCGTGCCATAAATAAAAAAAATAATTTTAAATGTAAAACAAAAGCAGCTTAAAATAATTAACTAGAACGTATTTTCAAATATAACTTTAAGACAGACTTATAAATGATTGTATATATTTAAACATATATCCATTTATACACTTGAGTTGGTCATATTGTATCAAACAAGACGAGCTCCCACGCACTGTTATAGTGTTTGATACAGTGCACTCTATTCGAAGAAAAAGGCCCCACACAGGAATGTTACAAGTTGTGTACAAGTCTGTACATTTTAAATGAATAAATGTGAAACACAAATGCTCTGTCCTCAGTTATTTCAAACCCTTTCTTTCTCTCTCTAGCACTCAGCCCCTCCCCGCCCCCAAAGGTTAGATATCTATCAGTCTTTGGTATTTGCGGTCATCACTTGGACACATCCTGACATTCATTAAGATAAATAGTTGTGAGTCTTTCATGTCAAGAGTAACCTCTCCCTTGTTCAGATAATCTCCTGTCTCTGTTGTAGTCAGATGGAACACCCATCAAGAATTTGGTGTTGTGATTGAAAGATGGAGCTTGATTATCATTGCTGTTTGTACCTTATATTTTCATGATGAAACTATGAAAAGAAATGCTCTATCTGATAAAAGTTGAACTTTTGCTCTGTAGTGCTGGAGATGACATACTTTTAGTCAGTTCCTCTGCAATTTGTTCTTCTTCTTGTGGTGGGAGAACTTTTCTCTTAAGTCTGAGAAGAGATAAAATGCCCAAAGTCAGGAACAATTATACATATCTATTATTATCTGGAGAATAATAATCAATACTAATTTTGTTTTATTAATTTAACACTGAATGTGAAACTTTTCTAAGTTTTTATAAGCATAGATTTTCAACACAATTTAGGTTCAAAAGTAAAGAAATATTTTTTACACCACCACCCCACCCAAACTAAAGACACGTATCACATATTGTTAAAAATGTGTGACCCACTACCCACCCAAACGCACGGGGTCGTATATTTTATGGAAGACCTCAGATTAAAGCACCATCTCCACCACTTAAATAGAAAAATGATTTTCAAATTTTAGCTTAGTGGCATTCTGTAACAATTGATATAAGAATTCAAATCTTTCCCAAAACCAAAACAATATAATATGTAATACAGAGTCACACGTCACCCATTTGAAGGGAATTGAATTAGGTTTTAAAATTACTTAACCTGACCTACCCTAGATACAGCAGCAGCCCAAATGGCACCAGAAGAAGTATGAGTGGCACCAAGTACATGTTACCTCCAGCTGGTCCTGTCATAGAGATTATCATTTATAAAGTCAATTTCACTTGCTCAGATCTCACCCATGTTACTCTGGATGCAATGGCAATAAGAGACTTTATAGCATGTTTGAGGGCAATGATTGGAGAGAGCTGATGATGGTTTTATCTTTATTGTGAAATGAGTTGAGGAAAGCAATTACTCAGTATTTCAAGTTTAAGCTTTGTACATTTTCAAGAAGTCTGAGAAAGAAAAAAACGTTAGCATATTCATACAAAAAAAATTGTTTTTTTTTTGTTTTTGTTTTTTTAAATGGCTCAATAATTCTTTTAGCCAAAATATAAAAAAAAATTGGCTTCACTAAAACATCACATTACTTTATTTTAGTTTGTATGTTTTAACCTGTTAACCCCAGTTTAACCCAATTCTGATGCACCTCACTGTCATTTCCAACGCCTCAGATAAACTATGGCTGTATTATCAGATGTCTCTTTTATTTTTTTCTGTGTCCTTATAAGACAGTTATGGTATCCTTGTCCCCATCTTGGTGACATATATGGTATCCTAGTCACCTTCCAAGGTAAGGTTTGGCATTGCTTGCAAACCTTCTGACAGCCCTGGAGTGAGTATATACCAAATGAGGAAACTGGTAAGATAAAACCAACCTGTGAGTAAAATCGTGCAATCTCCACCTTTTCTGTCAATGCAGTCCCCTTTACATCTCTTCTTGCAATCTCCCTTACAGTTTTGTCCATATTCATCAGCACCACATTCTATTAATAGGAAAGAACAAAATCACAGGGGACAATTTTAAAATTATTCATATAGAGAGAAATTAAAATGTAAAAACAAAAAATTTGCACAATTGGGAATATGAATTATTTGCATCATGGTGACAGGGGGGAAAAATCCTTATGTATTTTCCCAGGCCCTCAATTTTCTGTAAGAGGGGACACTCATTTCATAATGTTATATTACGGGTTGGGGAAACGATATAAACTTTTAGTACATGTTTACACTTAAGCGGCATGCTAAATTTGATATATTATATAAAAGAATTTAACATTTTCAAGACTAAAACTTCCAATGTTTTCTAGAAGATATGACATTTAAATAATATAATATCCCCAGCATCACTGTGTTATTCTTATCCCACCTGATGTGACAGAACAGCACATCAATTCTCCTAGACCAAAAAATGTTACCAAACAGGGATTGTTTTAAAATCAACTCTTACAAACAGTCACACAATGATTGTTTCACAGCCAAAAGGCATCATATGGAATTAAAGAAACAGTAGCACAGTGATTTTTTTCACAGCTAAGAAGCATCATGAGAAAATTAAAAAAAACAGTCTCACAGGTAAGAAGCATCTTAGGGAAATTAAGAAACAGCAGCACAGTGATTTTTACCACAGCTAAGAAGCATCTTGATAAATTCTGGTTTTGTTTAACATCCTTAAACTTCCCTTGACATGACAGTGACTTTAATTTACCCCCTAAATAAATATAAAGGTGGTGATAGAAGCTACTGTGAAAGTATGACCCAATTAATGCTGTTGGTTTGCCATGCCATCTTGGCTGTAAACAAATATGATATGGAGAAAGTTAAAAAAGGCAAAGGTAAAAAATGCAGTAAAGCAACTCACCTACGATAAAGAAACTCACCTAAAATAAAGCAACTCATCTTTGTTACATGCATCGAAAGGATCCTTGACGTCATTTTTGCAAAACTCACATTCACGATAAAGCAACTCACCTACGATAAAGCAACTCACCTACGATAAAGCAACTCACCTACGATAAAGCAACTCACCTACGATAAAGCAACTCACCTACGATAAAGCAACTCACCTATGATTAAGCAACTCACCTTTGTTACATGCATCGAAAGGATCCTTGAAGCCATTTTTGCAAAACTCACATTCTCCAGTCTTCTCTTCGCAATCAATGGCACAGTTTGAACAGGAGTGGGCACAATTTTCCCCCCACTTGTACGCAGGACAGTCTTAAGAATAACAAATTAGATTCTAGGTGAGAAGTTGAGGAACAAAACATATTTCTGAACTCATACAACATTACTGAATCTGCTCTCGCTTATGACACAAGTGTAATGGCACAAATAGAGAAACAAATAGAGGTCATGTTCACTGGTACAATAGTGTAACTGCCGAGTTAATGAATCAGCTCTGGTTTATGACACAAGTGTAATGGCACAAATAGAGAAACAAATAGAGGTCATGTTCACTGGTACAATAGTGTAACTGCCGAGTTAATGAATCAGCTCTGGTTTATGACACAAGTGTAATGGCACAAATAGAGAAACAAATAGAGGTCATGTTCACTGGTACAATAGTGTAACTGTTGACTGCAACCTTTTGTAACTGACACCATTGTAACTGATCATTGTTATTGATGTTGAAAGTTTTCTTATATTGCAACCATCAGCTATCTTTGCCAGGATGCCTCGCTTTATTTTTAAACCTATTTACAGTAAGTCACTTTTACACACTACACTTAATTATCTATATATAGAAATACAACACAATGAATATTTGAATAAAGTAGATAATTCCATATCAAATATTTAATAAAATATCTCACACATAGTTCAAATTACATCAGACATAGAAAATTTACACTCAGTATGGCAGCTCTTACGCTTTTTCTTTGTTCACCCACAAAATATAGTTCCTAAAAATGCTCTCTTGTGATGTATCACTTCATCCATGTGCCACAAGTGATTGTATCACTTCATCCATGTGCCACAAGTGATTGTATCACTTCATCCATGTGCCACAAGGGATGTATCACTTCATCCATGTGCCACAAGTGATTGTATCACTTCATCCATGTGCCACAAGTGATGTATCACTTCATCCATGTGCCACAAGTGATGTATCACTTCATCCATGTGCCACAAGTGATGTATCACTTCATCCATGTGCCACAAGTGACGTATCACTTCATCCATGTGCCACAAGTGATGTATCACTTCATCCATGTGCCACAAGTGATTGTATCACTTCATCCATGTGCCACAAGTGATGTATCACTTCATCCATGTGCCACAAGTGATGTATCACTTCATCCATGTGCCACAAGTGATGTATCACTTCATCCATGTGCCACAAGTGATGTATCACTTCATCCATGTGCCACAAGTGATGTATCACTTCATCCATGTGCCACAAGTGATGTATCACTTCATCCATGTGCCACAAGTGATGTATCACTTCATCCATGTGCCACAAGTGATTGTAGCATAATATCAAGTAAGCTTGTGAAAATTCCTGCAGTTAAAAATAGTGACACTAATGACAGTGAGGTACTTACTCTTAGCTTCGGGGGCTGAAACAAAAATAGATGTCATTTAGCCTTGTTTGTTTAGTGTTCAGCCTAGTTATTACCATGCCAATTGCTAAATATTAATCAGTGTTTAATAGAAAGTAAACAAAATAAATGAATTACAACTAATTTTATTTTATTATAATTATTTTTTTTTGGGGGGAATGGGTTTGCGCACTGACCTCATAGACATCGCACTGGGCCTTATTAGAAATATTTTCTGAATTCCATAAAATGATTTTGAAGTTGTAAGGGAATAAGATCAGACTTATTACAAGTTCGGCTGTCTTTTTTGCTTAGAAATCAAAATTAACTCTTTTCAAGAGCAATATTCATGACAAAAGGAGGATGTAGATATGTGCAGACACTTGGATATTCAACTGTTACTGTGTAGGACAGTGGCACCCAAACCAACTATTGGATATTCTACTGTTACTGTGTAGGACAGTGGCACCCAAACCAACTATTGATATACAACTGTTACTGTGTAGGACAGTGGCACCCAAACCAACTATTGGATATACAACTGTTACTGTGTAGGACAGTGGCACCCAAACCAACTATTGGATATTCTACTGTTACTGTGTTGGACAGTGGCACCCAAACCAACTATTGATATACAACTGTTACTGTGTAGGACAGTGGCACCCAAACCAACTATTGGATATTCAACTGTTACTCTGTAGGACAGTGGCACCCAAACCAACTATTTGATATTCAACTGTTACTGTGTAGGACAGTGGCACCCAAACCAACTATTGGATATTCTACTGTTACTGTGTAGGACAGTGGCACCCAAACCAACTATTGGATAGTCAACAGTTACTGTGTAGGACAGTCGCACCTTAACCAACCACTTAGATATTTAATAAACATTTACACTTGCTGAATCCAGAGGCTCCTAAAATCAAATTCTAACAAGTACACTGTGAAGCAGCAAATGTTTAAAAAAAATTTTTTTAGTGTATTTCAGATCAGGGAGAGTAACCCAGAAACCATTCTTGGAAGCAAAGTGGACTAAATGTATTGCCCTTGGACAGGAATCTGTATTACTACAGCTAGTATAATTAAAAGAAGAATATGTCCAATGACATAAACCGCTATTAAATTTATCAGCTAATTAAATTTTCAACCAAATTGCTAAAGACCAGAGTAGCTCAAAATCTGACGGAGCTATTTTTATTTAAAGGATGCTATCTATCCAGACCTCCTGGTGTCTGTAAAAAAGTGCAAACTTGAGTGGTATGGCCAAGTGACCAGAAAACAAGGGCTCGCCAAAGAGATCTTGCAGGGCACAACTAGAGGAGGGAGAAGAAGAGGACGACAGAGAAAAAGATGGGAAGATAACATCAAGGAATGCATGGGATTACATCTAGGCGATGCTATGCATAGGGCAGGAGACGGAGAGGAATGGAGAAGAATAGATTTTATGTCATCTGTGGCGCCCCAACGGTCCAAGGAGTACGGGACATGATGATGATCTATACAGATGTAAACATGCTAAATTGTGCATGCAGTGACAGGGAGATTAATCATGATCATTAAGCCTTTTGAGAAGGCAAAGTTTGCATGCATTCAAAATATTGATTGTTAGATGATGAAAACATTAAAAATAGACTTTTCCCCTTCATATTTTCATATTTTTCTTTATGGTTTTTCAAGCTCTTGTACAGTTTTTGGGGGACTCTTTATAACAGTTGTTGATTCCACAGATTAAATTGTAAGATCACAAGCCTCTGAAAAATTTAAACTATTCCATCCCCCATCATACAAAAAGGAACTCTCTGTCATATTCCTGGTCCAAACACAGGCCAAAAAATCACATTCTGGGAATGCTTGTAGTGGTGTAAAGCGGGAGGAGGCATTATTGATGCTGAGTGGGGTTTGCAGAAAAGTTTGAGAGCCCCGTTTGTAGAATTTTTCAAAGCAAATTTGAAGCTGACTGGTTTCAGGCATTAAAGAGAATTTAATTAAAATTTAAGAAAAACAATTAACAGTTAAACTGAAAGCAATGCCCATGCTTTCTGATGACAAACCGCATAACCAGTAAAAAATACAACACTGAAATTAAAAATAAAGTAAGTTTAGTAAGTTAAAAAAAATAAATGTACATACGTGGCCTCTCCTCATCCGGGGGATAAGGCTCTAAACAAAATAATGAGAATATGTTAGGCAGTAATATGTTAGGCAGTAATATGTTAGGCAGTAATATGTTAGGCAGTAATATGTTAGGCAGTAATATGTTAGGCAGTAATATGTTAGGCAGTAATATGTTAGGCAGTGCTCTTTATGAAGATCTGACATTTTATTTCAAATGAACAAAGGAAACTTATGCTTATATCATCATGTGGAGCTGACTATAGCTATGTCAGCACAGCTATGTCAACTTGACAATGTCAACATAAATATTTTTGAACACACTTCATGGGCCTTGGTTGAAATAAAAATAAAAATAATTATCTCCAATAAAGGGCAACAACCCTAATTAACATATAGAGTTGTTTGCTAATACCCAAGGGGTAGAGAACAATACAAGGGTTACCAGGCTATCCTTTAATAAACACATCTTGCTTTTTATATTAAAAAAAAATATATAACTTCCATTTTTTTATTTTGAATGGACAGACCGTGACCTTAGCATATGTACATTCACAGAATAAATAATTTAACACTTAGTTTTTAATGGTGATGTAATCATTCAACTATTGGAGGATGCATATGAGGGTTGAATATGAAGAATACTTTCACAGCTCTCCAAATATCAGCTACACAAACATCTGGGTAAACTGTAACAGGTGGATTGAGACATGGCTTACCTACAGGACAGTCTAATTCTGTATGGGTTAACTGTAACAGGTGGATTGAGACTTGGCTTACCTACAGGACACTCTAATTCTGTATCACATGGCTGGTTCTGGTACTCCTCTTCATCTCCCCAGCAGTCCTTGCCATTTTTTTCTGGAGCAGGATTGTCACATTGCCTGTGCAGAGTTGAACATTAGCATGTGGCATCAGAGTTAGTTATATATATTACATAACAAAAAAAAGTCAAATTTTTGTAAGCCACACCCTTGTTGCAACAAAACCTTTTTGGACACACAACTCCTATGTGTAAGCCAAATTAGTAATTTTCACATCCCCCCCCCCCCCGTTTCAATTTATTTATAGACAATTACAAAGTAAAAGGGTAATGAAAGTTATCACCATAAATCGTGTTACAAATATATGTCAAGGATTTTTGGTATTTGGCATATCAAATAAAATCTTTGGTTCAGCCAGTGAAAGCGTTACATTAAAAAAATTATGTCACTACAAAAGTATGCTGTCACTAGGCTACATATTACTGTTGTGACATAAATGCTGATAAATAGGAAAAATTGTAGTGATCTTTTTATAGCCCAGAAAAAAATTAGAAATCCTGTATTTCACAAATTGGTTAGGGTTAGGGTTGGCTGACTGTTGGACTTATTTTAGAATTAAATAATAAATAAACTATTTATGTGCTGTCAGAATTTTGGGATAACTATTTCAGAATGAGTGCATAAATGCAGTACATATTATGTTGAGACACAGCCCTGTCCCCATAGGACCCCATACACAAAATCTACTAAATCAACTGCACACCCAACCACACTCAGTGAGCACATACCATAATATAATTATGGATGACCCCTGAAGACCTGACTGCTGGGCTATCCCCAAAAATTAACAACAACAAAAGCCACTAGAAAATGTATGTGCAAATTATCCCAAATGAAAAGAAAATTATTAAGCTACCTCTGCCTGCTCAGAATTTGAATAGCACAACTCTTTTTGCACGTCCAATATTGCCAAGCTGACCATTCGCCGTTGACTGAAAGTACAAAATGAAACAATGTCCAGTTTTCATCTTATAATCCTTTAAAACAGGGGTGGGCAAACTACAGCCTGTGGGCCGCATGCAGCCCGGCAACTGATATCATGCGGCCCTCAGAGGCATTTAGAAATGTTTAAATTTCGTTTTTTTTCTTTAAACAGTCCTCGACTTTTGTCATGTAATGCTAAAATAAGAATTTACCGATTTTTAATATAGAGAAATGTTTATCGACATGTAAAAAAAAAAAAATTGGACATAATATACACGCGGCCCCCCAATAGCTTTACAGTTATCAATGTGGCCCTTCGCACAAAAAGTTTGCCCACCCCTGCTTTAAAACAAATAACATGTTCTGAACTAATGTAAACACTAACAGCAAAAATATAAAATTATTAAAAAAATTTTTTTAAAGATCTAAGTTCAATAAATTTCTTTTTTTTTTCCTTCAAAACCTCCTTCTTTAGCCCTTAATATATTGAGTGATTTATTCAAAACTTACTTCTCTTGTTTATAATAACAGTTATTAAAATAATAGTTAAGTTATTGTAAAGTAATTTTCAGTACTCTGTAATTTTCCCTTACGTAAAATGTAGTTGACTTGCTTTAACTGCATTTCATTTTGATAGATTTATTATGAGCGTTACACCTGGACACAATCAGTTAGATTCATTGAGTTTCTACTCTAACGCTAACATTTAAACCAAATATTTTCTTTAAGATGACAGCACTCTTATGACATCATTATTTTCTTTGCACTAAGGCATGACTCCATGAGAATCAAAACATGTGCTAAAGGTTTCCTCAAACTTTCAAAGAGTAAGTCACCGTTAGCTGGCATCTCTCAGCTGTGTCTGTGGTCAAAAGTAACAACTGGTTCAAGTAAAAATATGAAAAATATCAAATTTGCCGGAGATCGATATCTAACCCATTGGCATTCCCCTAATAATTACTGTGCTCTATAAATCTTTGCTAGCCAGACACATTCTTGCTAGATAAAAAGTTATTCATCTGTTTGTGATATGGAAACGTTAGCTAAAAAGTGAACTCAACAAAATTGAAACAACCCAAAAGTCAACACTCATCATGTGTTGTTGAATAAAAGGGATGTATTGATGGGTGAGGGATACATGTCAGTAATGTAGTGAATAAAAGGGAGGTAAAAATGGGTGAGAGATACATGTCAGGAATGTAGTGAATAAAACTAAAAAAAGTAAAACACAAAGTGAAATAATTGAATTATCAACTTAACTTGATCTCAAGTGTTTCTTTAAATTGACATTCAGTGATTGACTGAATCAAGATTTTGTATAAAACATATCACTTAGTAAATGCAAGGTCCTTTAATTTTTTTTAATGACCTCAGAGCATTAGCCATCCTAATCCTAGGTAATTTTTCAATTTAGTCAGGTAATAAGATTTTGTACATTTTTTAAAATAAAATATCAAATATAAATTATATTTGGAAAATTTTCTAAGTACTGAACCAGGAGAGAAGCCTCAAACCATGACATCCTCAATTATACGAAACAAAAAGACGATTAAATGTTGGCGATTACTTATTTTGTTCAAAGAACTGAATGAGACATTTATATATTATGAAATATATCCTCGACCAGAATCTATATCAAACCTACAATGTTTACATTATAGAAAATGATGAAACCAACAGAGCCAGTCAGGATTGCTACAGGACTTACATTCCCAGTGAACATTTGATACAGGTGTTTCATTACAAATAGAAGTTCACAGGAGTAATTTTACTTTATGTTTGAATATTCATCCACTTGGGAAATGTAAATATTCTTTGAAACTAAATGTATTTTTTTTTACTTCATATGGTGATTTATGGTTAAACTTTTGACCATGAATTTTTAATAGCATTAATAATCAGACGGCACAAGCATTCATACCCGTTTCAGCTATTTTATGATAAGAGCGGAAACAATTAAATAACTAGATGGCATAAAAAAATGTGTACATGCCAGGTGAGCACTAATTATTTTATTGACAACAACATGTGAGATGACTTTGAATTATTTGGGCCTAAATGCAACTTTGAAATGTAACAACATGTCAATATGGTGTCAGAACTTAATGTCAAAAATGCCCAGCACTAACACAAATAAAGAAAAACTCAAAGTGCAATATTGATTTATCAACTTACCACCTGGTTCAACAGTAGTTGAAATGCTTGCTGAAAAAATACAATGGACATTCATGGATTAGTGGCATAAAAATTGTGCAAACATACTTATCCCAGGGTTTATGCAAGACCTTTTGTTTTAATTCTGATTACCTCATAGCGTTTGCCCTCCTGGTGATTTTTCTTTCAATGCAGTCACGTAAAAACAAATTTTTCATATTATATAACACATCAAATAAACATTACTAGACAAAAAATCATCCAAGAACGAATGAGCAGAGAAACCCATACATATGACAGTTTCATAATAATTTAAAAAATGGTTAAATCTTGATAATTTATTTTATTTTAGGCACTTGTATCAAATCCACAATGTTTAGATTATAGAGACTTTTAAACAACTATGCCTGTGAATATTGTTGCATGACTTGCACTTCCTAGAGAACATAAGTGTTTCTTTGCAAATATAACTTTTACCAGAGTAATTTTCCCTTACTTTATAGTAGTATTTGTCTCACTTGGGAAATTTAATATGTTCTTTCAAACTTTTTAAAACTTGGTTTGACGAAGAACTTTTAGACTATGACTGTGAATTTTTAATTTCAGCTCTAAATTTTTTTTATCATGCAGAAAAAATATATATTAAAGTATTCTAACATAAATCCACTACCACCTCAAGTAAAAGCTGGGGTGACAAAGGTCATTTTAGTTGAAAAAAATTATAAGTGGGATAATTCTTAAAAGAAAAATTTGGGTGGGGGTGTGGGGGGGGGGTGTGTGTTTAAGCCGATGACAATTATTTAGGCAGATGTCACTTTAAAAAATATCGTCCCAACTACATCCTTAAAATTCTAGCAGAGGCAAATAGAAAGTCACACACCGCATGCCTAGACAACAAATGACCCCCGCTTTGTTCGGGCCCTAGAGAACTTATTGAATTTACAAACATATCATAGCCCAATAAACCAACATATATAGTGTGGGAGATAAATGTTACAAGTGCATATACAAAAAATACACAATGTACAGTATTTTCTTACCTGTAGTCCGACGGCTTGTAGCTTCTTCAAAATAAAAATAATCATTCAGTTGTTGATGAAATGAAAATTATGTGGAAAAAAAAAATGACATAAGAAACACCACTAAATAAATGCAAGGAGTTTCTTTTTATTATGACCATTTAGCATTAAAATGTGCCATTCTCTTTTCTCTAAGGGTGGGGGCTTGGGGCAGGTAGGTAATATCGTAACAGAGTATATGCCCTTGGTTAGTTTTCATATAGCTTATCTTATCTCCTTATTGTAAAAATATCCATTTACATCTTTCCTATACTTGACATATATTTTGTAAAAATGTAAATGTAATTTTATCAGCCTTGTTATTTTTTAGATTTTAAATTATATCTATATTACATAGCAATATGTAAAAAAGCCAAAAGCTTTTTATAGAGATGTTTGAATCACATAAGTTTATTTGTCAGATCATACAATTGGTATGGTTCCATCACACCTTTCTCAAATGTATACTTGTCTTCTAATAGTTCAAAACCTTTAAAAGTGTGCTCAGACAAGAAGCCTATGTTTGTACAAGTAGCCAATAGGACACAAGGGATAAGAGTAGCACTGCCTTGGTTATATCAATGACACACAAGGGATAAGAGTAGCACTGGCTTGGTATGTCAATGACACACAAGGGATGCGAGTAGCATTGGATTGGTATATCAATGACACACAAGGGATAAGAGTAGCACTGGATTGGCATGTCAATGACACACAAGGGATATGAGTAGCACTGCCTTGGTTATATCAATGACACACAAGGGATAAGAGTAGCACTGGCTTGGTATGTCAATGACACACAAGGGATAAGAGTAGCACTGCCTTGGTTATATCAATGACACACAAGGGATAAGAGTAGCACTGGATTGGCATATCAATGACACACAAGGGATATGAGTAGCACTGGATTGGTATATCAATGACATACAAGGGATAAGAGTAGCACACAAGGAATAGGAGTAGCACACAAGGAATAGGAGTAGCACACAATAGATAACAGTAGCATACAAGATATAAGAGTGGCACACAAGGAATACAAGTAGCACACAAGGGATTAGAGTAGCACACAAGGGATAAGAGTAGCACACAAGGGATTAGAGTAGCACACAAGGGATTAGAGTAGCACACAAGGGATAAGAGTAAGAGTAGCACACAAGGGATAAGACGGGAACTGGCTTGGTAAATCATTGAAAAAATTGCAGAAGTAAATTTTAAAGCAAAACTGTCATTTATAAGATAACTTACGTCTTTTCTTTCTTTCTGCAAGGAAAAGGTAAAATTAACTGTTATGTTTTGTGTCTAGTCAGTGCTTTCATAAATGAAGTTGCCATTATTCTAACAGGACCATGCACTACGTCACTACTTTCTCTTTGACATTGTAAATAACTTGTGGTCAAAAGATTGTATGAAGTTCTTCTTCCAATGCAATTTTCTGATATTGTTTTTTTTTCTGTCTTAATAAAAGCTCTGCTCTTTAAAAAAAAGAAAGAAATGTTTTGATAAACCCGTTACACAAATGACCTAAGCTTATACCAGGAATAGAGACATTCCATCAGATTCTCTCATTCCATTGATGATTAATCATTACTGCTTGAATCTACAAGTGTATCAGAACTGTAAGACTTATAGCTGACAGCTTTTATTCCTGCCAGACAGGGGTCAACATTCACAGAGTCAACACTTCACAGAGTCATCACTTCACAGAGTCAACACTTCACAGAGTCAACACTTCACAGAGTCAACATTCAGAGTCAACACTTCACAGAGTCAACACTTCACAGAGTCAACACTTCACAGAGTCAACACTTCACATAGTCAACACTTCACAGAGTCAACACTTCACAGAGTCATCACTTCACAGAGTCAACATTCAGAGTCAACACTTCACAGAGTCAAGACATCACAGAGTCAACACTTCACAGAGTCATCACCTCACAGAGTCATCACTTCACAGAGTCAACACTTCACAGAGTCAACACTTCACAGAGTCAACACTTCACAGAGTCAACACTTCACAGAGTCAACACTTCACAGAGTCATCACCTCACAGAGTCAAGACTTCACAGAGTCAACACTTCACAGAGTCCAGACTTCACAGAGTCAACAATTCACAGAGTCAAGACTTCACAGAGTCAACACTTCACAGAGTCATCACCTCACAGAGCCAACACTTCACAGAGTCAAGACTTCACGGAGTCAACATTCAGAGTCAACACTTCACAGAGTCAACACTGCAGAGGTGTCATTCTTAAAGTAGCCAAGCAAACATTCTTCCATTTGTACTGATTATCAAAGAATAGAATACAGTATTTTTTCAAAGTAGCAAACACACTTATAAGCCTAGCTTACTCAAAGCATACGGGTAACACTGCAAAAAATACAGCCCACTTGAAAGGACTCTATTATAAATTAAATAATTGATTTTATAGCATATATCTTTTAATTATTTATATTTCTTTACCATAAACAGCTAGCAACTAATATGTGTATACTAACCTACTGGTGTGTCTGTTTGGAGGAATTCTGAAAAGTTAGAGATTTAAAAATGTACTGTCACTTATTGTTCAGTAATGTAAGAGTCTCATTGTCCATTAACAATTTGGATCACTGTGTTTTCTGTGTGTTTATTTTACATAGATGAGTATGCCACTTTGTCAAATGTGCTTCAATCATTTATTACTGCAGCTATGGCTCAGTTTAGCATTAAGAAAAGAAGACATGCAATAAGAAATTACAGATGCTGAGCAAAATTAAGTTTGAAACAAATCTGCTTTTACAATGCCTTCATTTATTTTTTTTTAAAAAGGTCCAAACATTGGCCTTTTGGGTACAATATTTTGTTAAAAAGGTCCAAACATGGGCCTTTTGGGTACAATATTTTTGTTAAAAGGTCCAAACATTGGCCTTTTTGGTACAATAATTAAAAAAAAAAAGTATTAACTCATTTGTGAATTCAACATCAAAGTATGGCTTGCAAAAGAGGGTGAAAGTTAATAATTGACTACTCCATCAGCAAAGCATGGTTTGTAAATGAACATCCCTGTATGAGGTGTTCAAAATAAACTATGTGGAAGCGGACGCTGATTTCAAAGTGCACAATTATTTTTTTTTTAAATATATTTTAAAATATGTCATGAAAACTTGTCTTATCCATCAACTCCTCAACACAGCTTTTGTTTCCAGATTCACAATTTTTACACTTTCTTACTCTTTAAAATGATGAGATAAATAGGAAGGATTGTTCTTCTCTGAAGGATAATTTTTTGTAGGATGCGTTCAACCATGTGAAGGTAATATGAACCAGAGATGTATAAGCTTGAAATGTGTGAAACACAGCAACAACAGTTTCATTGATGTTTTTTTGTGTTGTTGTATTTCCAGCTTCCATTTATTTTGTTTTCATAATATTCCTGACTTTTCGAACTGCTACTTGAGGAGATACACCTGATTCTTAAATTGTGATATGACCGGCACCTTTAGCATGAACAACAAAACTTCCTTCAGATTCTGGATCAGGCTTTCAACTAAATTATCAACTAATGACGAGTGGCCAAATTAAATATAAGTGTGATAAATTTGAAAAATATTTAGCAAAGTTCAGAATTAAATGAGTCCCATGTAAATGATTTCCCCTCAAGTGAAGGTTGGAGTCAGAAAAGAAATCTCTTTAGTTTCCCAAGAAGATATTAAATTTTTTCCTGGTTAGAGAACCCTAAAGTGCCTCAGTTTTTGAAAAGCTCTCGGTGGAACTAAGCTCATTATTCACATCTACACAGTGAACATGATGGGCTATCAAATTCAGCAAAATACAAGGTTGAGATTTTGAGGCTCAAACCCATAGCTGAAGATATAATTATATACAATTTTAATGACCCCCCCCCCCCCCCCCCGAAAAACAATACCTCCATCTTACCTATAATTCCATACATTTCTTTATCTGATGGGTAGTCACAGTCTTTATCGAAATTTATCTTTGTCAAAGTTGAGTTAAATTTACATCCCTGTTGCAATTGAGACATTGATTAAATGCTGTATTTCTGCACTATTGCTTAAATTCGGCTAAGGGTTTTTGATGGCAGCTTTCAAGCAAAGATAATAAATCATGGCAAATATATGTAAATTAATAAAATGGTAAAGTACTGCAAATTTAAATAACAAACTATCAACTTCACAGCAGTTTTGAGGTAAGTTGTAAGAATGGTGTTTTAAAAAGAAAATTACTTAATATAGACAAGCAAGATTAAAAAAAACTGATCCACCTAAATTGAAATGAATTTTTTTTTTTTAAAGATAAATTTCAAAGCTCCTGAAAATGTATTTACAATGTTGTTTATAAAGTAAAATAAACCTCTGTTTACTCTCATTAATCAAATTAACAATGGAAAATATTGCCTAAGCCATCTCATATGACATCATTTTGTCTTACAAGAAAAGTAGCCAAAATCATCATGATGCTTATAAATTATTTTTAGGAAATATATCTTTAACTTCAAAAACTCACTGAAAACAAAATTTAATCCATTAAATTTGTTCTTTAAAAAAAAAATTATTTCATTTAAATAAATGTGGGTGTTGGTGCAGTTGTGTAAAATGCTATTGTTCTCACTTTATTTAGCAAGTTTGATCACTGTTAAATCTAAATTCTTACATTGAATCCAACTGGATGCATGTAGGCCATCTGCTCTGACAAGCCATAGAGATATAATCCAAAATAGTTGAATTTTGTTGAAACAAGTGAGTGTGAATTCTGTGACACCTCTATATTGGCAACTCGAAACTTGGTAGATCCGAAAACTACAACCCACTCAACACTTGCAGACAAAAAGAAATGAAAATATTTAAGTCCAGCAACAAACAATTTGAAGTGAAACAATAATATTAAATTTAGAAAAAAAAATTAGTATTAAGCCTAGTTCTCAATAAAAGGTAAGTTAGAAAATGGAGGTCAGTGAAATGAAAATGCTAACAAATGAGTAGATTAAGTAGAAGTCCAATTCTGAAAATTGTGAATAAAGCTGCAATTTATGGCTTAAAGATTGACTTAAAAATATAAATATTTCAAAATCTTTGGTTCATTTGCTGCCAATTTCAACTAGTTGCAAAATGAGTAATCACGTCAATCATCAGCCAATCTGAACTGACCAATTCCCTAATTCAGTATTTGCTTTTCTGCGTCAGATGACAGCTGAATAGATGTAATCTTAAAGTGAAAAAATCATTCTACATTTCTGTAACTTACTCAGAGGACAAGGCTTTATCATCCAACAAAAGATCAGATGTGTTCGGCCACTCTGCAACAATCACAATATACATCATTTTGGAAGTCCCGGCAGTACTGAAAAGAAGAAAAATAACAGAACAGAACTGATGTTTGACCGGTGGTCAACAACAGAACAAGAAAGCCCCTAATATTCAGATGGGCTTTTTTTTTTAAAGCTTTACTTACTTCCAATGATATCTCATAAAAAATTGTGAATTAGGAATGAGCAGGCTTATGGCTGCGTCACCAAGAGGTTCCACTATATTTCCATCAATATTGGAGCATGGGGAACTTTGAACTATCAGTACGTGTACATTTTGATCACTTTTGATAACACAGTTGCCTTTGATAAAGTCCTAATGAAAAAGGGAATTAACTCTATAAATACATAGTTTATTAATATGATTTGACGAGTACCATAACCAATTTATAGCATAAATCAGAGATCAATAATTTAAATTTCCTTAGAGATCTGTTAGGTAAATGTTAAATTGATAAATAGGTTACTTACAGCTTCGAATTCTTTCCATTCCCCTGGCTTAAGAAAAATCCATGACACTGTCCTGCCATCAGCCGAAGTTATTATGTCAACCAGTGTGTTCTTGGCAGTGCTTACAACTATAGCTGACGGAGATGAGCTTCTTGCAGGGATGCCCACAAATATGAACTCTGTTCCAGATCCACTTTCTGGCCTCAGCATCTCTAACAAAAAAAAAAGTAGTCAAATATGATATGAAATAGCAAGAAATCATGTTTTAGAGATTTACAATTGATGCTATAAGTGAGAACCCTTGGAAAAAATAAAGCAAAAGAACAAGCTCATTCTTTATAAATCAGCAATGCGAAAAAAAATTGATAGACATAAACATATGAGAAAAATGTAGCCTATGTCAGCCATTCTTAACCCCTCTGGTTAAGTGTGTGTGTGTCAATATTAAACTTAAGAATATAGTTGGCAAACTGATTAGTTCATGGTTACTTTCTCCTGTGCTATCAATGACCAACTATGGGGCCACACATGTCACACTATTTTGGCAGATTTCGCCCCATCCCCCATCATGTCGCAAGTCAAAAGGTTAAGAAACCATCATCACACATGGTCCAAAAACTCTTGACCCCTCCACCCTTAGATGGGTGACCTCAATTATGGATGCCTTTAAAGTAAATTTTTAAAAAACTATAACAAAATTGTCTGCTGTATTTACTAAGCACTTTCAACAAATCCACTAACTAAAAAGCCATAAGAATACTACTGACCAGCAACAATATCTGTAGCACTCTCGCCCAGTGTATGAGTACTTGATAAATTACAAAACTTGCTATAGGTTCTTCCTGGACAGTTGCCACTAATTACACCAATGGTCTTTAATCCAGTAATGGTCGTACCTAAAGAAGTAAAACAGTCATATTTAAAAAAAAAAATTAATTCAACAAAACAATATTTTCATGCAACTACAGCTTTAACTTTTAAATTATCTAACATATAATGATTTATTGATAAAGCCTTTTGTTTTTAAAGAAGATATTAAAAAGCATTATAGTATTTAAAAGATAGTATGTAATTCAGTTAAACAGAAGGTAATAATATGGAATTTAAATTACAGTAAGTACTTTTTTTAAATTCAACTATTCAAAAAATAAAAAACAACAGGTTCATAATAAGTTCCATAATAAGTACTTAAAAAAATTTGGTTATAAAGTATGTTAAATTTATTTTTAAAATAGTAAAAACCAGATTTTTCAAATGACTTGTAGTGATAACTTCTAGTTAACAGAGTAAAAGTTAATGTGCTCTGGATGCCAAACCACAGCATAAGTAATGTAATAAAAAGTAGGCCCTAAATTTAAACCGCAGAAAACATATTAAACACATGGGAGAGAAAAGTTCTCAGGAAAATATATGGACCAACAAAGGATGAATATGGATGGAGAATACAAACCAACCAGGAATTGTACAGTCTATATCAGGATCCCACGTCCCATCACTATTTCATTGGCTCCCTGTACAAGCACGGATTAACTATAAACTCTCTGTTCTCTGCCACAACTTTTTCTCGAATTCCTGCCCTTCCTATCTAACCGAACTTCTCTCTGTCTATTCACCCCTTCGACAGCTTTGCTCGTCCGCAGATGGGCGTATTCTTTCTGTCCCCAAGACTCGCACAAAAACATACAGTGAACGATCTTTCTCTTTCTGTGCCCCCAAACAATGGAATTTTATTCCACTATACATCCGCAATATAACAACCATCACAGCCTTCATAACTGCACTCAAAACACATCTCTTTAAAGTCTACTATCCTGACTGATTCCTCCTCTGACCGTTAAACGATGCTGCTGATTGCCATCTATGGCTTGACATGTAAGTAGTTATGGATGGTTGGAGCACATACACATTTGTTTTGTTTTATTTAAAATTAATGTATGCTAATTTTTAAGTTCATGATTATGTTTGTTAAATTGTATGTACAGCGTGGTGAGCCCAGCCTTAGGCTGGGGTACCACGCTACAGAAAACTACCAATAATAATAATAATAGTAGCAGAAATAAAAAATGGCAGGCCATGCTGGGCAGGACACTTAGAGAGAATGCCAAATGACAGAGGAGTGAAGAGGGTACATCACCTAAACCCCAGAGAAAAACCGCTCAAAGGCAGACCTAGGCTTAGATAGATGGATGATGTAGAAAAAAGATCTACAGCAGCTGGGAATCCAAACATGGAAAAGAAAAGCATTAGTTAAGTCTGTTTGAAAATAATTTTAGTCTCTGTTTTTAGGTATTTTGATATTTAAAAATTATTATTTACCTGTCATATATGCCTGAGCATCATTACAATTTGAGATTGTGAAAGCTTCCCATCTGAAATTAATAGTGGTTTATTTCATGAGAAAGTAAGTAAGATGATGGTTATACCTCCTCTTAACTATTGATGGACAGATGTACTTACTGGGGTGACAGAATTTGAAAGCTTACTTCATTAGCCAATTCATTACAAAGTGGTACATGTTTCTTGACAGTTAAAGACATATTGAGCAATGCTATTTTAAATTTCACTTTAATTAATGGTCAAATTTCACATTTGTGTTAACTTTTTAGTTTAATTTAGTTGTGTTAAAATTTACTTATGTACAAGTGTGTCACATTTTTGTAATCAAAGTAGAAACAAATGATTTTCTGAACTAGTTATCATTACATGTTTTTCTAAATTGTTCAATTTAAGCAATAATTCCCAATATAAAATAATAATCCCCATGTTTTCTTATAATGATGTTGACGATGAAGAAAAAAATATTTTAATCTCCTGTTTGATAAAGTAATTCTATGAAACTTATTTGTGTTAAGTGATTCCTCTACTCAAAAGAGAGGAAAATCTACTTGAAATTTGTATGGGAGATTAGTATTATAAGACATACAAATTTAGCAAACCTTTTTAAGGTAAACTCAAAATCCTTTTCTGCATTGCTGTAATCATGACCCTTGTAGATGAGGCTAAAGTGTTCAGGATTAGCAACCTTCAATGAAACTGACACAAAATTATCATTTTCACTAGAGATGATCTGAATTGAAGGATTGAATCTGAAAATCAAATTACATAAACTGTTTCAAACTTTATATCATAAAGCAGCATTTTTTATATCTATAAACAGTTTCACATTTATTCACTCATCAAATCCATTTTCTAAATATATAGTACAAAAATAGTGTAAAAATAGATTTGTAATCAATTTGAAAAAAATGGTCCAAATTAATCTTAGTGTCCTGAGCATGATAGAAACTTTTTCACAGAAGGCAGTTAATTGTAACATAATGATATTTGATGCTCATTCACTGCTAAGTAGGAAATCACTACATTACGGCAATAAGTCAGTCAAACACTGATGGGGTATAACAAGAAATATAAAGCTGAGATGTAACTTTACCTTAACGTAAAAGCATAATACTTGGTTCCCCATTCTTCAATTGGTAGGGCTTGGAATGTAGCCACTGACTTTTCATTTTCAATTAACATGACATTCAGCCCAAAATATTCTTTGCCAGCAAGTAAGTAAGTCCATTTTTTCCCTACTTCCTGATTTGAACTGGAATAACAAGAGCATTGCACATTATTCCCAATATATTTTAGATTCTTTACCTATATTAACAAAGTCCTAACTTTTAATCACTCTACCTATATTTAACATATTTTAGATATGTGAATGATAAATAAGTATAATATCATTTTTAAATCAATTAAATTGGCTGAAGAAAGAGTGCTACTGAAAAACTGTTGGCAAGATCATATTTTACTTCATTATTAAATATTTCTCCACTCTGCTTATGATTATCATGAAGTTATTAATGATAGACTTTGAAATTGAAGTGTGGATACATTGTACTCTGAATATTTTGAAATTAGTTGAAACGAGCTCCCAATAGGATGAGTTTAAAAAATTGTTAATGCATTTTTAACAAGTATTTAACCAGCTATACAATTTTCAGTAACATTCTAAAAATGATTTTAAAAATATTTCATCACTACTTACAAGTACTTTCTGTCTAGAGAATATTCACTAAAACCATCTCTAGGAATCACTAGGTAATGTTGAAGAGTGGAATCCCAAAAGTGTGGTGTAGTGATAAAAACCTACAAGATAACATATCATCAATAACAGATTTCACACTATTTTTGACAATTTTGTACCCTCTCCCAATCTTTGTCACAAATTGTCACACAAAGCTAATCTCTCAACACACAACGTCACTTATTTGTGACCCCCTCCCACCAAGATGCGTTGCATCAATTATGGATGGTCCCAATACCAATAAAACACTTGCTTTGATAGTGAGAATGTCAGTGTATATTAACGATGGGACAAGTCTACAAGTACAAATCATTGTTTTAACAAATATGCAAAAGTTAATATATCTAAATTACATTTTTGTTAAGAAAAAAAATATATTAATCATTAGCTTTGGGGAGTGGGTGGGGGGTGTTGTATTTCTCTTCTCTTTATTCAACTTATTAAAAAAAAACCAAAAAAAAACCTACCTCTACATCTTTTGCAGAGAACACTGATGAAAGATAGAAATGGATGGAAGGGATATCTGTACTTGTTTGTTGATGCAGCCTAGGAACTGCTACCACAAAGTATTTCCCAAAACTATTAGCTAAAGCTGCAAAATGAATCATAGATGAATCAGAGCGATAAACAAAATTTGTAAATATGTGCACATGTTTATTATTGTCTTCTTTGTAATTAATTGTTAGATCTGTCATTTTTAAAATTGAAATAAGATGATACACTTTAAAAATTTATTTTTTTAAATTTGCAATTTCCTAAACTTGACATTTTAAATGGATAACCTTAATTTTAAACTGTCCACACATTTGTCTATTTGAACAAATTTCCTTTTTTATTTTGGCTCTTAACCAAATTAAGTAAATTTGCTTAAAAAATTAAAATATTTTACATTAGAACAGATGGATCATAAAATTATCATATGGCTCTTGCGTGGTTTTTAATGTGATATCTGAAATTATCTAATTGCCTCTTTCCACTCTGGGGAACAAATGGTAATTTTTCAGTTAGCATTAGGGGTTGTCCCTATCCATATTACTGGAAAAAAACAACTGGCTTGAAACATCAAAATGCCTCCCACCCCAAATAAAAAAATTAATTAATTAATTAAATCAAATAGATAGGTGTATAGCTTTTGTTATTCTATGGGATTCAGCCTGTCTTCAACTAAAATTCATTAAAGGCATCTCCACATGAAATCCATTAAAGGCAGCTTTAATCATGATCTCCAGTCTGTGCCTAACTTTATGTTTGTTGGAAAAAACTTTTCAGACAGCTAAAGGTTGTAAAAAGCTTACCCGATGTTTCATGGTGATTAAAAAATAGCATTAACAATATCTGTAAGCACAACGACATCTTGTATCTTAATTCTTGGTAAATGGTACCCCATTTTCTAGAATAGCTTTACACCATTTAAAAAGCCATTCCACTGCAATGCAAAAAATTTTTATTATAATCTCTTTATTGATATTGAACACATTTATTTTAAAATATTGCAATACCAATAAAAAAATTTGACATTGACATTAACATTAAATTAGGCCTTCCTTAATATAAGATTAATTATTAAGATAAGATACAAGATATATTCTTTTTTTCACATAGAAATAATAATAAATTAATTTATATGATTATTAAATTTTAATTTTCATAAATTAAAAAAAATAAAGGCAGAAGCAGAGGGCGAGGGGTTTGAATGCATGTGCAATATCCTTTTAATTCTAAAATAATGACTAAGACTAATGAACAGATTTTTAGAATAAGAAATGTTCCAATGCCAATAATACTAAATACAACCCAATTTAATTTATAAATAGGGCTACTGAATTACTGACTCAGTCAAGACTGGACACTAGTCACTAGGCTTAATGATTAAATTAAATAAAGAAATATGTACTTTTGAAATCATGTATTTCAATGAAAACATTGTATATATAAATAAATAAAAAGTTATAATGATGATGTGTTGTCTGTAACTCTAGTGTAGTTTCTGATAAAAATAAAGTCACTTTCTAAGTCTTAGCTAAGTCAAGTGTAGTTGTAGTGTAAACTTACTGTAGTCGGTGTAAGTGTAGAGCCTAGAGCCTAGAGTCCAAGTCAAGTCTAGGTGTATTTTCCAATCAATTCTCATTGTGCAAATGTTTATTAATGAAAGTAAAAAGTTTTCCATTAACAATAAATAAGTTACTAGAAATTAATTACTCACTTGTAAAATTTGTTGTTGTATCTTGCTATAATAATACTATATATTATAATTATAGTATATTCCTATACGTAGTCTTGACCTATTTGTCGTTTGTTTCTAGTGCGCAACATTGTCGCGGCTTACAACTTACAGACCGCACACAATAATTAATTGCAGCATTTTGCTTAAATTGTACAAAGTTATATATTTATTTAACTATGGATTTGTAAACTCATTTATTTTATATTTTAAATGTAAACACTGTATGAATCCATGCAAAAGACCTTGCCTTCGGAAAAGGTGGTTTCCATTAGAAACAAGGCGATGCTACGCGAATAAGTTGCAGACGATGCTCTAAAGTGCGTGAATTGCCTTTTTCAATAGTGAATTTCTGTTTTTAGGTTATGGCACTATAATGCGTATTATATATATATATATATATATAATAAATGATGTTATATTTCAAATAGGCCTACCAGCCTACCATTCCTAAAGAATTAAGACATTTTAAATTTTATTAAGAGCCCATGATGATGACGATGATGTCAAGCAAAGTCTGCTTTATTTGCCTTCAACTTTAATACATTTAATTAATAAAGACTGTGTATATCGCCCGACGTTATTCCCTGTCGATAAATGGTTTATTACCGCTAGGGTAACGTCATTCCCAGCCGACTGTGAAACTGTGAATAATAACCACTATAAATTGCCATAATTCATTTAAAGTTAATTATTTAAATTTCCTCTCTATACTGAGACTCCATTTCTTTTTTTCTCTCTTATTTTGCTCAAATTTTCTGGCTATTACTAATAGTATTCGACTATTTGAATTGAGATTTGTTTGGGGAGGGCATATATTTAATAAGTATAAGTATAGGTATAGTTATAGTATATATAATTAGGGAAACAAAAATATAAAAAGTACTGTTTTAAAGTCAAGAAAGTAACAACAAAGTAGCCATACTTTATTACTTGGCTAAAAGCCCCCCACCCCCCACCCCACCCAACCGGCCCAAAGCTTTACTTTATTCAGATTTTTAAATTTTATTTTCAGCTATTTCAGTATTTTCTGGTGTTTTTGCGTTTTGTATTTTATAATATTTATCTGCTGTAAGTTTTTAATATTGGAGCAGATAGATTTCGAAAATTTTGAAACATCTCGAAATAATATTAAGGAACAGTCTGATTAATAACAGAACTCGATAGCAGGGCTGCCATTCACTTTTTTTTAAATTTCCCAAGATTTCCCAAGATCATATAAATATAGAAGAGTTTTCTTTAAAAGGGGTTTTTCTTTCTAGTAATTAATGCAATAATAGCTTGAATTAATGCCACTGAAACTCGGGGTACAGTAATTGACTGAAATTTATTTTAAAAGACATTTTTAAAAAATCTTTATCACAAAAAAAAAAATATTTTAATTTATAATCCAAATTATCAATATCCCACTGGGGTTAGGCTACTAAATTAAATATTACCTCCAAATGTTCTGGTAAAAATATCATCTACATGTGTAATAGAAGTCACTTTGAAACAAAGCTCACAGGGTTAATCAACACAGAAATCTCTTTACAACTATTACAAGGGCAAAAGGTTCATCATCAAAACATGTTTTTTTCTTATTGTAAGTCTGTAGATTAGTAATGGGGTTTGCAAAGCAATAAAGAAGAATTTAATAATAATAATTGTAGTTAAATGGATTGATATTATATGAAGACAATAAGTATTTTTTAAATTGTAAATTTATATTATATTTATAATATTTTTTTTTCAAACAAAATACTGTTTAAATGAACTTTTCAGTTATAATCCTACAATGTACCGGTATAATTTTAACATCTCAATTACCTGTGTGTAAATGCACAACTATTTTTTTTTTGGCCAATTGATGAAAATTAGGCTGGATTTTTTTAACAGATGCATCGCATCATAGTTTGAACACATTGTAGAATTAACTGAAATTCATCATATTTTACTATCGATTCTTGATTGAACACTATCGTTCCCTCTTTGGCTTGTACTGTTTTTCGTATGGTTACTAATGTCTAAGAGCCTAATGATAAAGTTTCCGAGCCTACTGCCCCCCCCCTTCATAAATTCTTTAATATTAATAGTCTATATTGATTTCCTTTGAGATTTCAAGATTTATGATCAGTTTATTTATTGTTGAGATTGTTCTATGCATATGGTGTACGAGGTCAATTTGATAAACTTTCAACACATGGATGTAATTTTTAGTATTCAATGTGAAAAAAAAATGAAGAGAAAATTGAATTTCTTTAATTATTAACTTTTTAATACTTCACAATATTAACTTTAATTTCAGAAGATTTCTTATTTATTTATGAATTGTTTAAAAAATTAAAACCAGAAAAGAGTTAAAACAATACATTTTTTCCTTGTTACTTTAAAAACTATTTTGCTTAATTTTCACTTAAATTTTATCACATATGTTGTTTGCATTTTTTCAAAATATGTAAAAAATCTTCCCCGTTAATATTTCCCAAGGTTTTGCCTGATTTTCAAAATTATTCCCCAGATCCCAATGAGGGTCGTGAATTCCCAAGATCTTGGGAAATTTCCCAAGGTGTGGTAGCCCTGCTCGATAGTCATCCTCTTGTAGTTCAAAAGTAGGCCCATGCCTAAAAACTTAACGGAATAAATAATATACTTGGTTGTGTGTTATTTTTAAATAAGTAGTCTAGTGGAACTCAGGCTGAACTGTGCCTTGTTATGTTAGACCCATTATTTGGCCGTTACTGACCTACTTAGTTTAGCCTTTACATATGATATTGTTGACAACATTCATAGTTTGAAGTATGTATACTTTAATGCTTTATTTAAGGTATTCTGAAAGTCTAAATTAAAATTGAATATTTTTTAATAATAGTGTAATTTAGTAATAGATAGTAGATAGGCCTTAAAAATGTGTTATATATTATTAGTGACAGTTGAGTGATGATTGGTGATCAATCTGCAGAATCAGATTCAGAATCACTAATCAAGATGCTAAAAAAAAATTAAAATAGTAAAAAATAAACTTTCAGAACCTAGTCCAAACCAAGGCGTCAAGGCCAACCAAGTCAATGCAAATCAAACATTATTCATGATGATAATGATAAGAAGTTAAATAAGCTGACGTTTATAGTAGTAAGTTAACCAGGCCTCCATAACTCCATTCACTGATTTTAATAATTAGATTTAAGATAAAATAGTAATTTAATAACTTAAATTAATAAGTAATAATTCTGCATTACTCAGTCATTACAATTACTCATTACTGAATACACTAACTTCTTTTAGTGAATTTAGTAATGCAGGAACTAAAGTAACAGACATGGTATCAACTAGAATGACTAGAAGTTATTTATTAAAATAACAAATTTAAATAATTAGACTAAACTGAATCTTGTGCTGTATGAAAGTGTGAACCATGAATTAATGAATGACCATGTAATTGTAACAGTAATGTTACCTATTCATCATTGTAGTTAAAAAAAAAATTGTAGCATCAATTAAAAGTGGTGGAAGCTGTGTTAACTGTGTATTGCTAGTAACCATGATGAGTCAACGCAAATGAGATGGGTTGATATTGCAGAGGCAGATTTATAGTTTGTGCATAGACAATATAGATGAAAAGGCTTTGTTCCAAATGAAAAGATGTGGTCTTTCAGGCCAGAGCACCCCATGGGCTTTAGTGCCATATAGAAAGATAGATGGCTGTATTATTGTAACATTGCACCAACTACCAAGTGAGCATATTTTACTTATCAACATCCTCTGGTCTTTTAAAATTTTAATGTTTATTTGAATGCTTTACGACTAATTTTATTATCCTCCAAACCAACACAGCAAGAAGGGACAACTGTAATGATATATATATAAATATTGCCAATGTAATTTATTTTTATGTGTTTTCATCCAAGTTTATCCATTTAAGCTATGCAGAATGGGTCAGCTGAGTTCACGTCAAGAAATTATTCATATGGAAGTAGGTGATCCGCTTATGAGGAATTGGCTATGTGCTAACATGGCAATAAGAGATGCTTCAAAGCACCTGGCTATGTGTGTTCACTTCCATATATCACAGATGTATAAAAAGATGCGCAGAACCATTGGTGCATCAGTTCCTTGCAGTCAAAACTGCAGCAAGCTTCATGACGGGAGGATGAATTTCTGGTGCACCACCTGTGAAAGGTTACCTAATTAACTACCTTTAATATTATTTTTCAAGAACTGGTTTTAATTAATGTGTGTTTCATTCCAGCCTCAGTTTTGACAAGTGAACAGGGAGATAGGTTGTTGTCTATTCAAATTGTTGCATATTGCACAATAACTGTTCTTCCTAAACCTAATGTCCTCCTAACCCCTTATGTGGGGTGTCTCTCCTGTGAGTTGTGCTTCTTGGGAGGCAGCATTGGCTAGATTGTGAACCAGGTGCTTTTGATATATCGGTAGTGTATGCGGTGAGAGGATGGCCAAAGAAAGCTAATATCATGCCTGCTCCTTTAAATCAGATTAAGGTGGTTAAGGACAATTTTCAAATTTTTTTAAATTGGTAATAAATTATTTTTAACCCCTTAATTAACTTAATACATTTTTCATTATTTCTGTAATAAATGTACATGATATAATGTTGAAACAGGATCTAATACATTCTTTCATGTTTAATAATTCCCCCAAAATAATAGTTTTCTAATCTTGAGTACGCCATGGCTACTGTTAAAAACACTGCCAACTTTACTTTTTTATCATCAATTAGACAAATTGTATAAAATTGTTAAAATTCAAAATCTTTTCCTTTATGGTAACAACAGGTGGAGAAAAGAGATCCTTGCTGTGTGTGACAGCCAATATAAGCTTAAGATCTGCTGGTCTCGCCTTAATTCTTCTCAGTGGCCAACCAATCCATATGAAGTGGCCAGAGTCTTCATACCACGTGCTCACAGACTCTATTACAAGTCTGCAGAATTTCATGAAGATTTCCGCTTTACATTAAGCTTCATAGAAAACTATAATGAAATATTCATTCCAAGGACACTTTGTGAGAAGGCATGGCAGTGCCGTGGTCGAATTAAAAGGAAAAACCTCCGGATGCGACTAAATGACCATGACTTACAAACAACTATTTCAGTGCTGGTGCATTTATTATCACTCCTTGACTTTGGAGACACAGAGCCTGTCATACACAATTTGGAAGCATTACTCAATTCTCCAGAAGAAAGGCAAGGCTGCATAATTATGTGAGATTTTTAAAAAAAAAATTTTTTGTTAGAAACTTAGAAATATATGACTGTATAGGTATTCTCTAGCAAAATAATTTGCACATTATCAAGTGAATTGACTGAAATCTAAAACTGACACAAAGGTCTACCAAAATTTTCATAAAGTTGAATGCTCAAACCCACGTTTTTAAATAACAAAATTAGATATAAAATCTCATGTCATTTTGGACCCACAACACAAGTATGGGTTGAGGGTATTGAAATGGGGGCCTGTGGTTTTTCACTTTTCTTTTACACTATTGGTAATGGTAATATGTAATATTTTTTTTTATCATGTGAAGAGTTAAAACCTCAGTATTGCCTTTTTATATTTCAAATTGTGTCAAAGATTACATCCATACAAACTGAGCACATGGTGGAAAATTCAGAAAACAACAAACTAAAATAAAAAACTTCCATATTTTTAAAAGTATATCGCTAAATCTATATAATCTGATAAAGAAAGAATGAAATTTGGATAATAAAAACATTGCATATGCACCATTCTAGATTTTGAGTTGATCTCATCTCTACATTTAAAGGAAGTTTCCAAAAGGACTAGGAATAATTTTGATTTTAAAAAACTGCCTGGTAATATTTTAATAGCAATAAGATGCCTATTACAGACCTGTTTACTCTTACGATTTTGGCGTACAATGTACGATTTTGAGGTGCATACATTATATATACTGTATGTTTATTTTTTTAGTATTAAGATAATGTATTGAATTGAAAGATTTTGTGATGAGATTGTAAGATTTTAAGAGTTTTAGGGTAAACGGGTCATCTATTCCCTCAAAGTTTGTCCAACATATTGATATCCAACTTAAGTCAAAATCAATTTATTGAAAGATTAAAAATTATTTCACCAATATATCATTTTATAGATGTTGTTTGTATAGATAAGTATTATTAAATAAATGTGTTTTTTTTATAAAAGAGAGCGGTAAGTGAAGTAAGCATTTCTTATCCAGAGAACACATTGAGATAATAATTCAATAAAACAAATTCATTGCAGTTGATCAAATTAACATTTTATTTATACCTTTCAGATTCTGAAAGTCAACTTATTACAATTATGAAATAATAATAACTTCTACTGCTGCATTTTTATAGTCTATGTAAAGAAGTTATTATGTTCAGCAAAATCATAAATTAATACACACTTTAGCTCACTTATACTAAGAGAAGTAACAAAATGTAACAACTTCTTTATACACACATGTTTTTTACAGCTTGCCATCAAGATTTAACTACAATCACATGATAAAATTGTATTTACCTCATTATTATTATTAGCCCCAAAATGTAATATTTTTCATACAAGCATATTTAGATTGTTAAACTGAGAAACAATATTTTGATGAATATTGCAAAAAGCCCTCAAAGACCAATCATTATCTGCAATTGTACATCGGCTAAATAAGTTTTTTTTAAAATCAGACTGTTGTATGCAGAAATGAATTTATTCACTTACTACAACACCGACTAATATACAACAAAAATCTCATTTATAAAATTTCCCTTGTTAATAAGGTGACTTGATGTTTAAACGTTGCTAGAAGTTATAAAGTAATTAAAGTCATTCTCAAGTTATTTGACTGGGGACAACCACCTCAACATGTGGCACTAGAAAAGAACAGGAATTCAACAAGCTACATCAAAACCCTTCATGACATACAGACAGATAAAATATAACCAGATAATACTACTATCAATAACCACACCAGGAATTAGATCTGGTGGAACATTTAAGATAAGTTACAAAGATATCACACAAAAAACACATCGTCGCTGTAATTCAGTTTACAGCTAATGGCACAACATGAACCAAAATTATGTCCTCATAAAGTTTTCTTCAACGCAAAATTCTTCATTTCAAACTTATTTATTGTAGGAACAGTGATCATATTCTAGAAATTTACCACAAAAATGAACACTGCTGTCAAGAGTAACCTGGCATAATAGGCGGCAGCTAATGAATGTTTAACTAAGTTTTTTCTCATACTATAATTGGTCACTTGCACATTTTTTAAAGTTTCATTTATAAAAGAAAAAAAAAAGATACATGCAAGTAGCAAATGTTGCTTTGATGACTCACAGTAAAACAGACAAGAAAACTAAAAACTAACATTTGCTTGATAGTTGAAGGAACAATTACAAACTAGTGTGTCCAACAGCTTTGGCCATTTCTCAGCATCAAATTACCTTAATTTTACACACAACAATAACATGATAAAAGGTATTTCATCTGAGACAGATAAGACAATGTGTGATACATGGAATGCTGAGAATTCTCAAGATAGTCAAAAGCAAACAGAATTATCATGTCTCCTGAAATCTAACATCAGAACTATCACCAGTCTCCTGAAATCTAACATCAGAACTATCACCAGTCTCCTGAAATCTAACATCAGAACTATCACCAGTCTCCTGCAATCTAACATCCCACATAAAAAATAATGCAGTCTAGTTCATAAATTAAGCAAATGATATTGGCTTTAAAAAAATTGACCCTTACACAAGCAACAACACTTGAAAACAGCTGTTATATCAATGAGAGTAAATCTCACAACACAACCACCAACATTTAAACAAATTATGTCAATAAATATTTTGCACAAACTACACATTAGGAAGAAGAAAAAAAAAATTATATTACTGCGAAACTTTGATAACTGGACATATCTTTTCGATTATTTATTTGCTTAGATCCAGCTTGTTAATCATTACTGCTAGAATAAAAAATTATTGTTGGAGGCTCATAGTCATAGAAAAATGTTGGCCTATTATTTTCTCCTCAATCTGTGTACATCATATTGCCATATCTCGCTTTCATTTTCATACTGTTCTTTGCTGAAATTAACTTTATTCCTTTTAGTAGGCCCCTTTAAGTTATCTTGTTCACTATTAGTGCTGATGTTGAAGCATGAAGAAACTTGCAAGTTACAGATTTGGAATGAACTGATGTCCTTAAAATGTGGAATATCATTCAAAAGTTGGTAATGAAGAGAACTAAATAGCTGCTGGACTGATGTATATTCCCCCCAATGGCTGTACAAGGACAACAATGCTTTAGCTACTTTAAAATTGTGCATTTTTGACTTAAAAATTGTGCATTTTTATCGCATAGAAGTTAACCCTGTTTGTGACAAAATAGCATGGCTGATAATCATATAGACTAAAATAAGCAGCTGCTGGCATTTATGCCGTATTAATTTAACAATGTCGCCAATATGTATAATCGTTTCACTCACGCAACTTTTATCTCTTAAACCCAAGAGTTAATGCCATGTAAGAAACAAACTTTATCCCCTTCCATTCTTAAGACTCACATTGGAGAAACACTTAACACATCAAGAGTGGTATCTGACTACCTAAATTTTAAAGTAACATTAAGACTAATGTAGACATATGACTGACAAGTAGAAACTTGTAGAGTTTCAGATAGTTACAAGAATAAGGATGTTCACACATGCACCATACACACACACACCCACATTCGGCCTGCATCAAAACTGCACCCAGTCTCCCCCGCTGTTGTTGGAAGATGTTGTTTGGGACCTGGAAAGAAAAAGCATAAGAAAACTAAACTTTTCTGACCCACTATCAATGTAGCTACATTACTTTGTAAAGTGTATTAGTTTCAAGATTATTCGTGCATAAGTTTACAAAAACAGGAACGTTTCACTAAACTACTAACCTTTTTAACAACAGTTTGAACATATGCATAGAGAATCTCCCCCTTTAAAAAAAAATACAACAAATGTTTTCCCTCCCTTTAAACCTTTTCTTTATTTATAAAAAAAATAAGCTCCTCAGTAAGCGACCTATTGAACGATCTAGTTATAGGAACAGAGCGTCTTGTCACTGGAAATACAATTCTGACCAAAACTGGATGGCAAAAAATTTCAAATAATCATCCCTCTGTGCATCCTTACCTAAAGCACATAAATAAGTTCTTGAAATCCAGTCTCTTAATACTGACTAACTTTAAGTGACATAATTTCAATATTCAGATTCAACAGAGATTACAAAGGAGGCATGGGTAGGTGATAGTCAACACTGTATATCCCCACCACAACAAGTGCAAACAACAGATTTTAACCTTTTTATCCAAATGGTGTCCATATAACTTTAGTAACAAAGAAAATTATTCATCTTTCATGAGGAGAGATTTAAAAAAAACAACCTCTATTTGCAAACTTTCTAAATCTAATGGCTACAAGTTATTTATTTGATGAACTGTAATACAAATTTTTAACCAGTTGTGATGCAGGACCAGAAGTAGAAATTAGGCTGCAGAGTAAATATATAGCTCACCCGCTTGCACTAGTAAAATCTCCCCATAAGTCAGGTGGATTCTGGGTAACTGGAGGCTTCTGAGCATTTGGTACAGGTTCTGTGGATCCAATGTCTAGTAATAGGTCAATAGCTTGGGGCTGTGCTGGGGACTGAAACACACACAGACAAAAAACTTCTGTAAAACCCAATATATTGTGATAGCAAAAAGTCTGATTGGATATTATTGAAGTGCAGCGTGAAAGAAAAGTGGTTCAATAATGATAAATGCGTCGGGGGCAAATGAGAAGTAGAATTGTTGTTCCTTTCACTAACTTTCAGGCATTATTCTGTTTTAACTAAATCCTACACTCATGAAAATGTCAAGGCAGATCAGATTGAAACATCTTGCTCAGCTTGTCATTTTTGTGTGATCATTTCTTCTTTTACCTTTTAAGTAACAACTATTTTTGTTTCATTATAGAAATTCAACTGCATATTTACATTATGTTACAATTAAATTTAAATATTTTTGGTTTATATTCACTTTCTTAATGCAACAAATCATTGCATGAATATAAAATTGAGGGGGGTTGGGCTGTGACTGCTAATACCAGCAACTGGTACCAAGAGCACAAGAATCAAACAATGTAAGCTTTTAATTTTCTGACCATAGTTGAAATATCTAAAAGTTTTAAAACATAATTTTAGAGGAAGACTTTCTGTTCAAATGTTTGATGTAACATCACACCCGGAATACATCATTGCACCTTTTTATCATAATGAATGTGTTTTGATTCTCATCCACTTACTGAATGGAATGTGACTGGTTGTTGTGGACTTGTCACAGATAGTCCTGAAACTGGTGGTGGTAACTTCGAGCCCCCGGGAGGAGGAGGAAGAAGTCCAAACCCAGATGCACCAGCAACAGGCTTACGCAGTTTTGAACCATCTCCTTTCTTTGTCTGGTGAAAAAGCACCACACTTTAAAAAAAAATTATCAGTTAAATAGCAAAACAAAATTAATATCATAAATTAACATGTAAGTAAAAAAATAAATTGACATTAGTCAAAAGAGCCATATATCAGCAGTAGGACGATTAAAAAATTTTTTGGAGAGCCTACTTTCTTTTCAAGAACTTGACAAGAACCGAGTTGAACTGAGTCACTAAAGAGCCGTGATTTGCCAAACACCGCATTAGACCAATTAATATCAGAATTAGAAATACACATTTTAGACTAATTCAACACAATATTTTGTGCCAAAATTTTCCTTGCTGTTTGTTATGTGGATGAATTTGTGCATTTGGCCAAGTTTTAAAACCACTATTTAGGGCAGTGTTTCCCAACCTTTTAAGTGCCATGCCCCTCCTAAGACGTTCTAAAATTCTTATGACAACCCCTCCACCCCCAAATCATACACATAATTTTAAATATTTAAAAAATGGAGTTTTTCACTGAAGAAACTTAAATGATAGATTTTAGTTTAGGAAGAAATCACTAGTAAATAGGTGAGTAAACATAGTCAGTAAATTTTCAAAACATTTAATGGAGAACTGAAATTCAAGTATGAAATAATTTTAATGAAAGATTATTCAATATTATTTTAATTATTAATAATTATTTATAATTTAAATTTAGTGAGATGTTTGTGCTTGATGGTTGCTGCAAAGATTTTATGTTAGGTCCCAATTCAGTCTCAAGTCTCCCCATTGTGTTATATCCAGACAATTTCATCTTTTTAAAAATTATTTTGCAACAAATCATTTAATTTATGGCACTAAATCCACATTCATCTAAATATGAAGATGGAAACGGTAACAATAGTTTTCTTGCACATTTAGTTGAATTTGAATATTTGATTTCTGTAAACTCACAAAGCCATGTCATCGCTCTTTTTATATTAAATAAAGTTTTAACTGACCCATCATTTTGCATTTCTGCAAGTTCTACTTGATACTGCATAGTTCAAATATCAGAAAAATCAACTAACATTGGCAGCATCATCCAAGTTGGAAAATCAATTTGTTTCAAATTAGAAAATCTTTCTTTTTAGTTTTTTTAAGTTAAGATATCTGCTAAATAACTTACAAATGCTTTTCCATCGACCATTAACAGATACTTCATATCAGGTTTATCACTTTAAAAAATCGCAAGAGTATAAAAAAAGTTCCATAAATCTTTTCAAGCAATTCCCCATCGAAAGCCATCTTATTTCAGTGTGAGGTAAAAGTCTCCCATAGTCTGCATTTTGCTCTTCACAAAATAGCTTGAAAAGACGTTCACGCTTGGCATTAGCTTTAATGGCATCAATACACTTTATAACTGAATTTAGTACTTCATTTAGAACAGGCGAAATGTTATTAACTAAGTTTTCCCTATGAATAACACATTGCATAAAAAGCATTTCTGGATTCTCATCTTTCATCAATATTGAGCAGCCATTTTCTTGCCCATATTAGTAGGAGCACCATCTGCAGCACAAGATGTTATATTTTTCATTGGTCTATTATTTGACATCTAAGTAGTTTTTTTAGCTTATTATATATATCTTTGGCGGTAGTTGTGCTTTTTAATGATTTACAGAACATTTCTTCAGCAAAAAACCCTTTATCAATATGTCTTACGTAAGTTATCAATACAGCCTCACTGTCTTTCAAAGTTGATTCATCCAGGTGCACTGAGAATTTTCTTGTTTTCAGCTTTTCAACAAGATGTATTTCAATGGCTACCTTCATTTCATCTGCTAAAAGTATTGCCAATGAGTGGCATAGCTTTCAAATCTGTCATCTTTTTCCAGAACCGTTTTAGGGCGTGGGCCCTACTTTGGGAAACACCTATTTTTTGTTTGTTATGTGGATGAATAAGTGCATTTGGCCTAGTTTTAAAACCGCTATTTAGGGCTTACTCAGAATTTTATTTCAGGCATGTTTAGTTTGGAAAGTACAGGTATATAAAATCACTTGAGCTTGACCTAAAATCCTTAATTACTTACACCTAAATTTAGCTTAATTGTTTGCCCTTCTTTGAAGCCAAGATCAAGCTTTGGACCAGTCTCTACAGTGCTTGCATTCTTCTCTTCTTCTGCCTCTTGTTTCAGCCACCTACAACAGAGAATTATGAAGGACCTCACACACTTGATGTGGTAAATATAGTCACAGATTTGAAAGTACGGTAGCAAGATGAGCAAGTTCTTGTCCAATATATCATGTTTTATCATAGCACCATTTCTAGATTGTAATCTGTAGTGGGCTGTAAATTTGTAAAAATTTTGAACTTTGAGCTTTCAAAAGAGCTTACTTTAAAAAATGAACATTCTATATTGATGGGACAATATTATATGCAAACTGAGATTACCACAGCCTGATTTTGGACTGCATGGTGTTTTATCAGGATGTAAACTCAATGCAAATGAGGATAGTGCAGTCTTAAAACTGCTTTAAACAGCTAAATGTGTGTACCATTATTAAATTCATACATTTAAACTACATGGCTATTTAACTTATGCTGCAGAATTGCTAAAATTGTTTAACGTTAGTCTATTATGCTAAACAAAAAACTTAGTCTTTTAATAAAAACTTCTTAAAAGCTTGTAACAGATGTTATATGTAACATGAGTTAGTAAAGCGTCTTAAATAAGTCCAACTCTTAATCCACATGATGGCAAATTTTAAAAAAAAAACGCACCTAACAACTTACTTAAAGTGATCCTGAATCGACACATTCAGATCAAAAGAATCTGCCCTGTCATGGAAGCCAATGCCAATAAATGCACTTCTACCTATAAAAGTCATGCAAAATTGGAAGATCAATTTGTGGGTTAGTTGTTACAGTCATTTAATATGGGCTTAGGAAAATTTAAAACACAATATATTTAATTCATCAATGATCACTGACAGATTTACATCCTATTCCTTGAGACATTACATTAGTCTGAGCTATTTAATTTCAATAGGACCAGCAAGTACATTCACTATATTTAACCTTTTGAACCCTTGGCTCCTGGGCCTAAAATACCCATATACCTGGGCTCCTGGGAAAAATGTCCACACACTGACACACAAGCAAACAAAATCAAATGATTATAAAACAGTAAACAGTACCATTTCAAGAACTGCTCTATATCCCACACTCTTGATTCCTGCACCAAAAGTTCATAATTTTTACTTATCTTTCTAGTCATCCCATTTAACTGGTATTTTTATTTATTGTCGAGCATATAGGAACTATGAAATAATCAGAAAATATTTTCAGCTTTGTAAGTAGGACACAATTATTTTCATTTTGTGGAAAAAAAAACTTACCACTCTCATCCTTGATACGAATTACAAAATATCTGCTGGAGTCCATCACTGACTCTACTGCTATTCCTGGGTATGAATCTACTGGGCATTGTGCAAAAAGTTCACCTTGTAGGGGGAAATACCAATATAATTTATAATAATACCACACATAAAAACCTGCTTTAAATCACCACAATTAAAAAAATATCTTGTGATGCATCAGAAAATTAATTTATAAACTAATATTTCTTTGAATAAACTTATCTTTTGAACATACCACTGTTTCGGTCCTCTAACTTGATTAAAAGTTCTTTGCCCTTAGACACTACTCGTAATCTTCCTGTCCAATCTGGGCTCTCAAGCTTCCACTCATCTGCCCTGTTGTTTGATGGAAATGAAATACATTGTCTTAAAACTGGTACATTTGAGAACAGTAAGAAACTGCAGTTTAATGAGGATAGTGTAAGTGTAACTGATGAGGATGATAGTGCAAATGATGAGGATGATAGTGTAACTGATGAGGATGATAGTGTAACTGATGAGGATGATAGTGTAACTGATGAGGATGATAGTGTACCCGATGAGGATGATAGTGTAACTGATGAGGATGATAGTGTAACTGATGAGGATGATAGTGTAACTGATGAGGATGATATTGTAACTGATGAGGATGATAGTGTACCCGATGAGGATGATAGTGTAACTGATGAGGATGATATTGTAACTGATGAGGATGATAGTGTAACTGATGAGGATGATAGTGTAACTCATGAGGATGATAGTGTAACTGATGAGGATGATAGTGTAACTCATGAGAATAATTAGTTTACATTAAAAATTATATTTATATTTATTTGAAACGTCATCTCATTTTTGAATGGACAATTTTATTCCTATGTCTATTTTCTACTTCTTGTAGTGGCACATTTCAGTTATTTGGCTATCAGGGGAAATGTATTGGAACTGCAGCTTTAAATTATTAACTAATGGCAATGGTGTTTAACTATTATAGTTGGGCAACTTAGTAAATTGAACTTGGGTTAGAGCTAAGCCTAAGACCTAAGTTGATACTTAAACTACTACTACTTCTTCTTCTTCTTCCCAAGGGACAGGGCTCTCTCGAGCGCTGAAGGTCCCATCATGAAGTCATACACTGTAGGCTTCAATGCTGTCCGTGCCAGTCATGTATGAAGGTTAAAAAGCCATAGCTTGAGTTGGGAATGGATGATGGGGGTAAGCTTGGCTAAGTGGAAGAGTTAAAACATTTAAACTATTTGCAAGATTTTGGGGGTTTAACGGTAGTGGGGAATGACTGCAAGGATCTGATGCCACAGAGCTATGACTTGAGAGAGGGGGAGGTATGTGTGTGGAAAATATCGGTTTGCAATCAAAATACAAGTTGTGTAAGGAAATCCACTCAACTGCTTATGTAAGTAACAGAAATGAATATACAGGATATAGTCCTGCAATGTGTTTCTTAAGGATGAGAAAAGGTATTAGGCAAGCACACTGGCAGCTAAGTATTAAAAAAGCAATTCTCTAAAAGATAATACTTTGATTGGTATATTGAGATCCGGACCGCAAAGGCACAGTTATTCTTATTCGATTGCTTAAAGTGTTAACACAAAAAATGTAACTTTTTAATGAAGCACACCAATTTTAAAAAAAATTAACAGTAAGCCAAATATACGCAAAAACGCACAAATCCAAAACCGTAGTTTTCTAGGCCAGTCGTAGTGCTGCAGACTTAAAAACGTTGTTACTATGGCGAAAGCGTAGAAGTAAACAGGTCTGAAATTTATTATCCTGTCCTTGAAATTATTTCAGAAACTCCCTAAGTTTGATGTGAAAGCTGGATTGGTATTTATTTCGACTGCAAATGTTCTTAGGTCCTGCTTAAATTTAATGGCTCCCACATAGTGATGGGACGATGGAACGATTCCGATTCTACCCAATTATCCCGATTCCCGATACGATTCCAATTCTGATTCCTGGCCATTATTACATATATGTATTACTGTGCCCAGGTATTAATATATTTAATTAATATAAAAGTTGAGAATTGATTAGATAAGTTTATTAACTTGCTATTGAAGCTTTACAATATGCTAGATAACAATGTATTGGAAAGATTTTATATAAACACATCTATCAATAATTCCATTTTAATAATACAAAGATGTAGTACTGAGTTCAAAATAATATAAATAATTCCATTTTAATGAGAAAAACTTCATTCAGTTCAATCAGTTGATAGTAAGAATATGCATTTAATCATAGTCAAATTGAAGCACTCGCAAATTATAGTGCAAAAACATAAGCATCTCTTCAGTTGTTGGTTCTAAACGGTTTCTCTTTGGCTAGTATATATTGCCACCTACACCAAAAATTCCCTCGCACTCTACTGAAGAACAAAATAAAGAAAATAAATGTAAAAAAATAGTTTTTTTATAATGCGAAACAAACTTGGCGCTGTCACCGGCTTAAGGCATGAATGAAAGATTACATTGGCGCTGGGAGCGGCTCGTGGTACCGGTAGTTAATCAGTTAAGAATCATTTTGGTATTGGAATCGGGTCTGAATTATTCAGCTCCGATACCGATTCCCGATATTTCGATACGATTCCGATTAATCGTCCTATCACTACTCCCACATCCACCTTGCTCCACATGAAGATGGGTCAATGCAAAAAGTATGCGCCATGACATCATTTACATGTTTTTGAAAAGTTTCTGTTTTGGATTCACTCACTTTGTTTTTTGCTACAAGAGTTAAATTTTCCTTCATATGACCATGGCATGTTTTGTTTAGGGTTTAGGTTATGTTTAGTGATATATTTAGGGTTCAGTTTAGGTTTAGTTTAGGGATACATTTAGGGTTCAGGTTAGGTTTAGGGATACATTTAGGCTTAGGGTTCAGGTTAGGTTAAGGGATAGATTTAGGGTTCAGGTTAGGTTTAGATTTAGGGTTCAGGATAGGTGTAGGGATACATTTAGGGTTCAGGTTAGGTTTAGGGATACATTTGGGCTTAGGGTTGAGGTTAGGTTTAGGGATAGATTTAGGGTTCAGGTTAGGTTTAGATTTAGGGTTCAGGTTAGGGATACATTTAAGGTTCAGGTTAGGTTTAGGGATACATTTAGGGTTCAGGTTAGGTTTAGTGACAGTGAATTATTTTGTATGTGTACTGAATTACGCGAGGAAAGGGGCGACCACAAGTCATTGACGCTTCTTGCCAAATATCTAGATGGATTCAATAAAGTAGCTGCGTTTCCCACAAAATGTACGTGCCGGAGGACATTTTTTATATTTTAACGTTTTATTCCTAATTTTAGCAAACGTGAGTTATTTCATTTTCCCACTGCCGTTATCTTGGTTGCCGCTGCCATTGAACCTGTAAAAGTTCACCTTTATCTGCAACCAAGATGGCGGCCGTGTGATATGTCACTGGTGCATTTACCTGAAGATGTTATGTTTTGGGGCCTATGTTTGAGCCTGAGCTGTCTATAGTAAGAGTTGAGGAATCTGGTGCAACTTAATGTTAATTGTTACTCACTGACTGTGACCGAGTGTGATGTGTTGACTTGACTACAAAACTGACATAAATAATAAATAAAAATACTTAGCACTGAGTAGGCTACTTCCAGTACTTATATTGTCTCTTTACAGATTTTACGACTAAAAATAGCAAATGATTTATTGGCCAACCGATGTATTTGCCTGGTTCTCTTTTATTTAAAAAAAAATATGACTGCAGGCCCTTTAATACGTGCGATATAAAAAATATAAACAATTCGTAAACAAAAATATGTCAACTAGTGTTAACAGTTGATTTTTTATTTTTTTTCTTCTCCGGAGTTTTACCATTTCGTTTTCTTTTCGGCATCACACCAGCTAAATTAAAATAGATTTTCAAAGATGTTCAGTTGACAATAGCGATCCATATAAGCGAAAAGGGCAGATTGTAAACGAACCTGTATCCTCTATTAGATGGTCGAGGAGGAATTTTGTAAACAAGAACTTCGTTTTTAACACACAATACTCGCTCGTAGGCGGGGTCTGCCATGATTATGGAATGGCCAGAATTTTTCAGCGTGAGCCAGTGATTATTTATAAATCACAATCAATTGTGCTCTTCGTGGCTTTAGAAGAATTTATATAAAAATGTTCAAAATATAAATAGAATATCCGTAATGTTAATTTTTTTTTTAGTGTAAGTGTAAGGCAACCACATAATAAGAACTGCCAAAGATGAGAAATTTGTTTTGGTTTTTTTTTTCGGAAGTGGATACTTCAGCGTTTCTCAAACTCGTGAACCTTAGGAAATGTGGAGCAAGACAGACATGTTAGGCATGGAATAAAAAGACAGGACAATGAAAAGAACGTTTCGTCAAGATGCCTTCACTATTGCATATTTTAAAAAGAAAAAAAAAACTTTTACAAGAAATTATGACGATTTATTTTTAAAAAAAATTCATATGTATTTTTTTTATATTTAAAACTCAAATAATGAAGATCTGTATTGTTAGCAGTTGGGTTAAAGTTTATTTTAAAATATCGCATAATCAAGATATTTTTTGAAAATTCTATCTGAACACAAGGTATCGTATCTTTAAACAAATTGGGAACATAGAAAAAATAATGCAATTATATTAAAAAAAATATTTGATATTGAGCTAGACAACACTGTTTATATACGCATATAGAATGTAGAAAGTCTGAACAGCCTTGCAGTGCGATTTAGATCGGCGGGGCATACACCCAACGAATATTCTCTTTAAAGCAAGAAGAATGAATAGACGAATTAAGAAACAGCTTTTCGGTTGGGTTTGCGATTGGTGATTATAATAGGATTTTTCTCCTTTTTTTTTTAAAGCCCTATATTGTTGGTTAGAAAAATTCTTCAAATCATTAATTTTTTTTGAACATCGACTAAAAGTTCACATCATCACCCCTTTATAATTTTTTTTGCCTATAAAGTTATTACAGATGCTATGTTATTTTTGTTACTTGTTATTTGAATATATGATCAGATGCATAGCTAGTATGTTTGGCGCCTGGAACAACTAGTGCCAAAAAAATAACACAATACATCAATGTTGGGATAGGTACTTTGAGGTACACGACTTGTTCTTTTTTAGAATTCTATTATTATTAATTTAATCTAGGTTTAACTCACTCTATTTTACTTATTATTACTCTAGACACTTAAGCTTTTTAAAACTGTTTTCATTTCTTACGGTTTTATTTCCTTTTGTCCTGTCTGCTAAAGAAGGCTCTTAGTCGAAAAGTTATATTTTGATTGTCCTGTCTTTACATAACTTGTCGTGGCTTCCACATACATTGTTCCCCAATTCCTTCACGCAGCTTGAACGCAGTACTTCATTTATTTTTATGTCAACGCCAAATACTGTACCACCCATATATCATATAATAAGACTATCAATTTTACTTCTTTCTACGCCGTTAAAAAAATGCGCAAAATGGTGGCCTCAAAATATCAGAAATTTGAGACACGCTTATTTGTCACTAGGAAGTGTTTCTTTTTATCAGGCATGCGCTCTTCTAGTTACGAGTTCTCTAATGTCAACAACAGATGGATGAACTAAAGAAAAGCTAATATCGGCAAAGTACGTATTACGTTTATTTGGTAATTAACATGATTTAAGTGTTGGAGAGATGCTTTTATAAAATTACATTTTTTTTCCTCATTTTGTTCGTACATGTCTCCAACGAAATAATTAGTTCATGTTATACTAAGTCTAAATTTTAGTCATCGTATTTTAAATTTTAAATAATATTTATAATATTAGTCTTATTAGTCCTACTCTTACTTACTTATTTAATTTTATAATAGCCTTTACCAATTTAACTAGGCCTTTACTATGACTATAATAGTAATAGACTAGGATTAGGGGTTCCCAAACCCCGGCCCGTTAAAACACATTTATAATTTTCATTTTATAATGTTGTGGCCTGCCGCCAAACTAGTTAGTACTTAGTAATGAAAACGTTGAGAGTGAGTGTGTAAGCTGTAAACAACCAATAAATAGGATAATAACGGGGTAAATGCCTAGAGATATCACCGCGTGCCGCCATCTTGGTTGCCGCGACCCGCGAATTTATGTCCTAAATTTATCCCTAAACCTAACCTGAACCCTAAATCTATCCCTAAACCTAACCTGAACCCTAAACTTATCACTAACCTGGATTTTGACCCTATCAGAACCAGGGTTTTGACCCTAATGGAACCAGGGTTTTGACCCTATTGGAACCATGGACAAAACATGCAAATGACATCATGGTGAAATCTCTCGGCATTAGCTAATACCGGTATATAATAATAATAATTTATATCAAATCAAGGTCTGTTTTGGGTTCGGTTCTATTTACAATGTATACCAGGCCACTGCTCCTCTTGCTTGATAGGCATGCTGTGGAGAGCCAGTTATTCGTGGATGGCATGCAGCTATACAAGCATACCCATCCCTTACTTGTCGATTCCGCTGTCCGGACTTTGCAGGAGAGCATTGCTGATGTCAAGTCATGGATGACACTCAGCAAGTTGAAACTTAAACGATGACAAAACGGAAGCACTTCTTATTCACGATCAAAAATCATCCTCTAACTCAGCTCTCCCCGCCGCATTTCAAGTTGGTATCTCAGACTTACAGTTTACATCCTCCACTAGGAATCTTGGTTATATTCTGTCTAACAATATGTCTCTCGATAATCATATATCTGACATTTGTCGCTCTGCATACACGGCTATCCGTCCGATCAGCTCCATCCGCCACTACTTCAGTTAGTGCAAGAAAAACCCTAGTCTATGCTCTTGTTCTCTCTCGTCTTGACTATTGCAACTCTCTTCTGTCAGGTTCACAAAAACACTTCTTAGAAAAACTACAAAACGTTCAAAACTCAACTGCTAGGCTAGTTTTAAAGTCAAAAAAAGTGATCACGTCACACCACTACTTCATTCACTTCATTGGCTCCCTGTACAAGCGCGGATTGACTATAAATTCTCTTCCACCACACATCCGCAATATATCAAACCTCACAGCCTTCAAAACTGCACTCAAAACACATCTCTTTAAACTCTACTATCCTGACTGATTCCCCCTCTGACCGTTTAACGATGCTGCTGAGTGCCGTCCATGGCTTCACATGTAAATTGTTATGCAATGGTTGGGCGAATACACATTTTTTTTGTTTTTAATTAATGTATGTTAATTTTTAAGTGCATGATTATTGTTGTTAAATTGTATGTAAAGCATGGTGAGCCCAACCCTAGGCTGGGGTACCACACTATAGAAAACTACCAATAATAATAATAATAATAATAATGAGCAAAGCTCCATTTCGCAACCACTATCCACTGCATTGAAATTTAAGGAAGAGATAATTTTGTTTAGATTATTGTCTGTTATTGTGAAATGTAGGCCTATATTATATTGTTAAGCTACAACACCTACCTCCAATTTTTAAATAGTAAGTTTAGTTACCGGCACCAACCAATAATATATATGATTCAACACTGAAAACAGTAACATATGATTCTATGATAGTATGAATGATACTGCCATACAGTTTCATACAATGACAACAGTATACTTGAAGTTAAAACTTCTATAATTTCCTTACACCTACAGGTTGATAAAATTAATTATTTTTACTAATGTATTAACACTCAATTTTTGTTTCTCCCACAGTATGTTTTGCGTGATGAGAACTTGTATTTATTAAAAACAGCAGAATATGATGTGCAAAATTAAAGCAAGGATTTGCCAACTATTTCAAGTCGATTTTTGTTCTTATGCCAGTTATGGGGAAACAATCAGGTTGATGGACAACTGAAATTAAAATTGACAAAATTATACCCAAATGGCTTGTGACCAAAACAAAATTTAGTGTTAAGCATACTGGTGTACAGTAAATTTAGCTCCACTGCTAGATAATGGCGGCATTGACTAAACAGGAAACTGAGCAGCTAAAGGAGAAAGTTCACTCCGCAGCCAGAGAAGGTATGGCAATCAGTATATTTGCATTGTTGTGGAACATGGACAAGCCAATTGTCAAAGAAATTTTAGACAACCAATCAGAATTTGATGGACAAAAAACAACACCTCTTGTGATTGCTGCCAAGTTGGGGGAGACTAAAGTTGTTCAGGTCCTTCTCAGCAACTTTGATGTGGATATCGAACAAAGATCAACAGTTCGATTCGATGGTTATGTCATTCACGAAGCAACAGCCTTGTGGTGTGCTTCGGGTGCGGGTCACCTTGATATTGTGGAGCTTCTGATAAAAAATGGGGCAAATGTTAACAATGCCACCGCTACCAATTCAACACCTTTGAGGGCTGCATGCTTTGATGGACGCTTGGATATCGTGAAATACCTGATAGAACATGGGGCTGATTTGACAATACCTAATAAATATGACAACACGTGTCTGATGATTTCATGCTACAAGGGCCACACAAAAGTTGTAAGGCATTTACTGGAGAAAGGTGCCAACCCTGATCTCAAAGCCCATTGTGGGGCTACCTCTATTCACTTTGCAGCAGAATGTGGGCACCTTGACGTTGTCAAAGAACTCATCCATTTTGGTGCATCCATGCTGGAGAATGACCTGGGCATGACACCTCTAATGGTCGCAGCCGAGTGTGGTAAAGAAGACATTGTTCACTACTTTCTGAAGCAGCCAGAATGTTTACGATTGAGTAGGATTGAAGCCTTGGAGCTGCTTGGATCCTCCTTTGCTAACGACAAGGAAACATATGATTTGCATAAAACATATGAATACCTAAAAGAGGCTATGGCTCTTCGCACGGTGGATAACCGAAATCGTAGTGCTTTTTCCGGTAAATATGAACAGGTTCCAAAACCTAATTTTCTACCAGTTTCTGCATACGGTAAACACGTTGAGTGCAAAACTATGCAAGAATTGGACGCTATTCGAGCAAATCGCGATGCCTTACACATGGAGGCCCTAACAATACGAGAGAGAATCTTGGGATCAAACAACCCAGAAATTCCTCATCCTGTAATATTTAGAGGGGCTGTGTTTGCAGATAATGGTCGATTTGATCGGTGCATAGCTCTTTGGATGCATGCCATGATCCTGAGACAAACCAACAGCAGGTCTATCAACAAGGACTTACTCAGATTCTCTCAGGTCTTCTCACAGATGGTGACCCTCAAAGCTGATCTTGAATACTCAGATGTGGAGCGTGTGCTCAAACATGGCCTGCAGGAAATTGAACAGTTCATGAAAGCTTCCAACACTGAATCCGTTTGCGAATCTAAGTCAAGTGCATCTGAGCTTTATCAGTCCAACATTTTGTCTATGATCTACTTGATAACTATTGCTTCCCGTGTGGTTCATGATGAACAGGAGAGCAAAGATTTACATCGGCTGGTTTATTTATTTCTCAAACTCAAACCCAGCCTGAAAAATGGATACTCTCCCCTGCATATTGTCCTTGACCCTGGCATCTGCGTTGATGATTTTCATGTCAACGCTATTGTTGTGTTCCCAAGCCACACTCTGCTGTCTATGTTTATAAACTGTGGGGCAGATATTGATGCCCTGGACAGTTCTAGAAACTCTCCCTTGCACATCATCTCTAATGCCAGGCTAAATGAATCTCAAGAAAACCTGCGTCAAGAAATGATAAGGGATCTCCTCATTCGAGGTGCACACTGTGATATTGCCAACAGCAAGTCCCAGACACCTTTAAGTTTGGCTACAGGCCAGACTTTGAACACCTTAAGCTACCACAGCAATGTCACGCTCCGGTGCCTGGCATCCCGTTGCATCAGGGGGTACAGAATTCCATACAAAAATTGCATTCCACAATGTTTGGAAGCCTTTGTTGACCTGCACTGAGTGGCGTTTATGTGTGGCAGACGTCAACATCGACTGTAGCAGAGTTCCCTTGTACTGTCACAATGAAAGCTTTTAAAAATAACATTTGAATTTTTTGTGCAGGCTACTTTCATGCATCTGTTAGTACAAAATTAGAATATTGCTTTGTGGGCCATGGGACAATATAGGATCTCATTTTTGGGATGTTTACTGTGATGTTGCCTCCCTTGGGTTCTTCCAACCCTTGTATTATTATTATTATTGTAAATTCACTAAATTTATATAAACAAATGTCTTTGAGGGCGTTGTCCTTAGTGTCATGCAAATTATTTGCTTAAGGTTATTTATATACATCTTTTATGAATATTAACAAATTGTTGCAGTTACTTGTCAATGTAATTTTACACAAATACTGTTCCCATGTGTTGAGGCCATATTTATTATTGACTGTTATTTCAGATATGTTTTACCTTAGATAAAAATAAACAGCATTACAATAATTGTTTGTGTAATAAGCCAACTACCTTGATTTAATGTGTAAAATATTACACAAATCTTGCAAATTTGAGGGGAAAAATACATATCTTATTTATTGAAGCTTGCATCACATATCACACAAATGCTCATAATTTTGATCTAATCTGCCCAGCTGGCACCATGTCAACAGGACTCTAAATTTTTGTTTGGTTATTTCTCATTTTATTTTTACATATGTGATATTGAGCTAATTACATAGCATGAAATTAAGCTAATTAAATATCTAATTACTACAGCTTATAGTGAATTATTCGGTTGCTAATATAGTTTGATTTGCATTTTTTATTTGCTGATACTGATAAAGGGGAATCTTTGCTGTAGTTAATTTATTTTTAAAGAACAAATTTATTTAATGTTTAGGTAATCCCCAATTTCTTGTTTAGTTAAAGTCTTCAAGGCCATTTTGCCCGTTATGTTTCCTTGTGATAAGTTGGAGAAAGATTATTCAAAATGTACAGTATAAATACAACATGGCATGCCCCCCCCCCCCCCAAAAAAAAAAAAAAACGGCAAGACATGTAAATAAATATAATGCTGAATGAGCATGGTCTTAATTTTTTTTCCCTTCTACAATTTATGTTTTGAAATTAAATTATAAAGTAATTTCAAAGATGTTAACTGGAATATTCTGTTAAGAAGTCAAATTAAGTCAGCTTTAATCAATACCGTACATTAAATTTTTTTTGTTAATCTCAAATACACCCCCCCCCCCCCCCCCCCCCCCCCAACCAAACCGAGTGTAGTCCCTTTTCTATGTGCAAGTTAAATGGTTTATGCTAGAAACCCTTTGACATAATAAATGCTTGATCCATTTTCTTGTGTTGGCTCTTCTTATGATCAGACCAATTGTTTTGTATAGTGTTGTCATTTGTAAATCTTTCGTATTGTGGTTTTCTTGTACCCGTTGATTAATACACAAATTGTTAACATTAAAAACCACTCACAGTTAGAGTGAGACAGATGAACACATCACATTAATTTCTCACAACATTCCTCACTATCAGGGCAACAAAGAAACACAACTCAGCACTTGTGCCTTATGAATATGTATTGTATGAATGCATTTTACAAAATTAATGAACAATTGGACCTTGTCAAACATAAAGACCTATGTACAGTATACACATGGGTTTAAAAGAGTAGATAAGGCAGTGCTAAGACTAAGGTCAAACTAATAAACCACCAGAAGAGTCAACCAGTAACCAAACTGGCTGACATCTTGTTGTCGTAGTAATCACACTTGTGGAACAGGAATTCCTCCTAGTAACGGCAACATAACACAGCAGAAAAACAACAAGGTATGCGGTTTTGGGGTGGAGGGGTGTTTGAAATTGATTGTGATGTTGCAGCAATACACAGACACACAGAGAACTCTCAAACCAGAACCTTTGTGTGCTTTGCAGGGTGATTTAAGACTTTGTGATTGCTCACCCTATTTATCACTAAAATGATAATAAAGGACATAAAGGTTATTATTTTTGAAGTTTCAAAGCACCATATATTCTTTTCATAGATGTAATCATGTATGTTATACTAGAGCAGAATTCTAGAAAGCAAATTCATGCACTAATTTTGTGCATCAGCGTTTGATAAGTTACAAATAATTATATGCACATCTTTACATTTTGTTTCTTAGGTGCACTGTCATGTCAACAAGTTCCCCAAAGCATTTAGTTTAGGATAAAGCAAAAAATAGTTTAAAAATTATGATCGATTGTTGATCCAGTGATTCTTTACTAATACCGGCTACACCAACAATGATGATTAATCACAAAATATTCCTACAAATAATCCGTCGACTTTTATACAAAGAAATCTTATGGCATTTATAATATCCAGGATAATGTGTTTTATCTATAATACAATCCACTGTCTGTGATGCACCGGCAGTTGCAGAAAGAATATCACACAATTATAGCTATAAAAAAAAAAAAAAAAAGACTATCATATCTTTATCTTTTCTCAAGTCATGTGGTATTTATGTTTAAAAATTTGTCACTTCTTTATTTATATTTAATGAAATGTTTCCTTTTTTTTATGACTGAAATTTTTTAAAAATTAGTTTAGAAACCAAAACTGACTCAACTTGATAAATTGAAAAAAATATTTTTATAACAAGTGTGTTATGTCTTTAAAGGTGCATCTGTTTTAAAGGAGGGAAAAAAAAAAAAAAAGAACAATAAAATCAACAAACTTATTGCAGAAGAAGAATTGGATAATAGAACTGTGTGATGTTAGTGATGGTCACACCAGTTGATGTGACCATCATTTTCTTGATCAATATTCCTCAATCAATACAGATCTTAAAACCTAATGAGAAAACAAACATCACACCAATGCTAAAACATTGCTTCCATTTATACCAAAAATAAAACGCTACAGTACTCCTTTTATACCTCTGCTGAATTGCTACTCCCATTTATACTAAGACTAAAATTCTTCTCCCATGTGATTTATTCCGGTACTTCTGCTTGAGTGGTACTCCCATTTATACCAAGAATAAAATTCTACTCCTGTATATAACAACACTAAAATGCTACCGTACTAACATTATACCTCTGCTAAAGTGGTACTATTTATACCAAGAGTAAAATTTTAAAAAATTCATCTCCCATTGAAACACCTGCCAAGGATCTACTATCCTCACTATTATATTTAGTCCCCTGCCAAGGATCTACTATCCTCACTATTATATTTAGTCCCCTGCCAAGTATCTACTATCCTCACTATTATATTTAGTCCCTTGCCAAGGATCTACTATCCTCACTATTATATTTCTTCCCCTGTCAAGGATCTACTACCCTTACTATTATATTTAGTCCCCGGACAAGGATCTACTACCTTTACTATTATATTTAGTCCCCTGCCAAGGATCTACTACCCTTACAATTATATTTATTCCCCGGACAAGGATCTACTATCCTCACTATTATATTTCTTCCCCTGTCAAGGATCTACTACCCTTACTATTATATTTAGTCCCCGGAAAAGGATCTACTACCCTCAATGTAATATTTAGTCCCCTGTGTCCACGGAAATCAAACAAATAGATAGTTTCAGGTGTTCCAGGAAAATATTCAATGGATCATTATAAAAATGATGGAAGAGAACAGATCAAGAAGATTGTCCACAGGCAATAACTCAAATCAAGCAAAATGAATAAATGAAAATGATTGTGACATCTATATTTGATATTTGGGTTTACTGACCCAGGTGAAGAGACATTACTTGACATCAGTCACATCATAAAAATATTTTAAAAATTCAGCTGGCGATGGGATAACAATAGCATTTGAGGAAGAAAAAAATATACAAACTACATCCCTATGAAACAGTGACTTGGGCAGGACACATTCACTCTCACCTAACATGGCCAGGACACATTCACTCTCACCTAACATGGCCAGGACACATTCACTCTCCCCTAACATGGCCAGGACACATTCACTCTCACCTAACATGGCCAGGGAGAAAACACAGTTTGTTCACCGCTCCTTTCACCTGCACCAAGCACATAAATATAGGTTAAAATATCATTCAACATGATATCATTATTTGAGCTATGCGGGTTATTGTGATGGCTGACGAAGCTCTGTGACTTTGGATCTATTGTACAATTTTTACAAGTCTGTTGAAGGAGTGCTCTTCACACAACAGTCTGGATGTATTTACAGATGAAAGTCATTGATTAACTTTTGTTACAAGACAAGGCGCAGCATGATTTTTAGGCAACACTAATCTATTTTATTTAACTTATATATATATATACACACACACGAATTTTATATCCCAAATATAATGGTACCTTAAGCTGAATGGGCTGCATGATTTGTCATGGACTGCAGGACACTCCTCATTAGCAATTCTTATTTCTAAATGTACTAGCTTCTTACCAAATGTACAATTTTTTTTCTAGCTACCATTTATTATTAAAAACTATACAACAGTACAACTAGTAACTGTACTGAATTATTACTAGGCTTGGTATTTCCTAACTTTTCTATTCACATTCAACTACTATATGAATATGCTAGGTGGCCACATCTGGTCCAAACTAAACCCAAATTTCTACATTATTTCTATGAGTTAAACTTTTACTCCATTGCCCTAAAGTAATTAAAAAAGACACGATCCCTATACGTTTGGGTTTGTGAATTGTCTTCTGCGGAAAGAAACGATCTATTTGTCATTAACAATCCATACAGGTCATAAATCAAGTTCCATTTCATTGGCAGAGTACAATAGTACATACAAAATTATATAACAAATCATACATTTTAAAACAACACTGGCTTTCTGAAATTGTAAAAATGATTGTGTTTTATCTTAAAGTAGTGTGGCCATAATTTGAGGAGAACATGTGGGAAAACAATTGAAAGAGCTGAAGTGGGGGAAAAATAGTCATAACACTCTTATGAAATTGTTCAATTGAAATGGTTAATACATTTTTAAAACATGACTAAAAACAGGTGGTGCAGCACTAATAACTGAAGAATAACACACAAAAAATACTTGTATTCAAATTTGATTGCTATCTGCCAAACCTAGGGCGTGACAGAAAATGGAAGATTCAAGAACAGAACTCAAAAAAATTATATCTTTTTATATCTAATGTCCCCCCAAACAGATTATTTTGTTCTTTTAATTTCTCTTTGGGCCCCCCCCCCCCCCAATAGATTATTTTTCTTTTAATTTCTCTATTCCCCCCCCCCCCCCCCCCCACCCAAAAAAAAATAACATTATTTTTTTCTTTTAATTTCTCCATGTCCCCCTAAACAGATTGGAACACCATTATGAGCTGCCAAAAAATAAATAAATAAAATTTCATCTTTTGCTAATCTGGAACAAAAAAGGAAACTTAAAGAATAGAGTTTTGCTGGAGGTGGGGGGCTGGAAAACTGATCACTGCAGACTGAAAGGAGAATTTTTTTAAAATGTTAGTTTTTAATACATTATTAAGCGCTTGGAAGGAGGAGCATTTAAAAAAATGTCTAATTTTAGGAATTGTCAAATTTGGTTCAGAAATAGTCCAATCAAAGCAAAAAAAAAAAATTTTTTTATTGGTGTTACCGGTAATAGTAATTTTTTTAGGCACAGTGGTGACTTGTTTAGTTTTTGGTTAATTTTGAACCAAAGGTAAGAGGAAACAATGAAGCAAGATATGGGACATAGATATTTTTTTGACAGACTCAAGTTTGCTTGGCAGAGAGCCCAAGGTAATTATGAATGCACTCCAAAATAAGATCTGTTTCACGGGATACAGAAAATCTACAAAAGTTGTGATGTTTGACAAAAGGATTCCCACAGACCTGGCACAACAAAAAGAGCCGCAAAACAAAAAGAAACACCAGATGAGGGGGATGAATGCAGGGATTCAATGTGTTTTGAGCGCTATACAAATCTGGGTTTCTTCAGTTTTTAGATACATACAAAAATAATCCTACTTTGTCTAAAACGAACACTGAAACAAATGTCACTCCAAAAAAAAAAAGATAAATCATTGACATGAAAGGATATGAACAATTACATCAACTTGGTGTGCTATTCATAATAATATTGTATTCTAAAAATCATGCACTCATTATTTTTAAATGCTTCAAATTTTAAATGTAGCTTGAGTTTAAGAAACAAAATAACAAAAAGCTTCTTAAAAAAATAAAATAATTATTTTAACTATCCTTCCGAAAAATAATTCACATCATTATGAGACAAAATGTGTTTCTTCTGAACTAACATCTGTACAAAATATCTTGAAAAAAGCAGCTGCCAACATAATAATAATAATAATAATAAAGTTTATTTGAAAAATCACGCTTCATCCCCAAAGGCTCGAAGCGCGTTACAAAGTCATCTCCTTGATTGATTGGAGTACTTATATAGCGCTCATTCCATAGCATGCTCACGGCGCTCCGCTGTTCGATGTTCGAGAGGTCTCACTGCTGCCATTTAGGCGCATGTGAACTCCATCTCCGGGTTTGAATTCAGAGTTGCCTTCTCTTAGATGGGTTGCCGTCCAAGGTTAACGAGTCCCATCCACCCGGGGTGCTGGTGGTGTTTTTTTGCTTGACTGGGCTTTGGCGGGGATTGAACTCCTGACCATTAGCTTGAGATTTGCTCAGTTCAGACCATATTGACAAAAACCCAATTGAACTTGGGGAGTGAACATTCAACAAGACAAAATGCTGTAGCGGCTTGGACCTCCTTGGGGCACAGAGTTTGTCAATGGCTTGGTCAACTCTGTCTACTATCCTTTAACACAACCAACCACACAACTTTGGTCAACTCTGTCTACTATCCTTTAACACAACCAACCACACAACACAGTGGGGCTCACCCCACAAGGTTACAACATTAACAGTTTCTATGCAACCACGATTATGTGACAGCAACATAATAAACAAGGCCAGCATATATTAAAACAACATAGTTGACAAAATAATACGTACATAAACAAGAGCAAAGTTCATTAACAGCAGCAATTTCAGGTGACATCAAAAAATTTAAAATTTTGGGCTAACATTAAAAAGGTCTGAGGAAAAAAAATTAATAAAAACGTTGACTCAGTTTCATTTATTAATCGCACCTCCAGGTCTGTTCATTTGATAGCCTTGTGTGGAACTACAAGCAGTTAAACAAAAAGAACACAGTCTTAAAAAGAGGTTTTCTTATATCACACAGTTTTAAAATAAACAGAATCCATTTAAAACATAAACCAAATTTAACAAATATTTAAAAACATGTCATTAATTAAGCACATTTTTTTTTTCTCTCGTAATTAAAATATTTGTGTATATCTCCCAATCTGTCAGGAAGGGGCGATTCAGCAGTTGACATATATATATATATAAATGGGTATCACTTGTGAAATGAGTCATCATTTAAATTTTAAAAAAAACAACACAACAACCAACAAACAAGCCAATGTTCAAATACTGACTCATGTTTAGAATTTTTTAAAAATTGGTCAAAAGGTTTTTAATCAAGCTGTTCATTAAATCCATTCATTAAATGCCCTAAGTGTATTTCACTGCTGTTCAGTAAGGTTTTTCTAAAAATGTATTTTACTAATTTTTGAAGTGAAAATTTTTTTTTTTAGAAAGGTCCAAATGTCAAGAAGAAAAAAGAATTCCAAGAAAGCACAAAAAACAAAGAAGTTATTAAATCTCACTTGGAACCTACACAAAACTTAGAAATAACAAGTCCGCATTCGAATGCAGCATACCAACATTTCAGAAGAACTTGTCAAATATCATTTGTCATTAACGAGAACTTTCAAAGCTCTTGTAACCAACTCACAAAGTAAACAATAACAAAGGATCTCAAAACAAACAAAAAACAACAACCCATTACCAGCTGTGTGACCTGATGAAAACTACCGTTTGAGCAGGTGAACACTATCAACTGTTTGAACCAATGAACACTACCAACTGTGTGATCCAAAAAAACACTACCAACTGTTTGGCTCAATCAAAATCACCCATTGACCATGACATTTTGAACTTTTAAAGATTTGTGTGTGTGAAATGTATAAAAAAACACTGTGGCCATTGTGATAACAATTTCATGATTGTTTTGTGGTACCTTGTTCATGATGAAATGAACAATTGTTTTGTGGTACCTCGTTCATGATGAAATGAACAATTGTTTTGTGGTACCTTGTACATGATGAAATGAACAATTGTGGTACCAGTACCTTGTACATGATGTTTTTTTTGTGTTTTTGGTGCTATCAATGGTATGAAAGAAAAAAACGACAGTTTAATGGTCAATATTTGTGGCTGATAACTTGTGAAACATCAAATTGTGAAACATCAAACTCTGCCATCATACAAGTTTCATTAGCCAAGTTTTCCAAAATTTGAGCAACTACAAGGTAAAAGCATTTTCAAATTACAAGAGCAGTCTTCTTCTTCTTCTATATATTAAGGGCCCACGATCAATTTATTGATCATTTTGGCTCCTATGCATGTAGATGGGATTTGCAATTAACCATTCAACAACAGGCACAATATTTTGTTTTTGCAATTTCAAATGTCAAGATTTCTAGTCTGAGGTTTTTGTCAATAAGCTTTCCTTGTTTCTCCTGTTGGTGATAAGCATAAACTTTTATTGCAACGTTTTAAAATAACCCCCTTTTTTTAAAAAAACCCTTGGCATGCATGAACGAGATTACAGTATGACAATACAAGCAGGGGCATCCTTAGACTTGGTGTCACCTCCTCAAAACAGAATATCATTGTGTCACAGCCCTCCGCCTTACTCACCCCAATGGAACTGATCGGATTCAGGTTCACACCATGTGAGACCAAAAGTAGAGGACATTCACAGCATAACATCAGTACCAAATGTTACCTAACTATTGCCCTATTTAGCTAGCATAAAAAATGGATTAGCATTAAATTCATTACAAATACATGTATCATGTCCCATATGTATTGTCTATATCCCCCAGCACTCCCAGCACTGTCATGGGTGATTTTCCAGGACTCAAGGTCAGCCTAGCAATCGTAGCTCTGTCATGGTGATACTCCAGGACTCAACGTGAGCCTAGCACCACTTAACAGCCTAGGTCAAAACACAAACATTCCAGCACTCTGTATGTATCAGAGTTTTGGTATTCATGCTTGCAAGGGTAATAACAATGAAAACATGACGTAATGCAGGAAATCTATTACATACACATAATGTGTAAAAATAACCTAAAAGCACTCAAAACTGAAATTGGCCTAAGTAAATACAGACTGGATATGGATTGGTGTGTGCTTGCCGGTTTCAATGTGTGAGCCACATTTAAGCACACATGACGTGTAAACGTCACTGTCATAGATGACATAAAAACATCACTGTCACGTCTACCAACGACTGGGACGATATACTTCCAGAGATTGTCACATCAGTGTGATGTTGGTAACCTGATCGCAGTCACTCTGCTGCCACACACACAAGTCAAAACATTGCGTGGAGATGTGGAAAGTTACACTTGTTTACTTGTGACACGTCACCCACACAAAACCAGCTCTGGCATGGACGAGTAGACTGTAAATGCTGACTCTGTATGTAGTTTTGGTATGCTGACTCTGTATGTAGTTTTGGTATGGCACATGCGGAGAAAGTCTGTTTCACTATCAAATAATCTGTCCCTTTCCCTCAAGGAGCTTGGCTCCCTTCTTCCTCTTCATCTTCTTCTTCCTCCTCCAATCTAGAGGGTCGGGTACTATCCGAATCCTGGAATGATATAAATTGTTTTTTTTTGTTGACCAATAGAAAATTATTTTTAAACCTTGCAACAAATCACATTATTTGGAAGATAAGGTAGAAAGTTTTTTATTTTTCTTCTCTTCTTCCTCTTTTGTTTTTCTCTGCCAAATATAATGACATCTTAATTCACAGAAAATTAATTGATCATTAATTGATATGTTTGGATTTCTAGTGATCACACAATTGATGTATGAATAAAAATGTCAGCCATATCTAATAACAAAAAAATGTATTGCCTTCTTTGTAAACAACATTCCCCATATTTCTTGCTCTCTAACAAGTTGGCCCAGTATTTCTAGTTTGAGGCGTACGATTTTTGGTGTTGGTTTAGCCACCATAGTGGGCCTTATTATCCCACAGATAAAGAAGGAAAAAAAAGGGGTGTGGGGTAAGTCCCACAGGATGGTGTGCACATTTGTTTTTGATCTTGATCTAGGATTCGAATCCTATTAAGCAAGCCTTAAGTCTTACTGACTTTGCAACATGTCACAGATTAAATCTCACTTGCATGCCTCTCATCTGTGCCTTACTTATGACAATGGTGGAAGACTATTTCTGAAAACTACCTTCTAAAAATTCATTCTCATTTTCAAGTTCTCATTGTCAGTGCTATTTTAAATAACTGTTTGTTTCCATGCCCATTTCTTACAGCAGCTCTAACTCAAAACTATGTAAGTAGCATGTCAAAACTATAAGTAGCATGTCAAAACTATGTAAGTAGCATGTCAAAACTACGTAAGTAGCATGTCAAAACTATGTAAGTAGCATGTCAAAACTACATAAGTAGCAATTCAAAACTATGTAAGTAGCAATTCAAAACTACGTAAGTAGCATGTCAAAACTATGTAAGTAGCATGTCAAAACTACGTAAGTAGCAATTCAAAACTACGTAAGTAGCATGTCAAAACTACGTAAGTAGCATGTCAAAACTATGTAAGTAGCATGTCAAAACTACGTAAGTAGCAATTCAAAACTATGTAAGTAGCATGTCAAAACTATGTAAGTAGCATGTCAAAACTATGTAAGTAGCATGTCAAAACTATGTAAGTAGCATGTCAAAACTACGTAAGTAGCATGTCAAAACTATGTAAGTAGCATGTCAAAACTACATACGTAGCAATTCAAAACTATGTAAGTAGCATGTCAAAACTATGTAAGTAGCATGTCAAAACTATGTAAGTAGCATGTCAAAACTATGTAAGTAGCAATTCAAAACTATGTAAGTAGCATGTCAAAACTATGTAAGTAGCATGTCAAAACTACGTAAGTAGCATGTCAAAACTATGTAAGTAGCATGTCAAAACTACGTAAGTAGCATGTCAAAACTATGTAAGTAGCATGTCAAAACTATGTAAGTAGCATGTCAAAACTATGTAAGTAGCAATTCAAAACTACGTAAGTAGCATGTCAAAACTACGTAAGTAGCATGTCAAAACTACGTAAGTAGCATGTTTTGCATCAAGATGACCCAGTATCTGAGATTCATGCAGCTATTTTTTGCCATTGTGTAAATCCTGATTTCATTATGTTCAAATCCTACACAAAGTTAAAGTTAATGACAACATTGAAATAATTGCAGATAAGATCAACAAAAGATGGCGCTCTGAACCTAGTTGTCAGAGTGTTGCACCCATTGAAGACCGTTCCTACCTCACTGTCGGTGTCCTCGCTGCTGTAGCTGAGTATGTTTGTTGTGTTGGGACTGCTACTGCTGACAGTCACTGGGATCTGTGTTTGCAGGTCTGCTGCACCTTCTGCACTTGTCTGGTTACTAGTTGTTTTGTCACTGGCGGGCATTGCTGGAGGGAAGATAGCTTGATAAGTGTGGTACAAATGGCAGGCATGGCTGGGGGGAAGATAGCTTGATAAGTATGGTACAAATGGCAGGCATTGCTGGGGGGAAGATAGCTCGAGAAGTGTGGTACAAATGGCGGGCATTGCTGGGGGGAAGATAGCTCAATAAGTGTGGTACAAATGGCAGGCATTGCTGGGGGGTAGATAGCTTGATAAGTGTGGTACAAATGGCAGGCATTGCTGGGGGGAAGATAGCTTGATAAGTGTGGTACAAATGGCAGGCATTGCTGGGGGGTAGATAGCTTGATAAGTGTGGTACAAATGGCAGGCATGGCTGGGGGGAAGATAGCTTGATAAGTGTGGTACAAATGGCGGGGATTGCTGGGGGGAAGATAGCTTGATAAGTGTGGTACAAATGGCGGGGATTGCTGGGGGGAAGTTAGCCATTGCTGGGGGGAAGTTAGCCATTGCTGGGGGGAAGATAGCTTGATAAGTGTGGTACAAATAATCAGTTTGTTGCAGCTAGGGATAGTTTGTTACTAACTATCAACTTGTTTCTAAATGGCTTGATAAAGATACTTTTAATCCAGTGCCACATTTGTCCTCTGGCCAATTGTCTGTGGGATCTCAGCTAATTGGCTGTTTCAGTAACTGGTTAAATAGTATGTACGTACGTTTAACTTTGGCAATAGGGCGGTCGGCCTTCTGAGGTTTTTCCTCTGACATTGACCTAGGAGGTGGCTTGTGGGCAGTCTCTGAACTGCTCGGAGCATTTTCACTCTGACTGCGTCGATAATGGGCGGCCTGAAAGTATATCATGGGCAGACAGTGAGAAAACATAGCCTAAAAGATATCATGGGCAATGGCAGACAGAGAGAAAACAAGTTTTATATCCTTATGATTCCCATAAACATTTAAGGGCGTATTTCAATTATGTCACCCTAAACGATAGGCAGTGGGGTCTAACCCTAGACCAGAGCTGTTCAACCTGTGGGCTGGCCCGCGGAATTATTTTAAGTGGGCAGCCAGAACTTCAAACGACATTTACTAATAAAGTATTGTGAAATGACGTAAGGGTGTCGTGGCATGGTGGGGTGTGGAGGGGGGGGGTCATGGTATGGTGGGGTGTCGTGGTATGGTGGGGTGTAAGGGGGGGTGTCGTGGTATGGTGGGATGTGGGGGGGTGTCGTGGTATGGTGGGGTGTGGGGGGTGTCGTGGTATGGTGGGGTGTGGGGGGGTGTCGTGGTATGGTGGGGTGTGGGGGGGTGTCGTGGTATGGTGGGGTGTGGGGGGGAGTGTTGTGGTACGGCTTGACAGGTAGCAGTAGTTTATGTTGAGAAGATCAGCAGACGAACAATGTGGGAACATGGGCTTGATATGAAATCAGATACTAGTGTCTTAAGTCAGAGGGAGAAATTTTGAGACAGTTTTTTTTCCTTCTAAAAACAAAACAATTGAAAATGGAATGTTCTAGAAGAAACTTTGAACAGACTGCCTGGGAGTTGAAGTTTTTGTGTTCATTGTTTAATGATAAGCCAATGTTTGATGTGCCAGACTTCTACTTCTATTATGATAATGGCTAATCTTGTTGAGACCCCTCAGTGCATGCAGAGTCTGAGAAAGATTATCCAAGATTTACACAGTCAATAAAAGACAATGTGAAGTTGGATTCTCTGTAATGACCAACATCAATAAAAAAAAAATTGTAAGTCTTGACTGGTGAAAGTTTGAAAATCTAATGAGGGCAGCAGTTACTGAATATCAACAGCAAATTACGAAAATTGCTAGTACAATAATCAAAGCCAGATATCTCATTCAGTTAGTGCTACATTTTTATTTGCTTCATTATCCAGATGATCTGAAAGTGCTAATGGATCTATGATTGTTTATGCAAACAGTAAGAATAAACAAGTGAATAAATGCAGAGGCCTAGCTATGATATTTTGCGCCTGGGGACAAACTATAAAGTTGCCCCCCCCCCCCCCCCATCACATTTTTCTATTACATTGAAAAAGAAAAACAATTTAACTTTTAATAAAACATTGTATTTAAAGAAGCGAATTTCAAGAAATTATAGTACATGACCCACTCAGTCACTGTCATAGACTGCTTTACACAGCCTACAAAAGATTTATTTTTCTTGATTTTACTGTCGCAAACTGGTCAATTACGCTATCCAAAGCTTTTTTTTTTCCAATGTTCCTCTTTCAACGCTAAGAAGAGCAAGATCGTTGAGACGATCCTGTCCCATTGAGGCACGCAAATGCGAAAAAATAAGTAGGCTATCAGATGAAACGTCTGCCGAGCAACTGCACCGATCTTGTGACAGATTTATTACCCTTGTTTACTTATTATAATGTAATGTTGTGAGCCTCATTTTGGCGCCCGGGGACATATGTACACCCCCCACCCCCGCCCTCACTACGCCTCTGAATAAATGTCTTATTTTAAAAAAAATCTTACTTTTGAGACATCTGGTGCGGCCCTCTGATTTACGGGACAAATTCTTTTGGCCCACAAAAAGGTTGGACAGCTCTGCCCTCGATGGACAGCCTGCTTAAAACCCTAGATGGACAGCCTGACTTACCCTAGATGGACTGCCTGAATTGCTGTCAGAGCCACTGACATCACTGCTCACAGATGTCTTACTGGAAGTGGTGGATGAGTTATTATACTCCAGGGACACACACTTGCGTTCAGTCTCTTCTTCATCTTCAGCATTGTTTCCAGCTGGGATTTTCTGCTCGGGGTCTGAGACTGACCTGAGCGGAGCCCTGACTCTAGAAGAGTTCTCAACACTTGCAGCATGCGCAGGATGCTGCATATCTGGGGGTGTGGTGTTGTGTTTGTAAACAGTTTGTGCCAAGTCATCTTCATCAAAAGACACTGTTCTGTTGTAACGTTGCTTTTTGCCGGACACATTGGCTTCCTCCGCAGGTGAAGTTCTAATGCACGATTTCTGTTGATCTCCACTGGGGAACGGCCGGCGGTCCAGGGCGACCGTGGCATCATTATTGCCGGCACCAGTGAGTGCAAGATCCGCACCATGCACTCCTCTCTTATCAATGATATGTGGGGCATTAACGACCACACTTCTTATCTCATGCAAGTTTTGCTCATTGTTTCCCGCACTAGGCTGGCCGATTCTCTCAGCAGTGCAGCCATTGTCCCTGGCGTCTGTCTGTTTATGCTCAGTACTTGACGGTACGCCAGCTTCAGAGATGACAGCTTTGGGCAGCAAAACTTCAGCCCGGGCTCCACTGGTAAACGGATTGCTGCTGATGGCCAAGTTCTGGGTTTTTAACTCGGTCTGCTGGGTCCCAGAAGAGTGGGTCACTGTTCTCAAAGTGTCCAAGTTACCGACGTCTACCGGGCCATTGAGCGGAAGGCTAGAGGAAGAGTTGTCACTAGAGGAGTGTAAAGACTCTGCCAACTGCTGCTCTTTGAGGTTCATGATACAGTGGTCACCCAGGTTTTCCTGGGTCCCGGTCTGGGTGACAGGAGTGTAGCCCTGCCGCTGCTGGGCTGGCTTAGCTGGCCGTTTCTGTTTAACCTGTGTGTTGTGCACCGGCTGCTGGTTGACCCTCTGAGTTGGCGCTCTTATCTGAGTGGTCACCTGACCGTTGGAGGTGGCCCTCTCTGTTACGGCGCGGTTGTTGGGATACGACACCTGGACGGACGAGGTGTCACCGTCAGGCAGCAGCTGGCTAAACCTGGGCACCCTGGCCTCAATGGCCTCCTCATCAACCTCACCCTCAGGATTGGCAATCACGGATGTGCTCCTGGTGAATGTGGCAAAGGCAGGAGTTGGAGTTTGTGGTGAGCCGTGGCCATGGGGTGGAGGAGGGGGAGATGACGGCACATTACCATAGTTACCGTTGGATGATATGTACGCTGGGCCCCTCCCACCTGGCAAAACAGGTGGGGAGTTGGTGGAGGCGAAATTCTGAAAAGCAGCTGCCCCCCTCGGTGTCTCTGGCACAAGCAGAGGGTCATTCTCCCCCAGATCGTAGTTGGGCTCTGACCTGTCCATGGGTATGTGCAGTTTCTCCGGGCCCATGCTTTCAAATTCTGGGTGTCTGTTCTGAGTCTGAGCTATGACCACATTCCTGAGAATACCCCGGCGGGTGGTCGGGTCACTGGGCGCTGTGGGGTAGATTTGTGGTATCTGTGTGTACTGGTGGGCCGTGGGGTCCGGGGGGAAGAAGGACTGAGTCACATTCTGACCCTGCAGTCCTGGCATGTACTCGAGTCCACCGTTAATGTTGTTGTTGACCTTGTCACCTCCATTCAGATGATGGGGGATGCTCCCACCGCCAATGACATTTTTGGTCCTCTGGTTGCCAGGGAGACTGGTCATGCCGATTTCAGAGTCTGCACACTTCTTGGCACACACTGGCAGAAAAATCGGAAGGAAAAAATAGGTTAATTTCAGTCCGCACATTCATTATTCGTGTTGTGTAAAGAATGTAACCCATATGCATGATACTTCTCTGTCAAGCTCAGGGATCAACATTTACTATTTCTGCTTCTTTCTTCCCCCCCCCCCCCATTGATAACTGTGCTAAAGGCATAATGTGTTTCCTTCCATTACTTTTTTTTTCTTCATTGCTTTAAACTTCGTCATGCCCAGTTTTTACCAACCAAACTTTATTTCCTAAAGCATATAGATACATATCCCTCATGTCCCCCACCCCCCAAACCTCTTCACATGCTACAATTTAGTTTTGTCTTCTGACATTTCACATAAATTATATACTGCACTCAATAGTTGAACCTTGCCAGGTTCCCCACTAAAAGCAATGCCCCCCACCCCCTCCCTTAATTAAATATAGTAGGTATCAGCTTGGGTTTGTTTTAACCAGTCCTTGGATAGACCAACTGTCTGGTCTGAATGGCACTAATGTTCCTGACCACTGAACCACTCCTTGGATAGACCAACTGTCTGGTCTGAATGGCGCTAATGTTCCTGACCACTGAACCACTCCTTGGATAGACCAACCGTCTGGTCTGAATGGCACTAATGTTCCTGACCACTTACCCCCGCAGCAGAACGACTTCCCTCTCTGTCTTTTGTAGAAGAAAATAATGATGATGACCAGTATGACCACCACAACAAAGAGAATAGAACCTCTGGAGGGAACAAGAAAAATGATGTTCAGAAATAGAAATGAATTGGGGGGTGGGGGAGAGAGGAGATAATATTTAAGTAAAAACAGCGATTTAATGTATTTCTTTATCATTACTTCTAATAAATTGTGTGCTATATATTCCAGATAAATAAATTATGTGCTAAATTACTTGAGTTATATTTGCCGGATAAATATAAATTATGTGCTAAATTACTTGAGTTGTGTTTGCCAGATAAATAAATTATGTGCTAAATTACTTGAGTTATATTTGTCAGATAAATTAATTATGTGCTAAATTACTTGAGTTATATCTGCCAGATAAATTATGTGCCAAATTACTTGAGTTATATTGGTCAGCTCAGCTTTTAATATTAGGAAAAATGTTCAATAGAAATAAGAGTCCATGTTAGGAATTAAATTCCAAATTAGGAATTTAGTTAACGTTAGTAATTAATTAAGATCAATGTTAATAATTCAAGTCAATGTAAAAAAAAATCTGTCAATGTTACAAAATTCTGTCAATGTTAGGAAATGGGGTACATGTTAATTATATCATTAAAAAGAAACAAGACACCATTTGCTGGTGATAATGAAAGTATTTTACACTCAAACAAATGGTGCATATGACTACATTAGTAAAAGTGCATTTCAGCACCAGAATAGCCTGTCTTTACAATACACAAGTCATCTTAGCACCAGAGTGGGCAGAATTGCCTGTCTTTACACTACACAACTGTCTTTACACTACACAAGTCATCTTAGCACCACAGTAGCCAGAATTGCCTGTCTTTACAATAAACAAGTAATCACATGTTAGAAGTGTTAGTATCACTGTGACCAAAGTCAGTGCAGGTGCTTGAAAGACTTTAGATGAGGCACAAATTACAGAATGTGGATGCTTCATTATGACACTGAGTGACCTACATTACTGGTCCTATAATGTCCTTGTCTTCGCTGGTGCTGGCAGCCTCCGATGGTGCATGCTTGATCGACGCACTGGTGGTGCTGGGTTCGGGCGGGCTTGTATCTACACTTGGAACACTTGGTGGCTTGGGGTTGTTGGTTGTTGGGCTGGTTTTTTCTGGGCGGTCAGAAAATGTATAGGAATTAGAACAACAGGGCAGAGTGATCCTGTATAGGAATTAGAACAACAGGGCAGAGTGATCCTGTATAGGAATTAGAACAACAGGGCAGAGTGATCCTGTATAGGAATTAGAACAACAGGGCAGAGTGATCCTGTATAGGAATTAGAACAACAGGGCAGAGTGATCCTGTATAGGAATTAGAACAACAGGGCAGAGTGATCCTGTATAGGAATTAGAACAACAGGGCAGAGTGATCCTGTATAGGAATTAGAACAAATGAACAGGGAAGAGTGATCATGTATAGGAATTAGAACAACAGGGCAGAGTGATCCTGTATAGGAATTAGAACAAATGAACAGGGCAGAGTGATCCAACAGGGACAGAAACATAACCATATACATTTTCTTCTATCCTTACACACGGCAGTCTCTCTTTCACCACACATTTTCTCTCTCACTTTACATTTTATTATCCCTATTACTATACCTACTATTTTTTCTATCACTATACAATTTACTCTCTAGACCCACAGCAGGGTTTCCCAACCATTTTCTATAATCTCCATCACCTACATTTTTTTTTTACTGTCTCCATCCCAGAGGCGTAGCTAGAGTGTTTGGCGCCCGGGGACGAGATTCGCGCCCGGGGACGAGATTCGCGCCTGGGGACAAGATTCATTTTAAAGCGCCCCTTTTTTTATTTTTTCAACCCTCAAACCCATTATTTTCATCAATAAAATAGTTTCAAAGCACATTTTGGCGCCCCTAACTGGCTGGAGCCCGGGGACATCTGTCCCCCCTGCCCCCCTTTGCTACGCCTCTGCTCCATCCCCTACAAAAGTAACAATCCATTTTACAATTTATTTGTTTAAAAAATGGCATTTTGAGTGGTGCTTAAAATTAAATGACAAAGTGAACTGTATAACTTAGACAACTTGTGACTTATTACAAAGTGAACTGTATAACTTAGACAACTTGTGACTTATTACAAAGTGAACTGTATAACTTAGACAACTTGTGACTTATTACAAAGTGAACTGTAGAACTTAGACAACTTGTGACTTATTACAAAGTGAACTGTAGAACTTAGACAACTTGTGACTTATTACAAAGTGAACTGTAGAACTTAGACAACTTGTGACTTATTACAAAGTGAACTGTATAACTTAGACAACTTGTGACTTATTACAAAGTGAACTGTAGAACTTAGACAACTTGTGACTTATTACAAAGTGAACTGTAGAACTTAGACAACTTGTGACTTATTACAAAGTGAACTGTAGAACTTAGACAACTTGTGACTTATTACAAAGTGAACTGTAGAACTTAGACAACTTGTGACTTATTACAAAGTGAACTGTAGAACTTAGACAACTTGTGACTTATTACAAAGTGAACTGTAGAACTTAGACAACTTGTGACTTATTACAAAGTGAACTGTAGAACTTAGACAACTTGTGACTTATTACAAAGTGAACTGTAGAACTTAGACAACTTGTGACTTATTACAAAGTGAACTGTAGAACTTAGACAACTTGTGACTTATTACAAAGTGAACTGTAGAACTTAGACAACTTGTGACTTATTACAAAGTGAACTGTAGAACTTAGACAACTTGTGACTTATTACAAAGTGAACTGTAGAACTTAGACAACTTGTGACTTATTACAAAGTGAACTGTAGAACTTAGACAACTTGTGACTTATTACAAAGTGAACTGTAGAACTTAGACAACTTGTGACTTATTACAAAGTGAACTGTAGAACTTAGACAACTTGTGACTTATTACAAAGTGAACTGTAGAACTTAGACAACTTGTGACTTATTACAAAGTGAACTGTAGAACTTAGACAACTTGTGACTTATTACAGAAAATTAAATGTCAATGAATAAATTATAAAACAAACCCATCAGATAAAGTTCAAATGTCATGAAGTTCAAAGGTCATGGCTCCTCCCCCTTATAATTACTTTTTGTCACATCCCTTGAAATGCCACCCAGCTGTCCTTTGGGGTGCATCCCAGGTTGGGAAACCCTGCCATGGTGAGGTGACCTCTGTTTCGACTCACCTGCGACTATCGGTATCTGAGTGGTCACCGGCTCAGGTACACTGCATGTGTCATCCTCTGTAGAGTCAGCATGGACTGTGACCTTGAGACCCAGCATTGCGCAGCTGGACAAACAAGCAATTGATACAACTACAATACCAGATGAGAAGTTGACAAAATGAGATGGTGTATAAAATAATAACTGTGATGTTAACTGGCCGTAGTCACTTGTGTGGCAAGTGTAGGCCAGGAAGAGAGTTAACTGGCCGTAGTCACTTGTGTGGCAAGTGTAGGCCAGGAAGAGAGTTAACTGGTCGTAGTCACTTGTGTGGCAAGTGTAGGCCAGGAAGTGAGTTAACTGGCCGTAGTCACTTGTGTGGCAAGTGTAGGCCAGGAAGAGAGTTAACTGGCCGTAGTCACTTGCGGGGCAAGTGTAGGCCAGGAAGAGAAAACAATAAGGAACTTACTTTGTCTTAGGTTCACACAGTGTGAAGCCGACCCCGGCCTTGAAGTAGTTCTCTTGACATGGTTCACAGGTTCCTGCAAGGCACAAACACACACATATTTTGGCAACAATTGAAAAACATACTGAATATGAAGACAACAGTGTCATTGGAAGGCAGTACTCCTAGTAAGTAATCAAATACTAGGACACCCCTGAAAATATTCCTACTTTAAACTCGCACAACTATAAGATTAAGGGCAAAAAAGGGTCACTTACTGTTCAAATATGACATGAAAGTTTAACACCGTGGCCAATAGAAAAACTCACAGAAAAACAGCACATTAAATATATTTATCACCATTTAATGGATATCTGATAGTCTTATAAATAGATAGAATCCTAATACAGTCTTATAGATAGATAGAATCCTAATACAGTCTTATAGATAGATAGATACCTAATACAGTCTTATAGATAGATAGAATCCTAATACAGTCTTATAGATAGAATCCTAATACAGTCTTATAGATAGATAGATACCTAATACAGTCTTATAGATAAAATCCTAATACAGTCTTATAGATAGAATCCTAATACAGTCAAACAGGTAGATACCTAATACAGTCTTATAGATAGATAGATACCTAATACAGTCTTATAGATAAAATCCTAATACAGTCTTATAGATAGAATCCTAATACAGTCATACAGATAGATACCTAATACAGTCTTATAGATAGATAGAATCCTAATACAGTCTTATAGATAGATAGATACCTAAAACAGTCTTATAGATAAAATCCTAATACAGTCTTATAGATAGAATCCTAATACAGTCAAACAGGTAGATACCTAATACAGTCTTATAGATAGATAGATACCTAATACAGTCTTATAGATAAAATCCTAATACAGTCTCATAGATAGAATCCTAATTTGTTAACACTGTCTCACAGAATACTGAACACCATCTCAGGAATAATTGACACTGTCTTATTGATATTTGACACTGTCATTACAGATATTTGTCAGTCTTACAAAAATTTGAAAGATCTTGAAGATGTTTGTCAACGACTTACAGATACTTCTGACATATGAAAGGACGAAACAAAAAACTAGACAAAAACCCAAGTAAAGAGAGAGACCCACTCACCTTCCACCGTCGGCTGGAATCCTGGCGGACATTCACTGACCATACGCTGGCAGTAGGTGTCTGCTGGGGCGCCCTCGTACGAGGACTCTGGCTTCTCGTACATCAAGCCCAACTCAATGTCACACATGCATCGTTTCATCTGCCAAATGGCCGTCTTCTCATAAAGCGGATTGTAGGCTGGGTGAAGAGATGAGACTCAATTAGGGAGACATTCAATGGAGTGGGCCAGTTCCCCACCAAGTGGAAAACACTGGATCAGAATGAGGGAGGTGTATAAAAAATATTTTTTATTGCGTTTTGAGTCAGCTTACAGCTCAATTTACAGATGACTGTTACCTCACAGCTAATTGATGCAACTTGCACCTCATTTAGTCAACTTTCAGTTGATTCAGTCAACTTTCGGTTGATTCAGTCAACTTACAGCTAATTGAGTCAACTTACAGCTAATTCAGTCAACTTACAGCTGATTTAGTCAACTTACAGTTGTTTCAGTCAACCTACAGCTGTTATATGAAGCAAAATGACACCCGACTCAACTAACTTCTAGCAGAATTGGTGAACTTACTGGTGTATTTGCAGTTTGAATCCAGCTGCCAGGGCTCACACCTCTCCATGGTGTAGGAGGATGTCCTCAGGGACTGGTTGTTGCTGTGGTTGCAGTTCTGACAAGTGTCCTGTGTGCCGTTGGTGGTGCACATCACCACTTCCTTGCCTGAAACAATCACATGCCATTTCATCAGTCAAAGGCTTTAAGGAAACAAGTGATGAGCATTAAAATTTGGCCAAACTACAAAACTTCTTGTCACAATGTGAGGCAAAGGACAGGGAACTGACGTAAGAAACATGCTAAGTTTAACACATGTCATGTGAGTAACAAGAATAAAGTGGAGCCCATCTAGTATTTTAAAGGCCCATGGCATACTTCTATTGTTAGTGTCATTTTACAAATACATTATTGCAAAATAAGAATATGTTTTAAACAATTTCTTGTGGGTACATTAACACGACAGTTAGAGCAGTGAGGTTGTCGGCAGTTAGAGCAGTGAGGTTGTCGGCAGTTAGAGCAGTGAGGTTGTCGGCAGTTAGAGCAGTGAGGTTGTCGGCAGTTAGAGCAGTGAGGTTGTCGGCAGTTAGAGCAGTGAGGTTGTCGGCAGTTAGAGCAGTGAGGTTGTCGGCAGTTAGAGCAGTGAGGTTGTCGGCAGTTAGAGCAGTGAGGTTCTCGGCAGTTAGAGCAGTGAGGTTGTCGGCAGTTAGGCAGTGAGGTTGTCGGCAGTTAGGCAGTGAGGTTGTCGGCAGTTAGGCAGTGAGGTTGTCGGCAGTTAGGCAGTGAGGTTGTCGGCAGTTAGAGCAGTGAGGTTGTCGGCAGTTAGAGCAGTGAGGTTGTCGGCAGTTAGGCAGTGAGGTTGTCGGCAGTTAGAGCAGTGAGGTTGTCGGCAGTTAGAGCAGTGAGGTTGTCGGCAGTTAGAGCAGTGAGGTTGTCGACAGTTAGGCAGTGAGGTTGTCGGCAGTTAGGCAGTGAGGTTGTCGGCAGTTAGGCAGTGAGGTTGGTCGGCAGTTAGGCAGTGAGGTTGTCGGCAGTTAGGCAGTGAGGTTGTCGGCAGTTAGGCAGTGAGGTTGTCGGCAGTTAGGCAGTGAGGTTGTCGGCAGTTAGGCAGTGAGGTTGTCGGCAGTTAGGCAGTGAGGTTGTCGGCAGTTAGGCAGTGAGGTTGTCGGCAGTTAGAGCAGTGAGGTTGTCGGCAGTTAGAGCAGCGAGGTTGTCGACAGTTAGAGCAGCGAGATTGTCGGAAGTTAGGCAGTGAGGTTGTCGGCAGTTAGGCAGTGAGGTTGTCGGCAGTTAGAGCAGTGAGGTTGGTTGGCAGTTAGGCAGTGAGGTTGTCGGCAGTTAGGCAGTGAGGTTGTTGGCAGTTAGGCAGTGAGGTTGTCGGCAGTTAGGCAGTGAGGTTGTCGGCAGTTAGGCAGTGAGGTTGTCGGCAGTTAGGCAGTGAGGTTGTCGGCAGTTAGGCAGTGAGGTTGTCGGCAGTTAGGCAGTGAGGTTGTCGGCAGTTAGGCAGTGAGGTTGTCGGCAGTTAGAGCAGTGAGGTTGTCGGCAGTTAGAGCAGCGAGGTTGTCGACAGTTAGAGCAGCGAGGTTGTCGGCAGTTAGGCAGTGAGGTTGTCGGCAGTTAGGCAGTGAGGTTGTCGGCAGTTAGAGCAGTGAGGTTGTCGGCAGTTAGGCAGTGAGGTTGTCGGCAGTTAGGCAGTGAGGTTGTCGGCAGTTAGGCAGTGAGGTTGTCGGCAGTTAGGCAGTGAGGTTGTCGGCAGTTAGGCAGTGAGGTTGTCGGCAGTTAGGCAGTGAGGTTGTCGGCAGTTAGGCAGTGAGGTTGGTCGGCAGTTAGGCAGTGAGGTTGTCGGCAGTTAGGCAGTGAGGTTGTCGGCAGTTAGAGCAGTGAGGTTGTCGGCAGTTAGAGCAGCGAGGTTGTCGACAGTTAGAGCAGCGAGGTTGTCGGCAGTTAGGCAGTGAGGTTGTCGGCAGTTAGGCAGTGAGGTTGTCGGCAGTTAGGCAGTGAGGTTGTCGGCAGTTAGAGCAGTGAGGTTGTCGGCAGTTAGGCAGTGAGGTTGTCGGCAGTTAGGCAGTGAGGTTGTCGGCAGTTAGGCAGTGAGGTTGTCGGCAGTTAGGCAGTGAGGTTGTCGGCAGTTAGGCAGTGAGGTTGTCGGCAGTTAGAGCAGTGAGGTTGTCGGCAGTTAGGCAGTGAGGTTGTCGGCAGTTAGGCAGTGAGGTTGTCGGCAGTTAGGCAGTGAGGTTGTCGGCAGTTAGAGCAGTGAGGTTGTCGGCAGTTAGGCAGTGAGGTTGTCGGCAGTTAGGCAGTGAGGTTGTCGGCAGTTAGGCAGTGAGGTTGTCGGCAGTTAGGCAGTGAGGTTGTCGGCAGTTAGAGCAGCGAGGTTGTCGGCAGTTAGAGCAGTGAGGTTGTCGGCAGTTAGAGCAGCGAGGTTGTCGGCAGTTAGAGCAGCGAGGTTGTCGGCAGTTAGGCAGTGAGGTTGTCGGCAGTTAGGCAGTGAGGTTGTCGGCAGTTAGGCAGTGAGGTTGTCGGCAGTTAGGCAGTGAGGTTGTCGGCAGTTAGGCAGTGAGGTTGTCGGCAGTTAGGCAGTGAGGTTGTCGGCAGTTAGGCAGTGAGGTTGTCGGCAGTTAGAGCAGCGAGGTTGTCGGCAGTTAGGCAGTGAGGTTGTCGGCAGTTAGGCAGTGAGGTTGGTTGGCAGATTGACCAATGAGGTTGGTTGGAAATTAAACCAGTGAGGTTGGTCGACATTTAGACCAGCGAGGTTGGTCGGCAGTTAGACTAGTGAGGTTGTCGGCAGTTAGAGCAGTGAGGTTGGTCGGCAGTTAGACCAGTGAGGTTGGTCGGCAGTTAGAGCAGTGAGGTTGGTCGGAAATTAGACTATTGAGGTTGGCCGAAAGAGTAGTGAGGTTGGTCGGCCTTTGACTCAGTTATTTTGTAAATCATTTCAAACTATTTTGTTTAATGGTAAATCTGAAGGATTTACTTATTATGTACGTGTAAGAACGCAGTCACGCTCAGGTGCCACTGGTCTATACTGACATAGAAAGCAATCGCCCTGCTGGTCTATACAAACATAGAAAGCAATCGCCATGCTGGTCTATACAAACATAGAAAGCAATCGCCGTGCTGGTCTATACAAACATAGAAAGCAATCGCCCTGCTGGTCTATACAAACATAGAAAGCAATCGCCATGCTGGTCTATACTGACCAGAGAAAGCAATCGCCCTGCTGGTCTATACTGACCAGAGAAAGCAATCGCCCTGCTGGTCTATACTGACCAGAGAAAGCAATCGCCCTGCTGGTCTATACTGACCAGAGAAAGCAATCGCCCTGCTGGTCTATACTGACCAGAGAAAGCAATCGCCCTGCTGGTCTATACTGACCATAGAAAGCAATCGCCCTGCTGGTCTATACTGACCATAGAAAGCAATCGCCCTGCTGGTCTATACTGACCATAGAAAGCAATCACCCTGCTGGTCTATACTGACCAGAGAAAGCAATCGCCCTGCTGGTCTATACTGACCAGAGAAAGCAATCGCCCTGCTGGTCTATACTGACCAGAGAAAGCAATCGCCCTGCTGGTCTATACAAACATAGAAAGCAATCGCCCTGCCGGTATCTATAGACAGCATCAGACTATCATCGCTTGGTACTCACCAACACCACAACGAGTAGGGTAGCAGCACCTAATGTAATAGACACCAACTCTGGGACTGTATTGGTGTTCGATCTGCCCCTGTGGACAGCGCCGGGCCGAGACATTATAGCAGTGTATCTGTGAACAAAGGGAGTGACATGGTCAGATCAAATGAAATTTGTGACAAGGTCAAATGAAGTGAAATCTGACAGGGACATATAAAGTAATAGTTCACATAAACATAAACGAATGAGAACTGACATTTGAACCAATTTGGCAACGACATATCAGATGAAATTGACATTATTTTTACTCTCTAACTCCATTAAAGCATACTATTTAGTACTCTCGAACTCCAATAAAGCATACTATTTAGTACTCTCGAACTCCAATAAAGCATACTATTTAGTACTCTCGAACGCCAATAAAGCATACTATTTAGTACTCTCTAACTCCAGTAATACATACTATTGTTCAAACATATACACAAAGTGTTTGCAACATCTGTTTCAATGTACTCGAGTGTCTTCTGTCCCAACATCACACATTTAGAAACTCTGCTGGTCATAACGGGCAACACCGGAAAACGGCTTCATGTTTTCAATTCTAATATTATAAATTAAAGAATCGGTTTTGGTAAATGGCAACGTCTTATCAAGTATGAGTTTTGTTTATATTGTTGTTTGTTTGATATAAAAGTAGAACTTGTTTGATATAAAAGTAGAACTTGTTTGTTTGATATAAAAGTAGAACTTGTTTGTTTGATATAAAAGTAGAACTTGTTTGTTTGATATAAAAGTAGAACTTGTTTGTTTGATATAAAAGTAGAACTTGTTTGATATAAAAGTAGAACTTGTTTGATATAAAAGTAGAACTTGTTTGTTTGATATAAAAGTAGAACTTGTCTGTTTGATATAAAAGTAGAACTTGTCTGATACAAAAGTAGAGCTTGTTTGATATAAAAGTAGAGCTTGTTTGTTTGATATAAAAGTAGAACTTGTTTGTTTGATATAAAAGTAGAACTTGTTTGTTATAAAAGTAGAACTTGTTTGTTTGATATAAAAGTAGAACTTGTTTGATATAAAAGTAGAACTTTTTTGTTTGATATAAAAGTAGAACTTGTTTGATATAAAAGTAGAACTTGTTTGTTTGATATAAAAGTAGAACTTGTTTGTTTGATATAAAAGTAGAACTTGTTTGTTTGATATAAAAGTAGAACTTGTTTGTTTGATATAAAAGTAGAACTTGTTTGTTTGATATAAAAGTAGAACTTGTTTGTTTGATATAAAAGTAGAACTTGTTTGATATAAAAGTAGAACTTGTTTGTTTGATATAAAAGTAGAACTTGTCTGTTTGATATAAAAGTAGAACTTGTCTGATACAAAAGTAGAGCTTGTTTGATATAAGCAGAAGTTCAAAATCTAACATTTGCTCTCCAGTAACATTCTTACAAGAAAAGAAAACGTGCAATTTTTACTGATGAAAAAAAAAATCTCTAAAATCTTAAAATGTAAACAACAATAATGCTGCCGAGCTGAACTTGACGGGGCCGAGAAATGTACGAACATTGACCAGCAGCCACTGTTGGAATTGGAAGGTCTCTCAATGTACGAACATTGACCAGCAGCCACTGTTGGAATTGGAAGGTCTCTCAATGTACGGACATTGACCAGCAGCCACAGTTGGAAGGTCTATAAATGTACGGACATTGACCAGCAGCCACTGTTGGAAGGTCTCTCAATGTACGGACATTGACCAGCAGCCACTACTGGAAGATATCTCAATGTACGGACATTGACCAGCAGCCACTGCTGGAAGGTCTCTCAATGTACGTAAACTGACCAGCAGCCATTAATTGGGGGGGGGGTGTAATAGATTAGGGGGGCGGTGTGATAGATTGGGGGAGGGGTGAAGATAATGAAATGAATATAGACGAGTTTGGTCTTTGAGAGGCTGACAAGATATGTGATGACCGACGAGCTTGTGTGTGTACGGTGCATGTCACGTTGCCAACATTTGAAAAACCATCGGCACACACGGGGCACTCCGTCATGCAAAAGTGATTCCTTTTCAAAGCACCTGCGGGAGTTGTGACACGGCTCCTTACGCCTTCACCGAGGTCACTATGATATTTCAGCAATGTTAATAGGTCATCTCGAGTGGTTCAGCTACACAGGGGAGATCAACGAATGAATGGAAATATAAATTGTTTTTCTAAATTTTGGGGGGAATGGGGGGGGGGAGGGGGGGAGGGAGGAGAACGGAGTGAGAATCACTGATCAGGGCACGCAACCTTCACTCGTGGTGGTTCACTCCTGGTTCAGTATCCTGTTTCCCCCATCACACTTAGTGCGAAAAAAAGTTGAGGGAGTACTGTTCCAGGTATACACCAAGGTTCCCCAAAAATTAAGACCAACATCCCCGTTAACACATCTGAGGGGGAAAACCCAGGGATCCCAAATTTGAGACGAGAATACCCTTTAATACTTTTCAGAGGGTGATGTTTTACACAAGGCATCCCCCCCCCCCCAATCAAATTTTAAAAACACCGTCCGAGTGAAGGCTCAAAATGTATATATTATTTTGTTTAAGATTATGATTAAAATATTACCATGCCAGTCTTTCAACTCCTTAAAAACTCATTTCAGGTCATCTTTAAGGTTGAACTCTGATCAAAACTCCAGTAGATCAAAAGACACAATCAGGGCATACGCCGTAGGGCGTCGGTTGATCAAAGCCAGACACAACAACCCCAATAACATGGATCGACTACAAGCCTTTATCAGTTCACATATAAATAGCATCGAAATACATTGTCATAGTGTAACAAAATTCAGGTATCAGTTTTTAAAAGACTCACAAAAAGAAGAGGAAAAGAAAGCAGGCGACCAATGCGCACGCACATACACACACGCACGCAAATACACAAACACGCTAGCACGTACACACACGCTAGCACGTACACACACGCCAGCCCGCACACACATACACGATAGCACGCACATACACGATAGCACGCACACTCACACACGCATAATATAATCCTTACTAGTTTCTAGCAAAAGATGTAGGGGGAAAACTCCCGGCCAAAGTCTTTAGGACTCGCTGCAAGTGGGATGACTACAGTCTTTAGGACTCGCTACAAGTGGGATGACTAAAGTCTTTAGGAATCGCTGCAAGTGGGATGACCAAAGTCTTTAGCTTCAACTACAAAAGTGGGATGACCAAAGTCTTTAGCTCCAACTACAAAAGTGGGGTGACCAAAGCCTTTAGGACTCGCTACAAGTGGTATGACCAAAGTCTTTAGCTCCAACTACAAAAGTGGGATGACCAAAGTCTTTAGGACTCGCTACAAGTGGGATGACCAAAGTCTTTAGCTCCAACTACAAAAGTGGGATGACCAAAGTCTTTAGCTCCAACTACAAAAGTGGGATGTCCAAAGTCTTTAGGACTTGCTACAACTGGTATGACCAAAGTTTCCAACTCAAGCAAGGACGAAACTTAACTCGGATTTTTTTTTCCAACCTCGTCAATATTTAATGTTGGCCTGTTATTTAACACGGGTCCTACTCCGCCCCCCCCCCCCCCACACACACACACACCCTCACAACCAAATACGTTTGCTACAGTATCTGTCCATCTCACATTTATTATGACGGGCGACATCGCCAAGCCCTGTTCACAACAAAAGGTGCCCCCAGCTTAAACCATCACCAGCTAGGCCCCGAGACGGTGACTAATTTCAGCTTGGGTTACCATCCATCTTCACCGAGACGCGGCTATTTCACGGAGGTTCTCAAGTAAGGGTCTCGGTCGTCGTACTAAACGAAAAAATCCCAACAATCGATTTGGGGTTTTTCTAATCAAATTAAGATTTTCCAAAAACGATCAATAACTAGTTAATGTCCCGTCACATTTCACTGCAAAAGGATATCTCTTTTCCGACCTTGTATTTTACTTATGAGTACTATTTTATATTGACATTATTTTTCTTAAATTAAAAATTTGATATATACATAGATTGGAAAATGTTTATAATTACTACGGCTTTGTAGTTATTTGCGATGGAAACACACATTTTAACACAATTTGAATTCAATTATATCTCTTGACCATAGGTTGAACTTAGGTGGACCGTTCAGGCGAAGTCTGCGACATGTTTCTACCCAGCCTCTTGCATTTTGCGTGCGCCATTGTTTTGGTGAATTGTAACACATTTTAATAGAAATGAATGATAACGTGCATTCTTCCACTATTAAGACATGCCAGGCCATTCCTTTAGCGTCATTGAAGCATCACGCAACAAACATACAACAGTTGCATTAAGTGGCAAAAATGGCAGTTGTTAAACAGAACACCACAAAAGGAAATATTTCCCTTTCACCCCAAAATTAATTATGTTAATTTCTGCTGTCTCTTCACATGGAAGGAAAGGTGCACCTGACAAAACTTTTTTTTTTTTGGTGAAAAAAAGGGGGGGGGGGTGTTAGGGAGGGGGGGTGCAGGGGTACTTGAATCCGCCACTGAACAACTCACACAAATTCAGACAATAGTCTCCAATGTTTAGCAGCTGATCACGTTCTGCCGATGACGTACCGCTTTATCGTAACGGTTTTGTGGTAGCCATCATTTTTTTTCCCCCTCACAACTTCGTTGATACTCGCAGACCAGCTACCAACTCTACTTTGTGAAGCGCTGTACCGCAGGGTGTCAGTGTCGAGATGGAGTGGCACCGACTTCACGCTTGGCTGAACGTTAGCACAGCTTAGCGTAGGTCTTGATCTCTTGGCTTGTATCAACCTTAGGTGTACTGTGTCCAAGTTCTCATCCCGCCAATACCTTTTGGTTTACTGTGTCGAACTTCTCATCCCACCAATACCTTTTGGTTTACTGTGTCCAACTTCTCAGCCCACCAATACCTTTTGGTTTACTGTGTCCAACTTCTCACCCCACCAATACCTTTTGGTTTACTGTGTCCAACTTCTCATCCCACCAATACCTTTTGATTTACTTTTTCAAATTCCCCCCCCCCCCCATTTAGTCTCTTAGTTCCTTTATTTAAGAAGAACGTATTTTTTTTTAAAAACTACCCCCCCCCCCCCCCAACCACACTTTTCTGTCTCCTTTATATTTTTTAATGTCAAATAAGTAAAGCAAAGGTTCTTTTGATTATTTCTCCACACATCTTTTGAGGACCTCTGATTTGCGAGAAAAAGAAAGGTCAACAAACGAACACCTTGATGTGGTTATTTGGTAGACACCCTGCAAACAAGCGTGCTGCTTGTCTGATCAATATCATCACTTGGCCGTATGTGTGTTGTAAGGGGTGGAGGGAACATATTAAACATCGAGGTTAAAATCTTGGCACCAACTATTTGCAGCAGGAGTGGGGGGGGGGGGGGGGGCAGTTCCCACAAACATACAAAAGTGTATGATTAGCAAAAGCGTGAATGGTATCAGTGGCGTAGCTAAAGAGTTAGAGCTACCTGGAACGATATAGATTTTTTTACCCTCTTCCACGAAAAAACAACAACGCCCCACAATATAAAGAAAAAAGTGCCACCCAGGGAGAAACGCCCCCTCCACACCCCCTTCCTACGCCACTGAATTGTATGTACATAAAACCAATGCGTGAATCATATACGTTTGACCTGGGGCTAAAGAGGCAGTTGGTTGACCATATTTTATCGCCACCCCCCCCCCCCCCCAACTCATATTTCAACTCCTGTTGTGGGTTGAAAGCTTTTAAAATCTCTGAAGTCGAACGCTCGCCTTAGCCTCCTTCAGTTACGCCCGCGATTAGTGGTGGTATGTGTTGGTGTGGCAATGTGTGTGTGTTGTATAGTGTATTAACAGGGTGTGTATACCTTCCATGGTAGACAGTTAAGATATTTTGTGTCATTTGTCAGTGTCATATATACACGTATGTATAAATCTAACAGACGAATGGAGGCGCACAATATACATAATATGTGTATATAGAGAGAAGGCTCCCGACTTTAGTGTTTGTATTTGACGAATCCTATCCACTGAGCAAGATCACTTCTATATCCGAGGATTCGTACACAGCGCGGTGTTGGGTATAGAGAGCATAAAACCCACCAGTGTCCACAGACGAAGTGACGCTGCCACCGGCACTATGGTGACAAGACGCCTAAAAGTCGCAGGCTCTATGGTATCTTAACGCCCCAAGGTCACAGTCAGTTAAATGGTGACAAGACACCTCAAAGTCACAGTCAGTTAAATGGTGACAAGACACCTCAAAGTCACAGTCAGTTAAATGGTGACAAGACACCTCAAAGTCACAGTCAGTTAAATGGTGACAAGACACATCAAAGTCACAGTCAGTTAAATGGTGACAAGACACCTCAAAGTCACAGTCAGTTAAATGGTGACAAGACACATCAAAGTCACAGTCAGTTAAATGGTGACAAGACACCTCAAAGTCACAGTCAGTTAAATGGTGACAAGATACCTCAAAGTCACAGTCAGTTAAATGGTGACAATACACCTCAAAGTCACAGTCAGTTAAATGGTGACAAGACACCTCAAAGTCACAGTCAGTTAAATGGTGACAAGACACCTCAAAGTCAGTCAGTTAAATGGTGACAAGACACCTCAAAGTCAGTCAGTTAAACGGTGACAAGACACCCAAAGTCACAGTCAGTTAAATGGAGACAAGACACCTCAAAGTCACAGTCAGTTAAATGGTGACAAGACACCTCAAAGTCAGTCAGTTAAATGGTGACAAGACACCTCAAAGTCAGTCAGTTAAACGGTGACAAGACACCCAAAGTCACAGTCAGTTAAATGGAGACAAGACACCTCAAAGTCAGTCAGTTAAATGGTGACAAGACACCTCAAAGTCCCCGCATCGTTGAGATGATCATCCAGCTACATGTGGGTCCTCAAGCTATTTAATTAGGGCGCCGGTTAACTTTCATGGGCCGGAAGACAGTTTGAAAAAAAAAATGAACGAATTACTATGCACACCGCACATATGAGGGGAAAACTTGAAAGGAAAAATAGGGGTGGGGACAATACAATATTTAAAATGAAGAACAAATGTAGAATCAGGATAAAATTATTAGAATTTTCGTTGGAAAGTATGGGCCTGCAACGTTTGGTTCCATATTTGTTGGGTACTCGTACGGCGCATTGCGTTAAGGACCCCTGGCGGGTCGCATTTGATGCACGAGCCGCGGTTTGAGGACCCCTAAACTCGATCATGGGTATCCCTCCCGTAATGTCATTAAGGCTACACGTGGCTACATGCGCCTTTAGTCTAGAGATATAGAGTGATGTCTCTTCAGATGAGATAGCATGCATTGCAAAGGCCAACAATGTGTAAAGTGACAACATACATTACACGTGCCGACTATAAAAATGACAACATATGCAAGTGCCAAATATGTCATAAATAACAATGGAAATGACAACTTACAAACCAATTAACAACTATAACGTAAATAACTGAACACCATTGTCGTGACGTTCCTCACCTAGTCCCACAACTCAGCTGATAATGTGACATTGTTTTGCACCTGTTTGCGTTCACCCTGCCAGTTGGGTCCCCGGCCCTCTTTAGCAAACATTAACAATAGGCCGCCCATACCCCCCGTGCGGGGGTCACAGTCAGTCTGATCTTCCCTCGTGTTGATACACCCCCGCGGTTCCAACCTGCATCGCCGAATGCACCATCTTCAACATCCGATGCTAGTCTTGAATAAACGTATTACATTAAATGTGAGTTCTCTAGTCAATGTTCACCAATTTCGTTATGGTCCACGAAGGATTCTGGCCTTTAACACAACATCCTTCCTTTCGTAATGGGAGGACCGATCTATTGGCTTTTCATCCCCATACACGTACTCACAGATGTTGCAAATCTGCCCCAGCGTCACCAAATCCTCCCTAACCGCGGTCGGTCGATGATTCGTCTGCCCCCCTTTGGTTTTCGGCAACAAACCGTCCCCCGCCCCTTTTTTCTGTCACAACAGTCCGCTAGAGGCCGTCGCTTTGGCCGCTATGAGACACAATAAGAGAGGATCCCTTATTACAAATCAATAAAGATCACGTATTCCCAAATCGTTAAAGATCCCATATCCCAATCAACGAATATCCCATGTCCAGACAAATGACGATCCCGTATCCCAATGAATGAGGTTCCCATGTCTCAACAGATGAGAATGCCTATCAGGCACATCTCCAGTGATTTAAAGAGAAGATAGCGAACAACAAGAGAGGTATGAAATGAATTAAACTTTTTAACTACTGGTTCCTGGCTGCAATTCAAATAACCTTCCCCTCCCTACCCTATTAACTTTTCTAAATCCTCCACACACACACACACACCGGACATCAATGTTCTAATGATGAATAAAACTGGAGGTGCACACAACACGATCAACTTATTATTTTTCTCCCCCCCCCCCCCCACACACACTCTTCTCCTTAAAAAACCTCAAAAACATAATTCAATTAAATAACTACGGTAGTAGGGTTTAAAAAAAAAAAAAATATTTATATTCATAAAATAAAGTGATGTTGAGTAAACTCCCGTATTGTTCTTCAGAGTGTTTTTCACCTGAAATACATAAACATAAATACTTGACGTCATACGCCAGAATCGAGGTCGTATGCCTTGAGTGAACGCTACGCCCACGGCAAGATTCTCAGAGTAGACTTAATACAGTTTGACCAATGTCCAAGTCCAAGTACGAGAAGTAGTTTAACCTAACAAGATGGCGGGCATACGCTGTCCATGGTAAGGGTCATTCCATCTTGTGGTAGCAACAGTCTGGTGTGTAGTGCACCACTACCATAAGCTTCCCATGGTAAAGGTCATACCATCTTGTGGTAGCAACAGTATGGTGTATAGTGCACCACTACCATAAGCTTCCCATGGTAACGGTCATAACATCTTGTGGTAGCAACAGTATCTTGCATAGTGCACAGTTACCATAAGCATCCCATGGTGCCTGACAACCCTTCTTACGATATCAGTCGTACTGTCAAGATTGGTGCAGAAAAAGTGTATCTGCTTTGCGTCTGTGTCCATCTGATTGTCTTTGGCACTACTAAGCGTTAATATGCCCAAATGTTGGGTCCTAACGTAAACAAATCTCTTCTCAGTTTCACTTCTTCTTTCTCTTTGGAGCAGAATGTGGTCTTTTAAAAAAAAGGTACTTGGCGTCCTTGGAATGTGGCCAAACCTGACAGGATAGTGACGGGTTAGGTATGGAGGAAGGGATGCTGGAGGAATGGAGGTTTGAATCTGATTGGTTGGGGAAGGAAGGGATGTTTGAATATGTTTGGGTTTGGGGAAGGGATTCTGAAGAAGATTGGGTGGGGGAAGGAAGGGATGTTTGTATATGAATGTTTGGAGAAGAAGAAAGGGGTGTTTGATTGAATCTGATTGGTTGGAGAAGAAGGAAGGGATGTTTGGTTGAATCTGATTGGTTAGAGAAGACGGAAGGGATGTTTGGTTGAATCTGATTGGTTGGAGAAGTAGGAAGGGATGTTTGGTTGAATCTGATTGGCTGGAGAAGAAGGAAGGGATGTTTGGTTGAATCTGATTGGTTGGAGAAGAAGGAAGGGATGTTTGGTTGAATCTGATTGGTTGGAGAAGAAGGAAGGGATGTTTGGTTGAATCTGATTGGTTGGAGAAGAAGGAAGGGATGTTTGGTTGAATCTGATTGGTTGGGGAAATGAATTTTTGAAACTCATGGGTGGGAATGGGTGAAGCGAGGGAGGGTGGTGTGGGGGTAAATTGCTTAAATCTGATTCAGTTTGGGGGGGGGGGTGAAAGGAATGCTTGAATCTGCTTTGGTGGGCAGGGTATGATTGACTCTACAAGTGAGATGGAGTGGTTGAATCAGCTTAGGTGGAGAGAGAATCTGCCGAGGTAGGGAGCAGTGCTAGAAATGCGTGTTTGAATGATGAATTACTGATCAAAATTGTTTAAGCCGTGAAGGGTACTTTAAAATTGATTCGTTGGTGAGGGGTGCTTAAAATATATTTCGGAGGTGAAGGGTGCTTTAAATAGGTTTTATGGGCGAGGAATGCTACAGGTAAATTTAAAGTTCACGATCCACGACGGAGTAGTGTCCAGCGACGAACTGTGTCGAGATCCTATAACTGATTTATTATATGAGAATAGGTTTAATGTTTGTTTAAGTTTAAGCTCACTTCAAAATTCATTCATTGGCCGTCGCCTTCCCAAGGTAACCCGATCTGGTTCTGACAGCCTATTACATCGTGTGTTTCCGCCCTGACGCCCGTGACTGCATCAATGCCAGCTTATCAGCGATCACCGCACCTGCCTGCAAGACCCAACTGTTGTGATGTCGGTGAGGCGACGCACGCCAGAGAAAGCAGAGGCTAGGTACGCAATTACCCGATGATGAACGATAGTCCGCAGGTAAAGCCGTTTGTCGAATGAGCACGTATTTATAACCCATTGCCAGGCTGGCTGTTGAAACGAGGGTTCTGTGCTGGGTCATATCGGGTTAAATGGCCAAGGATTCTCAAACTGAGCACGTGTGATGGGACCTACGACTAGAACCTATTTTACTAGTTTGTTTTTTTCTACCCAGGGATCTGACTGAAAAAATATTTGAATACCGGTCGTATCTGTAAAAATCGTAAAAATCTAAGCATATATAAAAATCGAAGCATATGTAAAAATCGAAGTATATGTAAAAATCGTAAAAATCGAAGTATATGTACAAATTAAAGATGAGCTAAGCTTTTGATGACTTATAGAAATCATAAATAAATGCATGCCTAAAACAGGGTAAGACGGGCGGAAACTACCGAAGGATTCGAGATATTCGATGACATAGAGCAAGTAGGCTTAACGGACAGAGGTTTCAATCGGTCATGTGATCTAAGCTCCACAGGTGCCCTGGGCTGTTTACATCTTGGGGAGATAATATTCTGATACAACAACACGATGGAATACGGGATAGTAGGAAAGTGGGTGCAAATGTGGATAGAGAAGTTGAAAAAAAGGAGGGGGGGTGATAGAGGGGGGAGGGTTAGGGGAGAGAGATTGAGCGCGGAGAGAGACTTGACTACAGCAGAGGGTGAAGGGAGAGCACGGATTGAGAGAGTTGCGTGAGGGAGAGTAACGTAGAGTACAGAAAGAGGGTGGACAAGGGAGAGCGAGGGTGGGTAAATGGTGGTTATGAGAGCGCTAAGGCAGTGACGATATCGTGTAGGAAGGGAAGGAGCCTGAGTGGTTACAATTTTAAAACTTTGCAAGTGATTGGCAACGGTGTGTCTACAACTTTATGTAACCCCCCTCTCCCCATCATAATTCAATTATTCCCACATAAACACAAAACAACAATAATAACAATAATTTATTTTTTTTAAAATAAAAAGTTTTGACGATTGGTTACAATTTTCAACATTTCAAGTTTGAATATTTTTTATTTTTAAAAACAATATTTAAAGCCACAAAATTCATATATTCGTGAACGTAAAAAAACTGTTGAGAAACTGTACTCGTGATAAGTACAAACATGTTAGTGCCAATGATGTACAGTTCCATGGACACTTTGCCGTGGAAACCATGGATACCTATAATGATCCATTACATATCAAAATGAATCAATTTCGCCCGGCACAAATAACTAAAACCGAGCCTTTGTGCCCACCTAAACCGAGTTGTCACCAGTATGTCTTCGCTGGTCGCCCTTGCGTCTTCTTGTCTACATCTCCAGTGTGGAAGGTGAACTGTCATCACATCTGATGGATTATTTCTCCCATTTTTTATAGGCTGGTATTTTGTCGAATAGAGAGATACGGGATTATGTGAATTTACGTAGACTTGCGTTTATTCAAAGCGAGATTAAGCGACATGGAGTGGCCTAGGGGTCAAAACATGAGCGGGAGAAAAAATAAAGGAAAGGGGGGGGGGCACACAATTTAATCAGGGCTCAGTTTTGAAGACACTGACAGTCATGATGCGAGCCAAGGTCGTTATTGGAGGGGAAAAGTGGGAAAGGGGGGTGGGGGATAAAGCTTAGAATTGAACAAAAATTCAAATAATATTTATATTTTATACGAGACTTCAAATTTAATTTTTATGTATCGTTTCAATCAAGAGGTTAACAATGAGGTCCACCAACTACAGAGGTTAACAATGAGGTCCACAAACTACAGATGTTAACAATGAGGTCCGCAAACTACTGAGGTTAACAATGAGGTCCACCAACTACAGAGGTTAACAATGAGGTCCACAAACTACAGAGGTTAACAATGAGGTCCACAAACTACAGAGGTGAACAATGAGGTCCACCAACTACAGAGGTTAACAATGAGGTCCACAAACTACAGAGGTTAACAATGAGGTCCACAAACTACAGAGGTTAACAATGAGGTCCACAAACTACAGAGGTTAACAATGAGGTCCACAAACTACAGAGGTTAACAATGAGGTCCACAAACTACAGAGGTTAACAATGAGGTCCACAAACTACAGAGGTTAACAATGAGGTCCACAAACTACAGAGGTTAACAATGAGGTCCGTCCACCAACTACAGAGGTTAACAATGAGGTCCACCAACTACAGAGGTTAACAATGAGGTCCACAAACTACAGAGGTTAACAATGAGGTCCACCAACTACAGAGGTTAACAATGAGGTCCACCAACAGTAGATAGACCAGTCTTTAAAATACACAACTGCCCCCACCCCCTTTTCCACACTCAACCCGCCACTGGAGCTTTGTTGCTGTTTCCACAATAAACAAGAACCATGTGTTAGTGTTCAGATCATCCAAGTACATGTTGTTTCCACAATAAACAAGAACCATGTGTTATTGTTCAGATCATCCAAGTACATGTTGTTTCCACAATAAACAAGAACCATGTGTTAGTGTTCAGATCATCCAAGTACATGTTGTTTCCACAATAAACAAGAACCATGTGTTAGTGTTCAGATCATCCAAGTACATGTTGTTTCCACAATAAACAAGAACCATGTGTTAGTGTTCAGATCATCCAAGTACATGTTGTTTCCACAATAAACAAGAACCATGTGTTAGTGTTCAGATCATCCAAGTACATGTTGTTTCCACAATAAACAAGAACCATGTGTTAGTGTTCAGATCATCCAAGTACATGTTGTTTCCACAATAAACAAGAACCATGTGTTAGTGTTCAGATCATCCAAGTACATTACTGCAACACATGACATAAACTGTCGTGTGCTGACTAACGATGTCATAAATGTCATCGAGAGAGGTGGAGGGAGGTTCGGTGGCTACACATGTTCCACGTATGACATAGGTCTGACATTGGGGGAAAGGGGGGTTAGAAGGAGTATTATGGGGTGAGAGAGGGAGAGAGAGCGAGGGAGAGAGAGAGCGAGGGAGGGAGAGAGAGAGCGAGGGGAGAGAGAGCGAGGGGGAGAGAGAGCGAGGGGGAGAGAGAGAGCGAGGGGGAGAGAGAGAGCGAGGGGGAGAGAGAACGAGGGGGAGAGAGAGCGAGGGGAGAGAGAGAGAGCGAGGGGAGAGAGAGAGAGCGAGGGGAGAGAGAACGAGGGGGAGAGAGAGCGAGGGGAGAGAGAGAGAGCGAGGGGAGAGAGAGAGCGAGGGGGAGGGAGAGCGAGGAGGGAGAGAGAGCGAGGGGAGAGAGAGAGCGAGGGGAGAGAGAGCGAGGGGAGAGAGAGAGCGAGGGGGGAGAGAGAGAGCGAGGGGAGAGAGAGAGCGAGGGGGGAGAGAGAGAGCGAGGGGAGAGAGAGAGCGAGAGAGGAGAGAGCGAGGGGAGAGAGAGAGAGCGATGGGAGAGAGAGCGAGGGGAGAGAGAGCGAGGGGAGAGAGAGCGAGGGTAGAGAGATAGAGAGCGAGGGGGGAGAGAGTGAGTGAGAAGGGCGAGAGAGGAGAGCGAGAGAGACGTGATAGCGAGGGAGGGACTTCTACATATCACAGAGACTAATATACATACGAATGGTGTAAAACAAGTTCATTGAGACTTAAGACTAAGAGAAGTAAATGTGTTATGATAGGGGAAAAGATAGACTTGACCGAAATAGATGGGTTATGATAGGGGAAGAGATTGACTTGACCGAAGTAGATGGGTTATGATAGGGGAAGAGATTGACTTGATCAATGTAGATGGGTTATGATAGGGGATGAGATAGACTTGACCGAAGTAGATGGGTTATGATAGGGGATGAGATAGACTTGATCAATGTAGATGTGTTATGATAGGGGATGAGATACACTTGATCAATGTAGATGGGTTATGATAGGGGATGAGACAGACTTGATCAATGTAGCTGTGTTATGATAGGGGATGAGATAGACTTGATCAATGTAGATGGGTTATGATAGGGGATGAGATAGACTTGATCAATGTAGATGTGTTATGATAGGGGATGAGACAGACTTGATCAATGTAGATGTGTTATGATAGGGGATGAGATAGACTTGATCAATGTAGGTGTGTTATGATAGGGGATGTGATAGACTTGATCAATGTAGGTGTGTTATGATAGGGGATGAGATAGACTTGATCAATGTAGATGTGTTATGATAGGGGATGAGACAGACTTGATCAATGTAGATGTGTTATGATAGGGGATGAGATAGACTTGATCAATGTAGGTGTGTTATGATAGGGGATGAGATAGACTTGATCAATGTAGATGTGTTATGATAGGGGATGAGATACACTTGATCAATGTAGATGGGTTATGATAGGGGATGAGACAGACTTGATCAATGTAGATGTGTTATGATAGGGGATGAGATAGACTTGATCAATGTAGATGGGTTATGATAGGGGATGAGATAGACTTGATCAATGTAGATGTGTTATGATAGGGGATGAGACAGACTTGATCAATGTAGATGTGTTATGATAGGGGATGAGATAGACTTGATCAATGTAGATGTGTTATGATAGGGGATGAGATACACTTGATCAATGTAGATGGGTTATGATAGGGGATGAGACAGACTTGATCAATGTAGATGTGTTATGATAGGGGATGAGATAGACTTGATCAATGTAGATGGGTTATGATAGGGGATGAGATAGACTTGATCAATGTAGATGTGTTATGATAGGGGATGAGACAGACTTGATCAATGTAGATGTGTTATGATAGGGGATGAGATAGACTTGATCAATGTAGGTGTGTTATGATAGGGGATGTGATAGACTTGATCAATGTAGGTGTGTTATGATAGGGGATGAGATAGACTTGATCAATGTAGATGTGTTATGATAGGGGATGAGATACACTTGATCAATGTAGATGGGTTATGATAGGGGATGAGACAGACTTGATCAATGTAGATGTGTTATGATAGGGGATGAGATACACTTGATCAATGTAGATGGGTTATGATAGGGGATGAGATAGACTTGATCAATGTAGATGTGTTATGATAGGGGATGAGACAGACTTGATCAATGTAGATGTGTTATGATAGGGGATGAGATAGACTTGATCAATGTAGGTGTGTTATGATAGGGGATGTGATAGACTTGATCAATGTAGGTGTGTTATGATAGGGGATGAGATAGACTTGATCAATGTAGATGTGTTATGATAGGGGATGAGATAGACTTGATCAATGTAGATGTGTTATGATAGGGGATGAGATAGACTTGATCAATGTAGGTGTGTTATGATAGGGGATGTGATAGACTTGATCAATGTAGGTGTGTTATGATAGGGGATGAGATAGACTTGATCAATGTAGATGTGTTATGATAGGGGATGAGATAGACTTGATCAATGTAGATGTGTTATGATAGGGGATGAGACAGACTTGATCAATGTAGATGTGTTATGATAGGGGATGAGATAGACTTGATCAATGTAGGTGTGTTATGATAGGGGATGAGATAGACTTGATCAATGTAGGTGTGTTATGATAGGGGATGAGATAGACTTGATCAATGTAGATGTGTTATGATAGGGGATGAGATAGACTTGATCAATGTAGATGTGTTATGATAGGGGATGAGACAGACTTGATCAATGTAGATGTGTTATGATAGGGGATGAGATAGACTTGATCAATGTAGATGTGTTATGATAGGGGATGAGACAGACTTGATCAATGTAAATGTGTTATGATAGGGGATGAGATAGACTTGATCAATGTAGATGTGTTATGATAGGGGATGAGATAGACTTGATCAATGTAGATGTGTTATGATAGGGGATGAGATAGACTTGATCAATGTAGATGGGTTATGATAGGGGATGAGATAGACTTGATCAATGTAGATGTGTTATGATAGGGGATGAGACAGACTTGATCAATGTAGATGTGTTATGATAGGGGATGAGATAGACTTGATCAATGTAGATGCGTTATGATAGGGGATGAGATAAAGGCAGAGAGGGGAGGCGGGAGGCGAGTGACACATGGCAACCAAAACATGAGCTGGGCAGCAGTGCACAGAAACCATGACCCACATTGCGACCCCACTACCCAAAATGTTTCTATTTATAGCCAAACGGTTGGCTACATTTATTAGCGAATTCATTTTTTGAAATTGGGCAAAGTGAGATTTGGAAGTATTGTTAGAAACAGTTAATAAAGCAATGCTTAGGGGGCCATTCATTTAGTAGATAAACAATGTTAGAAACAGTTAATAAATCAATGCTTAGGGGGCCATTCATTTAGTAGGTAAACAATGTTAGAAACAGTTAATAAAGCAATGCTTAGGGGGCCATTCATTTAGTAGGTAAACAATGTTAGAAACATTATTTCCACTTTTAATCCACCGTGACATCTAGAGGTCCTAGTGCAGACACTTGAGTAACTACTGTTTTCAGTTACTTGATGACGCTCAGTGACCTATATACGTGGTTTACTTATTTTTAACCAAAACTTTATTTTGATTATTTATTGGCTACTTCGAATAGTACTTGTCAGAACTGCTACATTGCAATAGGGCGCCTGGTGAAGACCTACATTTGGCAAGGGCGCCTGGTGAAGACCTAAATTTGGCAAGGGCGCCTGGTGAAGACCTAAATTTGGCAAGGGCGCCTGGTGAAGACCTACATTTGGCAAGGGCGCCTGGTGAAGACCTACATTTGGCAAGGGCGCCTGGTGAAGACCTACATTTGGCAAGGGCGCCTGATGAAGACCTAAATTTGGCAAGGGCGCCTGGTGAAGACCTAAATTTGGCAAGGGCGCCTGGTGAAGACCTAAATTTGGCACGGGCGCCTGGTGAAGACCTAAATTTGGCAAGGGCGCCGGTAATCAAATTTTTTTAGGAATAGTAGAGCGACATCTAGAGAGTTTATTTCTGAAAATACAAGGAAAAATTATGACGATAATCCGATAATTCCTACCAATTATTACGTGATGTTTACAGCATTCGAGATATAACTATACTATGTTTGATGGTCATAGATTCCTGATGATTGTTGAACAGCTTTTGAAGAAATGTACTTACTTTCTGCCGAGACACCCCCCCCCCCCACACACACACACCAATTTTTTCCTCCACCATACGCACAATTTTGCGTGCGAAAAATCATTAAAGTCGAAAAACACCCCTACCGCCTCAGTGGGTACGTTCTATATGGATGGCTCCTTAAAACTAATCACTACCAGTGGGGCCATACGATGAACACTACCAGTTGGGCCATACGATGAACACTACCAGTTGGGCCATACAATGAACACTACCAGTTGGGCCATACAATGAACACTACCAGTTGGGCCATACAATGAACACTACCAGTTGGGCCATACAATGAACACTACCAGTTGGGCCATACAATGAACACTACCAGTTGGGCCATACGATGAACACTACCAGTTGGGCCATACGATGAAAACTACCAGTTGGGCCATACAATGAACACTACCAGTTGGGCCATACAATGAACACTACCAGTTGGGCCATACAATGAACACTACCAGTTGGGCCATACAATGAACACTACCAGTTGGGCCATACAATGAACACTACCAGTTGGGCCATACAATGAACACTACCAGTTGGGCCATACAATGAACACTACCAGTTGGGCCATACAATGAACACTACCAGTTGGGCCATACGATGAAAACTACCAGTTGGGCCATACAATGAACACTACCAGTTGGGCCATACAATGAACACTACCAGTTGGGCCATACAATGAACAAAGAAATATTTGAAAACCAAGGTTGCCATTGAGTCGCCAAGACACACCCTGTCTCATGACATATTCTGGTCAATCACTATGCATCACACACATTGCCTCACAGCATATTCTGGTCAATCACTATGCATAACAAACACTGCCTCACGACATAATCTGGCCAAATACTATGCATCACACACCCTGTATCACGACATATTCAGGTCAATCGCTAAGAGTATAATACCCTGCCTTCCCCATACTCACGAATTTAAGTTTACATCATATATCTGAGATGAGCACCTTCGACATTTTATTCTCAGATTTAGAATATGCAAACTATCTCTTATTCAAAATGTAATGGTCCAAATAATAAGAATCACTATTTTCCCCCCACCCCAATGTATCTGTAAATCATAATACCGTGAAAAGAGTAATGTGTCACATATTTTAAAACAGTGTTCCCCCCCCCCCCCACACACACACACTTCTAGCAATGAGGGAGTTAATCGCTCACCACGCAGTCCGTCACGTGACTTTCACATGCAGGCGGCTCACAGCCCTAGACATTGACGTCAAACGTCTTACAAGCCAGTCAAGTCGTACCTTTCCTCTTTTACGACTTCCCAAGCTTCTTAACCTTCCGAAATTCCCATCTTTCATTCTTTCTTTCTGACCCAGTTTCTTTTTCTTCAGGTCAAATACAGTAGTGTAGCACCAAAAACATCATTTATATGTATATATATATATATATATATATATATATATATATATATATATATATATATATATATATAATTTCTTCAGTTTATACAATGTTTTAAGCACCTCGTGCATGGTCAATGAAGTGGGGCCATTCAGTAATGAAGGAAGACATGAATAACTAGGAGAAGGAAGACATAGTAACTAGGGCTGTGAAGTCTGGGGCTGTGAAGTCTGGGGCTGTGGAGTCTGGGGCTGTGGAGTCTGGGGCTGTGAAGTCTGGGGCTGTGGAGTGTGGGGCTGTGGAGTCTGGGGCTGTGGAGTCTGGGCTGTGGAGTCTGGGGCTGTGAAGTCTGGGGCTGTGGATTGGGACGTTGTGGTTTGACGGGGGCTGTAGAGTCTTGGTGAATGTAGAGTCTTGGTGGGAGGGGCTGTGGAGTCTTGGCTGGAGGGGCTGTGGAGTCTTGGTGGGAGGGGCTGTGGAGTCTTGGCTGGAGGGGCTGTGGAGTCTTGGTGGGAGGGGCTGTGGAGTCTTGGCGGGAGAGGCTGTGGAGTCTTGGTGAATGTGGAGTCTTGGCGGGAGAGGCTGTGGAGTCTTGGTGAATGTGGAGTCTTGGCGGGAGGGGCTGTGGAGTATTGGTGGGAGGGACTGTGGAGTCTTGGCGGGAGAGGCTGTGGAGTCTTGGTGAATGTGGAGTCTTTTAGCGGGAGGGGCTGTGGAGTTTTTGCAGGAGGGGCTGTGTGGTCTTGGGGGAGACTGTGGGAGGAGTGGAGCAGAGTCGTAAATATCTACCACATGTTATGTAAACGTTTGATAAATACCTTCTGCAGCGAACAAAAAAATGGCATATACAATAACTGCCATCATCTTAAATTTACATTTACTGTGTTTCATTTGCTCTTAGTTGGATCACAGCAAGATGGACTATACAAGTTCAATAAACTGGTCCCCCCTATATACCGTACGTCACTAAAGTTAACTAGCGTCGGGTAATTCTGTCGGTGAGCGGGGAAAAAAGTCACAAATTTTGCTAGGAAAAAAAATCACACCACACTGGGATCCCATATCCCATTGTAATCTAGCCCACCATGAGTTACCGCTCCCGAATGAAAACCCGATCGGGATCCCGTTTCCCAATCGGATCCCATTTGGATCACGATCCCCTTGGGATCCTGCTTCCAATTCGGATTCCATGTCGTTTCCAAATGGGATCCCGACCCCAACTGTATCCTGATCCCGATTGGGATCTCTTTCCCAAAAAGGATCCCATCCGGATCCCAACGTTTTCCTCTTCTAATTATCCGAATGGGATTCCGACCCCTTTGGGATCCCGGCCTAATTGAGACCCCTTGGGATCCCATTTCCAAGTAGGATACCATTTTCCTTCGGTATTTAAATATCGATAATCAAGTGTATGTGTACTAAATTTGGTCACTATTCATCTATTCATGTAGGAGTATTAAGCATACTGGTATTTATATAGCTCATATAAGGAAAAATGTAGTGCCCCCCCCCCCCCAAAAAAAAAAAGAATGAATATTATGAGTTCAGTAACCTATTCGGTATTTGAATATGGATAATCAAGTTTATGTATACTAAGTTTGGTCAAGAGCCATTTATTCGTGTAGGAGTGTTTGTTGCTAATAATATTTATATACTTATATAGGAAAAAACGACATTTCGGGCCCCCGGCCCCAAACGGAATGCTATAAAAATTTCATAACCCCCCCCCCCCCCCCAGTATTTAATTCTGGATAATGTGCCAAGTTTGGTCAAGATCCATCAATCCATGTAAAAGCCTTTGTGGAACAAAGCCACAAACCCACAAATTTTCACTTATATATATATATTAAATATATATATGATAACTGCAGTAGGACAGTTGTCAGCAGTAGGACAGTTATCGGGTGCTGGGTAGCCGAGTGGTCTAAACTGAGCAAAATCTCAAGCTGATGGTCAGGAGATGGAGTCCCGATAGGCGGATAACATTGATACAATGAAACATTCCGGCAACTCCTGCGACGCCACTGGTGCCAAGCTGTATCATCCACATGATGTTCCCTTGGGGTTATCCAGCGGCGTAAAGAGAGGCGATTTGCTGTTGGGAACCAGCTATCCTATAATATAATCCCAGGCCTTGTGGATTTCGTCCTGCGAATTCCATACCATCGTCACCTTGTGACGGACGGATGCCAGCAAATATATGATAAACACTGAAAATTAAGAGTTTATATGAAACTTATTTTGTGACTTTTTTCTGTGACTTTTTTTCCTGTGACTTTTTTTCCGTCAGTATGTTTCAGAGATAGGAAAATTTGGTAAAGTGTTTCCGGAAATGTGACAACGGGGTCACGTGGTATTGATGAAAGTAAATCGAAATTGAGTCCTTCCGTTCAAAGTGAATGTATAGTAAAGTACTTCCGCTTATAGTTATAAAAGTACTATCTTTCACAGTAACGTTAAAACGTGTGATCAGATTGCCTTTTACAGCGTAGCACAGTCGCCTTCTGGTTTAACTGCGTGTCCGCTAGGAAAGCCACAGCTTGCGACGATTGCCAGCAGTTGGACAGCAGTCAGCAGTAGGACAGCTGTCAGCAGTAGGACAGTTGTCAGCAGTAGGATAGTTGTCAGCAGTAGGACAGTTATCAGCAGTAGGACAGTTATCAGCAGTAGGACAGCTGTCAGCAGTAGGACAGTTATCATCAGTAGGACAGTTATCAGCAGTAGGACATTTGTCACCAGTAGGAGAGTTTTCGGCAGCAGGACAGCTGTCAGCAGTAGGACAGTTTTCAGCAGTAGGACAGTTGTCCGGAGTAGGACAGTTGCAAGTCGTATAAAAGTTTCCAGCCGTAGGAAGTTGACATAGATACGTCCTGCCTGTCCAGGCGGGGGGGGGGGGGGGGGGTGTCGCTCGGCGACGGGGAGATAAGACCGATTGAGAAATGCGGAGACGACAGCTATGTTTTCCTCAAACCGTTTAAGTCAACATGCCTGGGGCCACGCTGGTATACAAATATTGATATGTCATCTCCATCAGCGTTTTTTAAAAAAACAACCTTGATATACAAACTGTGTTATCCAGTAGCACTGATTCGGATACCCAGAAATGCCGATTATGATCACATAGTCAGGGTTCACTTTAGAATTTGAGGGAGAGTTTCACGTGTAACATGTGCACTAAGTCTTATTAGAATTTTCATCGTAAAAACCTCAATATTATTTCTAGTGATCGGACTAGTTTCCTAATGTTATTACAGTCTGAATACACAACATTTACAGCTATACAAAAAAATAATTATTAAAATTTAAAAAATTAGATGTCGGGAGCTAATTTAATTATTTAATATAAATAGTTTGGCAGTTTATTTTAATTTAAAAAATTAGATGTCGGGAGCTAAAGAGATGTCTAAAGAACCTTCCACCCCACTCATCTCTTAGAGAGCCCTCTCTAAAGAACCTTCCACCCCACTCATCTCTTACAGAGCCCTCCCCACAGAACCTTCCACCCCACTTATCTCTTACAGAGCCCTCTCTAAAGAACCTTCCACCCCACTTATCTCTTACAGAGCCCTCTCTAAAGAACCTTCCACCCCACTTATCTCTTACAGAGCCCTCTCTAAAGAACCTTCCAACCCACTTATCTCTTAGAGAGCCCTCTCTAAAGAACCTTCCACCCCACTTATCTCTTAGAGAGCCCTCCCTAAAGAACCTTCCACCCCACATCTCTTACAGAGCCCTATCTAAAGAACATTCCACCCCACTTATCTCTTACAGAGCCCTCTCTAAAGAACCTTCCACCCCAATTATCTCTTAGAGAGCCCTCTCTGAAGAACCTTCCACCCCACTTATCTCTTAGAGAGCCCTCTCTAAAGAACCTTCCACCCCAATCTCTTAGAGCGCCCTCCCTAAAGAACCTTCCACCCAACTTATCTCTTAGAGAGCCCTCTCTGAAGAACCTTCCACCCCACTTATCTCTTAGAGAGCCCTCTCTAAAGAACCTTCCACCCCACTTATCTCTTACAGAGCCCTCTCTAAAGAACCTTCCACCCCACTTATCTCTTAGAGAGCCCTCTCTAAAGAACCTTCCAACCCACTTATCTCTTAGAGAGCCCCCCCTTAAAGAACCTTCCACCCCACTTATCTCTTACAGAGCCCTATCTAAAGAACCTTCCACCCCACTTATCTCTTACAGAACCCTCTCTAAAGAACCTTCCACCCCAATTATCTCTTAGAGAGCCCTCTCTAAAGAACCTTCCACCCAACTTATCTCTTAGAGAGCCCTCTCTGAAGAACCTTCCACCCCACTTATCTTTTAGAGAGCCCTCTCTAAAGAACCTTCCACCCCAATCTCTTAGAGCGCCCTCCCTAAAGAACCTTCCACCCAACTTATCTCTTAGAGATCCCTCTCTAGAGCCCTCTCTAAAGAACCTTCCACCCCACTTATCTCTTAGAGAGCCCTCTCTAAAGAACCTTCCACCCCACTTATCTCTTAGAGAGCCCTCTCTAAAGAACCTTCCACCCCACTTATCTCTTAGAGAGCCCTCTCTAAAGAACCTTTCACCCCACATCTCTTAGAGAGCCCTCCCTAAAGAACCTTCCACCCAACTTATCTCTTAGAGAGCCCTCTCTAAAGAACCTTACACCCCACTTATCTCTTAGAGAGCCCTCTCTAAAGAACCTTCCACCCCACTTATCTCTTAGAGAGCCCTCTCTAAAGAACCTTCCACCCCACTTAACTCTTAGTTCCCTCCATCCCCGATCATAATTACAGGACTGAACCCATTTTATCTTCAAAAAAGCTTTGCGGCGCCCCCCTCCCCCGGGTCTCAACAACCATTTCTTATTTTCAAGATATAATTCTGGTTTCGGGTCGCCACAACTTGGGAAAAGTTATCAAAGGGTCGCAGGACTAAAAAGGTTGAGATTCGCTAGGTTATCAAGGTATTTGTATTCTGACGAATTCAACTTTGATGCCTTCGTGATGGCTACTGCTTCTTTTACGTTCTATACATGCACTGTTAACTTCTCCTCAATTGGGTGGAACAAATTAGAGAAATTAAGAAAATAATTACTTTTTGAACGCCCAAAAACCGGCGGGTATTTCCTCAAAATTCCCGGAACCGGACCGGGTGTAAACAATTGCACCCGGTTCAGCCCTATTATCCAGCCATTTAGTTAAAAGCCCATTCCACCATCTATCTGGTTAACAGGTCAGTGTTATTCTGGCATTCAATAAAATCCCAGAATCCCCCAGTCCACCATTTTTTATTCGGCTGTAGATCATTTCTTACATCCGCAAACTTGTCAGAGGCCCGGGTGCTTAAAAGTCAGCTACCACTTTAATAGATGTCCAAACTGATTTTTCTTCTAATTAGATGAACTAAAAGTGATTATGTTGTTGAAGTTATCCTGACATGCGAATGACGAGTGCAAAGCATCTATTAAATGTAATTTAAATGTCAAGTTCGATTCCGTACGCGGCAGACTATCATTCGTAGTGGTATTTTACACTGCTCGGGTATAGTTGTCCTAACATTCGAATGATGATTACAAAGAGTGTATTACATTTAATTTAAATTCAAGTTCGATTCCGTCCATGGCAAAACTATTATTTGTATTCGTACTTAACACTGTTCAGGAACAGCTCGTTTTCCGTTTTACAACGGATGTGGAGAGATTTCTTTCACCTAGAGAGGGATGTCTGTGGTGGGGAGGTCACCGGTCATTAATCTTTCCATTCGTGTAATTAAGGTTTAAAGCTGAGAGAGTTGACTCGCCGTGTCACGGCAGTGACTGATGGTGTGGGGCTGTGGATGACACCAAGTATCAAATCGTGTTTGGTCCAATAATTTCAGAGTCCGGCCACCTTGACCAAGTAATGTAAGTGTTGTGGTGACATGTTGTGCAGGCTCCTTTCTGGGGGTAAGGGCTTGCCGTCCGCAATGGGCCAGTGGAGCCGCGAAAAAATCCGATTGAAGGCAAACTGAACGCACGCCACGGTCCGGGGCCGTAAATTCAGAATCAGTTTTGGGCTTTCAAAGAAAATGTAGTTTTACGACTTCGTGTTTAAGACACTGCCCACTGTCATTATTGACATCACACACAATCTTATTTTAGATAATAGATCTAAGACTGGTGCGAACATTTTGAAGAATCGACTCAATTTGAATGAGGAACTGAACAATCCCAGATCATAGTCGGGAACAGTCCCTGCTCATAGTTGGAACAGTCCCTGCTCATAGTTGGAACAGTCCCTGCTCATAGTTCATAGGAACAGTCCCTGCTCATAGTTCATAGGAACAGTCCCTGCTCATAGTTCATAGGAACAGTCCCTGCTCATAGTTCATAGGAACAGTCCCTGCTCATGGTCAGGATATTGTGTCTAATTATTATTAATTCATGCCGCCTCTCACATTGAACATCTCTGACTGAAATTGAAATAAAAGGGCTGGGGGGGGGGGGATGTTGTAAGAACCGTAGCATAGTTTGGGCACTTTTGTATAAAATCGACTTAGTACTAATGTTTCATAGCTACACTTCTACTTCTACAAATGCTCCATGGCACAAACTTTCGGTGCAAACAAGCTGGATAAACTAACAGTTGCAAAGAAGTATCCACGATCGGCGAGCCCGGGGGGGGGGGGGCGGTGGTGAATGTTTCACGAAAGCTCATCCCCCTGTTCTGGAGACAGTTTTCAAACGTTATACCATGCCCGCCAGACCCAGTTCATCAAACGCACCAATGTTGACCAGTCAAACATACCTCTGATGTTGACCATTGGCTTGACTGTGAGTTTAACAGGGTTCTCCGACGGTTTAACTTCCAAGAGCCAGGCCCTCTTTTGGCCGATGTAGTCCGGAAATGCAACAAAACTAAATGGATTTAGGGTTGAAAATCGGAGACAGCAGGGGAGGAAGGAGAGAAAGAAAGATTGGGGGGGGGGGGGAGAGAGAGAGGACATCGGAGCATATTTTAGCCATATTATTATGGTCTTAAAGACAATTTAGACGACTCCTTCGAATGACATGGCCAGAATAATTAAGTTGTTTGAGAACTGATTGGTTTCTAATCCGTGATCGCAATCAAATGGGACATACACACACAAACAACAACAGGGGGTTAGGGGTGAGAGGGAGGAGGGAACAAACTCAAGTGCGTGAAGTCACTTGCCAGAGTCATGACACTGCAGCCCCCCCCCCAAAAAAAAAAATCTCCCCCACCCCAACCCCAAACCATATGTTGCATTTTCTAGTTATTTGTTTAAGTGTTTTTAAAATGGAGATTTGCATGCAATCCTTTCTACGATTATGGCCGTGTGTTTGGGGGGGGGGGGGGGAGAGGAGAGAGAGATTCAAACTGTGAAAGAACCTATATTACACATCAAGGCCGTCTCGAAATATTGTCTGGGGAAACCTATTCATGAAACGAGCATGAGAGGACACGGACGTTTCTGTTTATATGACAGCACGGCCATGTTTTTTTGGTAGACTACCCCCATCAAGATCTGGCAACGTCTATTTATAGCTCATTGGGCATGGCTGTCTCCAGGCATGTCCTGGAATGAATGGCAATTCTGTGTGAGGCGGAAGGAAAACAAGGCGTTAGTGTGGAGAGGCCCGCCTCTGTCGCAGGGAAATCTGCTAATCGCAATCTATGCGTTGCTATATTTTTAAATATGGTTTGTGTTTTTGTCTACCCGGACCAACTTATCAATATATATATCTGGGAGGAAGGGGACAAACAGTAAGGAAGTCGGGAGTAAGGCATCCGGGAGTAAGGGAATATGGAAAAGGGGAGTCGGGAGTAAGGGAGTCGAGAGTAGGGGGGTCAGGAGTAAGAGTGCCGGGAGTAAGAGGAATGGGCGTAGTGTGTTAAGAGTAAGGGGAAGTGGGTAGCCGGGAGGTCGGTGGTCGGAAGGAGGAGGCCGGGAGTAAGAGGACCAGAGGAAGGAGGACAGTGAGTAAAATTCAATTGTGCGTTATTAAGCATTTGACAATATTGTCGTCTCATACCCGGTTCAGTACATTCGTGGGGGTGGGGGTGGAGTCATTTAACTGTGCCGCGAATACGGAATCAAATAAGCCACCAAGTCAGACTACTACATCTAACTGAAACAGACATTCTTTCAATCATTTAACCCATGTTCAAGTCGAAGAATAAGAGAAACTTTTCAACTGTTACCCGCCACGTCATTTTGCCAATTACCAGGTTCTGGCGAGCTGGTTTAGCAACCACAAAACACAAACAAAAAGAATTCGTGCCTTCTTGGTGATTATCACCTGTGTCAGAAACCTCTTCATCTGCCTACTCACACCCTTCCTTTTTTCCAAAACCGCACAACGTAATGGAATGTTACTCGCCTAGCCACCAAGTACACACTAATGTAATGTTACTCTGTAACAATGTAACCGTAGAACCAACAGTATGGCGTTATTCTACTCGCTCACCCAACTCCCCGTGTCACGTATCTTGTCCAGCTGTCTCCTTTTCTTGGCAACAATTAACGGCGCCTGCAACTTGAAAGCAGATGTACAGAGCACATTTTCCCTCCCCTTTCTTAGGCTCTCCATCTAACCCCCCCCCCCCTTCCGGCCACACACTCTTTCCGCTGCATTGCATATCTTATAATTATAAATATGGGTCGCACCTCTCCACTCCCCGACCATGGCCCATCTCATTGTCTCCCAGCTCCCCACCCCCCGACCATAGCCCATCTCATTGTCTCCCAGCTCCCCACTCCCCGACCATGGCCCCTCTCATTGTCTCCCAGCTCCCCACTCCCCGACCATGGCCCTTCTCATTGTCTCCGACATCCTTTCTTTTCTGCTATTTGGTCTCTCACCATAAACCCACAAATAAATGCCCTTAAAAAATAATTCGTGTCCTCACTTTGCATTTAAAGAAGTATACCCCTCCCCCTTTTCCGCATATGTAAGAAAACTATTGATGAGTTTTAATTATCCCTACTCAACTTAATGGAATCGAGTTTACAAATAACCAAAAAATGATGTTGGAAACCAACCGGATTCCAAAGGAAGGGCGTCACCCACAAGCAAGTTACTCTGTTTTATTTTATTTTTTAAATTATCTCATAAATAAATAGCGTGTGGGAGTGGGGTAGTTACAAGTTACAGCTACAGGAACACCTCTAGTGGTGGCAGCATGCTAGAAACACTGGGCTGGTCCACTGCTCAAGTATTTAACAGAAACTCTTCCTTCTCCATCCTAGACCGCCACGAGGCCATGACAGGCAGTTCCGGCTCATAACAGCAAGAACACAGTACCTGAACTGCTCATTCCTGCTAAAGACAATCAGGGACTGGAACACGCTTCCCAAAGGAACAGTTGAGGCGACAACACTTGACACATTTGTGTCTATTGCCTCATGTCTTCAAACCGCCAGTTCCCGATACCCTCACTAAGTAACTCTTGCAACCAGTGAACTATCTTCTTCAATACCAGGCATAGAAACATCGCGAATACCCTCTACATGCATAGGAGCCAGAATGATAAATACATTGATCGTGGCTAGGTACCTCTCCTTCAGTTTCAGCCCCGGTGCCACCACTCACACCTATGGTTCACTAAAAAATTTGCAATCAAATCTCAAGTTTAAGAAATCACGTTTTGTTTTTCTTCTCCACTTAAACTGGAGACCGCTGCTGCTTGACATGCTGTTGAATTATATGTGTCAGTCCCAGATTAAAACGTCATACCCCAGTGACAGCGAGGGTTTACGCACCCCCCCCCCACACACACACTCTACACGTTTCTCTCCCCTCTACAATTCAAGATTGTTGTATTCCAGAGTTATCTCCTCATACACATTGATGCGACTCTTGCTTTTTACTTTACGGTCCAGGCAGCGGCGCGTCCACGCGGGAGACGACGTCATAGTACAAGTGGCCCAGCCACTTAACTCCATTTTTCGGACGAGATGTCAAGAATAAGTTAGGGTTATTGTTTTTAAGATGCGATTCGCTCAGTCAAATGACGGTGCCTCCCTTGTAAATTCTAAATGCTCCCCCTATGCCGTTTTCTTCTTTTCTTCTCTTTTACCCCAAATTTCCCTCGGCCGTGGCAGATATGTTGAAGACCTTCAGCAGCACGGAATGGAAAGGAGTAAATATTAGTGATAACTGGGTGGGAAGCAAGGAAGGGTGTGGCTTGTTAAGTAGTGATGCGGGGGTGTAGAGAGACAGAGGTTGTTTGCAATGTCTGAGATAGAGAGGGGGGAGACAGGGGTTTTTTGAAATGTATGAGATAGAGAGAGAGGGGGAGGAGAGGGAGAGAGTAGGGGAGCGGGTATGTATACAGAGCGAGTGATTTTGTTTAAGAAAGAATGTCGGTAAAAGCACGACAGCAGGATGAGTGAGCGTTTAGACGTACCAAGTGAAGATTGAATGTGATAAGAAGTAGGGGAGATCGTCCGTCGTTAAAACACAGCATTGACTGGTAGGAATATCATACTACTTATTGATTATTATATGAATATTTCGTATACTTAAATCACCAAGCATTGGTGATTGGAACTAAAGAGTAACAGTGTGAATATATTATAGTAAAAAGACATGGTCACGAGGCCATCTTTGTGATGATGACGTGGTCGTCATTAAATTTCATTTGTTTACAATGGAATAAAAATTTGCGATAGAGTATTAATATTAAGCCACAAACAATGTTCCCTAGAACAACAGAAACACGTTTGAGTGAGCATAAATCAACTATTGAGGGAATATATTCAAAGGGATGGAATCAGGTGGCCAAAGTAGGTGTGCGATGGTGTCCGAAAGTTGCGTAAATGAAGCACAGTTGGGAGGGGGGGGGCTGCCATTTTATAAGTTTTGGCCCCGTTGTTTAAAACAGCTTTGTGTACGGCCTCATTTAAATGCCTTTAATGCGACAGCAATATGTGATATCTTGGTTATTACAGCGATGTGTAAGGCTACTTTATAACAGCATTGTGTAAGGCAGCGGTTCTCCCAGGGGTCGCCTAAGACCATCTGAAAACACATATACTCTACAGTTATGAAGTAGAAACAAAAATAATTTTATGGCTGGGGGTCGCCACAACATGAGGGACTGTATTAAAGGGTCGCGCCATTAATAAGGTTGAGAACCGCTGGTGTAAGGCCTTTGATGCGACAGCGATATGTAAACACGCGATAAGGCTCAATAATTAAACGACATTGTTTGCCTGCTAACACAACTTTCGGTTCATGTTGACCTTAGGTACTATACCAACAGTGGTACAGTAATAACACATTGATACCGTAACGCTGGCTTTCATTTAGTCTAAGCTCTACACCCGAACTGTACAGGCGAACTTAGTGAAGAGTTTAATTGCTACTATGGGGAGCAAACGCCCGTAACAAACATGCAAACAACAACAACAAATGTTGTAGCCCCCAAAGGGCGCACCACTATACCCAACAGAGATAAAAACATTGGCGTATCCGGAAATTTGATGAACTGAAAGTTGATCGAATCTTTTTTTTATTTTACACGTTAACATTTTGCGTCAAATTTCTTTTTGAGCGCATCATTTTATTTTACTATATAGTATAGTGCGTTCAAAAAGAAATTTGACGAACATTTTAACGTGTGAACTGAAAAAAAGATTCGACCAAATTTCCGTCGATCAATTTTCCATCGACGAAATTTCTTTCAATCAATTTTCCGGTAACCAAATTTTGGAGCTGTGATCACCAAGGATTGCAAACTACAATGTCCGGAAACATATTTCCGGCTGGATTTTAACAATATAAAAAAAGAGACCCCTTATTTTTTTCACATAATTTTTCAACAAAATTTAACAGTACGATGTTAACGTCTTCGATGTAATGCACATTGATGTTACACATTGCTCATGTGTCAATAATGTTTGCACTCACACATCACTGGCAGGTATGCCATGAACGCATTTAAACTGATTTTGAGATCTCAGTCGATTTGAAACAGTCCAACTACAAAGAAATATGAAAGGTGCAAGTTTTGAGTCTGGCACAGGAGAACCAAGCCTCATTCTCCTTCCTACTGGGCCACGTGAATCTCGCGGCAGTCGAAACTTTCTGGATTCTGTGATCGCCTCACAGGACAGCCCCAAAACTCAAAAGCCCCACGGGCAGTAGTTACCCAACAAACGAAACAAACATCTTGTTGTTCTAGCCGCCACCACCATAATCTTTATCCCAGAAAACAATGTTATATCTTAGTGACATTTGGGGTGGGGGGTAACCCAGACCATCAGGGGGCTGTAACAAATGGGCTCAAGGTTGAAGAAATGCTCACGTCTTTCGAAAGACTATGATTAATTTGACATTTCGGAACACTGGGCCCCCAGCCATTAAGTCGTAAGTCTCTTCACAGCGATATCAGGATGACGCCCAAGCATTTGAGTGTGAGTGTTACGGTCAGTGTGTGTGTGTGTGTGTGCAATGGTGAGTGGTAATATGTGTTGCTATCTGGGCGAATGTGTGTTTTTTGCCGTGACTATTTGGTATGGTGGGTGGACGAGTGGGTAAGTGAGCGGGTGAGTTTCTTTTACGGCAAGTGTGTGTTACAGTACAAGTGTGTGTTATAAGATTAGTGAGTGCGTGGTATGAGGGAAACCATATGAACAGTTGGGTTACCAAACCATGTGTGTATAAAAAATAATAATCATCAATTAGAGGAGTTGAAGATCAAAGAGTGATACTGCGGCAGCAACGCAGTAGTTAATAATAATAATAATAATAACGAAAAGGCTATTGGTACACGGGTGCCAGAATTGAGAGGTTGGGATTAAAAAACGATTTAAAATATTATTGTTGGGTTTGTAAGACCAAATGAGGTATCAAATGAAAGATAATTGAATGTACTATACATTTGTATACTTAATTCTTCATTTTTACTAAAATAAACTATCACAAATGACATCCGAATAGCATTGAGCCTAATGGTACCCGGGTGCGAATGGCGGCGCTGCGTGTCCGGGTCCATTTTGACTAAGGCTATTCGGATGTCATTTGTAGTAGTTTATACCTTCATCGGATAGAAGTACCGGTATTTATATTGATCAATTACAGCACCCCATCCAACGATTTTTATATAGATTAAAATTGGTATCTGGATACATATATATGTATATATATTTGTTTAGTTATTTACTATCAGAATTCCGAACAATTTGTAAGACTCCGAATCCAAATAGTGAGCCTAGACGTTAATCACATGATGACTAAGCGAGAGCGTCCTGGAAATGAGACGATGCATCTCATTTAAGTAAGTTCAAATAGTTATGTACATAACGGAAACAAACATCAACCCTATCTAGTAAAAACAAAGGAGTCCGTTGGGAAGGCGGAAGTATTCTGAATTGCGACCCCCAAACGACAGAGAACAATGGCAATATTATGTACGGTACTCAAGTAGTTTACCCACGCGAGAAAGTTGACTTGCATTGGCATAGGAGGACCCCTTGGTGGTTAGGTGACACCCTCAATATTTCATTGATAGGTCAGCGTAGGATCCCGGGGAGAAAAAAAAACAGACTACGCAGAGCAAATAATATGTATTTTAAAAAAAATAATTTAATTAAGAGTCTTTTTGATGATTACCCTGTCTTCAGAAATGTGAATGTGCATGGAGGCTCGAGGGGGGGGGGGGAGCGACATGTGTAGTCTTGGTGACATTGACTGATACCGCCTTTAATTGTACTGCTTCTCAGATAGCCTCGTGCATAAGCCCTGAATGGGGCTATTACTATTTCATAATTTAATTATTGTAAAATAAATACACTAGTCTTCGATAAATAAGGCATCCCAGTAAATAAGATAAATTTGTTTTGGGGTGCGTGTAAAAGGTCAGACGAGCCTAGATTTATTTGTTCTAAACCAGAGGTTCCCAAACTTTTTTTGTCTCGTATACCCCTTGCCATGTTTTTCGGTTTTGGGTAGACCCCCTGCTTACCTGATATTGATATTTTGCAAATTCATTAATTTTAAATTTTGACAGGCGGTATAGTGCTACTCACTTTGAAAGATTTACATTTATAACGGTAGTGAAGTGTAGTGTGAAAAACTTTTTTAAAAACATGTTAAGTTTTATATATTTATTAATTAAATTTAAATTTAAAAATGCCAAAATAGAAGTCATGACCTGCTTACATGAGATCCACTATCCTCGACTCCCATTTTCATTTCATGGACACCCATTTTCATTTCATGGACCCCCATTTTCATTTCATGGACCCCCAATTTTTTTTCCGCTGCTATAGACCCCTTGCAAGTTTTCGTAGAACCCCTGGGGGTCGATATAGACCACTTTGGGAATCACTGTTCTAAACTATAAATAATTAGATGTTTTATACTAGATTTACGGCAAACTAAAACAGTTACCGGTATATCAGTTTAAGAGCTACATTCGTTGGATGGGATAAACCGGATTTCACATCACTCACATTTGGTGCCAGGAGATTGAATTTTTAAAAATTAAAATAAAGTTTTTGATTAACGTCATTGCGCGTACACGTTTTATCTTTTATTTGAAAGCAGGCGCCAAAACCCGTGACGTCTTACGACACCCCCCTCATCCCACTCCACAACCCACGGCCAAAAATTGAGAATTCGGTCTCCTTACAGCGATGATGACTTCTTTACAACACGCGATTCAGTGACGCCCCATACATTTCCACTTTATCATACCCTCTTGGTGAAACTTCAAGATATTCGCCCCCCCACCCCACCCCGCCACCGGGTTGCCAAGGTTATGCTCCCCCAGCCAGGAAAGGAAACCAGGAGAGCAAACAATCAAGAGGAAGGAAGGAGGGATGGAGTGAGTTAAGGAGTGAGGTAAGTAGATGCTGGCCTTGTGCGTAAAAGTTTATCAGGGGGAGGTAATCTGAGATACGACAAGAAAGAAAGCCCCTTGTCCTGGCGCCGTTTCTCACACAGCCCGTGCACACGTTAATGCGCAATCTCAAGACATGATCTTAGCCCGGCCCAGCCTCAAAATTTCACCAACCAAAATCTGCCAACTCAGTTGAAAGTAATGAAAGCCCCCCCCCCCCCCCCCCCAACCCAAATATTTATATAAAAATAATAGAGGGAAAAATAAAAATATAGACATGCGCAATAGGAGCTTTAGCCAAACAAATATATTATTTTAAATAAACACCCCTCCCCCAAATAAAAAAATAATAAGAATCCCATGTTGTTTCCCCTATTCAGCTGTTATATCATTCAAGCATAATAAGTTGTCTTCACACAAAAGTGGAATGAGAATATCGGGAAAAACAAAAATGGTTGTTAGTGTTTTTTTCCACACTGTGACAAAGGCATTGACAAGCATGTTGACTGAGTTCCAAAAAAACCAAAACAATCTAAAGCACTGTTATCTCTCTCTCTCTCGCTCTCTTTCTTTCTTTCTCTCTCTCTCTCTCTATATATATATATATATATATATATATATCTATCTATCTATCTCACGCGCACACCAAAAAACCAAAGAAGTTTATGCTTGCCACACTGAATACCGTCAATCATGGTCAATCCCAGGAATACTCCCTGGACGAAAAGGGTATATTACGCCGCCATGACTGTGTGACTGTCATCATATGAGAGGGGGTGAATAACAAGGACAGAGTAGAGATGTAGCACACAAATCCATTATTTTTGGTGTCTTGTTCATGTATAGGTGGGCTGTAAACTGATTGATTGTGGGATGGGAGGTGTGAAGGGGTCAAAACTCATAGATTCTCGCATCTAGCAGTGGAGGGGATTGTTTCTCTGACAGTATCAAGTTTCGGAGCTCCCAGAGCGATTATTATAAGCCAATGCCCATACACAGGTCATCCAAAAGTCAGAATACATCACAGTACGAGATAGACTCCTGGTAATCAAGTAGCAACAGTTCTGCAGGAACATCAACCTAAAGACGATAAGCTGGGTTTAAACTGACTTGTCTATGACATGGCACATGTCACTCAGTCACTCAAGTGAGTGAATAATGGTGTCTCTGACATATCGCTGCCATTCACTTGAGTGAATAAGGTGTTTGTGACATTACAGGTGTCATTCACTTGAGTGAATAATGTTGTCTGTGACATTTTGCTAAGCATGTGAATGGTGTGGATACCCTTTTTAAAACCGATCGATATATTGTAGCCCAGCGAATCTATCGCATAAGCATGTACATCTAAATCAGGGGGCTGCGATTAATACTCCGATGTACGCAGTATGTGATTACTACTCCGATGTACGCAGTATGTGATTACTACTCCGATGTACGCAGTATGTGATTACTACTCCGATGTACGCAGTATGTGATTACTACTCCGATGTACGCAGTATGTGATTACTACTCCGATGTACGCAGTATGTGATTACTACTCCGATGTACGCAGTATGTGATTACTACTCCGATGTACGCAGTATGTGATTACTACTCCGATGTACGCAGTATGTGATTACTACTCCGATGTACGCAGTATGTGATTACTACTCCGATGTACGCAGTATGTGATTACTACTCCGATGTACGCAGTATGTGATTACTACTCCGATGTACGCAGTATGTGATTACTACTCCGATGTACGCAGTATGTGATTACTACTGCGATGTACGCAGTATGTGATTACTACTGCGATGTACGCAGTATGTGATTACTACTCCTATGTACGGAACGTGTGGATTCAAGAGGGTGGAAGGCTTACAGGTACACGTGGTTTGAAATTAAAGAATTAAACAAATATATATATATATGTATGAAGCAAACCGCGTGGGTTATACGGACGCTGAAAATTTATTACGTCAATGACAGTGCTGCTCATCAAAGTATTCAAAGGCAATTCCTTGTTCTGATACTCAATATATATATAAAGCTTAATATATACAAACATAACTGATAAAACTGGCTTTGCGCATATATCACATGAATTATAAATGTTGGTATTAAAATTCAATACTTCCGGTCACAATTCCTCTCTCTCTCAAGCACTGGTATTTTGGAGGGGAGAGGTATAAGAGGGTGGCCTGTCGTGGCGTGAAGGACTGCGGGATTGCTTGGGTCGTATCTGTGGACTCACTCTATGAAAGCCCTTACGCGGCCCTTGAAACAAAAGCCCTACTACAGTTCTTTTATTGTTCAGCACTTAACGGACGAGGGTTTATTGTTTGCGAGGACCCGCAGCACTGTCACGATCCGACTACCAGGAACCTATTAATATGACCGCGGTACGCACTATCTGCTGTTGCACAAATATACTGTAGCAGAGATGGGGCTTTTCCGTTTCTAATTTTAGAGCAGCTTTGTCCCAATAACTCAAAATACAAGATTGATTAGAGCAGTGGTCACGTGACGCGGTGATAATGGTAGTAAAGGTAGGTACGTTTGCCCAAAAGCTGAGAGAGGGTACCAAAGTTACCCCCCCCCCAACCCCTCAGTGGCGTATGTATGTTTAAACCAAAGGAGTCAAGAGAGAATGTAAAGAATGTAACTGATGGCATCAAATAATAATTCTCAAGCCAAGTAAGTCGCAAAGGCAATTGCAATCGATGGTTCACAAATTTCTAACGAAGTGATCTATTAGACACACGCTGATCTATTTGACACACGCTGATCTATTTGATACACGCTGATCTATTCGACACAAGCTGATCTATTCGACACAAGCTGATCTATTCGACACAAGCTGATCTATTTGACACACGCTGATCTATTTGACACACACTGATGTATTTGATACACGCTGATCTATTCGACACAAGCTGATCTATCGACACAAGCTGATCTATTCGACACACGCTGATATATTTGACACACACTGATCTATGTGACACACGCTGATCTATTTGACACACGCTGATCTATTTGATACACGCTGATCTATTCGACACAAGCTGATCTATCAACACAAGCTGATCTATTCGACACACGCTGATCTATTTGACACACATTGATCTATGTGACTCACGCTGATCTGTTTGACACACGCTGATCTATTTGACACAAGCTGATCTATTTGACACACACTGATCTGTTTGGCACACACTGATCTGTTTGGCACACACTGATCTATGTGACACACACTGATCTATTTTACACACACTGATCTATGTGACACACACTGATCTATGTGACACACACTGATCTATGTGACACACACTGATCTATGTGACTCACGCTGATCTGTTTGACACAAGCTGATCTATTTGACACACACTGATCTATTTGACACACACTGATCTGTTTGGCACACACTGATCTGTTTGGCACACACTGATCTATGTGACACACACTGATCTATGTGACTCACGCTGATCTGTTTGACACAAGCTGATCTATTTGACACACACTGATCTATTTGACACACACTGATCTGTTTGGCACACACTGATCTGTTTGGCACACACTGATCTATGTGACACACACTGATCTATTTTACACACACTGATCTATTTGACACACTGATCTATGTGACACACACTGATCTATGTGACACACACTGATCTATGTGACACACACTGATCTATGTGACACACACTGATCTATTCGACACAAGCTGATCTATTCGACATACGCTGATCTATTTGACACGATATATCTGACACGTGCTGATCTACTTGACACGCGCTGATCTACTTGACACACACTAATCTATTTGACCCGATATATTTGACACACGCTGATCTATTTAACAAACGCTTATCTATTTGACACACACTGATCTATTTGACACACGCTGATCTATTTGACAGACGCTGATATATTTGACACACTGATCTATTTGACACGATATATCTGACACACGCTGATCTACTTGACACACGCCTCTAACTTTTCATGCATATGCCACTCTTTTCAAGTGATGTGATTACTTTTTATCTCTCCGAATGTCGTACCTTGTATCCTTCCATTTTGGCAATACATTGTACCTTGTACCCTTCCATTTTGTCAATACATTGTATCATGGGGGCGATTTTTACCAATTTAATGTACATGTTTGTATTTTTGAAATAAAAACTTCATTTTTCCTTAATACAATGAATGTGTGTGTCACATAGATCAGTGTGTGCCAAACAGATCAGTGTGTGCCAAACAGATCAGTGTGTGGCATGCTGTGGGGAGCCAGTCTTTCGCGGATGATACGCAACTATACAAGCATACCCATCCCTCTCTTGTAGATTCAGCTGTCGGACTTTGCAGGAGTGTATAGGTGATGTCAAGTCATGGATGGCACTCAGCAAGTTGAAACTTAACTATGACAAAACGGAAGCACTTCTTATTCATGATCACAAATCATCCTCTAACTCAGCTCTCCCCACCTCATTTCAAGTAGGTAACTCAGACATACAGTTTACATACTCAACTAGGAATCTTGGTTATATTCTGTCTAACAACATGTCTCTAGATAAACATATATCTCACATTTGTCGCTCTGCATACACTGCTATCCGTCAGATCAGCTCCATCCGCCACTACCTCACAGTTAGTGCAACAAAAACCTTAGTCTGTGCTCTTGTTCTCTCTCGTCTTGACTACTGCAACTCTCTTCTGTCAGGCTCACCAAAACACTTCTTAGAAAGATTACAAAAGGTTCAAAACTCAGCTGCTAGGCTAGTTTTAAAGGCAAAAAAACGTGATCACGTCACACCACTACTTCATTCACTTCATTGGCTCCCTGTACAAGCGCGGATTGATTATAAACTCTCTGTTCTGTGCCACAACTTTTTCTCGAATTCCTGCCCTTCATATCTAACCGAAATTCTCTCTGTCTATTCACCCCTTCGACAGCTTCGCTCCTCCGCAGACGATCGTATTCTTTCTGTCCCTAAGACTCGCACAAAAACATACGGTGAAAGATCTTTCTCTTACTGTGCCCCCAAACAATGGAATTCTCTTCCACTACACATCAGAAATATATCAACCATCACAGCCTTCAAAACTGCACTCAAAACACACCTCTTTAAACTTTACTATCCTGACTGATTCCCCCTCTGAAAGTTAAACGATGCTGCTGAGTGCGTCCATGGCTTCACATGTAAATTGTTATGGAATGGTTGGTTTTTAATTTATATTTTTTAAGTTCATTTTAATTTGCATGTACAGCGTGGTGAGCCCAGCCCTAGGCTGGGGTACCACGCTATAGAAAACTACCCATAATAATAACAATAATAAACCAAAAGCACTGTTTTAGGATTTTTATTAGTCATTTGTCATATATGTAAATGTGACTTTGTAGTTGTTTTTTATTTTATACGAAAATAAACATGACCACTGTTGACAGAGTTGTCTGACCTAAGAGAACGCTGAGTCGAGGTCGAGTATTTGTGGTAACCAAAAACCCATTTAGAAGTGACCGGCGGATAATTCCCCCCCCCCCCCTTTTGAGCGTTGTTACTCATGGAGATGAATCCCGTTTCATAACCTACCAAAATCCCCCCCCCCCCCCGGCCAAAAAAAAAAAACAACAACCTTCCCCAAACTTGGAGCCAGGTCATCTCTGAACTTGACCTAAAACGGCCCCATGTCTTGTCACGTTGTCGTTAGAGAAAGAGAGAGAAAGAAGAAGATGATGATGAAGAAGAAGAAGAAAAGAAAAAAGTGTGTGTGTGGGGGGGGGGGGGGAGGGCACCTATCACCACAAAGGACCGGGAGAAGATTTGTTTCTAGACGCGGATATGACAACACCAAGTCGGATGATGTCATCAAAACTGAAAAGTCGTAAGTTTTATTAAACGAACCCAAACTCCGTTGTTTGGACTCAAGATTATCTGGTCCAACATGTACACGGCTAATAGAAAAATTTGGAAGACCATCAACAAAGACAGGGGTCCTCCTCAACAAAGACAGGGGTCCTAATCAACAAAGAAAGCGGGTCCTCCTCAGCAAAGACAGGGGTCCTCCTCAACAAAGAAAGCAGGTCCTCCTCAACAAAGAAAGCGGGTCCTCCTCAACAAAGAAAGCGGGTCCTCCTCAGCAAAGACAGGGGTCCTCCTCAACAAAGACAGGGGTCCTCCTCAGCAAAGACAGGGGTCCTCCTCAACAAAGACAGGGGTCCTCCTCAACAAAGAAAGCGGGTCCTCCTCAACAAAGACAGGGGTCCTCCTCAACAAAGACAGGGGTCCTCCTCAACAAAGACAGGGGTCCTCCTCAACAAAGAATGCGGGTCCTCCTCAACAAAGAAAGCGGGTCCTCCTCAACAAAGAAAGCGGGTCCTCCTCAACAAAGACAGGGGTCCTACTCAACAATGACAGGGGTTCTTCCCCTGCCCCGACATTCGCCAAGTTTCTGACTTCTACAGCCCGTCAGTACCTTTTTTTTCTCTTGTTTTGTCCTCCGGGGCATGAGAAGTTGGCCGAGGTGATGAAAGGTGCAAGGATGTGACAGGGAGGGCAGGGCGAGAGAGAAAGAAAGAAATTCCGCTTTGTACAACAATGGCCTGGGCTCGACAAAGGGAACGGGTGGTCCGGCTGACCAAAAAGAACTGGTAGGGACACGGTGTGACAGGTGATATGAGCCGTGATCAACGGGGTTGGGGGTTGGGAAGGCATTTACTCAAGTAAAAAAAAACACAAAATATCGGTGTGTTTCCAGTTGGAAAGGATATAGAGCAGTGGCGGAAAATAAAACGTGACAGTCGGGGAGCATGTGTGGGGCGTGGGGGGCATGCGTGGGGAGGGGTGGGTGCAGCATTGTGGTGGCTACACCAAGGTGACGTGATATACTGATGTGTCACTAGTTTCTAATAGAGACAGAATCTGAGAATGGGAAAGTATAAAAATCAAAGATGTAATAAATATATGTTTTTGTTGTTTCTTTAGGTGTGTAAAGATAACTCTAATAACTGAGTTGTTATCTATAACATAATCTACCTTTATACAAATACTGAAGCCAGGGTTTATTTTTTAAACTTCAGGCTTCCAAGCACAAATGCTTTCTGAATACCCCGGTACCATATTATCACAAGAAAGGAAGGTGATATTTCATCGTGTCCACTAATTTGTCTATTTGAACCCATTTACCGAAGCTAAAAATATTTTATTTTTAATGTCATGTTGTGATGGGTAAATGCAATTTGATTTCCCCAAGACATCCCAGGCCGGCTGCAGGGAATCCACTGTGCTAATAAATGACATCCCTGGCCGGCTGCAGGGAATCCACTGTGCTAATAAATGACGTCCCAGGCCGGCTGCAGGGAATCCACTGTGCTAATAAATGACGTCCCAGGCCAGCAGCAGGGAATCCACTGTGCTAATAAATGACGTCCCAGGCTGGCTGCAGGGAATCCACTGTGCTAATAGCTGACGTCTCCGCGAACATTGACAAACCGACAAACAACCAAAACATGTGGCCAGGAAGTGGACTTAAAATGTTTAAACAGAATAGGGACCCGTGAGACTGCGTGGAGCCTTCTTCTTCTTTTTTTTTTTTTTCCTCTTTAGAGTAAGTCGAAGCAATGGAAGAACAAATTTGGACCTCGGACAAATATTTAAGTATTAAATTTTAAAGGCTATCAATGGTCCAGTGTGCTCATCTTGTCATCCATCCATGGTCCAGTGTGCTTATCTTGTCATGCATCCATGGTCCAGTGTGCTCATCTTGTCATCCATCCATGGTCCAGTGTGCTTATCTTGTCATGCATCCATGGTCCAGTGTGCTCATCTTGTCATCCATCCATGGTCCAGTGTGCTTATCTTGTCATCCATCCATGGTCCAGTGTGCTCATCTTGTCATCCATCCATGGTCCAGTGTTTTCTCATCCTTTTCAGTGTTAGCAGTAGTTAACAATCTAGTAGTTAACAATCTAGTAGTTAACAATCTAGTAGTTAACAATCTAGTAGTTAACAATCTAGTAGTTAACAATCTAGTAGTTAACAATCTAGTAGTTAACAATCTAGTAGTTAACAATCTAAGGCCTTAATCTTAAACATATCAGGGTCGAATAAATTACCCTAAAGTTATATTTGAAACGAAACATTCCATTTTCACAGTAGCAAATAATACTTTTTTTTTTAAACTTAAAAACATAAATTGACAAGAATATAATACCAACCTGCCAATCACTAGGTCAACCAAAACAAACTAGTATATGATACCAACCTGCCAATCACTAGGCCAACCAAATCAAACTAGTATATGATACCAACCTGCCAATCACTAGGCCAACCAAAACAAACTAGTATATGATACCAACCTGCCAATCACTAGGCCAACCAAAACAAACTAGTATATGATACCAACCTGCCAATCACTAGGCCAACCAAAACATGCCAATCACTAAGCCAACCAAAACAAACTAGTATATGATACCAACCTGCCAATCACTAGGCCAACCAAAACATGCCAATCACTAGGCCAACCAAAACAAACTAGTATATGATACCAACCTGCCAATCACTAGGCCAACCAAAACAAACTAGTATATGATACCAACCTGCCAATCACTAGGCCAACCAAAACATGCCAATCACTAAGCCAACCAAAACAAACTAACTGCTAATTGGGTTAAATTAAGCTATCAAGATGTGCAACTCTATCATCACTATCACGTAATAAAATAAAAACACTATCAGTTTGTGGGGCAATGAAAAGTAGTGAGAGTAACCCTTTTTTTTTTTTAAATATAACGCCGACACAGAAATCATGTTGTATTTATTTATGGGGTGGGGGTGGTATGCATAAAATAATATCAATCTTCATCCAAAAGTCTCCAGAGCTAAGATATTACAGCCATACCCGTAGCTGTCAGTGTCAGCTACAGTCCACTTTGTTTACAACCCTAGTCAGCACGGCCATGATAATGGTTCAGGGAGAAGTCGTTGAAGTTTTTTCTCTGCTGCTCTAATTTATCAGATCTACCAGACGCAGTGTTTATTCCCACACTTAAAAAAAAAGAATATTGTTTTTTTTAATCAACCAATAGTAATAGCTTTTTTTTTACTATTGATTGATTTAGTATTAGTATATGACCGAGCTGAAATTGTGGATTGGCGTGTCGTCATAATTTTATCAATTAATTTGTTTCGAATTTTTACAACATTTTAAAACATCAATAAAATGAGGATATACAAAATTTTAAAGAGATAAAAAGCTCGCTTTGATGCTAGCATGTGAAAAAAAATTCTCTTCTCGGGCATTATGTGAAACAGTAATATGAGCATCCCTGTAACTGTAAATGTTATTTAAAGATACGCCATTTCTATTACCCGTCCCCAAATTCCTCTAGCCTCTAGTAATACGCCCATGGCTTTGAGGGGCATTGAAAAGGATAAAAAAATCATTTAAGAAACATTTAAAGACTTTTTTTGTTTAAATAGACTTAAGAAAACCAGAGCGCAGTGAGCATGCTAAAGTAGCATGGCAGCCAGCGCTATAGAAGTATCCAATCAATCAATCAATGGCTTGCTAAATTACAAAAGTGCAACAACAATTACAGAAGCAGTGTTTGCGGTTTACGTATAACAATTATAGTCAAATCAGTCAGACAAGCAGAGACATTTAAAAAATCCTCAGGTGTTTCTGAACAAGACAGAAGACGTTGCTTAACATGTCGTTGATGATGATGTAAGTGTTTCTGAACAAGACAGAGGACGTTGATTAACATGTCGTTGATGATGATGTAAGGGTTTCTGAACAAGACAGAGGACGTTGATTAACATGTCGTTGATGATGATGTAAGTGTTTCTGAACAAGACAGAGGACGTTGCTTAACGTGTCGTTGATGATGATGTAAGTGTTATTGAACAAGACAGAGGACGTTGATTAACATGTCGTTGATGATGATGTAAGGGTTTCTGAACAAGACAGAGGACGTTGATTAACATGTCGTTGATGATGATGTAAGTGTTTCTGAACAAGACAGAGGACGTTGCTTAACGTGTCGTTGATGATGATGTAATTCTGAACAAGACAGAAGACGCTGCTTAACATGTCGTTGATGATGATGTAAGTGTTTCTGAACAAGACAGAGGGCGTTGCTTAACACGTCGTTGATGATGATGTAAGGGTTTCTGAACAAGACAGAGGACGTTGCTTAACATGTCGTTGATGATGATGTAAGTGTTATTGAACAAGACAGAGGACGTTGCTTAACGTGTCGTTGATGATGATGTAAGTGTTTCTGAACAAGACAGAGGACGTTGCTTAACATGTCGCTGATGATGATGTAAGTGTTATTGAACAAGACAGAGGACGTTGCTTAACGTGTCGTTGATGATAATGTGTTTCTGAACAAGACAGAGGACGTTGCTTAACATGTCGTTGATGATGATGTAAGTGTTTCTGAACAAGACAGAGGACGTTGCTTAACGTGTCGTTGATGATGATGTAAGTGTTTCTGAACAAGACAGAGGACGTTGCTTAACGTGTCGTTGATGATGATGTAAGTGTTTCTGAACAAGACAGAGGACGTTGCTTAACGTGTCGTTGATGATGATGTGTTTCTGAACAAGACAGAAGACGTTGCTTAACGCGTCGTTAATGATGATGTAAAGTTACTCTACTACAATCTACATCAAAACATACTGTATATTTACATGAGTAATATTGTTGACATCTCTTCTTTTGGGCCGTGCCTACCACTACACGTAAAGTCAACAATTATCAGTTGTGTTGTTGTTTTTTCTCCCAGTTAGCCTCACACTCACAAAAGATTAGATTGGCACAGGGAAACAAGTGGACACTTCAACCGAAATTGAGACGAGACAGATTGCAGTGACGTAACTACCATTCAGACAAGTCAATGAGTCCGTCCCCCCAGCCGTGTGAGGTGAAAGGCCCCATCGAAACAATGATAAAATAAAACAAAATGTCACCAAAAATGCTTCAAAATACATTACATATTATTTATTTTATTTTATTAATTATTTATTATTACTTTACTATTTTTAAAATATATTTTTAAAACTAATTTTTAAATATTGGGGGGGGGGGGGGTTTGCGGTTGGAAAGCATCGCTACTGGTTTGTAAGAGGTATAGCAAAGCCCACAGAGGTCACGAGTCATCAAATGATGTTTCAGGGGGGGAAAGGTTCAGAATTAATTGGATTATAACGGTTGTTGGGAGGGATGGCCAAGTCGCCACTACAATCGTATGGAGTCATCATTTCCATATCAACCAGACGGCCAGTGCCGGCTTACGGTTGAAGGGGAGATATGGGGGACACGGCGACAAGGGACTGGGGAGGGGGCGTCTACATCGAAAGGGGGCCACACTTTTATTTTTAAAAATAAAGTGTTTTCTTTTTTTTTAAAGTTATTTAATTTCGTCTCGTAACGTGGAAGGTCACATCCATCATTGAATACCACCATTGTGTTAACTATTTCAGTTGATACAAACGTCACCACATTGACCACACAACAGTCAGGCCCTTCAGCACTTGAAGCACAAAGCAGTTTGGCTATACACAGATGTTGGCTGATTGGGAGGGGGTGGCCCTTCACAATTTTATGTTGGTATTGTATCAACATTTACCGCAAACCATACATTGCATACAACAAAAATCACCAAGTTTACACAGCCGCACGTGCAAGCTTTTGTCCGCAGGGGGGGGGGATAACTCTTAATAAAATAGCGATTTCTATTTACCCGTCACATCATAGACAATTTCTGAAAATTTGATTACCTCGCCATGTGGTGTATCGGCGCCACGCGTCACAGTCTGGCTTCGAGGCTTCATTTTTGTCCTTCATATTCTTAACCTAATTCTTGTAAATAATATAAATGTTTGTTTTTGTTTGGTAAATGTATTAATTTAATCTTAAACTCTTTTAAATTTAAATTATACTGCCAAATTTAAGTAATGTGGGAAAATGATACACACTGTGGTTAACAACAAAAACACCGTTTCCATGATTTTGACGGGTTTTTCTACTTCACATATATAGACAATATGTTATTAGAAATTTCCACCTCGAGTTGTCATAAATTCGTTTCTAGTAAAAAGCTCCGTTCTTCGAATGGTATTGGGCCTACGTTATCATTGTCTCTTCTCGTGAAAATGAAACCAATTATTTTTTTTTACTTACACATCGGTATTATAATAACATCAGTGGGCTGTGTGCTTAAACTTAAACGGAAATAGTTAAATTGTTCAACACATTTTAATTTTAAAACATCAAGACTCTTCTTATATCACGTCACGTCGGACCTCTCGCAATTACACCGTGTTTCTTCATCCAATCACGTCGTGGTGTTCTCATGTCTTATGGCAGTTATGGTCTCTAAAACGACGACCAATCGAATCTATTGTATATGTATAGTATAGATCTTCAGTGAAGCTTGTACCCCTCCCCCCGCCCCCAACATAAAAAATAAATAATAACTTAATAAGACACAAAAATAATAATTGATAAGCCGTGAGTTTTAGCCGCCCCGACCTCGGCGCCCTGATTTCCTTACACGACTTATCGGCATGCTATAAACGACAGTGTCACGTCGTCGAGACAAGCAATAAAGGCGCAATAAACGGGTCGTGCACAAGGACAGCACTGTGTTCCAATACACAAGTGTAGAATAAGCACGAAACTACTGTAGCTCAGCCTGGCGAATGTCGACAACAGATCCCCCCATATATTTAGGCCCGGGGCGCTCCAACTCGTGCGCTCCCCATATATTGTTATAAGACACACAGGTTATAGTAATGAGGTCTAGGTGTTTGGGGATCTCACATTAACCGTTGTGCGCCCGTTTACATTGTGTTAGGTTTGAGTTCGAGACCGCTGCTGATTCGTATTCTATAATAAACTGTATCACGTCCCCCTTCGCCATTTACCATCCGTGTTAACCCGTCGCTGAATGGCCCACACCCTCTCATCCCCTCCCCCCCCCACTGCGCGGCTTGACAGGCACGTACGTACCAACTCTTACACGCGTATTATATTTTAACCCACGCAGCTTTTCTTATTAACAACGGAAGGATTAGAAGGGAAGGGGGATGTCCCAACGTAGAAGATATCCTAGTAGTTGGTTTAAGATATGTTTTGCTCTGCACTCTCTTCTCTCTCTCTCTCCCCCCCCCCCCTCCTTTTCATTGCCCCGGAATCGCGGGGGCGAGAACTCCGTGTGAGATACAGTAGCCGAGATCACTCGTCCCCAGCGTGACCAGATAGCAAGTGACAGTGACTGTCAGGGGACGATAAAACAGGGTTGTTCACGTGGCAACGCCTGGGGCCTAAGACTGTTGGATATACTTTAAGTATATTTAATTTAAAATTCCAGATAGTCGTTCAAAGCCACCCCACCCCCAGTGATCAACTCCACAAGAGACCCGTGACGAATATCGGTACAAACGATACTTGAGTTAATCACCCCAAAAACCCTTCATCATTTAAAAGATTAATTAAGGTAGTTCATAATTTAATGAAGACCTCGTCTTACACCCCTCCCTCCCCCTAACCCATGGGTCCTCGATTTTTTTCTTACTAGATCCTCTTTATATGTAATAGTACACACCCTGCCCCCAATTTCATGTAAATTTTGTCCCGGAATCTAATTGATGACTGTGGTGTGTATAACCTGCATTTCCGTTTAGTCCACTTTCTTTTCATCGAAAAATGTTTTCTTACATAAACATGTAGCAGTGTTGTAAATTTCTATCTAGCAAGTAGCTGCTTATCACAGACTGTCGGGGGAGTTCCACCTCGGTGATCAGGAGGCCGTCTGCCCGTCCGCTGTGACTTAGGGATTCCCGAACTGGTGATCGCGGTTTCTTTCGTCTTTAGTAAGATCGCCAGACGGCGGCCTAAATGTTTCGCAATCTATTTAGTAAAGGACTTTCTAAACTTGGCTCAATCATACTCAATGCTACTGGTTATCTCCAATACCATTGTTCCCACTGGACAGACATTGATATTGTCAAGTTTCATAATAAAATGCTAATTTATCAACATATGGTTTCCGATTTAGCTAAATTGGGAAACAAGGGCATGCGTATGTGTGTCTGGGGGAGGGGGGGCGTCTAAGACATACCTCTATTTAGCAGCCATTGCATGCTGTTAGTAGTGTTAGGAGAATATCACCAAGAATAAACAAAAAAAATCAAAGTTTAAAAAATCAAGCAAGGGCTGTGAAGATTAAAAGTTTTCACCATACAATGGTATCCTAACAAATAGCATCATCGTCCCCGTGTCAAGTGTCTATTTAGTTTTACTGTTAGGTGTGAATTCAAGGCGCCGGCAATATTCACCCCCCTCACCCAATAGAACAACCATTAAGGGCCCAAACTGGTAGACATACAAGCCATCAATTCAACTTCAACAGCTTCTAACGAAATGTATCAAGTAAAATAACCTTCGTCCCAATGGTCACTATTAGTGTGACGGCCATAGGTAGGACGGAATATCAAACTATTCAAACATAAATATTTGTTTTTCTTCTCCTTCTAAAAGCACAGTGGTGGAGGAAAAAAAATGTAAGCACATATTTTAAATAAATGAAAAAGTACATTAAAAAATAAAGATTACCATGACCACCCCATCCACCTTTTGCATAGCGATCAGCGCCGCGGTGGCCACGTCATCTGTACCAACATTACCGTCCAATTTACTGTCCAACACACCCAAGACCCCGTACACCCTATTCAGCGGCGAAACCAGAATACTTTGATTGATCGTGGTTGGTCAACGGGAAAAGTCAAGTTCAAAGTTCATAATTTGTATAGACTTATTTAAACCTGAGATCATTTCCATAGCGGAAACTTTTTTAACAACATTTTTTAAATTTATTAATGACATGGATGTCAACATTCCCCCACCCGGAATCCGCCACTGCTGGAAACCACAACATATAAAAACATAAATGGCGGTGGGGTTTCATATGCATCCCCATTCCCCAGATACTGTATCATCCCCATTCCCCAGATATTGTATCATCCCCATTCCCCAGATATTGTATCATCCCCATTCCCTAGATACTGTATCATCCCCATTCCCTTGATACTGTATCATCCCCATTCCCTTGATACTGTATCATCCCCATTCCCTTGATACTGTATCATCCCCATTCCCTTGATACTGTATCATCCCCATTCCCTTGATACTGTATCATCCCCATTCCCTTGATACTGTATCTATTTTCAAGTTGTTAGATTTGTGTGCGTGTACATTGTTTTTTAAAGGTGGGGGGAGGGGGGATGGGAGAGTTCCCAAAGATTTCCAACTCTGCTCGTTATCAGACCACTATCGCGGCAGCCACGGCGTGTGTACATTGAATTCAAGCTAACACCACCGTGATATACTATCTCTACTTTTTTGAATGCAGTCGCGGAGACCGGGATAAAGACTTTATTATGCCCGTATTAATATCAACCGCGGGGGCTCAGTTTATGTGGTGCAAGGCTATTAGATGAGCTACCCGTCTGCGCCCCACCCCCCAACAACCTTTCTTAGAGCCAGGTGTAAAGTATTCATGAACACAATTCCATGTAAATGTAAGGAATATAAGTTTGGGGAGAACAGTCAAATATACGCTGGTCAAGAGAGCTGCACCATTACCGAGTGTGGGGGTTATGCATAGATCAACACAAACCTTAATAACATGTTTTTGTTGCAAACATTCCTGTCTTTTGTATTGAGCGGGCCGCGCGGAGCCCACACCCAATTTCTCTAGAAACGTCCCAACACTTACGAGAGATATTCGATTTTTTTTTTTAAACAACGTGAAATGTAGTTAATTATTAGTGCCGCATCGGTTTATTTTTGGGCAGGTTCTTTGAACAAAATGTATCGGGCATATTGCAAAAGGGGGGGGGGGTTAAACTATATGTAAGATAGTGCATAGCCATTTGCATAAACCGTAGGCGGCGACGACGCCACCTTGACACCATATTTGCCAGACCAGCAGTAAGAACTTTAGTTAATAAGCCCTATCCCTGCGCAATAACATCAGTTCAATAAACCACATCTCTGTGCAATAACTGTAGTTTCATAGATCTTATCCATGAGCAATAACTTTAGTTTAATAAGCCACATCCAAAGGGATGGGGGGCATTCGGAAGAGGACTTGGAATCAATTAAACCCGAATTTAAAAGGGGAACCACCCCCCACCCCCACGACTCTGTCGTCAGTCACTCCGTGTGGTCGGTCTGCTACTACGGGGCAAAACAAATACAACGAGCAACATGAAAACACCTTACTGCTGGGGAATGGGGGCGAGATAACAGCAGATAGTCAAGCAGGCAAACAGGACAAGCTGTACAGGAGCTTATCACAGACACGGTACACCAGGGATTCCGGGGCTGGGCTTTACAGAACACCGCATGAAGATTTATCCCACTCACACCAAGCGGCTTATATGAGGACGATTGAGCTACTACAGCAAACGCTGGTTTTAAAATGGTACAGCACTTGACTTTTTTCTATTTTCTTTTAAATGTGCATCACAATTTTCTAATTTTATTCTTCAGAGACTGAGACGCGGATAAGCCTTAGGGGAGGCAGATGTCCCCGGGCGCCAAAATGGTTTGTGATATTTTGATGAACATAATTTATTGTGTCAATGGTTTTTTTAAAGTGTGTGTGGGGAGGCGTAAACATTAATTTTATCCATAGGCACCACACACTCCAGCTACGCCTCTGGCGTTAAGGTAATGACGACGAAGTATAGATTATGATAACAACATTTTTTTGCTGGCATCCGTCCGTCACAATGTGACGATGGTATGGAATTCGCAGGACGAAATCCACAAGGCCTGGGATTATTCTTATAGGATTATTAGCTGGTTCCCAACAGCAAATAGCCTCTCTCCGCGCCGCTGGATGACCCCAAGGGAACATCATGTGGATGATACAGCTTGGCACCAGTGGCGTCGCAGGAGTTGCCGGAATGTTTCATTGTATCAATGTTATCCGCCTATCGGGACTCCATCTCCGGGGTTTGAATTCAGAGTTTGCCTTCTCTTAGATGAGTTGCCGTCCAAGGTTAACGAGTCCCATCCACCCGGGGTGCTGGTGGTGTTTTTGCTTGACTGGGCTTTGGCGGGGATTGAACTCCTGACCATCAGTTTAGACCACTCGGCCACCCAGCAATTCACCATGTCCACATACTGTGCATGTTTTACAATGACAATGCATTGAGTTTGTAGAAGGTTAATGTTAAGTAGGCTAAGGATTTTACTACATATAGTCTATTATCTGGACCTTCTGGTGTATACGATCCAAAAGCCACCGAGGGCGAGAGATATTTGTTTGACTAACGTCATACCTGATGCAGGGTTGTGCTCGGGTCAGTTAGAGCTCCACCAATTATAACGATTTCTGAATGTTAGGTTAGCGGGACCTTGAGGACATGCTTGACAGCTCCTCATGAATGCGACACACGGGTTTGATTCCCGCGCCTCACAAACATCCTCCAAGCCCCGCATATACCAGTGGGCCTCACACACATCATCCAAGCCCCGCATATACCAGTGGGCCTCACACACATCCCCCAAGCCCCGCATATACCAGTGGGCCTCACACACATCCCCCAAGCCCCGCATATACCAGTGGGCCTCACACACATCCCCCAAGCCCCGCATATACCAGTGGGCCTCACACACATCCCCCAAGCCCCGCATATACCAGTGGGCCTCACACACATCCTCCAAGCCCCGCATATACCAGTGGCTATGATTAACAAGCGGTTGTTCTATTTTAATGCTCATCGACTTACACAAACAACATGTGGCCCCTGTCTTAACTTCCGCAGAGCTCACATTTGTGTAGGTCGATGTTAAAGAGGTTCACCAATAGTAGTATAGGTTGGAACACAAAGCTCTGTCATTATCGTGAGCTATATGTTGGAACACAAAGCTCTGTCATTATCGTGATATCCCAGTGTTATTTTTAAAACGTGCAGCACCCACAAGAACCAACCTGTTGTAACGCTGACCAGTAACCAAACTTTAAGTTTTTAAAAATGTGTAAGCACCTGTATTGAGGTAGACAGGGTTTTGAATGATTTCACAGTATAATGTAGGCTAATAGTTTTTTGGCAATATGTAAGAAGCAATAAGACTATCTGTAAAGAAAACTACTCATAGTTTGGTCGGGTGGTGTCATAACAGGTGGGAAGCAGACAGCAGACTTTCACCAAGGAGATAACCAAGAAGACAAACCAGTGACAGAAGCCAGGGATGGAACCAGAAGAAACTTGACTAAAGATAAACCTAGACTGGGGCATCTGGCTCAATTTTTCTATCAAGTCTGTATTTAAGAATATACTTGTGACTTGTGTAAAATTTAAACGAACTGTCTTGTCTTTTGTATAGTTCACTTAAAAAACAACAATCTGATTATAATCACACTTGAAAATAAATGTCTGATTATAAGCAATGTGTTTTTTTTTAATAATTTTTTTTCCCCCAACAATCTTAAAGATGCACACGGAGAGGGAAGAGATATATTCTTCAAATATGTGAGGAGAGTGATAAGCATTTTTGGTTTGGAATAAGATGAGTAGGTCAACACAGAATCATCCTTTTCTACAGGGCCGACCCGAACAATTGCGGGGCCCTATGCGAAACGGATTTCTGGGTAATAAGTGAAAATTAAGATTTTGTATTAGAAAATAAATTCGGGTCGGGGCCTATGAAAGTGCGGGGCCCATTGCGGCCGCATAGGTTGCAGTGGCCTAAGGCCGGCCCTGATTTTCTATATATATTCCATCCAAGTGGCTCAAAATTTTGAATAAATAATTTTCAAAAGATGCAATACTTGTCAATAATTGGTCATATTTACATGCAAGTTTTTAAATGACAAATATTACACAACAGGTGAAGCAAATAATGATATAGGAGTCACCCAAACTTTACTTAATAATTCTTAATGGAGATTTTAATCAGCCATATCAATATAACTTTTCTTCAAAACATCATCCCAGTGTACTTACCAACAAAATAATTAAAGCTATCCACTGCAGCCTGCGGTTAATACTAATGGTATCCATGTTGTCCTAGGGGCAAGGTGCACAGTTTTCAATTTGTGTCAATCTCACATTATGGAGCACATCAATGCCGGGCCAATCCAATATAATCCACAGTGAACACTTAACCAGAAACAGATCCTCAACACTTTTTAAATTTACGAAATAGCATAAAACCTAACTGTTCTTTTCCTTTCAAGTCAAAAACAACCTAAATGCCTGATTTATAGCGACATTGTTGGTGTTATTTTTTGTGGTTTCTCTTTATGCTGAGCCAAAACTCCTTGTAGATGACTCTTGTTGTCAGTTCTCAAGCCAACTAAAAACCAACCTTATGAGGCCACTATTTGAATCTCTTTCACAAAAGTGGCACAGCATACAGAATAAAGTCACACTATTTTCTTAGGACTAGATGAAAATAGGTTTTCTTTAGCCTCATTGGCATTAATGTTTTACTATCAACTCTCTCAATGAAAAGAGGAATCTATATAAAGAAAATATAATCGAGACATTATAAGACAAGGATTTGCTTGTGCAAAAATAATTAATAGAAATATAATTAAGAGAAAATGAGAAATTAAATTATTTCATGTGAGTCGTTACTAACAGAAGAAATTATATACCATTTTCTCATAGAAATGTTTACAGGGATATAGGTTATTTCAATAAATAATTAAATACATCTAAATGTTAATTTAGTTTCAATATCTAAAAGACTTAAGCCAGATGAAAAAAACATAATATCAAAACGAAAAGCCCCTCAGAATCAATAAATAAAAGTGTTACATACCCAACAACTAGATGGATAGTTAACATACAACGCCTATGCCCAACAACTAGATGGATAGTTAACATACAACGCCTATGCCCAACAATTAGGTGGATAGTTAACATACAACTCCTATGATTTTCTTACAGGATATGAATTGCTTTGAACCCCCATTGTACACTATTATATCCTGTTTCAAACACATTATTATGGATACAGAAGTAAAATGTACTGTTTTGGAGAGCTCTTATAGTTTGATACAGTTCACAACCAAGACCTATAAAATGATATTTTATTTCCTTCCTCAACTGTTCTTGGTAAGCAATGATACTACAATATATGGCACAATAAACAGAGGAGGCGTAGTATATGGTACCTGTATTATTTAATAAATACTTAAACTAATTGTATTATTTTGTCATGACACAAATTTTCAAAATATGTTCACACTACACATATGCCCCCACCAAAAATAAATCCACAAGTTAGGAATTCTAACCGCTTAACTTTGGCAAAAATATTCATACAAATCATGGTCAGATAATATCTGAATGTTCCAAGCTTTTAAAATGAGCAGATGTTATATTAACTTAAGGTCATATCACATGTGGTTGTATATGATGATTTTAGAAATAAAAAAAACAATAGCGACTTCCTTCCATGGCAGGAAATAAGTTCTCAAAGACACTAGACATGACCTCAGCCAGTCAAATGATGACAGTTTATTTAATGCACATTTATATATATTTTAAAAACACTTGCCAACTTATTGTTTTATATATGAATATTTTAAATTTCAACTTGTGATTATTTTGCGTTAAAGGCGGCGTTAAAGGCAATGTAATTAAATATTAAGAGAAATCCTATTCTTCTACTTCTACACATGGTTTTTCATCGGTGCAACAAACTACTTTCTGGTCATAATAAATGTCACCAAGTGGTAATTATCAAAATTAATTTATAAAAAAATTATTATAATATTGACCAAAAAAGCAGTTGAAAATGTTATTTGTTTAAAACAACCCAAATCAAATAATAATTGAATGACTTCATGGAAAATATTTCAGATTACTTAATCTCAATCCTAAAAACTTCATTTATCACCAAGAATACAGGTCTTCATATCTTCACATAGGCCAGGTATATTTATTATAAGAGATCTAAATTTTAAAATCACACTAGTACTAGTAACCGCAAAAGGTATTTATAATAGGCCTACCTATAAAAATATCAGCTTATAATTATAAAATTTACAATGAAAAACAAATTTCTCCCTCCATTAATTTTTTTACAGCTTTTAAAAGTATTTTCTTAGCAAATTAATTAAGACTGCCAAATTACAGCTGGGCGATTTAGAATTAAATTAATTTAAAACTTTAAAAAAAAAGATGTATTGTGACCAAGACCCATAGTTATACATACAGTCTCTAGACTTCTGAAATGATGTGTAGGCCTATATAATAATATATTATATTATAATTATATAAATACTATTCTAGTTATTTGTATGATTATAATTATGATGAATAATGAATGAATCATAATCATTGTCAAACTTTAAGTTACGTCTAAGTCTCTATGTCTACTCTATCAAACTAAATAACTAAAATTTAAAGAAAACAACTCTTTTTAGTTAATAATTGGGCCTACTTGACTTTAATTACTTTAAAAGTCTTGGTTTAAATTAATTAAGTCTAAGTCCTATGTGAATGTGAAGTGGCCTACTTAATAATTAATAACTTCAATTTTAAATGTTCCACTAATTTCACCAATTAATGTGTCATTTGAACAAATTAAATTACACATCCTAGACTTAAGTGACAAACGCACAGATAAAATTTCTCCGGTAAATATTGTAAGAAAGGCCAGCTTGTCAACTTTAAAAGAAAAACACTATTTTTTAGCATAAGTCTTGCAGCAGCAAATAAGAAGAGAAAAGTAAAAAGGTCAAGGCCAAAAACTCACCGAATTCATTCGAAAAACTATTCTTAAGTATTAATATTATGCTCTAAATATATACTTATTATAATATAAGGCATACTTATAATAAATTTTATCTTGATTTATAAAATAAATAAGTATACCTGACTTATTCTAATAGATCCTATACATAAAATTGGAAATAAAAAAAATTCTTAGGCAAAAACATTAGCACACAGGTGAAATTATAATGTTCGCTGTCAGCCATCACAGGCCAACCTGGCGGAAATGTACTGTTTATTTTTATTTTTGGAAAATAGAAACAAATATTGGATAGGATACGAAATTTATTTTTAATTGTTGAGAACTATTTCGTAAATTAAAAATTTTTAAGCAATTTAAAACTCGACTCCTTTTAACTTTGTAAAAAAGATAGTATTAAATTGAAACTTATAACTTGCTTTTTATTGACGCTTTGAAAATTTTTTTTTTTGCTTCCTAAATTTCTCAAAATATAACTGTTAGAAAATAATCAAAATTATTGTTAACTCATCTTATTCCACAGAGCATGAAGTATGAAGCTCGCTAAGCTTCGTGACATATTTTTTTCACTCACTACTATTAATATAAAACAAGTGGAGTTGGCTCAGTTGGGGAAGGTTGGGTATTTGAAGAGAAAGCAGGACACACCAGAAGCAAAATAGATATAAGAGATGTCTTGTGTTTGCACTGTTTTAACTGTAAAATGTTGTATTGGTTAATATATGTATTTATTTATGTGCCGAAAATGAATATGTTCAATGTTATAACAAATACATTCCCATTTATTTGAAGCAGTAAAAGTCCCTTAAAAGAAGCTTACTTTAATTGTTACAGTAAAATTTCATCTGGCCACTGTTTTTTTAAAGTGTTAAAACGATTATTATATTACGATTGCCACCTCCTCCAACCTTTTGTCCCCTCGCTAACACAAAAGTGACGATAGTTACTCTACACATTTTCAATATGATTTTGTACCGGTTATAGTATTTTACCATTTATATTTATTTCTAAAAATAATAAACTCGAAGGGAAAATACTATAAAATAATTTGTAAGATGTTAGAATTTTTTGTGTTACCTCCCCCAGAGATATAATGGGAAAAAAAGGGGAGTGATAATTATTACAAATACTGCTTAAAAATTGGGAATGGCCCAAATCATGGACCCAATCGCTCATCATCACCCTCCCCAAGCAAGGTAACCTACAGCTATGCCAAAACTATCGCACCATTAGCCTAATAAGCCACCCAAGCAAGGTAACCTACAGCTATGCCAAAACTATCGCACCATTAGCCTAATAAGCCACCCAAGCAAGATCATGCTGAAGGTCATACTGAACTATATGCCGACAGAATCATTGCGGGCTTGAGGCAAGGAAGTGGCACTACTGAGCAGATCCTAAACCTCAGAATACTATGTGAGAAATATGCTCAACACCAACAAAACCTATACCACGTCTTTGTGGATTTCAAGAAGGCATTCGACAGGGTCTGGCATGCTGCTTTATGGGCCACCATGAGGTACTACAACATCAACACAAACCTAACCAGAATGATAAGCAGCCTCTATGATAAGGCCACAAGTGCAGTCTTTTTCAACAATAACATCGGAGAATGGTTCAAGACCACGGTTGGAGTACGACAAGGCTGATTGCTCTCCCCCACCCTGTTCAACATCTTCTTAGAGAGAATTATGTCAGATGCACTGGAAACGCATGTAGGGACAGTCAGCATTGGTGGCAGAACAATCACCAACCTACGATTTGCGGATGACATAGACGGACTGGCTGGAAGCGAAGAAGAGCTAGCCTACCTAATAAAAAATCTCGACAAGACTTTATCGTCCATGCAAATCAGTGCAGAAAAGACAAAAATGATGACGAATAGCACCACTGGCATCACCACTGAAATTAAGGTCGGTGAGGAAAGATTAGAGACAGTTGGCAGCTTCAAGTACTTTGGAGCAATAGTTTCGGCAGAAGGCCCCAAGCCCGAATTGATGGCCAGGATTGATCAGACCACAACAGCACTAAAGAGGCTCAAGAAAATATGGAACGACAAAAATATAGCCCCCAGCACCAAAATCAGGCTGATGCGCTCATTAATCATCTCCATTTTCTTATATGGACGTGAGTCCTGGACATCAACAGCAGAACTTGAAAGGAAAATAATGACGATGGAGATGAGATGCTTCAGAGGCATTCTTGGCATCTGCTATAGAGACCATATCACCAATGAACAAGTGAAAGAAATGATTCGTCAAGCAACAGGGCAGTGCGATGACCTCCTGGTGTCTGTAAAAAAGCGCAAACTTGAGTGGTATGGCCACGTGACCAGAAAAAAAGGGCTCGCCAAAGAAATCTTGCAGGGCACTACTAGAGGAGGAAGAAGAAGAGGAAGACAGAGAAAAAGATGGGAAGATAACATCAAAGAATGGACGGGATTAAAACTAGGCGATGGGCAGAAGATGGAGAGGAATGGAGAAGAATAGTTTGTATGTCATCAGTGGCGCCCCAACGGTCGAAGGACTACGGGACATGATGATGATGAAAAGGGGTCTGATACGTTGCAGGTGTGATCGTTTGTCAAAGATTTCTTTATAATGATAGTTGTTTAATATGTACTAATGTGATTTGAAAAATGTGGAGATCTCTTTGCTTCTTTAATTCACTTAAAAACAATATCAATAACGTTCTGGAAAATAGATTGCTATGTGGGTCCATTCTAAGGCCAACATTTAATTTCATGATATGGTGTAAAACAGTGGTACTCAAAGTGTGAGCTGTGGCAGCTTGTAGAGACGTTATGTCCTCACAAGGGCTCTACAAAATATTCATAATCTTATTTCCCGTTTCAATTGTGATATGACATCTAGCAGACTAGTTACAAAATAGTAATTTACTTAGTAACAACTGTTAGCGTAAGCCTCTACAAATGTTTACCTTATTATGATAAATCAATTTTAAATGATTTTTACCAAACCATTTCATTTTCATGCAAAAAAAACAAAAAAACAAAGAGGCAGATTTTAACATTCATCAGATTCACAAAATGTTGATGGTCTCATTAAGATAACCAAAGTCACATCTGTATTAATTTATTTTAAAATTGAGACTTGTCATTTTCAGTACAAATTTTAAAAATTCAGATAATTTATTAAAAATATAAAAGTAACAAACATCAAAAATAAATAAACGCAAATAGCTGTGCACAATTACACTTTTTGTTTTTATTTGAATAAATATCAGAGATAAACATCATTTTTTTAACATTTTCATTACAGTTTGGAGGGGGTGGGGGATTACGAAATTATAAATAAAGATTTAATGCTAATTGATCATTTACATTATATAAAAAATATTTTAAAAAAATAAATTATTTAGACTTAAAGAACATTGTCAAACAATGAAGAAATTATAAGCAAACAAACTTATTATGTCAAGACAGATAAACGTATTAAAGTAAATTTTATGTTATGTTAAAATTTAATTTGAATTTATTTGATAGCCACAGAAATTTAAAAAAAAAAAGTATTTTAATCTAGAAATCATGAAGGCCGTGCCAAACACGATTGTGGCGATACAGATCAAAGGCTATATCATGCGGAGAAGTTTTCAGAAGAGACGTAATGGGCGGAATGCCAGGCAAATTTAAATCAGGGTTCTGACTCTGTAGGTCAGAGGTGAAAAATTCCATCAAGTCTGGCGTTTTTTCTGTTTTTGTAGATTTCTGAAGGGAAATAATCAGATGAATTCACACATTTTATAGTTGTTATAAAAATTTCAGTAAAACTGCTGCTTTAACTTTTATAAAGATTTCATATCTTTAAAAAAAAATTAATCTTTCAAATTAGCAACTAAAGTTAAAATTTTACTTTAATTTAGATTTTGAACTATAACATTTACAAGAATTAATTTTGTTTATTTTTCATTGTGCAATGGTCTTACAATTTTTTCTCATTTGGTTTGGAAAATTAACTTTTAAAATAACCTTGTTTGTAACAAAATAGTTTAGGACAATGAATAATCCAGTTAAATAAAAAAAAGGGCACATATTCCAAACTATCACATACTGTGTCTTTTGGATGGGTAATTTTCTTTGCTTTATTAGTCCTCATGCGTACAACACGCTGACATAACGTCTCCACTGAAGCATCAAGGTCTACCAAGTTCTTAAACTGGTTAGATGTGCGATTAGTGTAGAGAGCTGCCTGTAGAAAAATTTTGAAATAATTCACATTAGTCCATTATGATGCACTATGGGATACAACTGGAAGCAATTGGAAAGGAAAGCACAGGACCGGGATGAGTGGAAAATTCTTGTGGACGGCCTATGCCCCAGACGGGGTAAAAAGGCATAAGAAGAAGAAGATTATGATGCACTATGTGACCATTCCATTTGCAGCTTAAACTTTTTTCTTCAAGAGTTATTATTTTTTTTAAAGGAGTGTGAAATAAGATTAAACATGTTTAACAATGATTTAAAATTCACTTTTTATTTTATGATTTTCAGAAATTTCCTTTAGAATAGATACAATTATGCACATGAAAGTATGTTATTAATAGTTGAAACCAAATGAGATATTATTTATTGAGATGTAAAATACTCATGCCTATTTGCATTGAGCTGCACATTTGCCTTGTGAGGTATTATAAGGATATAACAACTGACAAACAATTTAGTCAGTACATTTAAAAAGTTGAAGGTTTTATTACCTTTTCATTTAATTCTGATCTTTTGACCTCTGACTTTGAAAGAGTAGCTTCCACTGCCTTCTGAACATCCACTTCCTGCTGGCATAGACTGTTCAGCTCACTGCGGATTTTAATCGTGGAGTTAAACTCTGGCCTGGCAAAGATGTGTTCATACTCCGAGTCCCCACCAACAGCTCCGGCATCAAAAGGAAAAGAGTACTCAGTGGACACAAGATTGTTCTTAGCTTCTCTTATCACATGGAGGGCGGGTGTTGGTGGCTCAGACTCCCGTGATGAGGATTTCACAAAATTCTGAGCTGGTTCCAATGCCTTATCCTCGACAGTATCCTGCTTCTTGCGACATCGTTTAGGATTTGTTAACTTAGTTAAACTATCTAAAGATAGCTCACTGGATTGAAGAGATGTACTACTATGACACGATAAAAAATCTAACTTTGATGTTTTCTTATTCAACTCTGAGAACGGTTTTGAATTTAAATTTTCTAATGATGATGATGTCTGGCAAAGTTCTATGACCTTTCTTGCACCAGAAACATCATTATTTTGCACAAAATTTGTTTTAAGTGATTCTTTATTATTTAAGTCTTTTGGTTTTCTGCTGTCAGTGCCACTAGGGAATGAGCTAAAAATAGATTCATCTAAAGCAGAATCATCTGAATAGATGTTGGGGTCATAATATTTTTGTGGGCTAAAAGGCTTCCATACGGGACTGGACGAAGGACTTATTTCAGATCCTTTAAGAGTAATGGGCGACCCGGAGCAAGAAGATAATTCATCAACTGTTTCCTCCCCTGATGATGCAGATGGCAGGTCAAACCTAACAGAATATTTTTCCTTAACTCTAACATTGTTGTCTGCCACTTCAGGATGTTGGTCTGGCTTCTCATCAGTTTTATCAGCTGCAGCAACCCTTTTCACAGAAGTTTTGTCAGGAGTGACAAACAATGAAGGATTCTGTTGAAACTTCATGCCAGGACTCCATGCCACAGGCTGGGGTATCTTACTGATATCACGTGGTTTCAATATGTCATCTTTGAGATAGTTAGGAGAATCTATGCCTTGCCGTGACGATTTTTCTGGTGTGATACTTAATGAAGGATGAGGATATAACATCGTGCCTGGACTCCAAGCTAATGGTCTTGGGATTTTGTTTTGAGCCTCGATATGTCCATTATCATCACGCAACTCCTTAGACAAAGTCATTTCTTTAAAATTAGTCAATGTTTTAAACTGATTGGTATGATTCTTCTTTGTCTGAGATATGAAATCATCCTCATCTCTGTCATCTCCTTGATACTTGGAAGTATTACTACCAAACTTGTAAGGAAACTGCTCATACTCAGAAACAGCTGATTTTAAACCTGGAGACGGCATAGTCACTGGAAGTCCTCATACGAAGATTCTGCTTCTTGCCACGAACTACTGTAAGAATGATAAAGTTATTTTGAGTTAAGTTTTATTAGCTTTATAATATTCCAACAAATAATTTAAATATGCCTCTTTAACTTTAATTGCTTCAGAACAAGAAAGTTTTTTAAAAATAAAATTTGAAGTGAAATAGAATATAACTGTAAAAAAAGAAACAATTGGACATAGTTAAAATATAGGTTTGACAATATTATTGTACAACCATTCATTCAATCGCTCTCTATTCTTTTGAAAGCAGTATATTGCTTTAATTGGGGCAAACAATTGATTCAATTGGCAAAGATTAGGCCTATAGTTCAATTAATAATAATAATAAGGCTCAGATTGGTAAGCATAATATGCAATGGGTATGCCATGACAGCAGATGTGTAAAAAATTAGTACCCAGCTGGGAGGAGGGGGCATTTGGGAGGGGAAAGGGAGACAGTGTGTTTAAGCTACTTACCGAGATGTGAAAATAACAAAAATGGGTTTAACTATAATTGACTGAATTGGCAAAGATTAGGAATACATTTAACTTATTATTAATAATAATAATAATGTTGGTAAGCATAGTATTCATAGTTATAGCACAACACCTCCTTCCTCACATAGGTCTTACTTAATTCTGTATGAACATATTAAGCGGCTATCCACTATCACCTGTTTCCTTTGTTGGGTACTACTTCTTTTTTACTGCCACCATCTTAGTTGCCATGACAGTAGACATGTTAAAAAAAGTAGGACCCAACAGAACAGGGTGGGGGGTGGAAATAGAGAGGAGAAATGGAGACGGTGTGTTTAAACTTCTTACCAAGATGAGAAAATAACAAAAATAATGACAATATCTTTATTTCGTTAAAAAAGTTTTTTTAATCTCATGGTGCATACAAATGATGATATTAAAGAACTTCTTAGAATCAATTTTAAAAAATTACTAAATTTGAATTTAAAAAAACTTTAAATTAGCAAAAAGTCTTTGAATTTAATTAATTTGATTGTTCTGAAAAACTTTGAGCCCTAAAATCTATTACTTTACATAACTTGAACCCTAAATGTCCCTAAGGCGCCAAGTTAGTGTCCCTAATGCGACATCAGTGTCCCCCTAATGCTAAAATATGCTCTTTTGACATCAAAGATGTTTTTGTGTGGTACAGTTACAAGTTGTAGTAAGAAAAGCGTAAAATTTAATTAAAAGATTTTATATATTTTAAGAATAATGAAAACCCAACATACAATTTAATTTAATACACTTTTAAACAATATTTTACAGGTTCCACCATAAATAAATTCCAAAATATGCCATACAAATCATTGTACATTCCAAAATGCTGGCCTTCCTCAAGTTAGGAGGGAATATTTATGGTGGAATTTATGCTTCAGTTAGGGATATTCTTACTTAGCATTGAGGTTACACAGAGTTGTAGATTTGTCCTTAAAAAATGTCATTAAATTTGCATGTTGTAATGCTAATCCTTTCTACTTCTTCTTCTATTTATTAAGGGCCCATGATAAATGTATTGATCATTCTGGCTCCTATGTATGTATAGGGGATTCGCAATGTTTTTTGTGCCTGATATTGAAGAGAATAGTTTACTGGATGCAAGAGCTACAACAGGAACTGGGAGTTGAAAGGCCTGAGACAATAGATGCAAATATGTCAAGTTCCTTTTGGAAGCTTGTTCCAGTACCTGATTGTCTTTTGAAGGAATGAGCAGTTTCTGTACTGTGTTCTTGCTTTTATGAGCCAAAACTGCCTGTCATGGCCTGTCTAGGGGGGAGAGGGACGAGTTTCTGTTTGATGTTAGAGCAATAGACCAGCCCATTTTTTAACTTTTACATCATGGAGAGCCTGGATAATCATCCAAAGGTGACCAGCCCAGTGTTTCCAGCATGCTACCAACACCAGAGGTGTTACTGTAGCGGTTCAGGATAAAGTGTGCTGCTTGTCCCTGGACCGCCTCAAACCTGGCGATGCTCCTCTGGGTGAATGGGTCCCAGACTGAAGATGCGGCCGGACAAAGGCTTTTTCTTTCACACTGGAGTTGCCGATATTTAGATTTCGGCTTAAGAACCCTAGGGTCTTGTTTGTCTGGTTGCACACATTGTTAATATGCTTGCCCCAGCTGACCTTTCTTTGAACGGTAACACCGAGGTACCTTATGGAGGAATCTGGCTCAAGTAGATGGCCATGTAGTTTGTAATGGTGATTTAGAGGGGTACTACTTCTAGAGACTGACAGTCTCTGGCACTTGGCAGGATGAAATTCCATGTCCCAGCTCATCTCCCACTCAGGTAACCGATGGAGATCCTGTTGTAGCTGGTCCTGGTCAGAACTGTTGGTGATTGTCTTATGCACCATAGTGTCATCTTCATGGCAGACACATGTTTGCACTACTTTTTTTTTTTACACAGCCGCCACCTTTTTTGCCGTCAGGTCGACAAAGGTAAAAAAAGTAATGCAAAAAGACAGAAAAATCAGTGGCGCGGATTGCATAAATTTAACTTGTATGTTTATTGTTACACTATTATAGGAAATAATGGACTGCACTTACACCACCTCATTTTGTGACCCGATAATTGGATGTTTTCCCTTATTCTACCACAGCTGCCATGTTTGTTGCCATGACGGCATGTGTCATAGCAACCAAATTGGCAGCAGAGTAAAAAAACAATAGTGCAAACACATGACTGCTAAGATGGTGAGCAGAAAGAGAGAGAATGTGCTGTATTAGCTACTTACTGAGAGAAATGAAAAGAGAATAAAACTTTAAAATTTATAGGTCGCCCCCTTCAAGCGTAATTTCAGCTGGTACATTAATTTCATGGTGAACGTATCAAATTTATTGTATTCCTATAGACTAGATGTGACAAGAAGTATCAATGACCTGTGGTCGCTCCCTTCCCTCAACTAAAACACTTTAAAATAATGAAAACCCAACTTAGTTTCATAGAATATACTTTTACACACTTTATTGCAAGTTCTGCCATTTTTCCATGAACTTATCTGTATCTAGATACATGGAATTGGAAAGAAGTTAAAGAAGTGATAATGACCTGCAGTGCTCCGTTCTCTCAATGTACACATGTCTACTCTATTTTCTATAAAACTTAGCCTAGTTTTTAATATAATAATTAATCACTCACTCAATGAAATGTTAATTTACAACTTTTCATCAGGGTATTAATAATCCTTTTAAAACTCTAATAAGAAGCCAAGGCCAAGAACAAAGAAGAGGGAGCTCACTTAGTACATTGCCATGGGTCACATGATGTGACCCTGTTATAAATTTGAATATCAAGATGTTATTTCTTGAGACTCCGGCAAAGCCTTAGTAAGAAGCCTAGAATTTTATTAGGGCTCCTTTCTACTTCAGATATTTAAATTCAGTTTTGAGAAGCCCAGTATCTCAGTAGGAGGCGACGGGCCAGGACTTGCTTGCCAACGTCAATTTTTCATTAAATGTATAGTTATATTTTAATAAATTATTGTATAAGATGAGTTGATGTGAAAAATAATTTATAATATTATGTAAATATTAAGCAAATTAAATGTACACACATGTTTTCGCTTACAATCGGTACATTTTACCTGAACGATGGGAAAAATTTGACTGATTTGTTTACGCCGCCATATCTTTCAAAACCGGAAGTATTATTACACATGCGCCAATCAAAATTTTACTTACCTAACATACGTAAAGTCAACAAGATGGCTTGCAAGGCGCTCACGAAATTTTCGCCAGGAACTAAGGCCCTAATTCAGCTCATTCAAGTAAGCTATTAAGAATTAATAAACAGGTTTTGGATTAATTTTTTTCATCTTAATGGATTTTTCAAAAACAAATTTTACTTCAAAATCAGCTCGAGTTTGCTGTCACCTTCAATGGGGTTATTTTGTGGCCTTGGCCTTGAAGTTTTGACTTCTATTACACTAAATAAAATAAGTTCCCACTCACCTCTGTACAATTCTTCAAACTATATTTTTAAAGGAACATAACATGATTTGGCTATGATTTATATTTAAAGGTTCCCATTGTTAGGGCTGTTTTATTTCAAAAATTAATGTATAGTATTTAGTATATTAAATACTTATCCTCTGCTGACAACTGACATGAATAAATTTAATACATGGTCATGATAGGGAGGATAATGACAGTGACAGTCAGAATACTCAGATAGTATACTAAAAAGTAAATACTAAGGTATCCTCTGAACGCCAATCCCAAATTTCAAAACACAAGTAAATCCCATGAAATGATGATCAGTTACTTTGTCAGTTAATAATGTTTTACCATGAGTATGACTTCATAGTATGAGTTATAATGATCAATTGTCAAATGTGGTAATTGTCACCCAACAACAGTTAAATAATCATGTTTTACCAACAAGTGCTTGGTCAAATATGATAATTGTTACTCAACAACTTCAAATACCGTCAGAAAACATGTTCTAGGTGTCTTTTTTTATGCTTGAAAACTGACCACAGCTTGATCTACTTTTATTATTGAATCTGTTACAGTCGATATTGGTTGGAAATTGTAATGCAAAGAAATGCGCCAACTGATCATGTACTTTGAGGAAATATCATTGTTACTGATGCATGGGCTGGCTCTGCCAACATCAATCAAATCAATAAAGTTTATCAGCATGATGTCTTTATTCATGCCGAAGATTTCGTACATCCCTTTCACTCAGAAATCCACAAAGGCTATTGAGGGTTCTTTGGGTGTAGGCCAAGTGTAAATTGGCCTGTTTCCCAGCTACTTGTGTGCTTTCCAGTGGACCTATAGCAACAAACAACATGTTTGCGGAAAGTATAAAATCACAAAAATCACTGAAATAAAATCAGTGGCAGTCTTTAAATTTTAATGAGAAAAAAAATTAAAAAACAACAAAAAGGTTCTTAAAAGTAAAAGCCTAGCTCCCCAGAAAATAATTTTCCATTTTTAAAATTATTAAATACTTGCAAGTCTTTATAATCTAGCCTGCAGGTCTTGATGATCCAGACTTTCTTAATTTACAGATTTTTTTGAAGTTCAAATCAAATAGCCTAAAGCTAAGTAAGTGACACAAAAAAATATATTTCCCGTAGTAAAGTACGGGTTTGCCATCATTCGTAAATTTACAGACAGTCCATAAAACATTGATCTAAAGTGACTTATAATGCTATAATTAATGTTTTAAAATAGGCTCAAGCATCATCATGGTCATGTGACAGAAATACACTGTCAGAATTGAGTAAAACTGGATTTATATTTGAAATTAATCTTTTTTTAGCTTTGTAAGTTTATTTTTTAAAATATATCTATAAAAAGTGTTGCTTGTCCAAAAATAATCTGCAGATTTAGAATACTTGTCCTTAAATTTTTTATTTTTTTTTTTTGAGTTGGCAACCCTGCTACTGAAAATATCCCTTTTACTCCATTCCAGCAAAATCACGTTTGGGCTATGTATGTTACATATTTTAGTCAATGTGCTATTCATATAGATTCTTTTTAATAATACTAAACTATATCAAAGTTTGACATTTAAAAGAATTTGTTTTTAACTTATTTCCTTTAAAAATTTAGTAATCACATTTTAATGATACATTCACAATGCAATATAACACTTATATAAATAAAAAATCAACAGGAATTGCCATGAATTGCATTTTCATTTTTATGATATAGTGTTGGATATAAAACCTTCACAAATCCATATCATTTTACAAAAAAATATACATATCTTTTAATCCAATAAAGCCAACAATAAGCCCTTGACACCAAATATTTTGCAAATTTATTTGCTATCTGAAACTTTAAATATTTTCAAATGCAGACCAGAACTGCTCAAACCGCTGCTGCGCCTGTTGCCAAAAGTGAGAAAAAGTTGAAGAAATTTGAAATTTACAGATGGGTAAGTTTTGCAACATGTATTTTAAATATTGGCATTCATCATTTATTAAAAGCAATACAAATAACTTACTATTAATGAGGTTAGTTAGTATTTAAAGTTTATCACAGTTAAGTTGTGATATAGTTATTTGCCATTTTGTAACTTTCATAGTGACTCATTAGAAGACAATGGTTGTTGATTTTAATTGTAAGGCAAAAGCATTTTAATACCCGACACCTTTTTACCACCTTCGCCTGTTAACACCCCTTTTTATTTTCCATAACCAAAAGTTGCTATTTTTCTTTAATAAGACTTTTTTGGGATTAACCTTGATACATGAAATTTGTCCCCAGAATCCAGACAAGCCTGGTGACAAGCCAAGAGTGCAGACGTACCAGGTGGATCTTAATGAGTATGCAAATTAAAGCTCTTAACATACTTTGTTACAGTCTTTATGCCTCAAACATATGATAGGTTTAGCTGTCAAATAATTTTCCATGCGAAAAACCAGTTTCACCCTGAGTTTGTTTGCTTTAACCTCTAAATAGTTACATTGTTTACATGTGAACATCCAGTCACCATGGACATTGTATACATGTGAACATCCAGTCACCATATACATTGTATACCTCTGAACATCCAGTCACAAAATACTTAAATGTATGTACTGGTACCTATTTTATATTCTTAACTTATATGGAAGTGTGGGGGGGGGGGGGGGTATATACTGTAACTTGAGAAAAAAGGCTGGTGCCTGAATTAGTTGTGTTTTTTTTTCTTTTCTGTATGCCTCTATTATGTAATAGCCACAGTGATTGAATACTGAGAAAAAGTCCAACATCTAGTTTGCAATTCATTTTGCCATGTTGAAACTATTAACCAAAACCTAATACTGTTTTGTATGAATCATGATGTGAATATGATTTATATTAATATTTCATCACCCTTACTCTGCAAAGTGTTGTCAAAGTATTCATATACAGCTGAATAGAGAAAAGATACGAAGTTTTCACTCGTGATTCAAACAATTTAATATTATTATTATTAGTTTTATATAGCATGGTACCAGAGCCTGGGCTCACCACGCTGCACATACAATTTAACAAACATAATCATGGACTTTAAAAATAAACATACATTAATTAAATAAAGCAAAACAAATGTTTATTCACTCAACCCATTCCATAACTATTTACATGTCAAGCCATGGATGGCACCCAGCAGCATCGTTTATCGGTCAGAGAGGGGAATCAGTCAGGATAGTAGAGTTTAAAGGGATGTGTTTTGAGTGCAGTTTTGAAGGCTGTGATGTTTTTGTGCGAGTCTTGGGGACAGAAAGAATACTCGTGCCTGCGGAGGTGTGAATCTGTCAAAGGGGTGAATAGACAGAGAGAAGTTCGGTTAGATAGGAAGGGCATGAATTCGAGAAAAAGTTGTGGCAGAGAACAGAGAGTTTGTAGTCAATCCGTGCTTGAACAGGGAGCCAATGAAGTGAATGAAGTAGTGTGTGACCTGATTTGTTATAGTAAATTCTCTGGCCTTGTTAGCCATAGACATGAGGAATGGGATAAAAGCTATTTGCCCTTACTCAGCGGTCAATTAAAATCACTGCCAGTTTGTACACCATTTGATTACTTTACTAATAGGTGCTGACAGAATCTTTTTTCTTCTAAGTATTTAGTATATTTTCCTGTTAAAAATAATACAGGCCTTGGGGGTTGAGTATATATTGCTGTTAAAAATAAAACAGGCCTTGGCGGTTTACCTGACTTTTACATTTTAAACTTTTCAGCTGCGGTCCAATGGTTCTTGATGGCCTTATCAAGATTAAGAATGAGATGGATCAAACCCTGACCTTCAGGAGGTCATGCCGTGAGGGCATCTGTGGGTCTTGTGCCATGAACATTGATGGGACTAACACCTTGGCGTGTATTTAGTAAGTTTACTCCATAGAAGGTGTATCTAGTAAGTTTACTCCATAGAATGTGTATCTAGTAAGTTTACTCCATAGAATGTGTATCTAGTAAGTTTACTCCATAGAGCGTGTATCTAGTAAGTTTACTCCATAGAATGTGTATCTAGTAAGTTTACTCCAAAGAGGGTGTATCTAGTAAGTTTACTCCATAGAAGGTGTATCTAGTAAGTTTACTCCATAGAAGGTGTATCTAGTAAGTTTATTCCATAGAAGGTGTATCTAGTAAATTTACTCCATATAAGGTGTAACTAGTAAGGTTAATCCATATAAGGTGTATCTAATAAATTTACTCCATATAAGGTGTATCTTGTAAGTTCATTCCATAGAACTTGTTTTTTGTTACAAGCTCTGTGGCTATTGAAATTCAAGAAATGGAAGTCATTTAAAAATCATGTGGATGGTATATGTAACTTATAAATAACTTTTAATATAAAAGTGTATCAATTTTTTAAAGACGTTTTATGTAATCAATACTCTTTACCAGTTCTGATCTGGACGAGGCCTAGAACGAGTGAAAGCAATTCCAATGTGCTAGGCCCTACATTTTGGTCCCCATTTTTTTTCATTAGAAATAACTGCTTGCTACTTAGATTTTGTTTGTTAATGCCTTGATCATCTAGCAGGCCTGCTCAATAGCTTTGACTGATGCCAATAATTATCTGTCATTTAGCAAGATCAATGACAGTCCAAGCAAGCCTGTAAAGGTTTACCCTCTTCCTCACATGTATGTTGTAAAGGATCTGGTACCTGTAAGTTTTACTTTCTTCTGGTTAACATTTTTTAACTGAAACAATCTCCACATTAAATCCTAATCTATATTTCCTCCTTTTTTTTTAAAGCCTTTTGTTTTTTAATGTATAACTGTTGAGAAAATTTCATTGATTTCCAAAGGACATGAGCAACTTCTATGCCCAGTACCGTTCCATTGAACCGTACCTCAAGAAGAAGGACGTGAAGGAGTCTGATATTGGAAAGCAGTCTTACTTGCAGTCAGTGGAAGATAGAGCCAAATTGGTATGTTTTTTTTTTTCTGGAAATTGTTTTGTAAAGAAAAACATCTTTGTAGTGCCTTTACATTTAACTCATATCATCACTTGTGAAGTTAGTTAAAATAAAAATTAAGTTAGAAGGAAAGTCTTGTGGCTGCTATTTAAATTTTGGGGACCATTTTGAAAATTCTGCATAGCTTGAGGAGCAAAAGCTCAAATAATTAACTGTGGGTTATAATTTCAATGAAACTGAGATTTCTATTTGGCATTGTCAAGATAAAAGCTGGCAAAGAAATTCATGCTTTTTAACTGTTGACTAGCTCTTCCCTACATTTGAATGTTCATAATTTAAAGACAGTTGTTGACAGTATGCCATTGTACCAATAGGATGGCCTCTATGAATGCATCTTGTGTGCTTGCTGCAGCACATCCTGCCCAAGTTACTGGTGGAACTCAGACAAGTATCTGGGACCAGCTGTCCTTATGCAGGCCTACAGGTAGCTAGCTCATTATTACCTGAAGACTTGCTCTTTAGATTTAATCAACAAATGCCAGTCATCTACAGTTGACTTTTTAAATCAATAAGTAATAATAGTTTTAATGTTTAGTAATTGTGGTAATAATTTTTTTTGTGATCAATTATCCCATTTGTAAAGAATTTAAAAAATTATTTTTTTTTTGCATTACTGCTGCTGATTGACAGATGGATGATAGACTCCAGGGATGATTTCACAGAGGAGCGTCTTGCCTTGATGGAAGATGGTTACTCTGTGTACAGATGTCACACCATCATGAATTGTACCAAAACATGCCCTAAGGTCGGTTCACTGTTCTAACTTAGGCTGAATGTTAGTTTTATAAGAATGAAGTTACATCAATAGTAAGCGCAGCTATTTATGTATAGCTCTTTGTAAGCTAGATGAATTTTTTTTGTTGATTTTTTGTTCTTTCAAGGGAAGTAACTAAGATGATGATATCTTAGGTTTTAAATAATTTTTTTTGCCTTTACCTTTCCTTACATACCTCATTGGGCTAGGTGTTATGAATATTAAAATAAAGAGAAATCATCAAATTATGCTGGAGTATGTTAAAATCTTTATAGAGTTTTTATAAATTTAGTCATATCAAATTGTTTACAAAAAATATAAACTGCAATCCAAATAGTTTTTATGGTTTTGATACACTTTAATTTTAATACATAATATCACATATATTTAGCTTTTGGTGTGTCCTGCATTTTTTCACAACCAGCCTCTTCCACAACAACGTGTTTTATATTAATAGTACTGAGTAAAAAAAACAAACCTGTCATGTGTGGTGGTTGTACTCTGGTAAAAATGTAGATTTTTTTTGTTGGGTGGGCAGACTATTATATTAATAAATAAAGAGCTTCAGTTATGGTGTATGGCTGTCTGTAGGACTAAAGTTTAAGGGCTGACAGGTAGGGTGTAGGACTTTTTTTTAACACTTGGACCCACCCTGACCAGTGTAAATAAAAAACGTCACCCGGTTAAGTCCTAGTAAATATTATTTTAGTAGTAAATATTATTTTCCTGCATGATTAAAATCACTTAAGTGATATTTGGTTATGGCAAACATCTCATGCTCTTTTTGGTAGAGTTGAACATGTATGGTTGATATTTAACCTGTATGATTGATGTTTAACCTGTATAATTGATGATTGGTTATATTTTGTTTTTACCCAGGGACTTAACCCAGGCAGAGCTATTGGTGAAATCAAGAAACTCATGATGTCTTACAATAAACAAAAGGCTGCCCATTGATGACTGAGAAAACTTCGAGTCGTATTCACAAACAGGAAACTCAGTCCCTTCTCACGTGGGCTTGTATAATTTCTGTAGATTAACATGTGAATCAGTTTATTGAGGATAGACTTTGTTAACACAATGTAAGATTTGTTTAAACATAGAGGTATTTTAAATGTAATATGTCAATGCTTAGTTGTGATGTCACGTAATGGAGTGGGATTGGGGGGGGGGGGGGCCTAAACGTCAATGCTTGATTGTTTTGTCAATTTTAATTTGTGGAGGGGGGTGTTGTTGTCTGTCAATGCTCAACGCTAAGCAATCTCTCATGTACATAAGGAAGACAAAAAATATTAATGGTTCAATAGATAATTTTAAAATGATCCGTATTCCATCATTTTTAAAAAAATCACTTCGGGTTGGGGGTGGGTAAAGTCAAAATGTTTTTGGTGAAGAAAAGATGTCATCATGGGTTAAGTGGAACTTTATAAGATGACAAATGGAGTCATTTATGTTAGACGCCCCAAAAGACTATCAGGTTTTGATTTAAAACATTAAAAATGTTATGCAAACTTTTTTTATGGTGTACTTGTTAATTAAAAGATTGTAAAAAAAAATATGTTTTTTGTTACTGCAATGTTTGATTAATTGTATATTCATTATTTAAGGAAATAAAAAGATATGTGATAAAATAATGTATTTTGGATTCTTTCGTTACCGACTGGTAATATTAGGACCAAACAGAAAAGACTTCCTTGATACATTGTATAAGAGGGGATGTTTTGTCATGGATATATTTACCACTCTAAAAATGACTGAATATTTTTATTCTATCACAATAGGACCTTTTTACTTTTCTTGGGTACAGGGTTTCTCTAATTTTATAAAGCAGCTTCTAATGGAATTTTATAAATTGTTAAAATTAATAGGTTTAAGACGGTTGAAAGTTGTTTTATGGGTGTTAATAAGAGAGTGGGAAAGGTTTTAAGTATAGGGAAGGTTATAAGAGTGTAGGGAAGGTTAAAAGTGGGGAGAAGGTTATAAGAATGGGGAAGGTTACAAGAGTGTGGGAAAGGTCATAAGAGTGTGGGATTTATAAGAGGATGGGAAAGGTTATAAGAGTGTTAGAAAGGTTGTAAGAGAGTGGGAAAGTTTATGAGTGGGGGAAGTTATAAGAGTGGGAAAGGTTATAAGAGAGTAGGAGATCGTCTATAAAGCCCAAAAATATCTCGTATATATTTTGCTTCCTCTTCAAAACCGGTCCTTCCACGTTTTATATTAAAAGTATTGGGGGGGGGGAGGCTGTCATTCAGCGCGCTTCACGCGTGGCGGTGGAACTTCGGTAAAATGGGGGGGGGGGGGGGTTCTCTTTAACTTAATGGGAGAGAACTATTATATAAATCAGTAAAGAGCCGCTGGTATGGTGTAGTACCTACTTTGGGACTGCTGTTGAAAGGCTGCAGGCAGGTTATAGGGCTGTCTGTAGGCCTATTGTTTAAAGCAGCGGTTCTCAACCTGGAGGTCGAACTACCTTTTCCCAGGGGTCGCCTAAGACCATCGGAAAACATACTCTACAGTTATGAAGAAGAAAAGAAAATAATTTTGTGGTTTGGGGTCGCCACAACATAAGGAACTGTATTAACTTTAAGGGGTCGCGGCATTAGGGAGGTTGAGAACCACATGTTTAAAGGCTGGAATATAATGAACAATAATATTGTTATTCATAACTTGTATTTGGACGGTATAAACGATTCGCCTACCGATGACATTTATTTTTCTTCTAGCCTCTGGATCAGCAAATCTTTATATTGCACTTCCTATATATTTATATTCTTTGCAATATCATTTTCTCTACACAAAATTGCCGAAGAATTCTGACTTAAATCAAGGATGATAGTAAAAATGTGTTTTTTTTATTAGCTTCTCTCACCAGTGGTGACAGTAATAGGTATTGTAAGCAGTATTCTTATCTACCCACAGAGTTGGCTTTATTAGCTTCTCTCACCAGTGGTGACAGTAATAGGTATTGTAAGCAGTATTCTTATCTACCCACAGAGTTGGCTTTATTAGCTTCTCTCACCAGTGGTGACAGTAATAGGTATTGTAAGCATTATTCTTATCTACCCACAGAGTTGGCTTTATTAGCTTCTCTCACCAGTGGTGACAGTAATATGTATTGTAAGCATTATTCTTATCTACCCACAGAGTTGGCTTGACATCCTTTAACTTGTTTAGTGTTGGTGAATGTGGCGGCTTCTATGTGAAGATTGTTTCTTTCAGACAATATCCTCCGGAAAAAAGTGTGAGGGGGGCATTTCAGATGTTGGGGTTTCGCAGTGCCAGTAGCGTAGAAAGGGGAGCAGAGGAGGCTGTCCACCCTTTGACAGTTTTTTCTTTAGGGGGCGCCCATTAATTACGACAACAAAATGAGAGGGTGTGTGTGGAAATGTTTGACATTTGTTGACAAGTGGGGGGGGGGGTAGAATAGTTGACGTCAACAATCATTTTTTTTTCTATTAAAATTTTAAACTTCAAAATTGACTGGTTCTTACATTATTTTAAACAATTTAATGAGCGCAAATAGTCAGATATGTTTAGGCTTTTAACACTATCAGATTTATTTAATGTGTGTCTGCCTATGCACTGCAGATGGTTGGTCAGAATGTTAGCACACTTTGCTACTGCAAGAGAAGTCAAAAGTTGGCATCTCTTCACCTGTCATTTGTCTCTGTATCCGCTCACTAGAATGATTAACACATCACTGGACACGGTGTTCAATTAAAACAAACACCAACTCATCAATAACAACTATACCAACTCAGACTCAGAGACAGAGACAGAGAGAGCTTATGGCAATTATTGCTTACACCGACAATACTTCTATTTTAAGTGCTGAATCAGAGGCGTGGGGGGGGGGGGGGGCAGGGGGTACAGATGTACCCGGGCGCCAGCTAGTTAGGGGCGCCAAAATGTGCTTTGGTATTATTTTATTGATGAAAATAATGGGTTTGAGAGTTGAAAAAAGGAAAAGAGGGCGCTTTAAAATGAATCTTGTCCCCGGGCGCCAAACACTCTAGCTACGCCACTGTGCTGAATGGTTAGATAAGGATGATGTTGACTTGTCTGGTATATCAGTTACGCAAGATGAAAATGATAAATCAGCTACTATAGACTATTCCCATCAGGGGCGTCATTTCAGGTTTTTTCAGAGGGGGGTGAGAGGGGCAAAACCAAAACTTGATCGGCTTGTTAAATTGTTGGAGGCGCCACAGTACATAGCAATTTAAATAAAACCTACAAAATTGGGGGGGGGGGCAAATGCCCCCCTGCCCTACCCAAATGATGTTCCTGTTGCCCATTTTTACGATAGAGCAACACCTGGCTATTCCATGGGAAGATGATAGCAGCTAGAAACTATACTATAATTGTCAGCTATACTGACAATAATCATATTTATACTTCCACAAACAGTGATATTTAGTCTTTAACAAACTTTTAATTGATTCTGCATTATAAGTGTAAAAGCTTTTTAACTTGTTGATTAAAAAGCTAAATATGTAATCAAATGTTTTGCAAAAGAATTTTGTGTTATTAGAAATACATCAGCACAAAGTAAAACGTATTAAAATGTATTTATATAATTCTTTTTTTTTTTTTTGGGGGGGGGGGGGATATAAAATGCTGACATAATTAAAAAAAAGGGGGGGGGTCATCGAAAGTTTGACAGTTGTTGACAAGGGGGGGGGGGTAAAAAAAATTGCGTAAAAATTGTTGACGTAATTAATGGACGATCCCTTTTATGGAAGGTTGCCATTCTTCGGACAGCTGCAGATTTTGTATCATTGAATTTTTCTCTCATGACGCCCACGTGCATGCCTTTTACTATTTTGGAAAATCGTTGATGGCGCTCTAAGCACATGGCGCCCTGGGCAACTGTCCTAATTGCCGGTACCTTGAGCAGGCACCGGGGACCACTTTACTGTACGCCAATGCAGTCAGTGATTTTGAGTTTAAAATGACTGGTAAAGAAATATGAAGAACAAAAACTACTTCAAAATGAACACAAAACTTTTATATAAGGGCAGTGGTTCTGCTTATTCCTAATGGGTTTATCATCAGAGCCGTGGCTTGGACTCTGCAACCCTTGCCGATGCAAAGGGCATATGATATTTAAGGGGCGCAAAAAAGCTTTGATGCGGAAACAATTTTTAAGTTTCAACTTTGATTGGGAAGGGGCCTCCAAAAGAAACGGGACGGCACTTATTATCGCCCTTTAGACTTGTCCAGTTCATTAAGACTTTAGTCGAAATTGTTCCTGCTGAAAGGTGTAAGTAGTAAGTAAATGGCGTAAGTAGTAAGTACATGTCAAAAGTGTTCCTCCTGAATGGCGTAAGTAGTACGTACATGTTTCTAGCCCACTGACGCAGTCAGTGACGTAGCATTAAATCTGCGTCATCTGCCACAATCAAGAGGAGCGTACGTGTCACTAACAAATGTAATGATATCAAGTAGTCAAAGCATAGTGCATTAAAACATACCAATGCCCTACGCCCGAGCTGTATTCGAAATTTCAACCATCTAAGATGGGCTCAAAGAAATCCAACCAAGATAAATTATATTTCAAGTCAAGTTAAAACTCCTTACATTGTAAACACATGAGGTAACCCAAAATGTTTTTTTAAAAGGTGAAAAATATGAAATAAAATCCAAACGATATCTTTTCATAGTAGGCATACTGCTATCTTAGTAGGCATACTGCTATCTTTTCATAGTAGGCATACTGCTATCTTTTCATGGTAGGCATACTGCTATCTTTTCATAGTAGGCATACTGCTATCTTAGTAGGCATACTGCTATCTTAGTAGGCATACTGCTATCTTTTCATAGTAGGCATACTGCTATATTTTCATAGTAGGCATACTGCTATATTTTCATAGTAGGCATACTGCTATATTTTCATAGTAGGCATATTGCTATCTTTTCATAGTAGGCATACTGCTATATTTTCATGGCAGGAACGCTGCTATCTTTTCATAGTAGGCATACTGCTATATTTTCATGGCAGGAACGCTGCTATCTTTTCATAGTAGGCATACTGCTATATTTTCATGGCAGGAACGCTGCTATCTTTTCATAGTAGGCATACTGCTATATTTTCATGGCAGGAACGCTGCTATCTTTTCATAGTAGGCATACTGCTATCTTTTCATAGTAGGCATACTGCTATCTTTTCATAGTAGGCATACTGCTATCTTTTCATAGTAGGCATACTGCTATATTTTCATGGCAGGAACGCTGCTATCTTTTCATAGTAGGCATACTGCTATATTTTCATAGTAGGCATACTGCTATATTTTCATAGTAGGCATACTGCTATATTTTCATAGTAGGCATACTGCTATCTTTTCATAGTAGGCATACTGCTATCTTTTCATAGTAGGCATACTGCTATATTTTCATAGTAGGCATACTGCTATATTTTCATAGTAGGCATATTGCTATCTTTTCATAGTAGGCATACTGCTATATTTTCATGGCAGGAACGCTGCTATCTTTTCATAGTAGGCATACTGCTATCTTTTCATAGTAGGCATACTGCTATCTTTTCATAGTAGGCATACTGCTATCTTTTCATAGTAGGCATACTGCTATTTCAATTAAGAGACGGACACCGACGAGCCACGAAAGAACATGTTTTAGAAACTTTGGTCGAGACTTGAGGGAGTGTTTTTTTCTTCTTTAAATACCAGAAAGAGGAACACGTCATTTCTCAGAGCAGTGGTTCTCAACCTTCCTAATACCGCGACCCTTTATTACAGTTCCTCATGTTGTGGTGACCCCCGAACATAAAATTATTTTCGTTGCTACTTCCGGTGGTCTTAGGCGACACCTGTGTAAGGGTCGTTCGACCCCCTCAAAGGTGTCGTGAACCACGGGTTAAGAACCGCTGTCTTAGAGCTAGTTTTTTTTGTAGATATAATATGTTTTCCCCAGCGGGACAAGAATGGTTGGAAGCCGCATTTAGAATGATTAATTGTGTACATCTTCTTTGTGATGTACAGTGACATTTGGCCGAGGCCGGCTACAGTATATAAAACAGCAAATGTCACTTCTAGTGTCACTGCCAACATTCTGCCCGTGCCAGGTAAGTTGATGGTTGATTTTGAAAAAAAAAAAAGCTTTGCAAAGCCTAATTGTTATGTTATGTTGCTAAATTTCAAAATCCATTGAATGGCCAACTCCTCTTTGACAGCTTTTCTTGTCATTTTTTGCGAAAGTCATAAACCTATTAGATTTTGAATGGCGATATTATTATTTTTTAACGATAAGATGTTGACTTAAATAATGTATCCCCCATATTAATGAATGATAAATTGTTATATATTCTTATTTTCCAAAGTCCTTATTTCATTTCAAAAAAATAAAAATGTTAAATTCCGTTCAATTTTAATCGGATTTTGCCTCATCCTGCTCGTCGTCTTGGTGCATTAAAGATATTGTAACTGTTTCCTTTCTACTTTCCCAAATTTTAACAGCTTTTGACGAGTGGCAAAAGGTCACGATGTCCAGACTTCTGCTTCTGTTGCTTCTGTCTCAGCTTGTCATGTTGTGTGCCTCGTCAGGTGAGAAGCCTACTTTGCTAGAGTTATTTTCATTTTTTTGATACATCTTAGGTCTCCAAGGTTCGAGGAGTGGGTGCTAGGGCGCGAGTTTCAACAAAGTATACCAATCGTAAGGCTTTTAAAAATTAAAAAAAGTGTGTTTAACCAGCAAAGTTTGAAGATAAAAACGTATATATTAATTGAGATAAAAACGTATACATTAATTGAGATAAAAACTTATATATTAATTGAGATAAAAACGTATATATTAATTGAGATAAAAACGTATATATTAATTGAGATAAAAACGTAGATATTAATTGAGATAAATACGTAGATATTAATTGAGATAATAACGTATATATTAATTGAGATAAAAACGTACATATTAATTGAGATAAAAACGTATATATTAATTGAGATAAAAACGTATATATTAATTGAGATAAAAACGTATATATTAATTGAGATAAAAACGTATATATTAATTATGATAAAAACGTAGATATTAATTGAGATAAAAACGTAGATATTAACTGAGATAAAAACGTAGATATTAATTGAGATAAAAACGTAGATTTTAATAGAGATAAAAACGTATATATTAATTGAGATAAAAAGCAGGGTGATCGGGTCTACAAAAGGCTGCGCCAGTTGAGTAGCTAGACTTTGTAGTCCCTGTGGGGGTTCTCGATTTTGCTGCCCTTAAAAAAGGAAACCACAATGCATACATAAAATAAGGATATTATATAAATTGGGGTATTCAAAATGGAGTGAAAATTCCTTTTCCAAATATATCCCGCCCGAGACGAATCGCCCTCTCCCTTTTCCTTCGCTCAAGGGAGTGCACCATTTTGCCGTCATCTCTCAGACACACGCAAAAGAGGGAAACTGAATTAAAACGCATGATAACTGAATATCGGCAAAATTGATTGATAAGAAATGAAGTTTAGACTACCTTATAAACAGCTATATGCAGACATGCTTGATCAATGTAATGTTCTAATTCATATTTTATTTCATTGAAATGTTTTAAATATAAAATATTTCACTTCACAGGTGGACACGACACATCAGGACATGTAAGTAGGCTATAACCTAAAGTTAAAATTAGGATTTCCCCAAATAGGGGTGCTTGACGACCCCCCCCCCCCCCCCAGGGTTGCGCGATGGCATTTCAAAGGGATGGGGCGAGGTAAACTCATTTTAAAACATTGGAGATATTTACTTTTAAGTTATGATGCTAAGCTCTATATCAGCGTTTCTCAACCTTTGGGTCGCGACCCCTTTTGGGTGAAATAAGCTGTAGGGGGTTTGAGACTTAGTGATATAAGCTGTAGGGGGTGTGAAACTTAGTGATATAAGCTGTAGGGGGTGGGAGACTTAGTGATATAAGCTGTAAGGGGTGTGAGACTTAGTGATAAAAACTCCCAGGGTTGCCGAGCACATGTAAAGTTTGGGAAATCCTGATTTAATTAGTTTAATAAATAGTTTACCATTTCTCAACTATCAGAGTCGTTGCACACTTTATCTGGCAACACAAACATTTATTTGCCGACGGAAAATAGGTTTCACTGTAAATTTTAAACAGGAACTACAGCATTATTTTGTATAACTATGCAACAGCTACATGAAAATATAGAAAATTTTGCAATATTGGACAAATAATTACATACCAATGTATTAACAAAACTACATACTAATTTGTTAACAAATTACATAATAATTTGTTAACATACTCAAAATGAATTTAAGTCATATACCCATTATTTTGTTGAATCTATCAAACGTCATAATCCTATTCTCTTTTAACCAATTTCCTTTTGAGTCATATTGCTGTCAGTTAGCGTCAAGCAAGATGATTGGGGTCATCAGCCGGGCAAGATGATTGGGGTCATCAGCCGGGTGGAAAATTCTAACTTTCACATTTTATCGTTTGGCACAGGGGGGGCATGAAGCTCCAAGTGCGGGTGGACACGGAGATGCCCATGGTACAGCCCATGGTGATGCCCATGGAGACGCCCATGGTGGGGGTCATGGTGACGCGCATGGGGGAGGTCATGAGGAGGGTGGCCACGGTGGTCATCACGGGCCCCCTGGACCAGGCTACTCCGTAAGTCAGCACACTTCGTTAGTCAATGTTGCCAGACAGTTTTGTTAGTCCATGTAGCCAGACAGTTTTGTTAGTCCATGTTGCCAGACAGTTTTGTTACTCCATGTTGCCAGACAGTTTTGTTAGTCCATGTTGCCAGACAGTTTTGTTAGTCCATGTTGCCAGACAGTTTGTTAGTCCATGTTGCCAGACAGTTTTGTTAGTCCATGTTGCCGGACAGTTTTGTAAGTTATACATTCAGTGCTGGTGATGTTTGAAGTTGCTGTTTTTTTATATTTATTTAAAAAAAAAAAAAATTAAAATACTATTATTTTGATTTCTAAAGCTTGATGTAATAGATTAGTGCAATTTTTTTAATTTTAAGTACGAGCTTTCTTAACTCAACATTAATTTAAACAGATTTTGCTAAATATATAATCAAAGTTTCACTTTTTTGAAATAATTTTATATAATACATGATAACAACATACTTGATTGCTTTTATATCCAACATAAAAGTACATTAGAGCTCAAATTTTAAAAAACGAAGTGGCTATTCGTACCCGGGTACAAGAAGTGAGAGGTTGGGTTAAAAAAAACTATTTAAAATATTTTTGTTGGGTTTGTAAGACGTTGTATAGCACATGTAATGAAAAAGCGCTACCGTGGATCTCCGGGTCAAAGCATTTCCCTTGCACTGAAATGTACCTCGTTCACACTGAACCATCTCAGCAACACATCTGTCATACGTTTAAAAAATCCTCCATAATTTCCGACGTCTCACCACTACTGACACATCCAATTACTACAAGAAATAATTAAGGATAATCCGACATTAACAGAATCTAGATTAACATTTTCCTTTGTAAATTATAAAGGAAAGTTTTGTTCCCATGTAGAGCATTGGGGTAAACGATTAATGGATGATTATAGACCTCAAAACTTGCTGTCACGGTGTCTACGTTTCCCGTTATCATAAAACACAATTTAACACCAAAAAATCTATTGCTAGTTTTTATTACAAACAATGCAAGGCAAATGTCACAGCTTGAACATTTAACTATTTTTTTACCGAGCTTTTCGGTGGTGTGCAGTTGTATCTAAATTAGGAGTTTTCTTCATCTCACAATCTGCATATGGCACAGTAAGACGGGTGCAATTAATTGTAGTTTTATTAATAAAAATATGGTCCATTTTTGTACCTCCAGACCAGCGGTTCTAAACGTGTTGCTCGCGACCTTTACAAAGGGGTCGCCAATGACCCGCGGAAAAAAACAACATATTTATGAACTAGCAACGAAAATAGTTTTAGGGTTCGGGGTCACCACAACATGAGGAACTGTATAAAAGGGTCTCGGCATTAGGAAGGATGAGAGCCACTGCTATAGACATTTTAAACTGTCTCATAGTGCCCTCCCATGGCCGCGGAACGCAACCCAAAACTTTGGTTAACGCGACATTCGCGGTGATTTATGAACCGGAAGTTGCCAGGAGATTCTGGCTGGATAATCTCTAGTCTAAACACTTAGGTCTGCCATCTTGCCCCGACACAATTAATCAGTTTGACAGCGGTGGGAAAAAGTGGTCTAATTAAGAGCGATTAACATTCAAGCTCATTCTTTGTAAATATATTTATAGTTTTTAGAGTATGGCTATTTATTAAAAATTCATTGCCACAACTATAAATAGAATAGTTAAAAATAAGAAGGCTTTGACAGAAAACATACTTTTCTTTTTAAAAACAAACTCTATTAAGGTGGGATGTGATATTTAAAAATATACATAAAGATGGACTTGAATTAAGTTGAATACAATTATAACAGTTGATTTAAGTAGTTATAACTCGTTTCAGAACATTAAAGGTATGCTTCACTATTATGTAAGGTCAACATATTTCTCACTCGTTGCCATAAGTTTATGCTTTTTCACTGCCACTAAATTCATAAAGGGAAGGTTATTCAGGAATGTTTTTGGTGTGCTGAATTTCTATTTTTAAGAAACGAAATTGTTCAACAAACATTGTTTACAATAACGAAGTGGCTATAGGTACACGGGTACCAGAATTGAGAGGTTAGCATTAAAAAACGATTTAAAATATTATTGTTGGGTTTGTAAGACCAAATGAGGTATCAAATGGAAGATAATTAAATGTACTATACCTTTGTAATGTTAATTCTTCAGTTTTACTAAAATAAACTACCACAAATGACATCCGAATAGCATTGAGCTTAATAGTACCCGGGTGCGAATGGCGGACAAAATGGACCAGGACACGCAGCGCCGCCATTCGCACCCGGGTACCATTAAGCTCAATGCTATTCGGATGTCATTTGTGGTAGTTTATTTTAGTTTTAGTAAAACTGAAGAATTAACATTTCAAACGTATAGTACTTTCAATTATCTTTCATTTGATCTTACAAACCCAACATTTTAAATCGTTTTTTAATCCCAATCTCTCAATTCTGGTACCCGTGTACATATAGGTGCAGCCTTACAATAATTATCAAAACTAACTTACATTATTTTATGTCTACAGGGCTCTAATATGATTGCAGTCAACTGGTTTCTAATGAGTGCCATAGCAGTAGTTGGACTCCATATCTAGAACTATATAAGTTTATACTTAATATTGTGTTGTTAATGATATTCATTTCTTGATTGTTGATTATTATATTAAATAAATTATATTAATGTGAATGTTTTTCCAAATAATGTGAGTGTGAGGATGCTTGTGATGAATTTTTAATTAACGAATGCGGCGTGTCCTTTGAATTACTACTTCAGTACAGTCATGCAATCACACACCAATAAATTGAATACATCAAAAACTCTGTGGAGTTTGGATTAGCTTAAATGTCTAAGTCACACAATATTTTTGGAAATGTAACATCTGTGGCAAATTTAATAAAAAGCCATATCAAGTATTTTTATCATGTTTGCATATAAAACTTTATTAATAATACGCATGTAAATTGTTCATAGGCATATAACAAAAATTTAACAAATGTGAGGAAATGTCGGTCAAAATTCTTTCTAGAACTTACCAATTCTCACCATCTGTGAGGTCAGAGAATTTTCTGATTAACAATACACACCAAATATGTTAACAGAATATTCAGATTAAATTGACACTTGCCACTTTCAAATGCATTAAAGTTGCATCAACATTGGGCAGATTAAGGCTTAAGATTTTTCAATATTTTAATTGGCTACAGAAATCTACTGGTCAGTGGCATCGTATACAAAGACTTCAATGTCTCAAATTTGAGACAACATTCTGGGAAACAGAATGTCTTCTTCAATGGTTTCTTCATGTTAGCATGTAACGTTCATTCACACTGAGCAATATAAATTATAACTTCTAAGTTAGTTAGTATGTCAAACAAAGGGAAGGAATAAGGATGTATGCTTTTTAAGTATTGGTAAAATGACACAAACAAATCTTGATATGTTGAAGAGCAGACAGGAATGTACTTTGAGAAAGGGTGTTTAGACAGGAGGCATCCTAGTCAAACATTTTTCAATACAGATATAACATACATTTTCTATTTGAAAACTCAAGTTAAGAAAAAAAAAAGCAGTACAAATTAAAAGAAATTATCCAATAGGAATAATATTAAAAATCTTTTAAAATACAAAAAACTATCACTCAGAATACTAAACAGAATGATAACAGTAGAATCTTATTATTAAAAGCTGCATACTAGCATGTCCCTTAGCTTAACTCAAATACAGATTATTCATTGGACAATAGAAAGTACTTAACAGATCTGTTGATAATCCTTTAAAAAATATTAAGAAATAAATAGTGGTTAAAATGAAATAAACAAAAAGTTCTCGTGAAAGTCTATTGTAAACTGTATGGTCACTTGAGAAGTTGGCCTAAAAGTAAAAGGCAAAAATTCTTAAATCCTCAACATTGCTGGAAATAAAAAGATGCAATTAAAATGATGGTGTGGTGAATGCCTATACTTAATATCCTAGAATAACAAATACTACACTCAAGTAAATATAATCATAAAAAAATATCTAAATGTTCAATTACTGTAATCCCCTCACCCACCAACTCTTTGACATTTTCAGATAAGATAGATACATCAGCACTATAAAAGAATCTTAAGAATCAACAGCTTAACAGCAAGGATGTAGGAGGAAATTGTCATTTAAATCAAAACCATCACATTTTTATACCACCAGTATTATTGCACCGCCCCTTTTCAGAACAACACCAACCGCTTATTAACCAAACCTTTTGTAAAAAGCATAGTGATATAAACTGCAGGATCAGAATGGAAAGAAATAGTTCAATGTGTTGGGAATAAATTGTTTGAAAAGTTTGGTACCCTACTGGAGTTTTATTTGCAAGCTATTTTAGGATCCACACGTCTTACAAAGTAACAGGTCATGTATCACCATTTTACAATGTACTTATTTAAAGTTGGGAAATAAATAATATTAACCATAGTATCTTTGAAAACAATGTTTTTTAAATTTTGTTCTACTGAATAAATAATAAAAAAAGAAACACAAAATGTCAGACCATGTCAGCTATCTAATGATCTTGTTAAGATGATTTAATATGGAGATTAAGTAAAGATTACCATTTAAATTATGAGCAAATGCTATGCATTTCCATTAACATGTTTTGATTGTGACTTATTTTAAAGTTTAATTTAACATAGTGTAACTTTTTTAATATACAAAAGCTAAGAGATGCTAAAATTATTTGAAAAACGATAAATCATCCAGAAATAAAAAAAGGCGAAGTTTCAGTAATACAAAAAATACAACACTAACTTTAAACCAACAATTAATAACATTAACCTCTACTTATCTGCAATAAAATCATTCTACGGAAAAAAAGAACATTCCTAAAAAAAATTTTTTTTAAATAAATACTTATAAGAATAAAATGTAGCTTTTTAACATACCAGTAACTAGACAGTTCTCAATATTTTTTATTAGCTACAGAAATAATGAAAAAGCTTCAATACCCATTTGCTAAAACAAGAGAATCTCCTGGCATGAAATCGGGTAACACACCTTACAACTTGAAATTTTTTTTAAAGTGTTTTGAACTTCAAGTGAAACTCCCTCTTATTTTTTATTATTTATTAATAAGAACCCACTCACATCTTACACACAGACTTCTCTTTAAGATTACTGGATTGTACAAGAAGATCTTTCATTTTGGCCTGCAGACAACAAACAATTTAATTCTGCATCAACAAAACATTAACTTAAAAGGGATCAAGAAACATTAGTAAATAAATCCGGACCCGCCTTTCGGGAAAGGCATCTGCGTAGTGTAGTTTAAGTCTGTTGTTTTTAATAAACAAAAGCTTCAAAAACTCAGCATTAATAAAAAGCACAGGTGCATAAATAAGGATACGTTCCCATGCCAATTTTTCTTTAAGGGAACAATATTAAATGTAGCCATAATGCAAGTACAGCACTTGATATTTAAAGCAATGGTTTAATCATCACCAACCTCCCCAGGGGCCTAGTGCTCCAATTCAGCAACCCCACTAGTTATGAATTAATACACAAATAAATAATGCACACAGGTAAAATCCGAACAGAATAGGCTTCAAAATGGTCAAGGCATACTAAACGACTTGGAGAACAATGTTGCAAGCGCTTGGTCTGCATCGCCATTGGAGCGCCTCAATTCTTCAAGGACAGCATTTCTGCTGAAACCGTTACTCATAAGTCTAGCAACTATTTCTTCTGAAAACTGGTGTGGGGATGTGGAAGGTTGACTTCGTGAAGTTTGCTTGCTTGAAGAAGAGCCAGCTGTGAACACAAATTAAATATATTTAACTAAAATAACATGTTTCAATATATCTGTTATAAAACAAATGATAAATTGCGTGTTTGTATTGGAACAAATGATAACTTTTTTAAAATTATCATATATATATATAAGAATGAGCTATAGGGACATAACGCCAAAGAGCCGAAAATATTTTGATACGTTCGGACTCTTAAAAACAAACATAGTTATTTTCTATTATTTTACGGAAATCGAATAAATTTACATGCGCATAAACTATTATATTTCCGCTTTTATTTTAGTAAAAGTTTAAGTATTATTATTATAAATTACAAATACATATAAAGAAACAACTAAGGAACTATCTTAAGCATTTTATATGCGTTTAAAAGTTATGAAAAAAAATTAAATAGAAAAAATTATGATCAAAGAAATACACAGTAATCACATTTATCGGGAAAACCTAAACATCAGTTGTTGTTAGTGCGTTCTTTAGCGCGTTGTCAATAAGGCAAAATAAAATTAAAATTAATTAGTTCTAAATAATCACACAAATGCAAATGATGTCATAGTGCCAATTGCTTATTTAGCCAAAGCTAAAAGTTATTTGATTTAATAAAAGAGCATGACAAAAATGATGATGTACATTCCCCTTCTTATAAGTAAAATTAATAAATAGCATTGATTGCTTTTTAAATTGCTAAACTTAAATATTAATTTAGCTTTGTATTTTTAACATTTAATAAGTTTGTACTTTTTATTCATTCCAAAAATAAACTTTTATGAAATTTAAAAAGTAGTAAAAACTCTACATTTAAAAATAATATATATAAGAATATACCTTTTAATTAAATTGGTGTAGCAAAACTAAATAGCCAAATAGCATTTTTAATGCACTTATCACTGATCTAGATAAGAAATAAGCATATTAAATGCAAAAAAAATCTTCTGCGTAAGTAAGGGGCCTACAATCCAGTGGATGATGTATTTATTTTTTTTAAACTCTGTGTAGCCCACTATACATTCATTGTGCCCAGTGCAGCACAAGATAAGCCTCAGAATAAATTTGATCAATAATTAACCATCTTCGATACATTGGTAGGAAATTGAGTTCATGCATTTTTACTTGGATGACAATATCTTTCAATCCAATGACATATTTCAGTTGTAAAAAAAACAAGAAGCTATATTCTCATTTTACATATGAACATATGTTAACCAATTAAGAAAATCAATGACTTTAACAAAAGATACAGATATTTTCATAATTATCCCCAGGGATATCAAAACCCAATCACTTTACACAATTGAAAATTTAATTTAAAAAATAGAGATTTTATTAGATAGAGAGATAGAAAGACAGACAGACAGGCAGACAAATACACAGATAGATGATAGATAGAGATGTAGATAAAAGATAGCTAGACGGATGGATGGATGGATGAAAGGATGGATGGATGGAAGGGTGGGTGGGTGAGAGGATGAATGGATGTATGGATGGATAGATAGGTAGGTAGAAAGGTAGGTAGGCAGGTAGGTTGGTAGGTAGGTAAGTAGGTCGATAGATATGTAGGTAGGTAAATAGGGAGATAGAGAGATAGATAGATTGGTAGATAGATACAGACCTGTTTACTCTTACGATTTTGGCGTACAATGTACGATTTTGATGTGTATACATTATATATACTGAGTGTTTTTTTACTATTAATATAATGAATTGAACGATTTTGTGATGATATTGTACGATTTTAAGATTTTGAGGGTAAACGGGTCTGTAGATAGTAGCTGGATTGGTAGATAGTTAGGTAGATAAGTAAGTAGGTAGGTAGGTAGTTATGTAGGTAGGTAGGTAGGTGGGCAGGTAGGTAGGTAGGCAGACAGGCATGTAGATGGTAAATAGGTAGATGATAGATAGGTAGATAGATAGATAAATAGACAGACAGACAAACAGACAGGCAGTCAGACAGACAGAAAGAGACAGTCAGAGAGACAAACAGATAGACAGATGTGTAGACAGAGAGACAGACAGAGATACACACAGAGAGACAGACAGAGAGACAGCTTGAGAGACAAAAATAGAGACAGAGAGACAGACAGACAGAGAGACATATAGATCGGCAGTGAAACATAGAGACAGACAGAGAGAAAGAGAGACATACAGAGAGATAGAGAGACAGACAGAGCGTCAGAGAGACATATAAACAGGCAGAGACAGAGAGACAGACAGAATTACAGAGAGACAGACAGACAGATCATCCTTGAATAATTGCAAAAAAGTTATCTTAATTCGGTAAACTATATCTATACATATATAAGTATATCCCGTATGTGCTTCTATACCATCAATCCAAAGTGATGAAAATTGTGTGAATTGTAAAAAAATGCAAATGTTTCTGAATTATTACACACATTTTACAATATTCCGTTTTGGGACCGGGGACCTAAATTCTTTTCCTCCTCCTTTTATGAGCTAAATATAATTTCCGTATGCGTTCCTATACCATTCATCCAATTGCGATAAAACTTTGGTAAGTTGTTGTGCGCACCAATGGTTTCTGCATTAGCTTATCCATTTTGAAATATTCCTTTTCGAGCCGGAACTCCAAATTATTTTTTTCTTATATGAGGTATACAAATATAATTTCAGTCAGTGCTATTGCATGGGTGGCTAGAAATCAATCAAATACAAACGACATTTCAGTTTGTGTGTGACATAATTACAACCATTTTAAAATTTTACGTTTGGGGCCGGGGGCCTTATTTTAAAAATAATAAATATTTGAGCTATCTAAATACAATTTAAAACAGAGCTACTGCGTGAGTGGATCAATCGCTACAAGTGTGTGGACTAAATTTTGAAAATACACGCTTCTCACGTGGACAGCTATATGTTGTCTGCTCGCGCTTTGAAAAAACTTCTAAATTATTTGTGTACGCACTAGACAGAAAAAAACAAATATTTTCTATTTAAAAATTACTTAAAACACAAACACTTTTTTCATTGAGTGGCATGAAACGCATGCCGGGTTCTCGCTAGTGTCTAATATTTCCCAAATGCAATCATGCTAATTTGTGTTTTTATACTCTTGTTATTCTTTATTCTCTGTCATCTTGTTTGCTGTTCAAGGTTTTCAGTTGAACCACTGTTTTCTTTGGTCTTTATTCAGCTAATCTTTTATATTTCTTTAAATCTTCCTGCCACAGTTCCTTGTTATATTGTGATAGGTCATTAAGCGATAAGCCTATACCATATTATTATTTTTATTACGACTCACCAATAAGTTATTATCACTTCAGAAAAATATACCACTTATGAGACCTGGTTGCAAAGAACCTTTCTAAACCCCAGGTTTCTGTAGGTTTTAAATGGCAGTAGAGACAAATAAATCTTTAAGTAGAGTTTTACTTTGTGTTTAAGTCTATGGAATCATGTTTGTTTAACTCACAAGCTTCTTGAGCTGAACGAGAAAGGACTTCTGCCAACTCCCGGTCTTCCTCTTGAGTTGATGTAGTAGTGGGCTGATTGAGACGAGCATGCTCTGGCAAATCTGCTTCACCTAAAAATGGAGTAATTGTTGCTGTGGTTCCAATTTCCAGCTGGTTTTTTCTGAGGTCTATGACACACTGCACAATATACATAAAAAAAACAAAGAATACATAAACTTATGGGACAGAAACTGTAGATAAATAAGTTAATTAAAATGAACATTAAAACAAATGTAAATTAAAAGAGGAATAAAAACCTAGATAAACTTCTTAGCACTTTTACTGAAACTTAAACACAAATTTGTAAATTGAAGACTATTTTACCTGATGTCTTTTAAGCATATCCAAACCAAGTAACATGTCCATAGGCTGATTTTCTAAGATAGAAAAGGATGACTGGAGAAATACATTTCCTATTTGAATTTGACCTAGACAGGAAATTTAAAAAAGTTAAAAGCAAACATCAATCAAGGCTTCATATCCCCCAAAATTTTTTTTTTTAAAAAGGCTAGTAATATGTAATTATATATTTAATTTGTTAAAATACCCTTTACACCCTAAAACAAGCTGAATATAAAGTTTAGAAAGTTAACCATAAATAAAAAGATCAACATACATAAATGAACACGGCCTAATATTTTTTGTGTCCCAACTCCTTTAGCAACACCTTCCCACCTCCTGTCCACTAGTCTCATTATATGACATCTTTCAGCACACTGTTGGCTCATAATTGTCATTTGGGCACCTTAAAAAAATAATATTTAAATATTAAAAAATTCATGGGAAACTGAAAATAAAACAAGTACTATTGAAGTAAACTTCATTTACAAAGATAATATATCAGAAAACAAATACAAGGACCCTGATGATTCAAGATTTTAGCCAAGAAAGCATGCCATTTCCAGAGGCTCTATAAGATTTGATGTAACTAAGAAAACCATCAATAATAGTCTTAGTGTTCAAGTTCTGAATAAATACAATTATACCAATAATAACATTTCTATTAATGCATGATTTTTAATAAGAAAAAGTGAAGTTGTTAAGAACCATCAAGTACTAATTTATGAAATTACCACAATAAGCACCACACCTGAGTCAACAAAAGCTTTCACAGGGTGTCCATTCACCTTGCAATCAACATACAACATATGGACTTGACCAAAGCTTTCAGGGGCGAACTCCATGGCAGTCTCCATGTTACTTTCAATGTTCTTCATCCTATAGGTTTTAAAACAGTTTTACAATGACAAAAATTTTGTTTAATTAATCCTAAAAAAAAAAATATTGTATAAAACCAAGATTGAAATTTAATGAAAATAATGTTTAAAGAAGAATAATTAAGTAATTTCACTTTTGTGCCTCCCTCCCCTTTTTTAAACATGAGATTATAAATGGTACTTTAAAACCCAGCTTAGGTTTCATATTTTTATTAAGTGTAAATCATGATCAAATAAAAAATAATGTTGTAATGAGATACTTTGGAGAGATGATAAAAGCTTGCAGCAAGCAGGCCGGGTGAAGTGCAATTTGAATACATGAAAACAAAATTGCACCACCCCCAACCTGCAGGCCACATCTTTTTCTTGTAACACACATCTAAAGATAAAAGAATGTAAAATTTTAAGAGTGGAAATTTAACATGCAAAAAAATTATCTAAATACTGCTGACATAAAGACATGGGAAAAAAGGCCTGGAGAAGTGCAATATGAATCATAAATGGCACATTGCACAGATCAAGACCTCTCTTCTCAGCCTGAGCTTCATTCAAATACTAAACATAAGCAATTCAAAAAGCTCTAACACAAATATCAATGTGCAAACATAAAGAAATATCTTCAAAAACTGAATTAAGACATACAACTAACATCCAACTTTACTACATGCATGAATATATGTACACAAAAGAAAAACCACATTTTTGTGAAATTAAATGGTTATAACAGGCCGGGGTAAGTGCAATTTGATTCATATCTTCACAAATTTGCACTAACCAAGACCTGACAGAACCAAGGTATTATATGTCCTTTTAAAAAAAATAGTTTTGGAGCATAACAACCCCTACATTATCACATGCATAAATGGTAGGTAGTTAAAATAAATAGTCTGTGGTAATTGTCATGGGGAAATTAGGCATTAAAAAGTAATAATAAATTCAGGGTTCTCACACTTTTTTAAAAACAAAATTCCCTACTTTTTCCCAACTAAAAACATAAAAATTCCTGACTATCGCAATGCGGCATTTTTGTTGATAATATAAAAAATAAAATTGTCAAAGTAAAGCAACATTGAAATACAACACAAATGAACAAAAATAAAGTAATGAAGGTGTATACATGTAAATATTTATTAAATTTCATAGCAATTGCAATGTTTCAATTTACTTGAAAAATTGTTGATGTTTACTTTTAAAGTGCAACGGGCAACCTTTTTAATGTGTTCTCTAAGGGTTTCATGTTTCATATTTTGACACTGGAAGCTTGGCTGAGTAGTTGCAGAAGTGGACACCTAAAATAGGTGATAAAGCTGAAGTCTCATCCGATGATTGACATTTTAAAAATATTCTCGCCCTGAATACTTGATATCAATATTCCAGCCTAGTGAAGCAGTGATAAATTGTTCAAACATTATCAAGATAGCTGTCCTGACCAACAGTTGGAAAGGAAATGTTGGGCATTATTGAATTGAGCCTAGATCCTGAGTAGTGAAACAAAATAAAATATATTACCATATTATGTTTATAACAGCAAGGTATACCTCATAGTCATAGGCCTATTTACTATATTATACCCGAACTAAACTAAAAGTAATACAGAGTCAGGAGAGATACTAAGATAGGATGATGCATATGAAATGGCAGTCAAGATTTTCCGCAGGGGAATGGATCATTGACCACCTCCACCCCACGTTTTATTTTTTGTGGTGGTGGAGGGTCTCCAAAGGTCCCCCACACCCCCCCAAAAAAAAACATCCTTGCCTACGCCCATGTCTGCCCTTGTGCTTATGAATAATAGGATTATACCGTAAAGTATAGGAGTGCATAACTATAAATAAAGACTAACTATACACATTTGTGTTAGGCGCACTCAAATGAACTAATGTCCCACTAACGTCACTAATGACATCAAAATAAGGGTAGGAAAGGCACGGGCAGCCTTCCAACAACTAAAAAATGTCTGGGCCTCCAAACACCTAAATACCAAACTGAAGATCAGAACCTTCAACACAATGGTGAAACCGGTTCTACTGTATGGTGCAGAAACATGGAGAATCACTGCTGGGAATATGAAGAGAATCCAGTCCTTCATCAATAACTGCTTAAGAAGGATTCTCGGGATTCATTGGCCCGACAGAATCAGCAACCAGAAACTGTGGCAGCGGACAAAGCAAGAACCTGTAGAACAAGAGATCCTCCAGAGAAGATGGAGATGGATTGGCCATACGCTCAGGAAACCTGCCTCCAGCATAACTAGACAAGCCTTGAATTGGAACCCTCAAGGAAAACGGAAAAGAGGCAGGCCTAAGAACACTTGGCGCCGTGAAGTGGAGGCGGATACCAAGAAACTTGGCCACACTTGGGGGAGGCTGGAGAGATTGGCTCAGGATCGTGATGCCTGGAGGGCTCTTGTAGGCGGCCTATGTCCTAATCACAGACGTCGATGAAGATCGGCTGCTGTTCCTCGAGGACGAAAAGGCGAAAGAAGTAGTAGCCAGTAGTTTTAATAACTTTTAAATGATGTTCTGAAGTCAGCCGTTAATTAGTTAACGCAAAAAAACTTCACAAAATAATGTAATCATATTAGACTATTTAAATTTAGAAGGCCTACGTCATAATTAAAAAGTAAAGTGAACTTTAAAGACCTTTAAAAAGTTAAAGGCAGCTTAGTTCTAATGAAAAATACATGTCACTGACAAACAGTAAATTGTTAAAATTCAACTTAAGGCTAAAAAGACAAAGTACGCTAAGCAGTAAGCTTAGTCTTTTAGACAGCGCTTAAACTAGTAGTTTTCTATTTATAATGGTTAACTCACAAATTAAAAACTAGATATAAATAATTGTTTACTGTATTTTACACTTTACTTACTCAAACAGTCAAACAACTCTTGATCGGCGATGTGAACAGAAAATAAATATTTCTGGTCTATCGAAGTTGTACGGTATTCGAAACTTGTAGAGCTCAAAACGCATGCGCAGTTAAATTAAGGGGAAACTACTAGCATTTTGGCAAAGTCTTTTTGATAACAGAAAGGCTAAAAATAGACGAGATCAGCGATTGACGTACATTTTTATGGAATCCCAAACCAAAATTATTATTATTTTTTTTTAATTAAAAAAAATCCAGACTATCCAGAAAATTTCCTTACTAGAATGCCTATTTTCTGGGTTTTCACGACCGGGAAAATTATTCAATGAATTCCAGACTATTTCCGGACTGTGTGAGAACCCTGTAAATTGCACTATTTAAATCAAAATAGTGTATATTAGGCCACATCCTGGCCATATGTCAAGCATCTCACATAATTGTTTTTATCAACATGGAACTTCTACAATTAATCCTTTACTGCTAAATTGAAACAAGCATTTTCCTTTTCAAGTACAAATTGCCATTTATCAGAGTTCAACATTTGAAATATGGCACAGACCTGTCATTGTCTCCCCCATTGCCCACATATGTATACAATAGGTTTAACCAGAGGCAGTTAACAAATAATCACTCCATTGCATTTATAAATACCAGGTAACCAATTCAAAGAGCCATACTGATTAGTATCTTTAAGTCAACAGGCCGGGAAAAGTGCAATGTGACTTTTCCATAACAGACTGCACTTGTCACAACCTGATGACAAAAAGACTATGGCTATGAAATAAACCAAAATAATTCACAAAAAGAGACAAGAAACAGCTATCTTACAATGTTTATGTAATTTTCAAATTAGAGCTCTGATGTACTTTTATGTTGGATATAAAAGCTTTGATTAGATATTTAGCAAAATCTGTTTAAATTAATATTGAGTTAATAACGCTTGTACTTACAATTAAAAATTGCACTAATCTATTACATCAAGCTTTAGAAATAAAAATAATAGTATTTTGATAAACAAAAAATTACAAACACCAACACCACTTAATGAATAACTTATTATCATATAGACATGTACAAATAATGCCAGTGTCTTCAATTATAGCAAAATGTTGATAATCTGGAGCAATTGTGCTGTGATACCATCCTGATTGACTTCTCCAGATTTGTAAAAATCCAATTGCAAATCTAGTATCTTCAGTTCATTAAACTAAACATCAATAGTACACCATATGTAAATGTAATATTGGGTCATGGTTTACCATGTGACTTAAAAAATGTTACTTTCACCGGGTGTTTATACTTATGTTTAGAATTGCGAATGAGTTCATTTTAAAGCATATTGCAATTCTCGAACCAAAGAAAAAAAATTATAGCAATAAAATTATGATGATTCTTTATTTTTGTCTAACATTTAGAAAGTAATAAAATCATACAAGTTCAGTTAGATTCTCTAAATACCATACCCCCCCCCCCCCCAACACACAAATTTGTCTAATATGCTTTTCACTGACATTATACCTGATTGCTTCTTCAATTTGCTGCTGTGCATTAGGATCAAATGGATCTGCAGACAGAAGCCGTATCCTCTTCTCTTCTTCTTTAATTCTTGCCTGTCTTTGCTCTTCAAAGACTTTAGAAAATTTAGCTGCAAGCAAACAATTCTATATGCAATACATTTTTTTCTCTCTGACATAAATAATTTAAAATTATAACTTTTCAGTAGCAATTTAACCCATTCGCTACTAACCACAAAACCCAAACACCCCCTGAAATACTAAGCAAAGGGAGATCACTCTAAAATACACGCACCCCCATGTTAGAAAAATATTATTTTTAACAACTAAGCATCAACCTATATTAACAAAACATGCATTAAAAAATAGAGAATTGAATAACCTTTTCAAAAATGTATAGTTTAATATACTTTGACTGACAAATATGTGTGCAATAAATCATGAAAGCCAATTTTTTTTAAAATTTGGAAAACATTTGAATGTATGTTAGCAGCGATAAGGCCCATAGTTTAAGTTTTACTTAGATTTTAGAGTCTCATGGAATTTGGAAAAGCAGTATCCCTTGTGCAGATGAACCTGGCACAAGTGACAACCAGTTGTTGTTTCCCTAGTTCTGCCACTGTCCATCTTGTTGCCATCAACCAAGCACTGGTAACGACGTTTTCGTCCAATCATTGGACTCAGCATGTGTTGACTGCTATATGGGCTGGATCTGCCAGAGATACTCGGTGTGTCTGGCTGCCTGCATTTGGTCGCTGCAGTCAAAAGTTGTTCTAACACAGCCTTTCAAAACATCAGATGATTTTGGGCTGGAGAGTCCGAGGCATCAGCGGGCTTCACACTTTTCATAATCAGGAAGCTATTGATCATTGACAAATCTATCAGGTACCAGAACAGGTACCTCCACCACTTGGTGCTTGCTCGGCCTACAGGGTAATAGGCACGATGTTGATCAGATAAATCCACCCCAAACATGCCAGAATTGTAGGTGACAACTGGCATTGGAATTTCATTATCGATCATGTCATCTTTTGACCTGCGCTGAACAGTGGTCACGATTGGGTCAGAATTAGTAGAAATAATATTGACTTGACGCTTGTCTGTCCATTGCGTGGCAAACATTAGACCTTTCTGCTTTATACGAACATTTCCCTTCTTCTGCTTAGACTTAGGTAGAGGCCAGCCTTTTCTATTAGGCCTAATGGTTGCACAGCTGTACGTCATCCTTAGTAGGAGATCCTCTGCGAGTTTGGGGGAGGAAAAGAAATTGTCGAAAAAAACTTATCCAGGTATGGTTCCATCATGGACATAACTACGTTATATCCTAGTCCATGTTCTGAGGCATTGGTACCTTTGCCAGTGTATACTTGAAAGTTCAGAATATAGCCGGTTTTGGCTACTGCGCAGCACCAAATTTTGATGCCCCATGGCGTTGGCTTGTTGCTCAGGTACTGCTTGAAGGATAATCTTCCACGAAAACCGACCATTGCCTCATCTACTGACAGCTGTCGTTTCGGTTTATAAGCTGTTTGGCACACATTCCTGATATGGTCCAGGAGTGGTCTCACTTTGAACAGTGGATCATAGTTCACACTATTTTTAGCTGGAACATTTTCACTGTTAGTGTCATGAAAATATTGTATTTTTTCATATCGGGTGCGCCCCATAACATCTGCAACTGCAGGGACCCTCCAAAGTTTGTCACTGGACCAGTACAATTTAGTAGTGGGCAATTTGTGGAGCCCAAACATAATATTTATATATAAGAATTTATATATGTCCTCTTTCGTAACAGCCTTCCACTGGGTGTCTTTTCGGCCCTTAGCAGTCTGTTGATTAGCATATCTGTTGGTTTCCACGACAATAAGTTCCACCATGGAATCGGTCACAAATAGTTTGAAATAGGAAGATTATGGATGCCACCTTCTATCTCAGTAAACCTTTCCATTTTATCTGTTACACTGGTCAAATTGTCTGACCAAGACTCAGTGACAGTGTCTTAGTCGCTATCGTCAACGTCACTTTCATCGCTATTAATTTCCGATTCCGAGTCTAAATTTAATGCATGTTCAATATCAATGTCTGATTCATCTTCATTATCAGAATTATTATCTACTTGATAATTAGAAGTGGAGGCAGCAATCAAAGAGTCAAGAAACTGAAATGCCATGGCAAAATAATTCACGTAAAACACAGTCACAAATTCACTAAGCTTAGACCAACTTCAACACCACGCAGCTTTCAAGCAGTAAATGGTAGAGACATCCGTTTTTTTTAAAACGGAAGCAGCTCTATTCTCACTTCCTTAAAATCCCAAAGCTATTCGCAAGGCAACAATGCTTCTTGCGATATCGTGTGTTATATGTACGTTGCTAGGCGTGATGGCGCATTCGGTCGCATTAGTAGCGAGGCGGGTATGTCGCATTTGGTCGCAATAGTAGCGAATGGGTTAATGCCTAATTTTATGCTCAATTTCAGAACATGTGTAATGTTTTCAATTAATGCATTGGTCAGTGATCAACTGGTGATACATGGGACACATTTCAGGATGTCAATGAACAGGGATGATATAATAATTTTTTTTAAAGTACTCTAGGAGTATGAACATAAAACAAAAAACTCAAAAGAGCCAAAATCAGAAGAACTGATTATAGCACACCTGAAAAAAATTTGATAAGACGAAACAAAATATTTACCCATGTCTCCACTTAGCAAAGCTTCTGCCAAGGGTGGATTTCTTTCCTTTAACAATGCAAGCTGACTTGGATTGGCAAGCAGCATTTCCCTAATAAAGGCAGGATCATCCTCACGTCTAGTTTGTGCCTGCTGTGAGCCACCTGGCAAACGTATGCTCCCAAAGTCAATGTTTGGTATTCCTGTTAATAATAAACAAACATCAAAAGTCAATTAAACTTTTAATTGATATTGACATGTCAGTGATTGCCTGGTGAAAAATTCAAAAATGAAAATAAATTAAGAGAAATTCAAATACCAAGTAAAAGTGCAATAATAGGCCTATAACTTAGATTAGAGCAAACTGATTTAAGTTAAATAATTTGAGATTTTCTTTTGGAAGCAAAGCAATTAAGTTTTGGTTTTATTGCTTATCAAAATAAAAGAACTCAAGCACGTTAATTTAAGGCCCATAAGACTTGAAAATTTTATAAGATAAGATTTAAAAAAACAATATCTAGGCCCAGGCCCTATCATCATAGCTATCGATGAAGAAGGACTGATGAATGAATGAATATCGGTTTTTGGTACCAATAATAGTGATAGTAGTACAGTTACAGTATATTTAGTAATAGTGAGAGTAGAAGTATATTATATTAATTTATATGCAGTGTAGTGAACCAAAGCTGTAACTGTTTATAATGGAGTCTAATTTTTTTTATTAAAGTTTATCATTTTAACTAGAAGTAGCCTAGTAGGTGTAGGTTAGGCCTACACAGGAAATATGATTAAAACAAATTCAAATAGGCTCATATTCCATAGTCATAGATGACATAGTTTAGGTGAAAATAACAAAATTCAAAATGCTGGGACCCAAGTACAAATAATTATATTATAACAATTTTAATTTTAAGTAGTAATTATTATTTTTAGTTGTCTTATATAAATATAATAATACTATAACCTCTATTATTAATTACAAATGAATTGATTAGACACCCCCCCCCCCCCCATGCCCCCTGTCTTGTCAGGTATTTCCCATCCATTCATTCAAAAAACAGTAACGGTATGATTGGCCAAGATTTTTTTTTTTTTTTGAAGGATGGGCCTAGGCTGTAAATAAAAAGTTAATTAGAAAGGAACTAAATCGAAACGCACTTTTCAAATTGTATCCTTTAAAATAATCTACCTGATCTAGAATGACCCGCAGCTTGCGATTGTGATATTTGACCGCGGAGATGTTGAATTAGAACCATTTCTCCATTTTGAATTCCGTACTGCTTCAAAGTCAGTTTGTCGTCATGAAGGGGTCGCCCGTTCCACACTATCGACATTTCTAGGGCAGGGACACCAGTTTCTTCTTGACATAGCGCTTTAAAATTCTCTAACTCAAGATCTTCACTAACTTCAATCGTAAAAAGTTGATCAGATAATGTTGTTATAGTAATTTGCATGGTAATTAAATATTTGTAAAATTTACAACGAAAAAAATATTTTTATATAAACTATGTCATCCACAAAGGAACGTGTTACGCCGGAAGTGCCCAAATCTTCTGTTAACTGATTTTCTAAAATTTGGAATGCAAGCTAAAGTAAACCGTTTATTAATGAAACGGAAGAAATAATAAAAGAAAAGGCGCGAACGTGCAACCGTACTTCTACAGTCTATTATGTACTTCTTCCCCCCCCCCCCACGCAAATTATTAATATCAGTAGGGTGTTTGCTTACTACTGCTTACATGCCAACAAGCTGGCCTCTCTTCACTGTAGATTCAGTTTGTCGCAAATGACTAGGGTGGTATAATGTAAGGCCTAATTTTTACAACATGTGCATTTTGGTAGCCACCTTGACTCAAAAGGTAGAACAACTAATGAAGAATTGGAAAAATTAAATTTCCAGTATGCTGGCAAAACATTGTTTGAATAATGGATGCAAGTAACAATTAACAATTTTCCAACAGTGGCTGAATACGTTGCGCCTGAATTATCTGAACTTGTATTTTTTACGCACTGTTCTTGTAACTGAAAGCAGGGTTTCTGCCTGTCCATTCACCAGTATCGGTCCACCGTTGTTAAGACCGCCTTTTCCCGTCTGATTTCGAATGGTTACATTCTCTTTGGGGTTGAGTTTCAATCTCTTATTCTCCTGGCTATTATTGTGGCGGCTTGCCTCATCTGGTGGGCATCGCCGTATCATATCTTCAAGGCAGGCCTCATCTGGTGGGCATCGCCGTATCATATCTTCAAGGCAGGCCTCTGGGTCTCGACCCTCTGCCCCCTTCCCGCCACCGGGGCAGGCATCCACCAAGTGAGCCACTGTCTCGTCTGCCTGGCCACAGAAACCGCAGTTTGGTTCCCTTCGGTTGTCCAGCCTATGGAGGTAGCTGCGCGTCGCACAATGACCTGCTCCTCATCTGGGTGATGAGGCTATGGTCGTCTCTCTTCAGTGTCCACTGTTGCTCGGTCGCGGCATTTTATGGTTGAGCTGTCGTCCGGTTTCTCCTGCGGCCCATTCGCTCAACCACTTTTCTCGGAAGTGGTCTTTTAACCAAGCGGTGACTCCCAGCTGAGTCATTGGTTTATCGGGCTGCGGCTGGGCCGCGCCTTCTTTGGCCAGGAAGTCCGCCCTGTCGTGCTGCGTCACATCAATCCAACTGCAAGATTACTTTGCCGCCCTTGGCATTGATGTTACCCACTGTTTCCAAAATGGCATTCAACATCGTCGTCTCGGTAGACCTCCTTCCCACTTGCTTCAGAGCTGAACCTGAGTCGGTGAAGACCACAACGTCCAAAAAGTTTTTCCTCTTTGCTAGGCGTTGGTGGACTCTCTTAAAGGCAACCAGTATTGCCTGGATTTCCGCATCGAGGCTCGTTCTATTTTCCCACTGGGTCCGGATGGTTCTTCGTGTGTAGCTATCTATTTGGGATACTGGATAAGAGCACCGTATCCACTGCGTTTTTCCCGAGCCAAGCATGAGCGGTCTATGAAGATCCGGGTAGGCGTCAATCGTTTTCTGAACTACCTCTGATAGTTCTGGCTGAGGGCTGGCTTTGGTGGCATTGGTGTTCGTCATGGCGAGACGTATTTCAGGTCGGGTAAGGCTTTCATGGGGTCCTCTTGCCGAGATCACCCATACTTTTTCTCTGTTTTTGGGTAATGCTATAAGGTCTTCCTCAAGACTGTGAACCGTATCCATGAAGGAAGGTCTCTTTAATCTGGTCTTTTTTACCCACTGTTGGTGTATCTGAAAGCAGGGTTCCTGCCTGTCCATTCACTGGTATCGCTCCATCGTCGTTAGTACTGCCTTTTCCCGTCTGATTTCGAGTGATTCGACGTCTGCCATGATTTTCACCACCGCCGTGGGTGTTGTGCGTATCGCCCCGCATACAAACCTAAGAGCTCGGTTTTGGATGCGGTCCAGTCCCTCTAGAGCCGCGCGACTCGCGAAGGTCTGTACTGGGAGGCTGTAGTCCATTGCCCCTCATACGCTACTACCATAACCCTAACCCTAACCCAAACCTTAACCCCTAACACTTAACCCCTAACCCTAAACCTAAATATAACCCTAAACCATAAACCATAACCCTAACACTAACACTAACCCTAACCTATAACACTAACCCTAACCTCTAACCCTAACCCTAACCCTCAGGCTTTACCCTTGACAAAGTGGTGACCAACTTAGAGGCCCTAAGATTGTTTCTGCGGGAGAAGCGCTGCCCCTTGGTGGGACATGCTCTGTAAAAGCACTTTTAAAAACAGACCAGTATGGACATTCGGTAGAGAGAAGAGAATGTCAGGAGAACAATTAATAGATGCTGGACCCTCTCTGTGAGATGAAAATGTTGGAGAGATTGCTGGAGTGTATTGATCGCTGTCATTCTCAATCCCACGTCAGCTCATCAGCGATCAAGAAAGCAGCAGATATGTTTGGGGCTGTTCAACCCAAGAGTCTACCATCAGCAAGTCTTAGTGTCCATTCCAGCTGATATTGAATTTAACAAAGGCGCGGACTGGTCAGTGTTTTAATGCTTTGAAATTCAAAGCTGAATGAGACTTCTTAGAATCTCTTCCAATACTCTCGCTAAGCCGTCAAATTGTTTCTTACGATCTGTGTGTCTGTGGTGTCATGTGAGCGGAGCTTTTCACAACTCAGGCTTAGCAGGAACCATCTATTATCCACCATGGGACTGTCAAGGCCTTCTGATCTGGATCTACCATCAATTGAAAGTGATTGGTGAAAATATTGATTTTGATCAAATGATTGACATAGTTATAACTTAGCGTTTTTACAGCTCTTAAACACATTGAGCCCCTGACCTTCAAATAATTTGTTTTTGTTCTGGTCGTTGTTGTACCTTTGAATTATTTTGACAAGAGGAAATCCATCGTCGGGGGGTGGGGGGGGGTTACAACATGAGTTTACCGCACTGACATGACTTTATGTGGGACTTTATTATATATTTTTTTTTAAACCTCCAGTTCGGTCCCCAGGAGTGTCTGCAGTACACTAAAGTGGTCCCTTGTTTAAAAAGTTTGAGGATCTCTGTTTTATAGCATAAATATATATTTTTCTTTTAATTATATATATAAGAATGAGCTACGCTGACATAACGCTTAAAACCCGAAAATATTTTGATACGTTCGGACTCTTAAAAACAATCAAAGTTATTTTCTAATATTTTACGGAAATCGAATAAATTTACATGCGCAAAAAAATTCTATGTCCCCTTTTATTTTAGAAAAAGTATAAGTATTATTATTATAAATTACAAATACATATAAAGAAAAAACTAAGGAACTATGTTAAGCATTTTATATGCGTTTGAAAGTTATGAAAAAAACATTAATTAAAAAAAAATATGATAAAAGAATTACACAGTAATCACATTTATCGGGAAAACCTAAATATGAGTTGTTATTAGTGCGTTGTCAATAAGGCGAAATAGAATTAAAATTAATTAGTTCTAAATAATCAAGCAAATGATGTCATAGTGCGAATTGACTATTTAGCCAAAGCTAAAAGTTCTCTGATTTAATAAAAGAGCGTGACTAAACTAATAATGTACATTCCCCTTCTTGAAAGTAAAATTAATAAATTGCATTGATTGCTTTTTAAATTACTAAACTCAAATACTAATTTAGCTTTGTATTTTTAACATTTAATAAGTTTTTACTTTTTATTCATTCCAAAAAAAACTTATGAAATTTATAAAGTAGTAAAAACGCTACATTAAAAAAAATAATTTTATTAAGAATATGCCGTTTTATTCAATGGACTACGATTAGTCACTTCCTTGTTTTGTCACGTGATACGTACCAGCCATTAGTAGGCTTTCTGCTACACATAACAACACATAACAACAGATAAACAGCTGATCAGCCATTGCCATTATCATTAATTCTAAAGCAAAATGTTTGTCTCCATCAGCGCTTCCCCAGTGTTAATTAAAATTTTACTTTTCAAAATATTCTTGAATACACGCGTTTTTTTAAAAATGACATTCATAAATGTGACAATAATTATAATTCAGTTATGATTAAAGGAAGAAAGTTGTTTGAAGAAAAATTTGTGAGCGACTAGTGTGTTGCAGACAGCCTACCGGAAGTATTACTTGTTTTTACACGTATCACGTGACAAAACAATCGACTAATCGTAGTCCATTGCTGCCAAATAGCATTTTTAATGCACTTATCACTCATCTAAATAAGAACAAAGCATATTAAAATATAAAAAAATCTTTTTGCGTAAGTAAAGGGGCTACAATCCAGTGGATGATTTATTTATATTTTTAAACCTCGGTGGGCGGGGAGTAATACTATTGTAGGGAACCTATGTCGTCTCTGCTCTCTAATTAATTTGCAACCTTGTACACTGTCTCTCGTGTGCACCAATATGACAAAACAATGATGATTATAGTCTTTGAACATTTATTTGTCGTATCCTTTGTTTTCTCCTTCTCTCGCTCTCTCTGTCGTACTCCACTTCGACTGTCACGGTCCCTCTCTAACTCCCGTCCGTCCACCTGCCTGCCCGGTTGAGTCTCCTAGTCCGTCCAACTGTCTCTTTTATAACAAGTTCCCAGGGCCCCAATCCCCTTCTTATGTAACACACCGCGTAATAGGTCATAACCCAACGCCGCCATTCCGTCGTGGGCAATCTGACAAGCTTGACACTTTGTTTGGTCAGTTGGTCTTAGGTCATAAAACCAACGCCATCATCCCTTACGGGTCGACTATTGTCTGGACACTCCACGGGTCGACTATAGTCTGGACACTCCACACTATACATTCATTTTGCCCAATGCAGCACAAGACAAGCCTCAGAATAAATTTGATCAATAATTAACCTTCTTCGATACATTTATATCGATGGATGGTAGGAAATTGAGTTCATGCATTTTTACTTGGATGACAATATCTTTCAATCCAATGACATTACAGTTGTAAAAAAAAAAAGAAGCTATATTCTCATTTTACATATGAACATATGTTAAAAAATTAAGAAAATCAATAACGTTAACAAAATATATATACATTTACATAATTATATCCATGGATATCAAAACCCAATCACTTTACACAAGTAAAAATTTAATTTTAAAAATAGAGATTTTATTAGATAGAGAGATAGACAGAAAGACAAATACACGGATAGATGATAGATAGATAGATAGATATGTAGATAAAAGATAGATAGACGGATAGATGGATGGATGAAAGGATGGAAAGAAGGGGGGATGGGTGAGTGGATGAATGATGGATGGATAGATAGGTAAGTAGAAAGATAGATAGGTAGGTAGGGAGATAGGTAGATAGATGTGTAGATAGATAGAGACCTGTTTACTCTTATGATTTTGGCGTACAATGTACGATTTTGATGTGTATACATTATATTTACTGTGTGTTTTTTTTACTTTTAAGATAATGTATTGAACGATTTTGTGATGATATGGTACGATTTTAAGATTTTGAGGGTAAACAGGTCTGTGGATAGTAGCTGGATAGGTAGTTAGGTAGGTAGGTAAGTAGGTAGGTAGGTGGGCTGGTAGGTAGGTAGGCAGGCATGTAGATGGTTATGGGTAGATAGGTAGATGATAGACAAACAGACAGGCAGTCAGACAGACAGAGAGACAGACAGGGAGACAGAGAGATAGACAGAGAGACAGACAGACAGAGAGACATACAGACAGAGAGACATACAGACAGAGAGACACACAGACAGAGAGATAGACAGAGAAATAGAAAGAGAGACAGCCAGAGAGACATACAGATAGATAGACTGAGAGACAGTCATAGAGACAAACAAAGAGACAGACATAGATACAGGCAGAGATACAGACAGAGATACAGACAGAGAGAGAGACAGAGAGACACACAGACAGACAGAGAGACAGAGAGACAGACAGAGAGACAGACATAATGACAGAGAGACAGACAGAGAGACAGGCAGAGAGACAGAGACACAGAGAGGCAGAGAAAAAGATAGACCGGCGAAGAGACAGTCAGAGAGAAAGAGTAACAGACCGAGAGACAGACAGAGAGACCGACAGAGATACAGACAAATAGACAGACAGATAGAGAGACATACAGATGATAGAGAGACAGAAAGAGACAGACAGATCATCCTTGAATAATTGCAAAAAAAGCTATCTTTATTCGGTAAACTATATCTATACATATATAAAAATTAATGTATATAAGTCTATCCCGTATGTGCTTTTATACCATTAATCCAAAAGAGATGAACATTTTGTGAATTGTTTTTAAAAAATGCAAATGTTTCTGAATTATTACACACATTTTACAATATTCCGTCTTGGGACCGGGGACCTAAATTCTTTACCCCCTCCTTTTATGAGCTAAATATAATTTCCGTATGCGTTCCTATCCCATTCATCCGATTGCGATAAAACTTTGTTAAGTTGTTGTACGCACCAGAGGTTTATGAATTAGCTTATCCATTTCGAAATATTCTTTTTGGGACCGGGGGCCGTAAATAATTGTTTTCTTATATGAGCTATACAAATATAATTTCAATCAGTGCTATTGCATGGGTGGCTAGAAATCAATCAAATACAAACGACATTTCAGTTTGTGTGTGACATAAGTACAACCATTTAAAATTTTGCGTTTGGGGCCGGGGGCCTTATTTTAAAAATAATAAATATTTGAGCTATCTAAATATAATTTCAAACAGAGCTACTGCATTTGTGGATCAATCGCAACAAGTGTGTGGACTAAATTTCGAAAATCCATGCTTCTCATGTGGATAGCTGTATGTTGCCTGCACACGCGTCAAAAAAATGTCTAATTTATTTGTGTATGCACTAGACGAAAAAAACAATACATCTTTTCTATTTTAAAAATATTTTAAAACTTAATTTAAGCACAAACACTTTTTTTCATTGAGTGGAATTGCAACGAATGCCGGGTTATCGCTAGTCTATTTATAATAGTAATTTTTTAAATTTCTTAATTTTTTTGTTTTAGTCAATTTATTCCCCCCCCCCCCCTTTTTTTTAAATCCATGTCTGAAAGGACATCCATATATGACGTAAGCACTTGGGTGGGGGGTGGTTAAGGATATAAGCGTACTGTTAGATTTGCCCGAAGTGGGTGGGGCAAATCGTAATGCTGCCACAAAGGAAGGGTGTATGACTTATTCTGTTCGTAATATTTGGATGGCCCCTTGTCAAGAATTGTCAAACTTTCCCCAAACCCTTCCTAATTCAATGACGGCTCTTTTATAATTGCTTGAGGGTTGCGGGGGGGGGGGGGGGGGGAAGGTGGAATTCTGCCTAGGGGCCTCTGCTGGTCTTAATCTAGAGGGGATGGGGCGCAAAAAAATAAAACTTGTCCCCGGGCGCCAAAAACTCCATGACGCAACTTTTCACTTTGGAATGGCGTCAAACGGCTACATATATAACGTTAAAATACGTCGGCTACATATGGCGTTTAAAGGGGTGCTTTCATCTAAATTCTAAACGGAAACAAAGAACTATACAAGAGTGGCATACAGTTAAGCTGAGTCCAATACTCCCTGCTTGGGACGGGGTGGGACGGGGTGATATTCACATTTTCGTTTCGTTCAATCATACAATAGATTATTTTTTTTTAAACAAAAAAAATCTTTTTCATTAACCAGTTTGCTAGATATGTTCATTAAAAAAATTCCATATCAAATCATCAATGAACGAATTTGAAATCGAGGATTATTTTTTTATACCTGAGCTTCTGCATGTGACTAAATTAGTTGAATGTGACTAAATTAGTTTAATGTGACTGAATTAGTTGCATGTTGTCCAATTAGTTGCATGTTGTCCAATTAGTTGCATGTTTTCCAATTAGTTGCATGTTGTCCAATTAGTTGCATGTTGTCCAATTAGTTGCATGTTGTCCAATTAGTTGCATGTTGTCCAGTCAGTTGCATGTTGTTCAATTAGTTGCATGTTGTCCAGTCAGTTGCATGTTGTCCAATTAGTTTCATGTTGTCCAATTAGTTGCATGTTGTCCAGTCAGTTGCATGTTGTTCAATTAGTTGCATGTTGTCCAGTCAGTTGCATGTTGTCCAATTAGTTGCATGTTGTCCAGTCAGTTGCATGTTGTCCAGTTTGTTGCATGTTGTCCAATTAGTTGCATGTTGTCCAGTCAGTTGCATGTTGTCCAGTCAGTTGCATGTTGTCCAATTAGTTGCATGTTGTCCAGTCAGTTGCATGTTGTCCATCTATTGTAAATTTTAAAACGTTTGATATTCTATACCTAAAACGCACTGGCGTAGGGGGGTCGGGGAGGATGGGGTCTAGGGGGCGATCCGCCCCAGGCGTCACTTTTTTCAGTATATATTAAGGGGCGTCATTTTCGGCCAGCTGCAGAATTATTCGTGGGGTGGGGTTGGTGGTAAAAAAGTCTACTTTATTATTTGCTCATGGCGGGCCTTATATGTACAAAATTATTTCGACTCGTATGAAATGATAATTTTTGGGGAGAGAGAAGTGTTATATATTCATTTTAAAAATGTTATTATTATTTTTCAGGAATTTCCCGCCCTTTGAACAGATGCCGCTCAAGGTAGCCGCCTATGTCGCCTATGCATAAAGCCTGCACGCTTCATTGTGCCCCTAATAGTCTCATTGTAGTTTCATGCTTAAAAATAATTAAACAAAGACACGCACTGTCAAACGAACGAAACAAGATTGTGAAATTTAACATTATTTGACATCTAAGAATGCAGTGCACTTACCTTTATTTATATATAACACGTGACTTAACGGTAACAACACGTGCGACCACCGCCTGTACTGGCAATCACGGCCTGTACTGGTAATCACGGCCTGTATTGGCAATCACGGCCTGTACTGGTAATCACGGCCTGTACTGGCAATCACGGCCTGTACTGGTAATCACGGCCTGTACTGGCAATCACGGCCTGTACTGGTAATCACGGCCTGTATTGGCAATCATGGCCTGTATTGGTAATCATGGCCTGTATTGGTAATCACGGCCTGTACTGGCAATCACGGCTTGTATTGGTTAATGAACATAGAACTAGACAATCAAACTTGTTTCATATATTAGTTGACGCGGTCGGTACATTTTCATAATTTATCTTCAGTGCGTTTTCTTTTCTCTTCTGGAAGGTCAAGTCGTATTGTGTACTGCGTCATCGGTGCGCACTTGTTAGTCGGCCCATGAAGCATGATATTGGTGCGCACCATGTTCTTGCTCTTAAAATTTGTTATTAATTACTAATTATAAAAGTGATGGACTGCGATAAAGCTTTAAAATAGATTAAATAGACACGAACAATATATATTGAGCTTTAATAATAATTTTACATTACAAATAATTAAACGTTTGGGCACTTGCCTTCATCAGTACAAGACATACAAATAAGTATTAATCAAATTTACATAGTATATTATATAGAGAGAGATAAATCCTACCTAAAAAAAGAAAACCAGACAGAAACAAGGTAAAGAAAAAAGAAGAATGAAAAGGAAGTGACTTGCAGTAAAATGTAAAAGCCCAATCAGGAAAAAAGACATCGCAGTTATGTAAAATTGTGGATTTGGTTTATCCCGTATGGAGTTAACGTGCCAAATCTTGATATTAATTTATTCTCCACATGGATCCTATCCGTTGTGTTACTAGTATACAGTATACCAGTAACTGCGATGTCCAACATGCCATCATGGTTGGTGCTATTGAAATGTTTGGAGACCGGACAGAGCAGTGGCGTAGTGAGGGGGGGCAAGGGGGGCATCATGCACCGGGCGCTACTCACAAAGGGGCGCCAAATGGTATATTTTACTATAATATCGTATGGTTTTCGAATAGGTGGGGGGCGCTAAAAAGGTATTGGGGGGTGCTAAAAATGTATTGTGCCCCGGGCGCGAGTTAAGCTCGCTACGCCACTGGGACAGAGAGCCTGTTTATTTATATTATAGAGGTGTTCTCTAAATCGGTCTCCAAGGCGACGACCTGTCTCTCCTACGCATAATTTACCACACTTTTTACAAAGGATGGTGTAAATCACGTTGCGATTTGTGCAGGTAAAACCATCCTTTATTTTGAATATTTCCAGAGGGAAAGTGATCTTATCAATTTGAATCACGTAGGGACATGTGTTACATCGGCTACGATTGCAACTTTTGGTGCCTTTATGCGCCTGGATGGACGGGAGGTGGCTTCTAACTAGCATGTCCCTAAGGCTCTTGTCCCTCCGGAAAGCGAAAAGATGGGGTTTTCTGAAAAACTCATTGGTTTATTAATTACTAGAAAATATCCTCCGATAGTTATCGAGTTCATAATGGCAGGCACTTTGCGATCATTTGTACCTGCTATTCCTTATTTTCAAAAGAATCATCTACCTAATGATCTTTAAGTTTCTATCATCATTCAAAGTTTTAAGAAGTATTTTTCTGATATATATTAATCGCCTTCCCTAACGCCATTTCGCACCCCTAAACTACCTTTATTTTCTCTAAACATGACCTTAAATTACCAACCAAATCTAAATGATCACTAATTAAATCATTATTGTCACTAAAGGAGTTTATTGACAGCTGATTTCTGCGCTAGATACATACTTTAGATGCCATGTGTTTTAAAATTATGAATTGTTTTTGTTGGGCATACACTTCCACTTTTCGTGCCACTTAACTAACAATGTGTTTCTCTAAAAATTGTGAAAACGTCCTTAATCCTAAACTTACACCATATATACCCCTCCATATACCATTTAAAATATATTTTATATTAGAGGGCGTCCATTAATTACGTCTACAATTTTAAAGCAATTTTTGATTCCTTCCTCCCCCTCTTTTCAACAACGATAAAACTTTCAATGACCCTCCCCTCCCCCGTAAATAATTATGTCAACATATTTATAACCCTCCTTTAAAAAAGAATTATAAGTCAAATAAATATATAAATACATTTTCCTTTGTGCTGATCTATTTTGATGACACAAAATTTTAGGAAAAACATTTTATTACATCTTTAGCTTGTTAATCAACAAGTTAAAAAGTTTCTACACTTAAATTTTATAATACAGAATTAATTAAAAGTTTTTTAAAGACTAAATATCATTGTTTATGGAAGTATAAATAGGATTATTGTCAGTATAGCTGACAATTATAGCATAGTTTCTAGCTGATATCATCTTCCCAGGGAGAGCCAGGTGTTGCTCTATCGAAACAATGGGCAAAGTAGCTGATTTATCATTTTCATCTTGCAAAATGTCTCTTCCTGTCTAGCTTTATAATATTCTACACGTTTAGATAAATTAGCTTTATGATTAAGTTTCTTTGTTGATCTGTGTTATTACATGAAAATATTTCACGCATAGAAGTTTCCCAGAAGATCAAAGCACACGCTGCGGAACGTCAAGCAGCTCGGATGATCTGGCATTGGAGTGGAGGTCAGTCAGATTCGTCATGCTCCGGTGCACAAACGAGGTAAAAGTCATATGTTTCACAAGTCTAACAGGAGTATTCGACCTGTCAGAGCAGAGCTATCCAATCAGACTTAGTCAACGTTAAGATATTGGGGCCTCCGTGTAGAGCCGGACCTGCAGTTTAAGCAGTCTGTGACGATATTTTCAGCAGTCTGTGACGATATTTTCAGCAGTCTGTGACGATATTTTCAGCAGTCTGTGACGATATTTTCATCAGTCTGTGACGATATTTTCATCAATCTGTGACGATATTTTCATCAATCTGTGACGATACTTTCATCAATCTGTGACGATACTTTCAGCAGTCTGTGACGATACTTTCATCAATCTGTGACGATACTTTCAGCAGTCTGTGACGATATTTTCAGCAGTCTGTGACGATACTTTCAGCAGTCTGTGACGATATTTTCATCAATCTGTGACGATACTTTCATCAATCTGTGACGATACTTTCATCACTCTGTGACGATACTTTCATCAATCTGTGACGATATTTGCTACGTGTATGTGAGCAGCATATCAGACCATTGTTTTTGAGTCTTTAAATACGGTTTTGTAAGAAGGTAAGAATGTATAATATTAGATCGAGTGTTGGAGATTATTTCAGTTTGTTTCGAGGACACGCTGTTGAGATGAACCATATAACGTTTTGAATTAAAAACTATACAACAAAGCTTTTCAACATTTTATGTCTTCTTATTTTATACTTCGTTCTAATTATTTTGATACGTTAATCGAGGGTAAGGGACTCAGTCAAATAAGGCAATAACTTTTGGCATGTTTTTTTTTTAAATCACCAAGTTAATGTTTTACACGTAGCTCAAAGACTTACATTTTATACAACATTAAAATAAAACAAGATTGTATGGCCGATTTCTGTTTTTTAAATTTTATTTGTCCATGTCTAAAATCATCGACTTCACAGCCATGTTGGGTTTGTTCATTAGCATGATTAAGTTCACAGCCATGTTGGGTTTGTTCATTAGCATGATTAAGGCTTTGCGCTAAGGCCCGAACCGTCACGTGGGCCAAGCAACCACTGAGGATATTTAAGGGGGGCCAAAATTTAAACGATCACCTTTTGAATACAGAGGGCACAAAACCGAAAAGTGGCAAGGGGACTCGATAAGTCAATATGAAAGATTGCGTGCCTGGGCTAGTTTCTGTTATTGGTATATAGTCACAGTAACTATAGGCATCGGGTTCCTGGGAAAATTCAGTATTGTTTGTTAAGTAGCGTCTAAGTAGCATTCCCAGCCAGGGACGTAGCCAAGTTGGAAGAATTCAAATATGATTTTATGAAAAAGTTCTTTTGACAAAAGTGTTTAGTGGCTACTTACGCAAAATTCATGCTAAAATTTCAATAAATATATAACTCAATAACTAACTATATATCAATATAGGACCGGCAAAAATATTGACCCACCCCGGGCGGGACTTAGGCCAGCTACGCCACTGTGGCTACGCCACTGGCCCTCGGTTTAATGAATCCAAAATTGTAAGTCTCTTAATAACTTTTCACTCAGCCATAATGATATAATTTTTCACTCAGCCATAATGATATAAATATTCACTCAGCCCTAAAAATATAAATGTTCACTCAGCCATAAAGATATAAATGCTCATTCAGCCGTAACGAACAAAACTTTGAACAATATCTCGAGGCTCTCTTGATAATTCTTGCGTGCTTGCTTCCGGTTGCCGCCAATACTTTCTTGCGTTGCCATAAACGAAGACCTCCACACGTTCATAAAATCAGTACCCTGAAAAGCCGGCATGTCATTTTCGAAACCATATTATCTAAAACACATAAGAAAGAAACCTGCATTAGTTTAAGTTTCACAAAAGTCGAAGTGTCATGGACTCGTTCAAAAACTGAGATGGCAAAGAGCGCTTGTTGAGACCAGCAGCTCATTCTTGTTCCTTACAATTTAACATGTTTACAGTATGTTATTTTGACACGGTTTAAATAATATTTTAAAAAAATAAACCCTTATATTTTAGGATTCTGACAGTAGACGCAGACAAGTATGGCGGATAAAGAGATGAACAACACGAAGTACGATAGTTCTAGGGACTTGCAGGAAGTCGATTCAGCCTGGGAGACCAGCAAAGCTTTGGGATCCTTTGTTGTGTCTTAGTTTTATTTGGTCCTGTAGCTGCAGTCATTCGCCTGGAAACGAAGCTGGGTGGGGGGAGGTACCCAGCAATAATTAATGTCACGAATTTTCAATTAACAGAACTCGCATGTTTGAAAATTTTTGAAACTTTGTATACACCAGTTATAACAGTCCTTGTATTGAATTAACAAAAAAAAATTGTATGTCAAAATTTGCTTCTAGTGTGTGTTATATAGAAAAGATATCGTTTCGAATAAAAGACATAATCTGAGTTTAAATTTGAAAAATATTTTTTTTAGTTTAAATGTTATCCACCGACAATTTTTACGCAATTTTTTACCCCCCCCCCCCACCACTTTTGTCAAAACTGTCAAACTTTCAATGCCCCCCCCCCCCCATTTAATTATGTCAACATTTATACCACTCCCACCCAACAAATAAAAAAAGAATTATACTATAAATTAATAAATTTTATAAATACATTTTACTTTGTGCTGATGTATTTTAATAACACAAAATTGTAGGAAAACCTTTTTTTTTAGCTTGTCTTGTTAATCAACAAGTTAAAAGTTCTTACACTTAAATTTTGAAATGCAGAATCAATGAAAAGTTTGTTAAAGACTAAATATCATTGTTTGTGGAAGTATAAATATGATTATTGTCCGTATAGCTGAAAATTATAGTATAGTTTCTAGCTGCCATCATCTTCCCATGGAGAAGCCAGGCGTTGCTCTATCGCAACAATGGGCATCAATGACCTATTTTGGGTAGGGCAGGGGGGGCATTTGCCTCCTGTCCCCTTAAATTTGCAGGTTTTAGTAAAACGGAAAATGAAGTGGCAATGAAGTAGTAATGAAGTGACAATGAAGTGGAATTGAAGGGGCAGTGAAGTGGAATTGAAGCGACAATGAAATGGCCTTGAAGGGGCATTGAAGGCTTAATAAAGTGACAATGTAGGGGTAATAAAATGGCAATGAAGTGGAAGGAAGGGGCAATAAAGAGGCATTGAAGGGGCAATGAAGGTGCAATGAAGAGGCAATAAAGTGGCAATGAAAGGGACAATGAAAAGGTAATGAAGGGTAATGAAAGGTCAATGAAGTGGCAATGAAAGGGCAATGAAGGGATAATGAAGGGGCAATGAAGGTGCAATGAAGTAGCAAGGAATGGGCAATGAATGGGTATTGAAGTGGCAAAGAAAAGGCAATAAAGTGGCAATGAAAAGGCAATGAAGGAACAATGAAGTAATAATGAAGTGGTAAATAAATGGCAATGAAAGGGCATTGAAGTGGTAATAAGGTGGTAATAAAGTGGAAATGACGGGGCAATGAAGCGTTTTTTTCCATTTACAATATTAGTATTTGGTGAAACGAGGTTTTAAAGTGCTTAGGAGTCATAGACTTGGGATTTTCAAACGTCATGCTACACGTGACATAATAAACCTGACATTGAAACCTGATATTGAAACCCTGACATTGAACACCTGACATTATAAAAGTAAGCGCCTGAGACCACCAATGCATCACTATAACTAAAACCTTACGATATTATTAATTAATGAATTCTACTGGAACCTACCTTCTCTATGGTTCAGCCGATTTCATCAGCTGGTTATTGAATAAATTACTGTAATACCGTCACTGGTTTGGTTTTAAAATTAAATATTCAAATATCTGTTACTCCCTCCCATTTTATCCTCTAATTAATCTCCAACCTTGTAACTTGTAAATGTTTCTTTTTAACTGCCATTTGAAAATGCTGATATAATGGGAGTAAGTAAAGTATCTCAAGGTATGCATTTGGTGGTAGCTATATTTGTTGATGGAGCGTATCAGTGGCATAGGAAATTGAGGGAGGGGGAGGGAGGGAGTCCACCTAGGGAGGCAATTTTTAAAAATTAAAATTGGGTGGGGGGGGGGGCAGTTTCGGCCTAATGCACAGCCTTTTTTTGTGTGGAAAGAGTGAGAGGAAAAAAAATGTTGTCCCGCTCTGTGCGGCTCTTACCTTAGCAAGCCATTGGCGTTGCTTCATAGACTTAGCGACGTAGTCAGAATTTGTTTCAAAATACTTGTACAACGCGTTAAAGAGTTTTTTCTTTTCGTTTTTGAACTTGATTCCCCCCCCCCCCCAAAACCCCCCCCCCCCCCCCCCCCCAAACCCACATCTTTGTGGGAATTTCCGATTTAGCGATTTGGTTACAATAGGAAAAGTTAACCAATATGTTAGTATTGAGTAACTCTAGCACTGACGTGAATTACGTGCCTTGAGATATCTCTGTTACAACAAGAAAAAAAATTCCCGCAATGAGTTTTCCATGAAAACCAGACAGACGGCCTATTTTGTGTTACACAGACAGTCTGGCACTTCGAGGCATTAGGCGCCAGACTCGTTGTGCTGCACGCGAGTTGAGAGACCGATTTAAAATTTCATCTAAACATGACTATTTGACAAGTCTGAGGCGAGCTATGCCATCAAGCATCATTCTTAGACCGGATTTCATCTAAAAAAACGTATCTTGCCGTCCTGCCTGTAATCCCAGACTTGTCGTTTTAACAGAGCTGTGAACAGTCTCTACTCTGAATCTGAACGATCTTTTCTAGGCATATATATGAGCCATGACATAGGCCTTAGGCCTACATGACTTTTGACCTCGTAAGAGTAGTATTCCGAACTTGAAGGATTGTGCAGATTTTTATAAGAAACGGTAAGAATTTATAATAAATATCGTTTTAGAGGAGACTGTGTTTTTTCCTTTAGATTTTTTTTGTCAATACTTTGAGTTCTGATGAAGAATAAATATAGAAATTAAAAAATAAATATTTCCTAAGGAAACGTGGTATCCGAAATTCCCGGACTTATTCTTCAATTTTAGGGAAAAAAACGAAAGGGAAAACCCCTACATATCATAGCGCTGTGTAGATAAGTGTTTTTGGAAAATCAAAAACTGTTACTTCATTAGAGCAATGGCCGACAAACTCATTAGCCAAAAGAGCCAAAAATCAGCATCAGGACGATTAAAAAAACTTTGAGAGCCAAATTTCTTTTCAAGAACCCGTCAAGAGCCATGTTTTTCGGACTCGGTTTAAACTAACTACTAAACATTAAGTATACGTCTCTGCTTTATCTCCCGTGCACCTAGAGCCCACAGAGATGTTCGAAAAATAAGCTGGCACAGGCTAGAGCATAGATCCCAGGATTAAACTCATGTGTGCTGGGCGCTGGAATCTTAGTCGCTGCTATCGGAGTCGCAAAAGCTTTTGTTTTACTGTTGAAATAGGATTTATTAAAATAAATTAATTTTTAAAAAAAGAAGGGAAAACAATAAAAAGGCATAAAAGGACTTCGGTCATTCAGTTTTATTTTCGTCATTTAAAGTCTTCAAAGAACATGGAGGAAAAAAAACACGCTGGGAGTTTAATCACTTTCAGCAATGAAGATCTCTTTGGAAATCAATATCTGACGTCATTTCTCGCTAGTTGTTGGTTCACTATGAAAAACAGGGGCGTGCCCGAGCCAGTGTCTTTGTTTAGTATTTCAGTATTTTCACAGAAAATACACTGGTTTCCTGGAAAGAGAAGCCCCCCTTGTTTATTTTAGAATCAAACACCATCGAAGTAAGGCTTAGTATCATTATCAAGGGCGTAATAAACGCTGGAGAAAATTCGGTTATGACGTTATGAAAACCTTAGAGGTGCACAAGCCCCTAAATTGATGGTGCTTCGCCATATTTGGAAAGAACCGTAGGCCTACACCAGCGTCGTCCCGTGGGGCATGCAACCTCTGAGGCTCGCATGTTTAATTAAGAGGCCCAGAGCTGTGATGTGGATGATAAATTTGAGTCCATTCAACCGATAAGGGACAGGGAAGGCCTTAAAAGAGACGTAACTGCTATGGCCTACACTAACTGTTTTTTTTTCCTTCTAAATTTTAATCTAGTAAATGGCCACCATATTACTCCTATGTTTCTCATATCAAATTTAATCTTAAGAACTAATGTCATTAAATTAAAATATCAGGTAGGGCAGTGGTCGGCAAACTCATTAGTCAAAGTGGTCGGAAAACTCATTAGTCAAAGTGGTCGGCAAACTCATTAGTCAAAGAGGTCGGCAAACTCATTAGTCAATGGGGTCGGCAAACTCATTAGTCAATGTGGTCGGCAAACTCATTAGTCAAAGTTGTCGGAAAACTCATTAGTCAAAGTGGTCGGCAAACTCATTAGTCAAAGTGGTCGGCAAACTCATTAGTCAAAGTGGTCGGAAAACTCATTAGTCAAAGTGGTCGGCAAACTCATTAGTCAAAGTGGTCGGCAAACTCATTAGTCAAAGTGGTCGGCAAACTCATTAGTCAATGTGGTCGGCAAACTCATTAGTCAAAGTGGTCGGAAAACTCATTAGTCAAAGTGGTCGGAAAACTCATTAGTCAAAGTGGTCGGCAAACTCATTAGTCAAAGTGGTCGGAAAACTCATTAGTCAAAGTGGTCGGAAAACTCATTAGTCAAAGTGGTCGGCAAACTCATTAGTCAAAGTGGTCGGCAAACTCATTAGTCAAAGTGGTCGGCAAACTCATTAGTCAAAGTGGTCGGCAAACTCATTAGTCAAAGTGGTCGGAAAACTCATTAGTCAAAGTGGTCGGCAAACTCATTAGTCAAAGTGGTCGGCAAACTCATTAGTCAAAGTGGTCGGCAAACTCATTAGTCAAAGTGGTCGGAAAACTCATTAGTCAAAGTGGTCGGCAAACTCATTAGTCAAAGTGGTCGGCAAACTCATTAGTCAAAGTGGTCGGCAAACTCATTAGTCAAAGTGGTCGGCAAACTCATTAGTCAAAGTGGTCGGAAAACTCATTAGTCAAAGTGGTTGCAAACTCATTAGTCAAAGTGGTCGGAAAACTCATTAGTCATAACAGCCAAACATCAGCAGCAGGACGATTAAAACAATTTTTACAAGCCACATTTCTTCAATAACTTGTCAAGAACCATGCTTTGCGGTGTCAAAACCGATTAGTGGCCGAAAGGACGAGCCGCACTCAGGTCGTTAAGAGCCGCATGCGGCTAGCGAGCCGCGATTTGACGAAAAATGAAGTAGTGCATTCACATCTTGTTTAAGAGATAAAGCACTAAATAAATAAAATAAAAGAAGTTAGTTGGCCTACTGCATAGGGCACTCACACTTGACCCCGCACGCTGATCCTCTTGGTCTTTTACTTTTATTGTCTGTTGAGTGACTTTGCTCTTTAGACGTGAACAGCCCCGGAGGTCCGTTTTAAAGTAAGAGCGTGTCTAAGGCTATGGAACTCGTCAGTTTAAACGCTTGCTTCTAAAAAAATGTACATGTAAAAAAAAAAAATCGTACATTAAATATCTGCACGGCAGTCTTAGTTTCACTCCTTCTTTTCAACTTGTTTTTAGCTCACCGAATTTCACCAAACTTTAGCGATCAATTCGCTACATTTTCAAAAACACTGCTGGTCATCTACTGCATCCTGGTCGATCTCCAGTCGTCACTACTAAGTCTTGCCAACGGATCATATATGCAAGGATGAGAGAGTGAGGTTGACGAAATGAGCAACTCTCCCTCATTTTAAACACACACAAAAAAAAAAACCCAGCCCAAGTCAAGGCTATTACTCAAGTCGAATATTGCCTAAATCATCTTCGCGTACGAAGGATGAACTACACAGTTGTCTAAAGTGATTCTCGTCGGGCCGCCCGGTACTTGATTTGTACAGATCAGTTGATTATACATTATAACGTTATGAACGTAATATATTTCACACAACTACTTTCCATTTCTGTTTTCAGAACTGCTGACAAAATGCAAAGACCGGAGTCAGACACGTCTCGGGATGTTGATCTGCTGCTTATTGGCAAAACCGGAAACGGGAAAAGCGCCACCGGAAACACGATTCTTAAACGGAAAGTCTTCAGAAGCTTTGCCAGCGCGACCTCGGTAACCAAAGATATTCAGAAATACTTTTCGAAGTACAAGGATAGAGTTCTAACAGTCGTGGATGGTCCGGGGGTCGGGGACACTGACCTCAACAACGACGATGCATTGCAGCTTGTCATCACAGCCATGTCCCAAGCCATCGCCGCCAACTCGCAAGGCTATCACGCATTCCTCCTGGTCGTGCGGTTCGGTGGGCGATTCACGCGAGAAGACGAACAAACGATCGAAGTTCTGAAAGCCATCTTCGGAGAGGCGTTCGTGAAGAAGCATTGCATTCTGGTCGTGACGTGCGGAGACAACTTCGATCCCGATGAAAATGATTGCGGCTCGTTTATGAACTGGTGCAATGGTCAAGTTGGAGTTTTTAAGAGTCTGGTTGATGAATGTGGGAAAAGGGTCGTACTCTTTGACAACAGAACGAAAGATGATCACACGATTGACAAGCAAATAGACGAACTGCTCAAACTGGTCGACGGAATCAGTAGATTGGGGAACGGCTACAACCGCTACACCGACGAGCACTTCGAAATGGCGCGGCAGAAGAGAGACGCTATTGTGGTGACGTCGAAGTTACCCGTCATTCAACAGGACACGATGAAAGAAGGGAGTCTCATCATCCAGGAGCTGAACAACGTTGATCTGAGTGAGCCGCAGAGTCGCCTGAATGCTCTTGAAGCGCTCAGCAAAAGAGCAGACAACCTGGTGAAGAGCGTCATCGATCAGGACAAGAGCACGGGCGCCTTGAAAGAAGTCATCGCCAACGCAAGACACATCAAAACCACTGTCGAAGAACACATCAAAACCATGAGGAGCGCTGTGGAGCTCCAAGAGAAGAGACGCCAGCGCAAGGCCGAGATGGAGAGGCTGAGGGAGGAGAAGCAGCGGCAGATGATGGCGAACGAGGCGGAGGCGAGGGGCGCGTTAGAGAAGAGAATCGCAGAGATGGAGCGAGAGGATCGCGAGAGGCAGGCGAGAATGGAGAGGATGATCAAGGAAATGAAAGAGAGCGCTAAGAAAGTGGAGGAGGAGAATGTGGACGCCAACAATGACTCGCTCTGGGATACGGTCAAAGCCGTTGGTTCATTTCTTGTGTCCAATTTACTCGGCCCAATTTTTAAAATTGCCAGGAAATTGTTCCTATAATTTTAGATGGGGAGGGACAAAAAAATGGAAAAGGAGATAAGTCAAGTGTTTAAAATTGCAGGTATCGTGTCAACAAAATTCTCAATTTTCACTCTAAAAGTCTCATGTATCTAATTTTTAGTTACAACTTGATAGATTGTTTAAAATGTAATAAAAACGATATGTTAGAGAAATATTGTTGATATTTGCAGTTCAAAGGGTGTTTGGGGGGGGGGGGGGTAGGGTAACCTTACGATGATATTGTTCCAAAGTAAATCACCGAGACAACAAACTATGTTTTAGTTATACCTATATAATCTTTCATAGTTTTTTAATACTTACAAAGTATTGTAAAAAATGCTATATCATATAACTAGAACTATATTAACTAGTATATTTTTTTTTATACTTTTAAAGTATTTTTTGTGTGATCTTCCGCGTGCCAGTGGAAATCGCCCTGCGTGTCAAGTCAGGCACGCGTGTCGTGGGTTGACGACCACTGCTGCAGACAAAGATATCGTTTAGGATGAACGAAATTTGTAAGTGTTTACCGTAATGCCAGTGTGTGTTGCATAGCGACAGTGGCGTAGGTAATGGGGGCGTAGACGGAGGTCCACCAAGGGTGGCACACTTTATTTACTTTGTATTGGCGGCACTTTCGACCAACTGCAGTCGCAGAGTTTGTTTCGTGGAAAATTTGGGGGAGGGGGGATATCCGCATGTACATTTGTACATATGTGAACAATGTATTTAACCATGCATGTCAACTTTGTGCTGACATTAGAGAAGTTTTCATAAAATTTCGTAGTGTTTATATGAGAATTTATTGTGTACATCAATTCACGTTTTTCACTGGTGAACTGACATCCATCCATCCATCCATCCATTCATTCATTCATCCACCCATCTATCCATTCATTCATTCTTCCATCCATCCACCCACCTAGCCACCAATAATCAATCAATCCACACACTCACCCATCCACCCACCCATCCAACCACCCACCCACCCATCCATCCAAAAATCCATCCACCCACACATCCACACACCCATCCATCCACCCATTCATCCAACCCCCCATCCAACCACCCACCCACCCATCCATCCAAAAATCCATCCACCCACACATCCACACACCCATCCATCCACCCATTCATCCAACCACCCATCCAACCACCCACCCACCCATCCATCCAAAAATCCATCCACCCACACATCCACACACCCATCCATCCATCCACCCATTCATCCAACCCCCCATCCAACCACCCACCCACCCATCCATCCAAAAATCCATCCACCCACACATCCACACACCCATCCATCCACCCATTCATCCAACCACCCATTCATGCAACCACCCATCCATCCATCCGCCCATAACGTTTATTTAATCGTGTTGTTCGTGGGGGTTGTAGGTGTGCCATTTCACCAGACTTAACAATAGAACTTATCCTGACCTGTACACGACACTTACCTTCTCAAGAGATCACAGAGTGTTGTGGGTTTATTATTATTATTATGTTTTTTTGTTATTATATTGGTATATGTTGTTTAATACATGTAATTAGTTGAAAGTAAAATAAAAATATTCTTGCAAGCTACTCCTTGTTTACTCATCTCTCATATGTGTGTGGGTCTGAATGTGTGTGTGGATGTGTTTGTATGTGTGACTGACCTTTTTCGGATTTAAAATATACAAATGGAGATTATGAAATTGTGTAAGACATGAACGACGCTCGATCGCCTCCCTCTCAAAGCACCCGGAGTGACTTCCCTTGCACTCCAACTGATTTATAATACCAGAGTTATTTACAGTTTTATTGTTTTTTCTAAATTTAATCTTTCTAAAGATTTGGCTCGTTTGCTGAACAATTCATAACAAAGGACTGAAAACCATTTTGCAAAGAAAAACGATACCAAAAGCTAGTGATACTAACATTTTTTTTGTTGCCAAGAATTCCCACAAGAATGATACTGCTATGGGATGTGTTATAATGTATAGCCCATGTCGTTAACTAATTATTTACTTCAACTTTTGCTAAACGCTTCCCCCGCCTCTCTCCCCCTTTTTTTTGTTTTGATATTGACGTCACCGAATAAAATGTGTAGCGCCACAACTTTTTACCCAACCCTCTATGGATTGGGAAAAGGTTGCTTACGTTCGAATACGTTCTATTTGTTCTAAAGAACGCTATCTAATAATGCTTCATTCTCTAGGGCTGAGATCACTCTCTTAGAGCCCTGGTAATCACTTTGGCGGCTTGCCCCATCTGTTGGGCGTCACCGTAAATTAACTCTTCAAGGCAGGCCTCTGGGTTACGACCCTCGGCCCCCACACCCCCATCAGGGCAAGCGACCACCAAGTGGGCCACTGTCTCGTCGTCCTGGCCACAAAACCTGCAGTTTGGTTCCCTTCGGTTATCGAGTCTATGGAGGTAGCTGCGCGTCGCACAGTGTCCTGTCCTCATTTGGGTGATGAGACTCTGTTCTCCTCTCTTGAGTTTCAACCAGGGGTCGCTTTTGCTCGGTCGTGGCATTTTCCGGTACAGCTGTCGTCCGGTTTCTCCTGCGGCCCAGCTATTTAGCCACTTTTCCCGGAAGTGGTCTTTGATGCAAGCGATGGCCCCCAGCTGGGTCATTGGCTTGTTTGGTTGCGGCTGGGCTGCGCCCTCTTTGGCTAGGAAGTCCGCCCTGTCGTTCTGCGTCACCTCAACGTGCGAAGCGATAAACTGTAGGATTACTCTGCCGCCTTTTGCGCTGATGCTACCTACTGTTTCCAGAATGGTATTTACCATTGTGGTCTCCCTAGAGCCCCTTTCCACGTGCTCGAGAGCTGAGCGTGAATCGGTGAAGACCACTACGTCGGGGAAGATTTTTCTCTTAGCAAGGCGTTGGTGGACCCTCTTCAGAGCTACCAGTATCGCCTCGATCTCCGCATCGAGGCTAGTTCTTAATTTTCCACTAGGGCCAGATAGCTCCTCGGGTGGAGCCACCCCCTCTGGATACTGGATGAGGGCTCCGTACCCACTTCTTCCTTCTGTTGGAAAACAAGAGCCGTCTGTAAAGACTTTGACCAAGCTGTCCGGGTAGGCGTCAATCGTTCTTTGCACAGTCTCTGATAGTTCTAGTTGAGAACTGGCATCTTTTGCTTTGGTGGTAGTCATGTTGAGTCTAACTTCAGGTCGGGTTAGGCTTTCATGTGGTCCTCGATTTGGGATCACTTTCACTTTTTCCCTGTTTCCGGGTAAGGCCATGTCTTCCTCAAGACGGTGGACCGTATCCATAAAGGATGGTCTCTTCAATCTGGTCTTTTTTACCCATTTGTCCTGTAATTGGAAACAGGGTTCTTGCCTGTCCATCCGACGGTATCGCTCCACCGTCGTCAGGACTGCCTTTTCCCTTCTGATTTCCAGCGGTTCGACGTCAGCCATGATTTCCACCGCTGCTGTGGGTGTTGTGCGTATCGCCCCGCAAACAAACCTGAGAGCTCGGTTTTGAATGCGATCCAGCCCCTCTAGAGCCGTGCGGCTCGCGAAAGTTTGGACAGGAAGGCTGTAATCCATTGCCCCTCTCACGCTACTGAGGTAGAGCGCCCTCAGTAGTCTTGCGTCCGCGCCCCAATTCGTGCTTGCCAGCTTTTTCACCAGGCCTAACTTTTGTGACGTTTTCGCACATAGTTCGTTCACATGGTTGTGGAGCTGGAGCTTCTGGTCCAGTTTCACTCCCAGGTAAACCGGCGTCCGGTCCCATTCCAGCCTTTTCCCATTGATGTTCAATTCTACTCCAACCTGTAGCGCCTTTCTACCGTTAGTAAATAGTGAGTAAACCGTCTTGTCTGTATTCACGACCATTTTCCACTTACCCGCGTAAGCTTCAATTCTGTCTAGGTCGTGCTGCAGCCGGATCTGCAGTGTTTTGACGTCCTTTCCCGAACTCCAGATCGCCAAATCGTCCGCGAACATCGCGTTCTCGGACCCTAATTCCTCTTGCAAGTCGTACACATAGGCGAGGAACAACGTACAGCTGAGGGCTGACCCCTGCGGGAGTCCATCCTCTAGGACAAGCTGTTCTGAGACACTGTTGCCAACCCGTGTGGCAATTGTTCTGTTCCTCAGGAATTCCTCTACCCAATTGGACATGTTACCAGATATTCCCAGTTTCTGGAACTTATACATAAGGCCCGTGCGCCATACTCGGTCGTACGCTTGCTTGAGGTCAAAGAACACTGCAACCGTGTGATTTTTCTTCTGGAGCTGGTTAGTCATTGACTGGACAAGACGGATCACCTGATCCATAGGTTGGCGGCCTTTTCGGAACCCACCTTGCGTCGGTGGAAGGCACTTGTTTTTCTCTAGAAACCAGTAGAGTCTCCCATTTACCATTCTTTCGGCTATTTTCCCCACACACGATGTGAGGGATATGGGCCGAAAGCTGCTCGGTAAGTGGCCTGGTTTCCCATCTTTGGGAATTGGGACAACTATGGCTTTTTCCCACATTTTCGGCAACTTGCCTGTAGTCCAAGTCTTGTTTATGAGGGCCAGCAAAATTTCGTTCCCTCTTTTGCCCAGGTGGGTCAAAATCTCGTTATGTACCCTGTCTGGGCCTGGTGATTTGGCCGGACGGCACTTTTTAAGCGCTGTATGCAATTCTTCCATCTTGAAGAGGGACGTGAAAATCTCTTGTTGGGGCCCAGTACGCTGGGCTCGAGCTCCCTTTTTCCTAAGCTTCCGGATTGTGTGGTGCTGTTCCGTCTCTCTGGCTTTCTTATTCACTTCTGCGAAGTGCTTATTGGGCGTCCTGGCTCTCTTGATGTCGCTCGCCTCGACACCCTCTTCGGTCTGTAGCGGCTGGGGGTTCCTCTTTGCCCCCATACCAGAGAGATTTCCCAACAGATTCCATACTTTCCTTCCGTCTTGGAGGTCGAGTTTTTCACATGCACTTACCCACTTCGATTTCTTTGCCTTCTGTACAGCTACTCGGACGTCGGCCGTTAGACGGTTGTAGCGAGCACGAGCAGCAGGCGTCTTCCGTTTTGCGGCTTGTTTCCGAGCTTTAGCTCTTTGCTTTACCAACTCGGTCAGGTCCCTGTTCCAGTAGGGCCTGAACTTTTTCTTCCCGTTCGTCCTGGGGATCGTTGTTCGGGCGACCCCCAGAATGGTGCCATTAAACTTCTCGAAGATAGCGTCAATGTCTTTGTCGTCGACATTAAGCAGGCTGAGCTTGGTCTCTGTCTGCTTCACGTACTCACCCCACTTGGCTTTCCGGAATAGCCAGTGTCGCTTTTCGCATCGTCCCTTCGTCGTACCAAGAGTAATCTTAAGGAGGATGGGAAGATGGTCACTCCCAATTTCATCGAGTACCTCTAGACATTGACTGGACGCGAGGTCCGCTGAAATGAGTGTCAAGTCAGGTCTGGACTCCGTGCTGTGTCCTGTATGGAGCAGAGTTGGCGCACTCTCTCCGTCTTGCAACCTTATAAGATTGGTCTCAAGGCAGACCTCCTCTACATATTTACCTGACGCGTTTCTCTCTGGGTAGCCCCACATGGGCGATTGGGCATTAAAATCTCCCGCTATGATTGTCCTGGTGAAATCTGACTACCCCCGGATGGGGAGCGTGATAGGGTTGCGAGGAGTATTATACACATTCGTCACGGCGAATGTTTTGCCCGATTTGGTCACTCTCACGGTGAGAGTATCAGTGTTTGAGTAGTTCTTTACTTCTACGACCTCCACAGCAAGATCGTTTCTGACCGCGGTGGTAATTCCCCGGCATCTGCCGCACTTGCAACTGTATAGCGAGTAACCAGTAATGTGAAACGGCTTACCATGCAGTAATGTTTCCTGGAATAGTGCCAAGTCCACGTCACGATCGTGGAGCAGTTTGGTTACTTCGTGTGACTTTTGCCGGATACCACACACGTTTACCTGAAGAATTATGAGGTTTTGTTCAAGGTGACCTATTACACCTGTACGGCCGCGAACAGTAGCTTTTTGGCCTTGAGCAGGCCTGTTGCGCATCACCTGCTCAAGAGGGGACCGCTTCCCCTTGCAGTCTTCCGCGGGGAGAGGATGTTGACCAGACACCACACCAGTAACCCTACTCCGTCCCGCCCTGTCTCCCGACAGCGGGTGCGGAGGGTTTATGAAGGTCGACCCGACCTGCTTTGAATATATAGTTGTGATTACCATGAGATTGTGTTTTGGGCAAATTTTCTTCCTTTCCCGGAGAGTGACTTTCCGTCGTCGCCCCCTTTGCCCAGGGAACCATTCGGTCAGGACGTTAGGCATTGAGCCGGGTTGTTTGGTTTCAGATGATCACGTCCATCCTACTCGTCTGCCACGCCACGTAGAGGCACAACCCTTGTGGACGCCTTCGAATTTCTTCGAGGACGCGGTCGCTTACGCAACCCAGAAAGAACGCTATCAGGGGGCGCGATATTATATTTTCTGGAGGGTTCTCATTTAATCTCTATTTATAAGCCTGTAGCTTTCCTAGCCGGGAGATACTTCTGCTAAGTTTGCTAGACATTTAAGAGACATAAATACACTAACAAGATTTTACTCTATGCGTGTGTGTGTAATTTAATATTTGTATCTTTCGAGGATTGCAACTTTTCACTTGATGTGATGTAAGTTGATATAGTTTGTTTTTTTGTCTGTTTGAATTGTGTATTTTTATTTAAAAATAGTAGTATAATAAACTGAAAATTGTTGGTATCGCTAGCTCTGATATCGTTTTCTTTGCATACGATTTTTTTCTTTAGTTCTTTGTTACGTATTGTTCATTAAGGAGACAAAATTTAAATTAGATTACATTTACACCAGCTATATAACGGTACGTGACGGATACATTCAACATTAAACAACTTAAAAGGGTAAAATCAAGTTCAACATTAAACAACTTAAAAGGGTAAAAATCATCAAGTTCTAACTTAAAAGGGTAAAATCAAGGTTCAGGGTATATATTCAAGGGCATTTCAGATTAGACGAGGCCTGAGACAATGAGTCTCACTGTCTTGTATGCAATTTAACTGTCACAGAACGGTTGTTACTGAGGAGGGCTCCGGTCCCGACTTATCACAGACGGTATTGATGTAGTAGTTTTCAGTATAGGACCGCTCCTCTCTGTGATTTATATTGTGGGTATCTAGGCGTTGGGACAGACAAAAGCACAACGTAGACAAACGTAAACCGAACAACTCCAACTCCAGGTGTCCAGATGATAAAGGAAAATATATTTATTACTCAAATTAAAAAAACTCTTCTATATTCTTCACTAACTTTCAGCTATCTACTCCCTATATGAATCTTTAAAGCTATGACTGTTCATTGTTTCGTCTCAACTATGTTCAACTAGTCAACTATCGTCTCCTGGTTTCTCTTGCCACTCCTTTTCTACTTCCCCCAGAAATCGCACCTCAGCGCGTTTAGCATTAAATAAATGTGGTGCTACATAACTACATATCGGGAAATCCCGAACAAAACATATTATAAATTACATGAATAATCACTGGAGCGCCATTGTTCAATCCCAACCCAGTCATTTGTGACATTAACCTAACATTGGGAGATTCATAAGACACATACATTGACATATTGCCTCCCGGAGAACAAATAACGGGATACTTTCTGAGGGAAACTCAAGACCAACATCAAATCTCTGCAAACAACCCCTTCAGTATCTAACATACACCGATGGCATAGCACCGTAAGGGAAACCTAGTCAAGACATCAAAGGTCTTATTTTATTGAATGAGGAGACGCTACAAGCAGGGCTGGAAGTTTAAAAAAAAAATAAGAGAAGAACAGATGAAACCATTAAAATTAGAAAGCAGACTTTTGAAAAAGTCCATTAATTCGATTATCTAAGATCCTCAATAAATGAAATAAATGACCTACTAGCAGAAACCAAAGAAATAATATCGACCAGAAACAGTGCATACTTCAGTAGTCAGAAAATAGTTTAACGTAAAAACATTATAAGATAAAAAAAAAAAAGAAATATATATATATATATATAAAACTGTAATCAAACCAGTTGTAACATATGCAAGTCAAACTTGGACTGTTATAAGGGATGACGTAATTTGAGACACACTTTGCCCGCCTTCCACGTGCATGACCTCTTTCAAGTCGGTCCCGTGTTGGGGCGGCTAGAAAAAATATCCCTTTGATGATACTTTTGTTTGCTATCATCCGTTTCTGTGGAACATGATAGAACAATCTAGAAAATGTTGGAAGCAGTAAGACTGTGTGTTCCATTTCCAGAATGATCATCTGAAACTGTCTATAAAAAGGGCTGACCGATAGAGAGGGGTAGAGATTTTCCTTTCCTTGATTACGAGGCATGCTATGTGTCATTATACTTTGTTGCGTGTAGAGAGTTTTATTTCCTCGTACAATTTTGTGCTCATTGTATTTTGATATACAGTACCGGTACCAGCAAATCTGTAAGTTTATAATTTCAATCATATTTTCTCTTGCTGTTATTATTTAATTGAAGTTCACAAATTAAACAAGTTATTAATTGTAATTAGCTCTGGCGTTGATTTGTCGTTTTATTTGTTATTATTTTTAACCTTTGGTATCGTCCTTTATTATGGACTGTTTTTAGAACGAGCCCTAGACAAAACAACAGAGATTAAATTCTCCACCTATAACGGTCCGTAATATGGACCCTAACAACAACAAAAGAAAAACAAAAAACGGAAGAAAACCGATTAAACAAATGGGAGAAAAAGTTCTCTGAAAAATATACGGACCAACGAAGAATGAATATGGATGGAGAAAACGAACCAAGCAGGAATTGTACAGTCTGTATCAGAATCCCACGCTAGTAGCAGAACTAAATAAGGGCGGTGGACTTATGAAGAGCGTTAAATGACAGAGGAATTAAAATTGTGCACTGCAAAACCTCAGAGGAAAACGGCACAAAGGAAGAGCTAGGTCCGGACGGATAGACGATGTAGAAAAAGATCTATAGACAATCCGAACATGGAAAATAAAATAAGTCAGAGCCACCGAGTGACTTTGGGAGACCCCCTGCCACTTTTATGCCCCTTTCACCTTTTTTTCTCTTTCCAAGTTTAATAGTTTATTTTGCGTTTGTAGTTCATGTTACGGTACTTAAATTAAAATTTGGAACAAATAAAAATAAAAGTTAAACATCTTTAATGACTAATCTAATATACTTAAGAAAATCAGCAAACTATCGAGCCGAAGCTCATGAAGTCTTCCCCAGCGCACCCCCCGCCACTCCCAACCGGCATTCAACCACGCCCCCAGTGGTCTCTAGTCCAGTCAGGCCGCGAAGCGGCACGCCGGGGGATTTCCCTCCCTGAGACAGCCTCACCCACCCTTCCATTCGATTGACTATGCGAGTGAGACGGCACCACAATAGGGACGCCTGGCCGGCCGGGGTGCTGCTTTTACACGGCAACCGGGCCGGACCTTCTTGGGCTGGGGTGGATATATTTTACGTCTCTAATGTTCCCCCTCCCACCCCGGGGAGCAGGGCCGGCCCTAACAATTGCGGGGCCATATGCGAAAAGGATTGCGCGGGGTCCAGTCTGGGTAGGGATAAGGATAATAAGTGAAAATTAAGATTTTGTATTAGAAAATAAATTCGTCTTTGCATTTTATTCATTCTTTACTAAGTACAAAGAACTTAGGCCTAAGGAAGCTTCACTATTTCATAAATATAGCAGCGATAGTGAAGAATATGATAGCGACATTAATTTAAATGATGCTACTAGTAATAGTGATTCAAGTGAAGAAGATAATATTAGTAATAAAGTGGCGACATCGATGACAACGGACCTATCAATTCCACTCCAACTGATCAGCAAGATCAAGAGTGGTCTGGGAATTTTTCTCAAATCAAAGTGGGACGGTCCCTGAAACTGTTTTTTTTAGTACAACTTTTGCTTTAATCATTTCTTTGTATTTAGGTATTTTTTCTTCTCTTTTCTTGCTTAAAGATTATTTTCTGTAAATTAATTAGATAAAAAACCTTCATTTAAAATGGAGTTATGTCCCTTTGCTTGGTCGCTAGGCGTAGTCAAGGTTGAATTAGGCTTGGACTGTAAAGGGTTAAGAACGGTGTCTGTTTCATCTTACCACAAGTTCCAGACAAGGCTGAGTAGGCTTGGACTGTAAAGGGTTAAGAACGGTGTCTGTTTCATCTTACCCCAAGTTCCAGACAAGGCTCAGTAGGCTTGGACTGTAAAGGGTTAAGAACGGTGTCTGTTTCATCTTACCCCAAGTTCCAGACAAGGCTGAGTAGGCTTGGACTGTAAAGGTGTCTGTTTCATCTTACCACAAGTTCCAGACAAGGCTGAGTAGGCTTGGACTGTAAAGGTGTCTGTTTCATCTTACCCCAAGTTCCAGACAAGGCTGAACAGGCTTGGACTGTAAAGGTGTCTGTTTCATCTTACCCCAAGTTCCAGACAAGGCTGAGTAGGCTTGGACTGTAAAGGGTTAAGAACGGTGTCTGTTTCATCTTACCACAAGTTCCAGACAAGGCTGAGTAGGCTTGGACTGTAAAGGGTTAAGAACAGTGTCTGTTTCATCTTACCCCAAGTTCCAGACAAGGCTCAGTAGGCTTGGACTGTAAAGGTGTCTGTTTCATCTTACCACAAGTTCCAGACAAGGCTGAGTAGGCTTGGACTGTAAAGGGTTAAGAACAGTGTCTGTTTCATCTTACCCCAAGTTCCAGACAAGGCTCAGTAGGCTTGGACTGTAAAGGTGTCTGTTTCATCTTACCCCAAGTTCCAGACAAGGCTGAGTAGGCTTGGACTGTAAAGGTGTCTGTTTCATCTTACCACAAGTTCCAGACAAGGCTGAGTAGGCTTCGACTGTAAAGGTGTCTGTTTCATCTTACCACAAGTTCCAGACAAGGCTGAGTAGGCTTGGACTGTAAAGGTGTCTGTTTCATCTTACCACAAGTTCCAGACAGGGCTGAGTAGGCTTGGACTGTAAAGGTGTATGTTTCATCTTACCACAAGTTCCAGACAAGGCTGAGTAGGCTTGGACTGTAAAGGTGTCTGTTTCATCTTACCACAAGGTCCCCTAAATGACGAGTTTAGAGATAAAGCACCCGAGCAGCTACAATTTGTTTTCAATTTTATTGACTTGTCGTAATCACTTGAAACAACGACGTAATAGATGAAAAAACACTGTAAAAACATAAAAACAGAATAAACACGCTGACATGATTATAAGTTATTATGGTTTAATTTAATAATTTACATCTAGAATTAGCGCGGGGCCTATGAAAGTGCGGGGCCCACTGCGGGCGCATAGATTGCATTGGCCTAAGGCCGGCCCTGCCAGGGACACGCGTAGGTGTTTTACAGACGCCCTCTAATAGGGTTTACGTAGTTTTCTGCGGTGTGACTAACTCACACCGCAGATGGGAGAGAAAAGAGGTCGACTAGGAGCAGTACCCTCAAAGACTGCATATTTAGAATCATCGGCTAAGGTCGCCACATTCCCTCTCCTCATATCCATACGGCAACTGTAATCATGTCCCGACCAGTTTCTGCGTTATTTTCAACAGCACTTGGTAGGAAACCATGCAGCGGTGCTCTTTCTAACGCAGTTTCCGTGCGTTACCTTTGCGTTTCAGCGCGGGTCCCCTACACGGTGATCCAGTACCCCGGGTAACGTTTCAGGGGGGTTTGTGGCAAACGCCTCTTTATCGACATGCCCTTTTTGGGACGGAAATGCCGGCTAGTGCCCCGGGGAAAGATCTCTACCTAAAACATATTTTCCATGCCAAAGAAAACACCAGTGATTCTCATACCCTTGACAGTTGAAGGGGTGATTCTTAAAATGAGTGACCGAAAAAATAATTCTTAAAGAGAGGGATTGAATGGATTATTCTTAAAGTGACCATTACAGAAGTGATCCAAAAGTTAGTTTGTGAGTGTGTTGATATTTATTTATTCTTTATTATTTAATTATTATTATTTATGTTAGTTTACTTTCTGGGGGTGGGGGTGGGGAAGAGACATCGTGGTATTGCTGAAATTGACATACAGTTTCTACATACAGTTTCTACATACAGTTTCAACATACAGTTTCTACATTCTTGACCAGAATCAAATCATTAAAATACTAGTCTTAAAAAAAACAACAATTATTTTCATTGTGCTGTATGCTGTATCTAAATACTATTTATGCCCCTCACCCCATTGATGTTGGCGTCTGGGGCGAGTGTCTCCTTCGCCCTCGCCACTCCCTCACACGACCTGGCTGAATGTTCAGACTTTTTGTTTTCAGTCAAACAAGTTCACATTCAGTGATGGAAAATTAGTATTTCAAAAGTAAAAACAGCACAACGACATCTCATCTGACCTGGAAACGGTATTCTCTAATTCACCCGTGAAATAATAAATCCCTTTAGATGCAATCAACTGAGACAAATGGCAGCTCATTTTAGTCTCTGACTAATGTCTGTCAGAGTAACAAGGCCTAAGGGGCTGGCTTTAATAATATAATAAGTCAATGAAATTAACACTTAAACTTTTGAAGAAATCATTGAACTCAAGAGTGAAACTTAACTTTCGTAAGTTCAAACTTTCGACATCTGAGGGTTTTTTTTCTTTTGATTTTTTTTTTACCTTTACATCTACTATTTCATTTTAACATGTCTTCTTCTGTGTTCGCCCAGAGATATTTTTTGAGTCGACTTATCTGTTGTTATTACCTTGTTATGCTGTCTGTTTTCCCCTCTTTAATAAATACCTCAAACGAACAAATCGCTCCAATGCCGACCTTTGATGACCAATGTTCCCTCGAAGGTTTGCTGGTTCGTGTGCAAAATCATAAAGTTGTGTGCAAAGTTTTACTTTGCAGAATGCAGCGTATCTGTTCAAATTTATTTAAAAAAAATTAATGTTGGATTAATTATACAGTGCTGTGTTGAACCGAAGTTGTAACATTTGGGGGCTCGTCTAAAACTGATGTTGTTGAACCGGAGTTTAAAGCCTACATTCAAGTACGCCAGAACATGTGTCATTACAGTGTAGTTTCCCGATAGGACTGTGTACGCTCCTGTACGTTGTTGCTGAGATGTCGCCGTACCCTGCTGGTAGCCGTACCTTATTGTTGCTGTACTCCGCTGCGATGTGTTTCACTACTTTTCCGGTATCCGAATACTGTGAGGTGTTCCACTGCTGTTCCCGTGTTCGCATCCTGTGATGTGTTCCTCTGCTGCTGTACCCCGTTGCTTCGTCGTGAAGTCCCTGTTGTAGACATTATTCATATAGTCATGCTGTGACTTTTTATATAGTGCTGTTCCTGTATCCGAATCCTGTGCTGTATCCAGTTGTTGTCGCACCCTGCTGGTTGCCGTACCCGCTGGGGATGTCTCGCTGTTGCTGTACCCCACTGCTGGTGTGTTCCGCTGCTGCTGTACCCGTGATTAGTGTACCCTCTGCTGATGTGTCAGCCTGTTGCTGTGTCCGCTGTTGCTGGACAGAATCACTACTGTCCTGCTGTCCATCGCAAGCTGGTGCTCGATACCAAAACAAGACCGGGTAATTAGATTGATGTATTTATGTTGTATTATGCTGATGTAATATTTCTTTTTATTTAAAGAAAAAATAATTGTTACTGCTTTTTTGGTGCGTAAGAATTTTTTTTTAGGTAGTAGTGATTAGTTAACATGGAGTTAAGTGAGTTAAAATTCAGGGAGAGAGCCGAGTTAATAGGGTTGAAAGGTGAAGCCATCGGTCGGTTTGTGGAGAGGAGACTAAGATACGAGAGAGAAGACAGGGAAAGGAAGAAGGAATGGGAAGAACGAAAACGCGGTAAAGATATGGAGTGGGAAAGTAAGAGAGAGGAATGGGACAGAGAGAGAGACAGAGAGCGAGCCCAGGAACTAGAAGAGGTAACGAGAGCGAGAGAACAAGAACTAGAACGCGTTAGAGAGATAGATGAACAGGAAAGGAGAAAGTGGAAAAGGGATCTATTAAAAAAACAGGAGGCTGAGTATGCTGAATGGTGCAAGATTGAGAGACAGAGAGATCAGGAGGTTAGGGAAAGGGGGAATAGCGTTATGGAAAAATTAGTGGAAGTTAAGGAGAATAAACTTAAATGGTGCCTAGAGAGTAAGTCGTGGGTGGAGTTGGCAGTCACTAAAAATCAAACTGAAAAAAGGGACAATAGTAGGCGAAAGGACGAATGGGATTTTTTTCAGTTAGTGATAGGGGAAGATTATTTTGAAGAAAACAGTACATTGGGAATTGTTCAGTCGGAAAAAACACACGTGGAGCAGTTAGAAACTTTGGTGAATATTAAGGAAACTGGGTTATTAGTCAAAGAATCAGGGAGAGTAGAGGTTGAAGTAGAGTGCAGTAACATTGTTTTTTCAGCACGGGAAAATGAGGTTAATGGGGATGTTAGCGAGCACGTGGAAGAGATGAGTTATCCCGAGGAATGTCAGGCTATTGTTACTGAACATATGGACAATGAGTTTTGTTTGGCTAGTCGTGCGGAGGTAAATGTACTGGAACATATAGTACATACGGATTTTTTGAATGTACATGTTAATCTTCATGGTGTACCAGAATGTAATTTTGATGAACAGGATAATGCTTCCTGAGTGGCCTTTGGTGATAAAAATGGGTTTTGTAATCTTGAGCTGGGCATTCATGTTGATGGGTCACAAGTTATTGCTTATGAAAGTGTACGGGGAGATGTGAATTTTTTTACTGGAGAACAATTTTGATTATGTGCAAGAGTCACATTTTGATTTTGTGAGGCATGAGGATTTGAGTTTTGTGGAGGAGGAAGATGTGTGTTTTGATTTTGAAGGTGTTAGAACCTGGGCAAGCCACGGTTGTCACGATGTAGAGGTCGTAAACTTGTCAGGTGCAGTCCCACGACTGGGACGTAATGTCAACAAAGTGGAAGTCAATGGGGACGACTTCACGTGGAGCTACGAGGGTAGTAGTCCACGCGCTGAATTGAGTAGTGATTTGGAAGTCACGGGTTGCTCAAGGCTTGAGAACCGTGTTTGTGTAGGGTCTGGTTTGGACTCAGTCGGTCTAGGTGAGAACAGAGGGGTTGGCTTTTATAGAGTCTCCGTGGAGGAGGCGAGCTTTTTCCCTGACGTGGGGTTAGGTGAGAACAGAGGGGTTTGGCTTTTATAGAGTCTCCGTGGAGGAAGTGAGCCTTTTCCCCGACGTGGGTTTAGGTGAGAGCAGTTTTGGTTTGTTTATGATATGTAATGATTTTTTTTGTCATGTATTATTATGTTATGCATATGACAAAGTAATTTTAGGAGTTGTTTTGGTGTTAAGCCTTGGAAAAGTATTGTTATTGGAGCAGGAAATGTTTAGATGGATGAAAGATTTGCACGTTTTTTGGAAAGCGACTGACAAGAGAGATATCCCGCCCTCTTGCAATCATATGAACAGACTGGACAGTTCAGGGCTGTCCACATGACTCCACGGATGATGACATTTTTTTTTCTCTCTAACAGTCAAGAGTTTTTTTTTTCTCCCTGTTTCATTTGTTAATTTTTGAATGTGTCCTGTTTTGAATATTATTAAAATCACTTGGACTGGTTGATAATATCGATGGTGATTATGTACATTTAGTGAGATGTTTTGCCAAGGTTATAGTTTTACATTAACTAATTATAGTATGTTAATGTTGTGAACTGGATTGTTAACATTTGGCATTTGAACTTAGATTTGAGGAGTGAGGCTGATGTTTATAATTGTGTATTACAATTTTGTCATGCCATTTGATTGATATTGATATGACTTTGTTCATTTACTGTAAGATGATTTGACCAGGGAATGTTAGGAACTGGATTTACATATGATGCTTGATCTTAGATTGTAGTGGTAAGACTATTGTTGTGAATTGTGTTTTGCATTGTTCTGATGTCATTTTTGTGTGACATCACTATTGTAAGTGATGTCAACGAAAGGGGGGAGGAATGTTACGACCTGGATCGTTAATTAATTCTGGTCTGGCGGATGGCGACTGTGAGATGTTGTGTTAGGGCAAGATTGTGGGGTCAGAGGTGAAATTGGTTCGTGTTGAGCAATTAGTGTAGCTGGGTGGGGGTGAACAGACGGAGGGGATAAGAGCTGTGAGCTGGGTAGTTGGGTTAGTTAACAAGAGGTAGACCCAGGAGGTAGTTGACAGAGTAGAGCCAGAGCCAGTAGTAGAGACAGGAGTAGTAGAGCCAGAGTAGATCCTTAGAGTTAGTGTAGAGTCGAGAGTAGTAATAGAGATAGTAGATTTGTTAGAGTCATTGTAGGGTTTGTTGCCTGAGTGTGCTGTGTTACTGCGAGATATATTTGTGTTACAAGTGTATAGTTTAGTATATAGTAATAAACACATAATTTACTGTGGACACTGTTGTTGGTCATTATTGTGAACCTTAGTGTGACAGAGTATATTCGTTAACCCTAGACAGCAACGAAGTAAACAGTAACAGATGTGGAGTTGTAACACCCCTCTTTAATAAATACCTCAAACGAACAAATCGCTCCAATGCCGACCTTTGATGACCAATGTTCCCTCGAAGGTTTGCTGGTTCGTGTGCAAAATCATAAAGTTGTGTGCAAAGTTTTACTTTGCAGAATGCAGCGTATCTGTTCAAATTTATTTTAAAAAAATTGCCTCGCGGATGTTCAAAACTGCTGCGCGGCAACTGTGAGGTAGCTGCGCGGCCGCGCAGCTTAAAGGAACATTTTTGATGACAACCACGCTATATATAGTTTGGGCGGCTTGTTTCTTTAAACTTGGTTAAAAGCCGATGCCAAGTATGTAAACTTTAGCCATTTAAAAAAAAATCAGTTCCAAAGTTGGATAAAGGGGTGACCAGACATGCTCACACGACAAACAGTCACACGACAAACGCGCACAGAAGACTCCACACATACATTACCAGCGCACAGGAAAACTGCGTACACCGACAAAAGCGTACACCGGAATTCCGCACACGGTCAAATGCGAATTTTAGTTTATTTTGAAAAGCCCAGCATGAGCGCAGTGACGATTGCTTTCTTTATTGCTGAAGTGAAAGGCGTGCATGAACGCAGTGAGGATTCTGGTTCTGGTTCGGTACATTGCTGCATCCATATATTGGAATATGTGCAACGGTTGGGGAAGCGATGCTGCCATCCTAACGGCTCCTAGCAGATGCCAGGGCAGCCTTGAAGCTTTCGATAGATGTCGAGTTCACAGCGGTATTGTCCAGGTGGTTCCAAGCGATTATTGTGCGTGGGAAGAATGATTGTTTATGTTGCACTGTGTTACTCAGTGGCACAGTGAAGCATTTGCTATTGTTCCGGGTGTAATTTCTCATGGGGTTGTCAGATGTTAAGTCAGTGATTAGTGATTGTTTGGCTCTAATTAATCGGCCTGGCTTCTTAATTGCTGAGGTAAAAGTCTGAGTCAAAGTCTTGTCAGGAAATTGAATACGGGTTGACTAACAGCAAAGTTTCGAAAAAATAAATAAATTTGAGAATGATTTGACTAGACAAGGATGATTTCTACCGGTTACATAATAAGGGTTATTATAGGGCCATGGTGAATACAAAATATAAACATTTATTTCGCGCTATAGCAAAAGGGGAGCGTTCGCTTATCAGCTGAAATGGAGGGGAAGAAGGGAAGAAAACTATCAATACATTACGAACAATAATATTATTTTAGACCTTATCCATTGTTAAATTGTCTTTAGTCATAGGTTCTTAGAGTTTTAATTTTAAACTTGTCTTTAACAAGTTTTTTTTTAAAATGTATTAAATTTGTTGTTCACCACCGGTTTGAGTATCTTAAGCATTCCGACGGATCTATATTTATTTTATTTATAGTACTTCGGGTGGGGTGGGGGAGAGAAATTTTTGACATAATAATGAGGAGTTCCTTGAAAATTTGACAGGTGCTGACAACGGTGAAGGAGTGGGAAAAAAAGGGGGGGAGTGCCTGAAAGTGTTGCCATTAAGAATGGACGGTCCTTAATCTGGAACTTAATATGATCCAATTTTATTCTGTTCAAAGAAATGTTGTTCTATCGGAAGTTCGTTTCGAACGGAAATAACGAAAAAAAGGGGTGGGGGGCGGGAATAATATTTGAACACATTCAAATTTGTCACTCGCACTTTAACCTTAAAAAAAAGTCAGTCTCAAACAAATTACATTTTGAACAAACTTCCACTTGAAAACCATTACTTCGTACAAATTTGTTTTGTAGTAGCTTCCGGTAGACCAACCACCAAGTCAATATCACTATCTCCGTTACACCTGTGACTGTTAGTCATCTAACATCTATCTCAAAACAGCGTGACTTAAATATCACATGTCTACCTCGATTCAATGCAGGATATAGACGCATTAAACTTGCCAGGATATTTTTAGAATTTTCCTGGGAAAAAAGCCTTTTGTGGAATTCCCGATTCTACTTAAGAGCTACCGGACTACCGAGAAAGAAAGACCAATTTGTTTAACTACATATAAAGCAAGTTATTTGAAGTTAATTGTGGACATAAACACAAGATTTTTAACTCAGTCTGTTAAACGGGTAAGCGTTGTCTTATTGATTTTTTAAAACAAAAACTACGCTTTATTTAGCTTCTGCGTCTGACCATGGGAACAAAAACCCATCTTATTATAACTTTTAAATTTAAATGAAATAATTGTCTCATTGTCGTTAATTAATGTCGAGTTATCAAGAAGTAAAAGCACGGCAACAACCAAACTTTCCATTGTGTTAAAGGAATGAAAGCCCCTCATATATTATCACTAGTGTTAAAGGAATGAAAGCCCCTCATATATTATCACTAGTGTTAAAGGAATGAAAGCCCCTCATATATTATCACTAGTGTTAAAGGAATGAAAGCCCCTCATATATTATCACTAGTGTTAAAGGAATGAAAGCCCCTCATATATTATCACTAGTGTTAAAGGAATGAAAGCCCCTCATATATTATCACTAGTGTTAAAGGAATGAAAGCCCCTCATATATTATCACTAGTGTTAAAGGAATGAAAGCCCCTCATATATTATCACTAGTGTTAAAGGAATGAAAGCTCCTCATATATTATCACTAGCGTTAAAGGAATGAAAGCCCCTCATATATTATCACTAGCGTTAAAGGAATGAAAGCCCCTCATATATTATCACTAGCGTTAAAGAAATGAACGCCCTTAACTTTTACTTTAAACAAAATATTCAACACGAACTAAATAATTGGGGAAATCCATAACGAATGAATGAATACTCTTTGAATAGGCCTAAATAAATGCGTCTCTTTCCAGTATTAAACATTACATATTTGAAAATAATAAACCATTAGATATTTGAAACTTATCTGTCATGACATTTAAACAATCCCCCCCCCCCCCCCCCCCCCCGAAAAGCAGGTTTAATTTATGAAGAAGAGCTCTTCACTCAAAAGAGGTTGCTCATTTCTGAATTAATCGATGTAACTTTTTCATTCAAAAAATCTGCCAATTTATTTTATTTGAATTTATTGTAAAATATTCCCAGTGTCTACGCTTGGTTAATTTAACTTTATTATATATAAATAGTATGAGTATACACATTTTGATAGTAATGACTTTCATTTCCTCTACAGCCCATTTATCAATATTCGAGAACTCATTTCTCAGAAAAGCGTCACATGGTTGTGATTTTGGGGAAAGATAGTTTTCCTAGAAATGTTGATGTATCCGAATAACCAGTTTTTTCCTCATCATTCACTTTATGGCACATTTTATTAAGTGTAACTTCTTGGACCCACTTCTTATAAAGTAACCACAGTGGTGGTGGTGGGAGCTAGTGCATGGGACTGGTCCTTGAGAGGTGATGTGTGCTCGTGATGGGGCTTGTGTTAGAGAAGTGGTAGGTGCTAATGATGGTGACTTGTGTTAGACAGATGTTAGGTGCTAATGATGGTGACTTGTGTTAGAGAGGTGACAGTTGCTAATGAAGGTGACTTGTATTAGAGAGGTGATAGGTGCATGCTAATAATGGTGGCTTGTGTTAGACAGATGTTAGGTGCTAATAGTGGTGACATGTGTGAAAGAAGTGGTAGATGCTAATGGTGGTGACTTGTGTTAGAGACGTGGTAGGATTTCTTCTTGTTAAAATAAGTCCACAGTATGACAATGACAAGAACAAAAACAAATTAATTGAAGTTCAGGAGCTGGATGTATTCAATAAATGTAAAATGTACTGAGAATCGCCCGACCACATCATAGTTGGTATCAATGGGAAGCTTTATTTTTCAGAATTTAGATAAATATAGCTTCCAGTCACTTACGAAAGTTACCGAACACAACTTAATCGGCGTTGAATAGTGGTCAAAATTGTATTTTTCTGACTTGATTATAGGGCCACTTTATTGCTGACGCATCAACCTTGAACTTTTTATAAAGCACGCATTTCGATTGGCTACATGGGTGGAAAATTTACATGTGATCGGTTATCCTTTTAAGGAATTCGGTTAGACCAAGCAGCATGTGCTCTGTAAACATGCGATTTTCAAATTCGGTGTCACCTGGTGCGGTCCGGAAGCGAAGATAATACGAGATGCTTTTACTACAGTTTCAGACAACCAGTTTGAACGACAAAGCGTGTGGGTGGCCCCAGCACCAGGCAAACGAAGGCGCAAAAACTAACAACGAACGGGCTGGCCATTCGGATTCCATGGCAGCTTTCCGATTTCGAGGGAAAATTTTGCACGAGAATTCGTTCGGCTTTCAAGTTGATCGAGTTCTATGGCGTTCGTGCGATGAGTTTATAAACATATTTATTCCTCCATTGATTCATCTTCTTCAACGTCACTGGCGATCAGTTAGAGAAGGCATTTGCTTTTCGACGTGGCTATTGGTAAACGGCTACCAGAATTGAGAGGTTGGGATTAAAAAACGATTTAAAATATTTTTGTTGGGTTTGTAAGACCAAATGAGATATCAAATGAAAGATAATTGAATGTACCATACGTTTGAAATCTTAATTCTTCATTTTAACTTAAATAAACTACCACAAATGACATCCGAATAGCATTTAGTCTAATGTGTCCCGTGTCCGAAAGGGGGCGCTGCGTGTCCGGGTCCATTTTGACTAATGCTCCCATGAAACAACCCGACGAACTGAATAAAGTAGTTTTAAATAGCGTGCGGACTTCTGAGAGCAGGGATTATGTTTAAGGTACCATTTTTATAAAGCAATGTATACTGCCCCCACCACCCCCCACACGCACGGCACCATAGCAAATGACTTGTTGCTGTATCTCCCTTCATCGCAATCTTTATTTCATCTGTCACCACCAACAGCGTGAGTCATTAAAAGATAGAAGTAAACATTGACGTAAAATACAAATATTTACATTTTTTTCGTTTGAATATTTTGTAAGAAGAGTTGTTTAAAGTTTTATTTTATTGTCAGAAACACTCTAACTAGTACTAGTTGGATAGCCTAGTTTCATTCTAGAAAAAAAAATGTTCGTTTTTAAACGATCTTTATATGTATATGTAAAAAAAACGAATGAATTAGAAGGCTATTACTGGTAACTTTGCAAAAATGTAACACTTTTGGGCAAAGAAAACGATAAAAATCACTCCAAAAAATTACGACCCCAAAAACGACAACAAACAAACAAGAAATAACAAAAAGCGAAAGACTTTGCAACCTTACTTACAAGCCTCCGGTCAAATGTAATGTGCCGTAACGATAGCTCTGCACTTTTCGTACATAGGCATTGTGCTAAGTTGATTTTGTAAAATAAAAAATAAAAAAGCTTATCACAAATATAATTTTTCAGATTTATAACAAGTTTTAAAAAGCCAAGCCATGGATCTGCTTCTGATTGGTCGTTCTGGAAACGGAAAGAGCGCTACCGGAAATAACATTCTGAGAAGAGAATGCTTTACGAAGAACAACGACAGCTACGCTAAATCCTCAAAACCTAAGTCAGACAGCGGGGTGTTCGAGGACCAACAAGTGATAGTCGTGGACGGCCTTTGCCTACAGGAGGACTCTTTCACCAACTGCGTGAGGGATGCGCATGAGGCTTTACGCATGGGCAACGGCGGCTTTACCGCGCTCGTCTTTGTCCTGAGGTACGGAGAGAAATTCGGCGCAGACGAGGCCAATTTGGTGAAGCTGGCAAAACGTGTGTTCGGAAATGATGTAGTAAGAGATTACGGGCTCTGCGTCGTGACAAGAGGTGATGATTTCAAATACGCCGTCGAGGAGGGGGAGGAGACGGTGGGAAATTTCTACGAATGGTGCCGAAAGCAATCGGGTGCCCTGAAGACTCTACTTCACGAATGTAAGGGTCGGGCTGTTCTTTTTGATAACAAAACAAAAGACGACAACAAGAAAAAGAAACAGCTCTCAGACCTTCTCGGGATTGTTCGTGAAATCCAGCTTGGTGGTGTTGGGAGATACACAGTGGACAAGTTTAGTAAAATTCATGGTAAGCCGTTGCTGCAAGACTCCGAGACGAACTCTGCTGAGTTCGATAGGAAAACGCGTGACAAAATCAGAGAGATTGGAGAGCGAGTGGTCACTTATTTAAAAGATGGATCTCCGGATGAGAAGCTGCGGAAGTCACTGCAGGAAGACTTGAGGGAACTTTCAATAAGTGTAAGTCACACGCTGGAAGACAAGGAAAACAAACTGAAGTACATCCAGCAAATTCAAGATCTGTCTGACAAAATTAAAGAGAGTAGACCAAGCCATCACGAAGTAGATAAAGGAGAGGCTCATTTGCCGCAGTCAGTTCAGCCACGTCATGCTGGTGACATGGCACAGCAACGTCATGCTGGTGACATGGCACAGCAACGTCAGGCTGGTGACATGGCACAGCAACGTCATGCTGGTGACATGGCACAGCAACGTCATGCTGGTGACATGGCACAGCAACGTCATGCTGGTGACATGGCACAGCAACGTCATGCTGGTGACATGGCACAGCAGCGTCTCGACAGGGGCAATGTAAGTATGTTTGTTAGCGTTGTAATCGTCATTATTTAATGAACCCTGCTTATTTCAATTGAATTGCTTCGATTTTCCCCGCGACACACAAGTGGGTCGCTGATAAGAATTGGCTGTTGTGTCAGTAAATTTGTCAAAAAAATTATGAATAGACATCTTTGAAATATAAACGCTAGATTTGATTACTAAAATGGATAACAGTCTGCTAACAAGTGCAGTCGACACGGTTGTCATTTAATATGCTCACTTGGAGTTGTTAACCTTTTTTTAAAATTTAGACCTGTATACCTTGTTTATTTAGACCTGTTTACCTTGTTTATTTAACATGTTTACCTTGTTTATTTGGACCTGTTAACCATTTTTATTTGGACCTGTTTACCTTGTTTATTTGGACCTGTTTACCTTGTTTATTTAGACCTGTTTACCTTGTTTATTTGGACCTACTTACCTTGTTTATTTGTACCTGTTTACCTTGTTTGACTGGACATGTTTACCTTTTTTATTTAGACCTGTTTACCTTGTTTGACTGGACATGTTTACCTTGTTTATTTGGACCTGTTTACCTTGTTTGACTGGACGTGTTTACCTTGTTTATTTAGACCTATTTACCTTGTTAATTTGGACCTGTTAACCTCGTTTGTCTGGACCTGTCAACATTGTTTATTTGGACCCGTTTACTTTTTACAATGTATACCTGTTTACATTTGCCTGTTTACATTGTTTATATGTGGCTGTTTATGACTCTAAAACATCTTACAACCATGAAAGGAATATGTCATATTTAAAATGTAATCACATTTTATTTCTGAGTTGATAGATCGAAGCGCCCCCAAAATGTATCGCGAGACTAACGCTAAAATGTTTGCTGTCTTGGGTTAGCGGGACCTAGAGAAATTCAGACTCAGACATTTGACAAATATAATAATAGCTAACTATTTGATGTAGACCTTTAAGCCCCAGGCTCCTTGAGACAGAAATATAGCTTACTTCCCAGGCATTAAAAAATAATAATTTTCATCGCCATCTTAAGTAGTTATTATTTACAAAAATCTTTCTTTCACCCAGGGACAGAACTTACATCTGCTACTGTTGGGTAGAACTGGCAACGGGAAGAGCTCAACAGGCAACTCAATCTTGGGCAGGCCAGCTTTCAAACCTTCTGCGAGCACGTCATCGGCGACCACCGAGGTTCTCAGCGACAGTGAAACGATTGACGGCCAACTGATTACCGTCATAGATGGACCGGGCCTGGACGACACGGAGAAAACCTCGGAGGAGGATTTCCTGGCGTCGATAAGCTCCATGGAGAAAGCCCTCGACCTTTGCGACTACGGCTTCTCCGCCATAATCGTCGTCTTGAGGTTTGGATTCCGCTTCACCAGGCAGGAGAGCGACGCCATCAGAATGATGAGGTCGATCCTGGGGAAGGGCGTGTTGAAGAAGTACGGGGTCTGCTTGATGACGCACGGGGATAACTTTGACTACGAGATGACGCAGGACGTTGAGGAAGGCGAGGCCGTCAGCTTCCGGGAGTGGTGCGACGCTCAGGCGGGAGACATCAGAGCGCTTTTTGAGGAATGCAACTTCCGGCACGTGCTGTTCGACAACAAAACGAGAGACAAGGAAAAGATGGCCGAACAGCGCCAAAAGCTGCTGTCGTTAATACCGACCGGGGGCTGCTACTCGAAAGACGAGTTTCTGGCATCGGAAAGGGACTTGGTGGAACTGAATCTGGAATTTATCCTGCCAAAACTGGAACAAAAAACAAATGAAAAGCTTGAGACATTTAGAGAAAATGTGAAAACAATAGACAGAGATTGTGGCACCGATGACAATGAATACTTTAAACAGATGGAATCTTTGTTGGCTAATGTAACTGAATTTAAAGAGATGATTGTCTCGTTGGGGCAGAATAAGGCAACAGATTTTTTCATTATGCAACTGAACGCCCTGGAGATGGAGGTCAATACGAAAAGAAAACTGCGTGCTCAAATCCGAGACATAAAAAGCATGGAAGGATCAACAGCAAGCCAAGCATGTCCAGAAAGGGTGCCGGCGCCCCAAGGGTCAGCTGGGCAATACGGTCCGGGAAAGGCACATTGGTCATCAGAAATACACGATCCAGGGACATCACATTTATCGGCGGCGTCTTTGCGACCAGGGGCATCTCCACGTTTCGCACCAGCTCAAGGATATGAATCATCTCAATGGCCACAAAAGGGTGGTTCAGGAAGTGATGTTCCTATGGAGACCTGGGGACCAGCTGGCATTCATTCAGCCCCTAGCGCCGTGAGCGGGTCTGAGGTAACTGACGTAAAAAAGCAAACCAGGGGAAAACTTCAGGAAATGTACGCAGAATTTCTACAACCGAGCAGAGATGTTAAAAGTCATATACGTAAAACGGAGAGAGTTCACGGTAAATTAATGAAACTTAAAGAAACCTTTAAAGAAATTGCCAATGGACGATCCTGCTACGAAGATGTTAGCTTGGAAATTAATAACGTTGAGCATAAAATTTTATCACAACTAGAGCACGACAGGCGGTATGCATCAACTCTCTTGGCGTACCCTCATCCCCCAAGTTGCCCACAGGGGCAAGTACTCGAATGTTTTGGATTTGAAATGATTGATCCTAAATGTTCTTCCACATTGAAAGATCCTCATCGTAGTTACGTTGACGACAAATCCAATCCAGCGATGAAATTTGTAAAAAAGAAATGGCGACGTGCAAAAAATTTTTTTAAGTTCCTGAAAAAGGAATTTTCTGGCCTGTAGAAGGCCCCATCGCATCTTGAATAGTAATCAAATCGACAGGAGGCTCATTTTTTTCGAATGAGCCATCATGTGCATGGCTGTTGAGCCATCCTTGACATGTCTGTTGCCGAGATTCCGATGATTCTTGTCCCTGAGTCATATGTTCTTTGTTGATAAACGTTAGTTTGACATAATTATTATGAGATGGGGGAGGGGGGCGTGAAATAACAACAAAATGATAATGTAGCGTTTTACAATTGATATTTTAATATTTATTTATTTCACAAACGGATTATGGCAAGCTGGCAGATAAAAACCATATAAATGGGTCCCCAAAAACGCATGTACCGGTACTGTGACTGTGGCTTGGTGGAAGGTCTATTCGGGAAGTTTTAAAATATTTACTCCCCATGGCAAAATAAAGAAAAAGGAATCGGCTAAAAGATGAGTATTTAAATATTTATATTGACCTCACATGAGCGTATAATATATCAACGTTGAATGTAATTCCAAAATCAACACCTTAAATGGGGGTATTTTTGTTTAGGATATCACAATAAAGTGGATTCTGGACTTAACAAATGTGTAAATATGTGTAGCATTACAGTAATCAAATAAAAAAATTTAATGCAGGTACGGTATCACTAAATTGCACCCAGGGTAGAGACGACTTAATGGTTGCGTGCCATGACCGGCAGTCCCGGTAGAAGGGTGCCAAGAAACAACCACTTTCGGCTCTGACACTGATTGGTTCTACTTTTATACATATTAATACTTAATTAATTGAAGTATTTTCTTCTTACCCTGTTATTGTTTTACGGCATAATAATAACATAACTGTACGGCGGTACTGGTAGTCTCATTGTTGTACTATCCATTTTTAATTTTCATTTTGTCATTTTCTTTTAATAATACGCCCCGTTACGTATTGGGAGGACTACCAATAGAAAGAGCATCCACAGTCCTCTACTTCTACACTGTGTGACACGGCCGAGTCATTGTGGTCATTGAATTTATAAATAATTAAAAAAAAATTAAAAACGTTTGAAATGTGTGCAGTTGTGTCAGTTTTCATAATTATGATAATAATCAATTAAAATAACTGGATGTAGTTAATTATTATTACTATAATGTATATAAGATGTACTAATCACTTGTTAAAACTAATTGACGTATATTCGTTTGAAGTATTTGAAGTAATAAAAAAAATAATGTTAATCTTTTTCCTAAAGAAAGATTGAGGGCAGAATGTATCCGATATAAATAGCATGCGTTGGATGAGTGTAGGGGAATGATATCGCCTTTTCCCCCCCACTCTTTAATTTTTAAAAAACACGAAAATGTGAGTTCCGGACGTTTTCTTTTGGGGGTTTTAGAAAGAAATGTTATATCTATGCGTGTGTGTCTGTGTGTAAAGAAGAGGTTTGATTTGGGGGGGGGGGGGGGGGGTGGGGGGTCGACATTAGAAGGTTTAGTGTTGCTAATTTAAAAAATTATTATGCAAAAACCTTCTCAATAATTTTTATGCTCCCCCACACCCTAACCTTTTGACACATTTCATTGTATTTTTACAAGTATCTATTGAAATCATATAGTCTGGACGAAATAAATTAAAACTAAAATGCATATGATTATCTATTATTACTATTATATTACGCTTCTGGTGAGACTCGTGGACTGCTTCCATTTACGCTGCTTCCTAAAAAAAATCGTGTCTGCTTCCTAACAAGCGTATTTAGTATTGAGATTAAATTACAAATAATTCTATATGTTTGAAAGAAAGTATGGCTCAATAATGAGTTTAATAGTGCGCCAAATATAATTCCCGATCACTACGCTAAATGATATATAATTTTTTAAAAATTAATAACGCAACTTCGATTGATTGTTAACATTTTTTTTCCGGAAAATGAAATTGTCTCAATTTAAGTATGGTGTAAAAAATATTCGGTTTATAAGTGGTTGGGACATCAAAGGACTGGCGATGTCACGATTGGGCTCATTAATGCGCAGTCATCTGGCTCTCTGGGTTGAGAGTTCACGTGCGCCTAACAGACAGCAGTGAGACCTCTCGAACATTTTCGCACACCGGGGCGCCGTGAGCATGCTATCATAGCATGGCAATGAGGGCTATATAAGTACTCTAATCAATCAATCAATCATAATATTTAATATAGTTCATGGGCGTGAAATAAAAAGTGTGCAGTGACGTATCATGGAGGGAAGGGGTATAGCAAAAATTGGGATTCTTAAATGTGCGTTACTTGAGTTGATGTTTTGTCAAGTAACTTTTGTAGATGAGAAGTTCACGCATTGCTGTCGCCAATGTTTGGCGGGCTATATCTAGTAATATATATATTTGCATGAAATTATAAAACCAATCATCATACACATGTAGGCCTAATATAACTTCAAATATAAGCTTAGTTATATTTCCTTATTTGTTCTGGTTCGCAGAATAAAGAGCTAGAAATTGTTGGTAAAGAGAATAGTCTTCGTAACGGGCTTTTTAGTTTGTCTAAGTACCGTACTGGAAGTCGGGGTATACTTGATTTACCAAATAAATCTGCATGGAATTTTCTAATCGAAGGAATTGTTTTTTAAACGAAGCACAGAAAAATAGAGTGATTGTTTAACAACAATAAAACCTACAGTCTAAAATATTTCCAAACCCACCATCTTAAACCAATACAGAAAGTTAGTGCTTGTCTGAATAGAAAAAAAAACCTTCAAAAATAATTTATCTTGATCCTGATGTTGTTATATCATAATTAATCTCATTGTTACTATACCAATATTTCTTTTGCTGTGTTTCAATTATCTTTTTTTTTTTTCAAAATTTTGGCAAAATAGTGTCAGTGATATTCCCCATGCCCATGAACTAATCAGACTTATAAAAATGTCCTGTGCTTATGTCCATTGGCTTTGTAGACATTACATAGAAATAAACACGAATCACGTTTGTAAATGTGTCTTAATATTTATGATCATAAATATGAGCTGGGGGTGGGGGTGTAAATCTTTATTTAAGTATACCGATAACTTATTAAAATTAATTGGTGACAGGGTTTGTATCAAACATACTAGCAACAATGATAATATATCCAAAATATTGACTGGAGTTTGGAGACAGGATATGCATATTTTATATTGTCTGGGGTTTGGAAACAGGATAAGCATACTTTATATTATATTGGCTGGAGTTTGGAGACAGGATATGCATACTTTATATTACATTGGCTGGAGTTTGGAGACAGGATATGCATACTTTATATTACATTGGCTGGAGTTTGGAGACAGGATATGCATACTTTATATTGACTGGGGTTTGGAGACAGGATATGCATACTTTATATTACATTGGCTGGAGTTTGGAGACAGGATATGCATACTTTATATTACATTGGCTGGAGTTTGGAGACAGGATATGCATACTTTATATTACATTGGCTGGAGTTTGGAGACAGGATATGCATACTTTATATTACATTGGCTGGAGTTTGGAGACAGGATATGCATACTTTATATTGACTGGGGTTTGGAGACAGGATATGCATACTTTATAATGGCTGGCGTTTGGGCATACATCATTTTGGGCAAAAGCCAGATTTAAGCATGAGATTGTTGTCCTAATTTATAATACATCAACATCATTATTTTTAGATCAAGCAGCGTAATGATATGAGGACATTTTAGTTTGAGTAATATTGACACATTATTATTATCTTCCTTAATCCAATGTTTACCAGAAACATTACATTATAAATTATACTTAATGCATGGTTGTTTTTTTTAGTTTTGATTTTTTTAAAAAGGACATGAATGATTAGCAACACAATTTACAGAAAACAAATATTGGCAATGTATAATTCTTAACATCTATCTTTAATAAATATCTGGAATTTTGCAAAGTCATAGAATATAACAGTTTATAAAAAGAACCCCCAATCGTAAGAAGGAAGAAGAAAAAAATCAACAACACAAGCATATTATGTCATTAAGTAGAACCGTAAACATTTGGTGATATTGTGTTGCCAACAGGCAGCTTACCTACATACCATATGATACCGTGTTACCAACAGGCAGCTTACCTACATACCATATCATCAACGGTTACTGTCACTAGACTAACTCCTAGAGCAGTGGTTCTCAACGCCTAAGGCCATCGGAAAACACATATACTCTACAGTTATGAAGTAGCAACGAAAATAATTTTGTGGCTGGGGGTCGCCACCACACGAGAAACTGTATTAAAGGGTCGCGGCATTAGAAAGGTTGAGAACCACTGTCCTAGAGAGAAAATTGTAAAAAAAATGCAACAAGAGTTAGATTACCATGTACTGTTGAATAACCTCTGACTTCCTATCTGAATATTAAGCTGTACATTTTAACAAGGTATTTAACAGTGGCATTTATTTGACCAACTGACAGATTTATTATTATAATTTCAAAGCAGACCAGTAGATCATCAAGCATGGGGTTGACCTCAAGTTTAGTATTCTACCAATTACAAATAATACTTTGAATGAACTATCTCCAATGAAATGAATATTTGGTTATAAATGAAGGTCATTCATGCAGACATGCTGAGTGGTCCATAAAAACGATTACACTTCTTTGCTATAGAAAAGATAGCTATGTAAATGTATGGCATATTGTTATTGAAATATTTACTTCCACCACATATCTAAAACCATAGGTCACACAAAGTTATTATTTTTTTTACACCACATCTAGGCTCAAAGAGATCACAACCAATTGCTAGTAAAACAAATAATGGATGTGTACAAACTTTCTGTGGGCATATCTTTTGAAAATTAGCAATTTAATTGTTAACTCTTCATCTCTGTTTAAAACTATATAAAAAAAAATTAATAAATTCATTTTTTTTCCCTCTCTGTGAAATTGTAACTAAATAGAAAATGAAAAAAAAAAAGACTCTGAATTACTGCACGCCTCACAACAAAACAAATGCCAATGCTTTTTAAAAAAATATGTGACAAGACAACAATCCGGGCCAGTTTTAGACCACTCCATTAGTTGACTACTTCCTGCTATTTACAAAAGAAGAGACAAATTCTGTGCTGAAATGAACACTTTAAAAAATTAGTTGTACTCTAGTCTATGCCAGTGTTCCCCAAATTCAAGCTTGGCGGATCAGTTTCAAAAATTAGTTGTACTCTAGTCTATGCCAGTGTTCCCCAAAATTCAAGCTTGGCGGATCAGTTTCAAAAATTAGTTGTACTCTAGTCTATGCCAGTGTTCCCCAAATTCAAGCTTGGCGGATCAGTTTCAAAAATTAGTTGTACTCTAGTCTATGCCAGTGTTCCCCAAATTCAAGCTTGGCGGATCAGTTTCAAAAATTAGTTGTACTCTAGTCTATGCCAGTGTTCCCCAAATTCAAGCTCGGCGGATCAGTTTCAAAAATGAGCCAGGTTATGTTATTTTCCAGGTAAAGTCTTTAATATAATTCCACCTTCACTAGTCACGTAGTACAAAACATAGTGGAAGAGTTATCTGTACAAATGCATGTTATCATAGTTCCCCTTTGTTGGAAAACATATCACAGCCAACACATTCTTATTTTTTTGTTTCCCTTACTACTATACATTAAGTGAACATATTATTTTCAAAGCTAGTCCTAAAATATAATAATACATAGCAAATGTTCATGTCTTTCAGTACTATTAATGTATAAACAACATGATAATGTCAGGAATATTGATTTATAGAATAAATATAAGATAATAATGTATTGCTTGGGTGAACACCATCACCGTGTATACATCTGATGATGGTGGCCGCTGTCAGGTCAATATAATTGAAATATTCATGTTGAGCACAAAGAATTTTCATGACAAATTTAAGGAGCTAAACATTTCCGTAAAACCCTCTCTAGTATGACGAGGGCATGCCATAAATGTAGGAATACAACATGCCAAGTTAACTGTTTCCATCATTTCAAATACCTGATAAAACTGAATAATATTAACATTGCTCATAGCTAACGAACAAGTACATCTTTGGGATGATCCAGAAAGGTTACTATTGAACACATATTTGATCAGATGGGTGTTTATGTAAACATAGAATAAATTATAATGACTCTGGGGTAACAGATTTAATCACTGGTGTCCAGTGTTAAAAAAACATGACTTTTAGCCACCTTTAAAAAAAGGACTATTTTAAATGAAACAATTTTATTTATCTTACCTTCAAGTTTCAAGCATGTTCCTGCCTGTCCATTGTCCTTACACCAAGAGATATATTGACATGAAATAAAAGAACTTGTTGCTAATTCTTTGTCAATTGGGTAAAGTCTTCAAAGGATAGCGGATGAAGTATTCTTTCTAAAGATAACTAGTCAGGTATTCTAAAGATAGCTGAATCTGATTTGTCATAAGATATGTTTAATAAATTCATGGAATGAACTCATCAGTCCAGGAAGGCAATTATTTAATTTATTGTAGCTGGAAGACAGAGTCACCTTGTGCTGGATTACATTTTTTTTCGGTCTACATTATCTCAAAAACATTATTAAAATGTCAAACGATTCAAAGCAGAAACTGACAAATTTAAACCCCAAAATCTCTGTAAAGTGTGATCAACAATTAATACAAAACAAGTGATTTCCCTTTATACTGTAAATAAATTACCTACAACAAAGGTAGCAACATGTAAGTTACCCAGTATGGCAAACATTAAAAAAAGAATGGAGTACCTGACCATTTTCACTGAAAGTTTCCCCTATATAAATGAAAAATTTGCTAATTACTTTTCTCATCACACCATTCTGCATTTTTAGTTTTATATTCATCTAAAAAAGGGGACTGTCAGTTATTATTCTTTAACAGCCCATGAGTAAGGAAAGCATTATAGATCTGAGTTTTTTCAATGCAGCCCCCAAAGTTATTTAAGCTCAGAGCTACTAAATCAGGGATTTTAAACAATTATTTAACAGCTTCAAATATAGTTATATTGCAAATTGAAAAATAAATTTTAAGGTTTTCCTTTTGATATAGTGGGAGAAATTTTCCAAACGCCTATTTCTAATTAACCCTCTTATCTAGAACTGGGATTATATTATAAATGTCTACAAAAAACATTTACTTCCCTAAAACATAATTAATTAAAATAGAACATGTGTGCAATCAAAGTTTATAATAAAATTAAATGTTATAATTAAGGGAAATAACTTGCACATGGAACCATTTTAAAAAGGTGATAAGTGTATGTTAAGTCATAATGGCTATTTACATCCACATCTTCAATTCCCCTATTTATTACTAAAATAATATTGCATTTATGCTGCATGAAAATTTAAGGTGGGCAAACAACTCTTAAAACAATTTGAAAAATCTATCCGGGTAATGCACATATTTTCCAGTGTTGATTTAGTATCACAAGTATTTACATCTTCAGTTTCTAGAGCATAGTAAATATATAAAGATGATTAGGAATTAAATATGTGGAGCAAAGTTTATGTATTTATTTAACAGAGTTTATGTATTTATTTAACATTTTTATTCAGGCAGAAATATGCAGAGTATTAGAGCCTGGTCCTACTGTCAAAGCAGATGAGAACCAGGTCTAACTAAATATTTATTTCTAATAATTTTTAATGAACATATGCATATATCAACAATCATTATTTAAATAATGGATTTCTATTTAAATGGTACCTAGGGGGAAAAAAAGATTGATTAAAAGATATTCATAAAAAGTAGAACAATGTATCAAATACTTTTAAAAGTTATAAAACAAGCGTCTCATCAAGGCAGATCCAGAAGGTTATCCTTCCGATAGAGATCCTCTGTGACCTTAAAAATAGTGTTGAGCTCCATGACTAGGTCACTGATCGCGCCCATGCCTTTCTCATTGTCTTCAACTCCCATTTTCTTAAGCAAGTCTTGTCGTGAAGGCAACATGTACATTGCTACATGCACCGCCTTCCTGATGAGCCATGGATGATGTTTTGCTAGTGTATCATCATATGCTTTAGTGGTAGCTGTTGAAAACCTTACATTGTTGTCAGATTCCTTTAATTTTAGGAGGAATGCTGAAATAAATTCTAGAGCACGATGAAGTCGCAGTAGTGTTCTTGCACCTGAAGGCCTCTCCTTATTTTTAGTGAGATCTTGGCTGACTTCATAGTGAAGCATGGACTGAATGCTTTCATATTTGTTAGCTTGCTCTAACTTGCGATATTTTCGGAGGATGACAATCTTTTCTTCAACATCTGATGTAACAAAGCTAAATATTGTGCCAAAGAGACGGAATAGTCTGAAAAGAATGTGACAGTTTTATCTATTTTGACATAACTATTAACACTACAGATTGAAAAAAAATCTGATTTTAAAACTATAATTTTTTCATTGACCTTTATAGTAATATATTATTAACTCTTTTTGCTGCGGAGCAATGCACACTGCGTTCATCCGCCGTTCTCAAAAGCGTGGACCAACGCGCTCTGCGTCGTTTCGATATCATGTTTGTTTCTTTGCTATTTCTCTGTTAAACTTTTTAAGAGCTATTTTTAAATAAGACTTTTACATAGAAGAGTGGTACTTTATTGTTTACAAGCGAAACCAAGGTTTATTTGCTGTCATTTGAAGCATTATTTTAGTGATTTTCTTCGCAATTTTTTCTACTGTTGCTATGGCTACCCTAAGCCCTAGTAGGTGAGTAGTTTCCTAGACGATTAACAGCTCAAAAAGCTTTGGAATTGTTTTATACTATATCTTTTGATAGTCCAGATGATTTATATTTAGATCCATCGCATGATTCCGATAGTAGTAGTTTTAGAGGATTTGAGTTATAGAAGTGAAGATGAGGTATGTGTACATCATAGGGTTTTGGGGAAAAAATGGTTTAGCACATAATGTTTTCACATTTTATGGTTCTTTTCTGTAACTTATTTTATTTAAACTGAAGAAATAAGTTTATAAACATATAGTCCTTTCAGTTATCTTTCATTTGATACCAAGTTTAGTCTTATAAACCAATGTACATTTTTTCAATAAAAATATTCCGCAGCGAAAGAGTTAAAATACATAATATAATGCTTATTTATAATCTAATACACAGCATTTAAAGCTGAATATTAAATTGAAAATTTTCTGGAAGTGACTTGATTCTCTAGGCTATAATGTTGAGTATTGGAGTACCTAATTTGTATTGTAAGTTTTAACCAAAATATTTTATTTATTAAATTATTATCATTATTATCTTTTTTACTAATATACTAATACTGGTATTTTTGTAATTGTGATAATTAGAAAAAGGAAACAAACTGCCATTTATATATTTTTGGAATCTCAAAGATTAATATTGTAGTAATTGCAAATAGCTTCTGGCTCTTGCCACAATGGATAAACACCCAAGCCAGACCTAATGAAGTCAGTAGTCAGTGGCTAATAGTGATGTTAGGTAGATGATATTCACAATTAATTAAATCTTTTGTTTAAAAAAAATTAAAAAACAAAACTCAGACGCAACTTAAGTGTCTCAACAAACTAAAGTCAGTCAACAAGTGTCAATAATTGAATAAAATGTACAAACCAAACCACGATAATGATAATAATTAGTTGCTTACAAATAAAATCAGCTAGCCATGGACATGGTCATGGATGATAAGAAGGTTGTAGGGCCTAAGTTTAGACTTTGACGTAGTCACTGAGTTAGAGTTCTGAATTTAGCTATCTTTGAATTATTGAATGCATTTATGGATGTTATTAATATTAACTTTTTTTAAGCATGAGATTGAGAAATTAAAATTAAATTGTCAGTCAGACTGACCTTGGCTAATTATTAATTATTAGCCTGTCTAAATAGTAATATAGATCAAATAAAAAATCAATTGACTGATAGTTCGATGGCAAGAGTATAACATAGTCATACTAGAAATTACAATATATTACAACATAGTTATAGGGTAGCATAGTCACTGAGCTAAAAACTATGGTAAATATTACTAATAAACTAAATTTAGTCTAAATAATAACGTTCAACTCGATGGACCTTTCAAAATGTCATTAGTTTCGTGGTAAAAAAAGTGTTCAGCTTATAACTTACTTGCACAATTCCTCATAAGCATCCACGTAACAGTCGAGAGAGATAACATCATTATCCTTTCTACATGAGGAAAATAGATTGTAAACCCTAAGAGCATCGAAGCTGTCACGGGAATGGGCAGCCATTTTGACGCTTGCTGTAGCTACGGACTGAATAAGAACATCCAATCACAATGTTACTTGGCATTAATATTTTTAAAAAAAATAGAATAAAATAAAATCAGAGTCAGAGGGTCTCAATTATTTAAAATAACTTTAAACAAATTTAATCAATTTTATTTTCAGAGCCTCAATTAGAGCATCGCTTAGAATTTACCCTCTTTGTTAATTGCACACAAGTCCAAAAATACTGAAACGTTGTCGTTAGGCTAAAATAATGTATACTCATAATGTAATGTCTGTAGACTGTAAACTGTAGATGAAGATGGCTTTGGGGATGTCAATGTTTTCTTTTCTTCCTCGCGAGTGGGCTTTGGGGAACCAAATGACACATCTTTCGATGCCATATTGGACACTACTCCTCAGCTAAGTGCCATATTAGTTTTTTAACATATATTTTTTTTATATTTTAAAATTTTATTCGTTTTTTCTGTTTGTTCGCTGATAAAGGCTTCCTGTCGACACGTTCGTTGTTTTGTTGCGTTCCTTTTTACAGCTTTAACCTTACTGTGTTTTACTAATTTCATATTGTGCTAACCTGATTGCAGTCTTTCCCCTTATTACCCTCGCCCACGCCCACGTCATTACTGAAATAGTTGATAACTTTGTATATTAAAATAATGGGATGAAATTGAAATTTAAAATAAATTGAAACAAGTGTATGACAAGATATAATTAAGTTATAAGTTGCTGATGTTGAAAAATGACATTTAATTTTAGTTGTTTTTTTTTAACATACGAAAGGAAAATGAAAGTAATTTTTCATAACTGAAATGCTAAATGTAGCCTATTTATTTTATTAATAATATACACGAACAGACTTCATTTTTACACTTTAATATTTCATGGATTTAAATATTAGTACATGTAATAATGTTATGCTAACTCAACGCGGTCACATTTTTTAATGTTTAAAACTATTTGAAGACAACATGGCCACTGGGGGGGGGGGGGAGGATTGTGACAGGAAGGTAAAATTGTCAAGAAATAGCGCGACGTACTTTATGGACAGCTCTCAATCGTTATCGTGCCAGTGAATGGATTGTTAAATTATTTGAATCCAACCGCTGGCATGCGCCTCAAAGCTGACATCCAACACAGGCTCCAGGGTTTGCTATTCCCCATCTTGGTAAATTCGAATAGATCGTACCGCGTTTTTTTTAAACCATGGCCGCCTACTTGATTGCCGTGATCCGTAAAATTAAGAATAAAGCTCAAAAAAATAATGAAAAAAATTCCTGTATGTATCCCTAAACATAACCTGAACCCTAAATCTATCCCTAAACCTAACCTAATGAAATGAGTTACGATCTATCTTAATTAGCCCCCATCTTCATCCCTTTAATTTAATGCGCCTATTATAATATAAATGCATAATATGCTTAACCCACCTTTCCCCATTGTTGTCCATCAACTTTCTTGTCCAGTTCATTATCATCCAAAATATCCTCCAGGTTCGTCAACGTCTGGATATTTTCACCTATCTATATGGACGATCGGACGCCAAGAGAGTGGAGACATTACATTAAAAATGTTATACTTTTTTTGAATGTGCTGATTAAACAAATAAATAAAGATTTAAAAAAAAAAAGAAATGTAGATTTACTCATTTATTACTTAAATATACAAATAATTTTATATTAATTTTCATTCCAAAATTTTAAACATTCTTTTAATTTTATTAATATTATTGGGTACCTAAGAAAATTTAAAACAATTTTCGGTTTAAATTTTTCTGGCTTTTTTGTTACTCAAATCTTAAATTCCTTGAGAACCCTTGAAAATGAATAATCTGTATTCACCCAAATGCTTGACTAGAGAACAATGCATATTGCCCCACAGAAATCAACTGCTGTAAATGATAAGTTTTTCATAAGTCAGACTTTGTAATGAACTGGAAATAAGTCCTTGAATTTTGTTACATTTCTGTGTACCACCTGGAACATAGTAATCTATCACTAGTATATTTATATATATACGTATATATATTTTGTGTGTGGGGTGGGGGGTCATCCCCCCATTTGTACTGCTATACCGGGGTAATCCATTCAAAGTCTGCCCTTGTGGGTCTCTTGGCCTTGGCTTGCGGGTCTCTCATTTATTCTATGACTAGACACAAAGCGAGATATCACGAGCCACCCAAACAGGTTTGGAAACCTGTTGGACAAATTTTGTGGGGGATCTTTTGTTGTTGTTGTTGTAACGGTTCCCCCAGAAGTACTGAAATACTGGAGTAGTCCCTCTTAAAAGTCTGCCCCTGTGGGTCTTTTACCCTTGGGGGTCTCATGGCCTTGCGGCTCTCTCATCTGTTCTACAAAAAGAGAATCACGCCCCCCTCCTCCCGGTTTTGGTAACTCGGTTACATAAGAACTGACATGACACTTTGATCTTAGCCAAATTAAATGTCGAGAGGCGATATGATAAACGTTTGAGAAACGCTGCTACATAATATTATAAAAGGAACTTTAACCGTTTCAAAGTAGCCTGTTTTTAAAAAGTGTGTTCAAATATGTTCTTAGAAGGATTTCATAAAAATTAATTCCATTCCATAAAAGTGAGTACCTAAACTTTTATACGACATGACCACTTATTACATAACCAAACAATAATCAAACGAAAAATAATAGTAGGCTATATTATTAATTGAATGTAGCGATTCTATGCAGTAAAAAAGAAAGAAATCTTCATAACTCATTGTGACCCCTTTTTACAAATCTAATAAACCATTGAAGAGTTGTTTAATAAAAAAATATACTTACGATGACGTCATCAACTTCGGTGCTGTCCTTTTTGTCTCGCGATGATATGCTTTTATCGTGAAGTTCACCCAACGAGTCTTTCTTGTAATTTTTTACTTCATTTTTGTCACGTGCATTGGCGTCATGGCCACCACTTTGGTTCATGAAATGAAATGCTACAAACAGGATTACTGCCAGAGATACCAGACCCAAAGTTTTTACTCTTTTCGTGACGTAACCGGTGGGCGCAATCATTTCTAGGCATTACTAGATCCAATGACCTGTTTGTTTGATAAATAACTGTAGAACGGAGAAATGGGTAGCCATGAGGAGTTGTGTTCATAGTTCATTCTTAAAAAGTCTCTTAAGATGTTGAAATTGTCCATTGGTGTATAGACTGTTTTGTTGTGTGGATGAATAATAAGCCTCAGCTAATGGATAGATTAGCAGATTGTGTTGGTGATTTGATTATGAAAAAAAAATAGCTAAAAAACTTCTAAAAATACATCTCTGCACTTCAAACTACAATGCGCTCTGTCACTGTCAGTCAGTGAACAGAATGTGGTCAAGTCTCGAGGCCATACGAAGTGTTTGGTGTGGTGGTCAGTACTCAGGAACTGACACTTGTGGGAAAAGGGGTGGGGGTGTTTCGGTTCTGGTGGAAGGGGAACTGAAGAAGGGGCGGAGGTCATAGTGATGGTCGTGGTGATAGTTGTGATGATATTCATGGAGGTAGTGATGGTGATATGCAAAAGTCAAATCCTGGGTGAAAAAAAAAGTGTCGCAAATCACATTAGATATTCCCCCCACCCCGCCCACCCTTTTCCCCGAAATAAATACCGGTATGTAATTATTTCGTAGGAAAGAAATCGACATGAATGCCGTTCCAATGCGTTGCTGCGTGACTTGAGCACTGAATATGTTGATTGTAATGTTGATAGCAATGTTGATTGTAAGGTTGATTGTAATTTTGATTGTAATGTTCATTTGTAATTTTGATTGTAACAAGAGTAAAACTGTTTTGAAATATATTGTTTTAATTTATTATTTTTAAATCACCGAAATCGCGCGTAACCTCCACAAAAAAATGATGTGTATGTGTATATATATAATATATATTTATATATATAATATTAAATGTGCGTTTATACCACGAATTAAAATAATCGTCGAATGAACAAATAAATTTATTTGTGATACATTCGGCGGACCAAAGCATTTCACGTAACGGGCCGTGGGTAGCACCACCACTGCATTAAGCCTAGGCCTAGGAGCCTGATTTTATTTTCCGTTAAAATATTGTGGTCTAAAAATACCGCAGGCTGTAGTATTGGGAGGAGGGAAGAGAAGGGGTGAAACAAAACTGGGGTATTAAAATTGTACAGCTGCAGTTAGTGACTTCTAAAAATAGATTTCAAATGCCGCTTACTAGATCTTATAGAATCTGTCAAAATCTAACGTTGCTGTGCGGAGCAGTTGAGAATGCATAAAAAAAAATACGTTGTCAAAAAAGAGGAAGGCCGATTCCACGCCGATGGTAGCATTAAAATCATCCGTTCAATGTGCACGTCCGTCAAGATAGCCACATTTGAAAGCTAGAACTGATTGGACAATGTGAAATCTATATATACCGTAAGCAAATAAAAATAAATAAATAAATTCATACCCCCACATGCACCCCGTCAACGTTAGGGGGGCAATCCAGTAATTAAAGACGCACTGAGGATGCGCATGATAGCGCGGGGGTGGAGTCACCATAATTTACATACATTTATGCATACATTCTGCAAAAATTATGCTGACAGTCTCTAAAGAACCAACTTTAGTCTGAAAATCTGATTAATTCATGATTTCTTATTAGGCACATGAAGGCCTAAAAAAATAGCTTGCTAGATATCGCAGTAGCAATATTATGACTAGTAGCTTACAACACACTGTGGTCCACGATGTGTCTTTCCGTGCTGGTGACATAATTATGTCGTTCGGCCACCAACCTCCTCCCCCCCCCCAACCTCATTAGTAGAGGGTACATTTTGTGAAGTCCCCCATCTAATAGGAACATGATTTTTCCGTTAACATAATATACTCTACTAACTACCGCAATCTGTAAAGGGTGGGGTGGGGGAAGTCGTAAGGCGAAACCAAACTGTTGTAGAATTAAGAGCGTAGAGAGGAAGTTCTGTAATTAAATTTCAAATGCAGTTAACTATATTTAATCATGATTTTAAATGTCATGATTTTAAATGTCGTGATTTTAAATGTCGTGGTAATCGCACCCAACCACAAACGACATGTAGCCTACTAACACTCATCCCCACTCCAACAAAATTGTGTGTCTAGTAGGCCTCTGAGTAAGTTGTTTAAAGGTGTTATGTTCACAGGGCCGGCCCTAACAATTGCGGGGCCCTATGCGAAACGGATTGCGCGGGGCCCAGTCTGGGTAGGGATAAGGATAAGTGAAAATTAAGATTTTGTATTAGAAAATAAATTCGTATTTGCATTTTATTCATTCTTTACTAAGTACAAAATCACGATTAAATTTACTTTACGAGCCTGTTTCCTACATAGATCACGCTCAATAGCAAGAATTGCCAAATTGTTCAATCTATCTTCGTGAATTGTTGACCTCAAGTAATTCTTGATTAGATTGAGGCGCGAGAAGCTTCTTGCACAAGATGCCACAGTAACGGGTATTGTTAAAAATATTCTGAGTGCAACAAAGTAGCTTAGGAAAGCAGTGTATCTTTCATTAGTGGACAGATGAGCCAAAATTTTCTACCGTGGTTTTGGCGGTATTTGGTAGATTTAAAGATTCCATTTCATCTGCTCATTCTCGCCCACATATATCTGCTGACTGGTCTGTTGATGACGTCAGTGCTTGCTCGAGGCTCGCTGTAAACTTTCGCATGTCATCACGCTGAAGTCTCTTGAAGCTGACAAGAAACCCAAATAGATTGTGGCTTGATTTCAGCTGTTCAAATCTCGGCTGCAAGGATTGAATTGCAGTGTCCACAATTCTGTTGAAGCAATTTATCCTGTAGTCATCTTCAGTATTTCCAGGTGTGAAGTTTTCAACAGATTTATCATACTGCCTTTTCCTTTGATGTTTGGCTGGAAAGATTGCAACAACTTCCATGTTTTTAGCCAATTCCTTTGCTGTAACAAGAATCTGAACAAACCCATCAACTCTCAGTTTCCTTAATCAAGTCATCAAGTTGTTGTACGAATCCATTGCAGTGCTCAAATCTATACTGTTTCACCTCGCAGTTCTTTACTCACAAAATTGACTTGGAAGAGCACGTCGTACCATAACACAAGTCACATTAAGAATTTGTACTGCTTCAATGTTTCATACAGTCTTTCTGCTTCACTTTTAATTATCGCATCATTAGTCTGTTCAGCTAATTCATCGAGTGCGTCACAAATATTTCAGGCAATTGATAACGAAGTGCTTTGACACTATCTATTCTACATTCCCACCATCTTACCCCAAGTTCCAGACAAGGCTGAGTAGGCTTGGACTGTAAAGGTGTTTGTTTCATCTTACCCCAAGTTCCAGACAAGGCTGAGTAGGCTTGGACTGTAAAGGTGTCTGTTTCATCTTACCCCAAGTTTCAGACAAGGCTGAGTAGGCTTGGACTGTAAAGTTGTCTGTTTCATCTTACCCCAAGTTTCCCTAAATGACGAGTTTAGAGATTAAGCACCCGAGCAGCTACATTTTTTTTCTCAATTTTATTGACTTGTCGTAATCACTTGAAACAACGACGTAATAGATTAAAAAACACTGTAAAAACATAAAAACAGAATAAACACGCTGACCTATACATGATTATAAGTTATAATGGTTTAATTTAATAATTTACACCTAGAATTAGCGCGGGGCCTAGGAAAGTGCGGGGCCCATTGCGGTCGCATAGGTTGCATTGGCCTAAGGCCGGCCCTGAATGTTCACCTAACGAACGATACTTGGTCAAATTAACTATCAATGCGTTGAAGCTTTATCAAAAGGGCAATATCAAAGAAGGAAATCTGTAAAGAAAAAAAAATGGAAAAAGGTGTGTGGGGGGGGGGGGGGGTGGTGATTTCTCATAGAGCAGTGGTTCTCAAACTTCCTAATGCCGCGACCCTTTAATACAGTTCATCATGTTGTGGTGACCCCCAACCATAAAGTTATTTTAGTTGCTACTTCATAGTGTGTTTTCCGATGATCTTAGGCGACCCCAGTATAAGTGTCGTTCGACCCCCAAAGGTATCGCAACCCACAAGTTGAGAACCGCTGTCCTAGAGACTTTTGACCGTAGATTATAGATTAACAATGTCATTAGCATCGGTATAATTTGCTTTGCGAGTCATTGACCAGTTAATACAAACTGGATCTTGAATAGTCTGTTGTCTGCGACGAGGCCTTGCTGGTCGTATCAACTGTGACACGGTAAGCTATTAATCATTTCATGGCTGTTAAAAATAAAGGTAAACCCAAATACTGCATCTTTAAAAAAAAATGCAGATTAGTAATTAAGAATTAAGTGTAGCCTATAAATTGGGTTTACAGTAGCATTGACAAACTGTGTCTTTCAATCACGCTAGAGGCTACTGTAGGCTACATGTAAGTTATTTCGTAACGAAAATGGCATTATATTCTGTAATAGTAGGCTATATTAACCAGTAAGGCTGCTAATTTATATTAAATGTTAAAATCTTGATTATTTTTATTCCATTATAACTTCACCATTTTGAACTATAGGTAGGCCATTGTGATTACAAATAATTGTCTAAAATTACTGGTAAATTTTGCTAAAAAGAATAAATTGCCTTTTAAAAGTCTTTATTAATAATGACACCTCTTATTTTTGTTTATAGTAGGAGTTCTTAACCAGTTTGCAGCACCACAATCCCTCTAGATTGCAGATCCCCACACCTTTCCCCCCGGCCCTATAAAAAGTATTGTAATACAAGAATAAATATGAAAATAGTTCAGTTAAGATCTTTTTCCCTATTTTAATTAACTTGAAATGCACCAGTACAAATGGTGACCAAAAAAGTAATTCATCTGAAAACATCATTAATACAAATGATTATCTGTGTCTTCCCACACTCACACCCCATGACCCCATGCATGGTAGTGCCTCAAGCACACCAGGGGATGCGAGAAACCCAGGTTAAGAGCCCCTGATTTATAGTGAATTGTGACCCTTGTCACGTGCCGTTATTTTTATGTTTTTCCCGACAGTTACTAGTTCATGTTTTACAAAAACCACGTGTAACCGGACAACAACATTTTATCTTTAAAACATCAACATATTGTGAATTCCTCGTGCATGTTACCACAAGCCCGTAGTAGGATACTACCAAGTTTTTCAGTTAGGTTAGTAATATTGTGCCTATTTTTAGCTTACGAACAAGTACATATAATATATTAATATGGTGTTATGCGAATAATATGTGTGACTGGGGCTGAGTCCGCTGAGCAAATGTTTCAGACTCCTCAGTCAATGAACCAGTGAACCAGTCATGGTTCAGTGCGCCACTTTGAGTTTCGCGAATGTTTTCCACACTAATCATAGTTTAGTACGGTTTAACTTTAATCCTAATCATTCATTTATAAATTATAAATAATTGGAAATACGAGTACTAAGTAAGAATTCTGACACTACTAAGTAAAATTAGTAAAATAAGATAAACTTAATTTAATATTAATACTAATACTAATACTAATAGTAGGCTGCTATTATATATAAAATATAAATATATTATCTATTACTTATACTATTAGTAGGTATTGTTTTCAGTGTTTCCCTGCCCTCTCTAAGAATTATTTGACAAGTCTGGCATTCCCTAACTACAGTCGTTTTGCACCCTCTACAAAACTTGTAGTCTATATAGCCTATATACCAGGGAAAGGGGAATTTTAATTTTGATATAAATGTCTAAAAATTGTTCATGGATGTAAAGACTATTTCTTCATTACTATTTTCCTCTATGTCATAAGTCACATATTTATATTGAAAGTTCTAGTTTTCTTTGCAATTGAATAAATAATATACTGTTACATTTTTAGGGGTGGGAGACTTTGTAAAATAATTTGTGGGATGTGCAAGACTAGTCAAATATTTTGTAAGAGGTGTGGAGCATAGAAAAGGTTGCAAATCACTGGTCTATACTGTATTTAAAAGTTAAATTACTTAAATGTCTGCTCTGTTCTTATAGGCATAGGCCTTCTCAGTTTTCCTTGCACTCCCTGAAATGTCACCTCACTCACATCCCATGCCCTTGCACCCCAGTTGGAAACCCGGATGTAAATAAAGGCCTAGGCCATAACTTATAGTAATACTAATACTCATACTAATCCCTCACTTGCCCTAAGGTGTCATAATATGAATAAATAAATCATTAACATTAAGACCCATTTATTAATTTTGGGCCTAAATTAGAAAATGACAATAGCCATTTCTAGCAATGGGTAACTTATTAATACAATGGCATGACTAACTCAAACTGACCTCAGTAAATGTAACTTAGAGTAACACAGTCTACCATAGTTTCTGTTTAATGGTGGTCATTTTGTTATGAAATATATAGGCCTAGCCTATAGTCAGCTATAAATAGATCTTCAAACTCAAACGAGTCAAAGATTGATTGAGAAATAGGCATATATTGCTATAATAATATTAGTAGGCCTGATAGAGCCATATCATTTATTGAATTACTTTGGCTAATGGAAATAAGGCTATGTAACTCTCTAATTACTAAATCTTTGGATCCAAAGTGGCATAGGCCTTCTGACTACTTATTTCTCAACTGGTAAAAATTAAAAAACAATTCTTTGAAATGTTTGTGTAGATGTTAGGATTATATTTTGTTTTCCTGGGTAAATTTGGGTTTTTAAACAATATTGTATCTTAAGATTGATGATTGCATATAAAAAAGAATACATGAGCATGGCTTAGACTTATTTTGTGTTTGTGGTGTTTTAAAAAAAAGTTATGTTTTGGATTTACCTTAGAATAAACAAATAATTAAAATAGTAGAATGTTTCTCACTTTAGATAAACTTCAAAACTAAGTAAAATAAAGCAGTAGATAATAATAACAAGCAGTTTGTGGTGTGTAAAGATCTACTGTCCTTCATCTGCATAGGAGCTACATATCGTGATCGAGAAGAGAAAGAACTTGACAAACGTATCATACTCACTGTAGTGTATGAGTATCCTGTTATAGTGAATTTCACATTTACACAGTGACAGAGTGGTGAAGTGTTGACCTATCTTACCACTTGGCTGAAATATACCTACTTCAGTTTGCTGCTTCTCTACATTCACAGGGGAGAGTGGGGGGCGGAAATACTACATTTTGCTTTGTGTGCCCTCAAGAAGAAATGTGAGTTATTATTTTTGAAATTATTCATATTCAGTCTTATAATGCTGAAATGCTGGGAGTTACCATTCAGTTTTTTAAGTTGTTCTGGAAATATTAAAATGAAAAGTGGTCTGGCAAATCCAGGAAAGCGGTCTGTGCTGTCCAAACCCCCCCCCCCCCCCCTCCCCCCTTTTTTTTTCTCTCTCTCTCTCTAAAATACTCTTACACAAGCACTTGTGGGAAAACTTTCAGAAGGAAATTCAAAGAATTGAAGATATAGCTCTCATTAATTATGTCTTGATCACTCCCTGCTAAAACATGACAACAAATTCAGATAAACTATAGTTATGTAGCATCATAGATTTCAAGAGGCTTTTATGACAGCAAAAGTGGGGTTCTTGATGCCTTTTTTTGTGTTAATTTCAGATGGATGTATACACATAAAAGCTCCCCATAATTTTTAAATTGCCAGTCTGTCAGCCATTGGGAGGGATGCAATTACATTTAATTTTGGTTGGTGTTGAAAGATGAAGTGAATGTAGTACTTCTAGAAACTTCACTATTCCCATAGACTCTGCTTGAGAACCCCTAGTTTTAAAGATTGCCATAGGGAGGGGTGTAGTATTGATTCTACCCTCATGGTTTTTGTTTAGTGGGAATATTGGTTATACATTTTTCATCAGGTGCTAGGAGTGCATGTTGTTGAATTGGGTGACTGCTTCTCAAAGGGTTAGGGCCATTATTGATTGCTTGATAGGACGACCACAATGTAAAAACTATATTTAGCTTTCTGCGGGGCTTATTAATCTTTTGTGCGCCATTGATCATTTTTTTTTTTTTTTTGAAGACCAGTTGATCTTATGAATCACAAACAATGTCATAAACATTAGGATGAAGTTTTTAAAAGATAAAGAGTAATATTCAAGCCTTCCAATATTTTCATGGATGTATCTAGATCCAATGTTATATTGGGGAGCTGCCTATTCAAAGATTTGAGGACCTTGAGAAAGGTACTCACAAATAAAGGCACCATTATTTTTTATGTAGCAGGTGAGAAATTTACATCCTTTTGTGTGTTACTTTGACCAGCTGTGCCCTGATAAAGTTGTAACAAGGTGAAGTTACTGATAGTGAACATTTTCCAGAGCACTCATGTACGCCTTTAGCAAACTTAGGAAACTTTGAGCTGTTGACCAATTATCAAGCACTATATAACTTCTTGTAAAGGTAATTCTTGTGTGTGTTTAACTTTGTGTAGCTGCATATTCAAGCTAAACTACACTGCAAACAAATAGAATTTTGTTGGTGAATATTATAATATATTTTTCAGACCAATTTATAACTAATAGCATGAACGGTATCAAAGAAGGATGGTTTAGTGAAATCAGTGAACTGTGGCCAGGGCAGTGCATGTCTCTAGAGGTGGAGAAAGTTCTTCATCATGAAAAGTCCAAGTATCAGGATATATTAGTCTTCAAGAGGTGAGAATTTTTTTTTTTTAATGCTCTAGGCACTTTCATCTTGTGTGGATACATTTTAAAGTAAACCTCGCCTGTGGCTAATTATTAAAGCTTGTAACATTATTTTGTTGGGTATATAATATTATTTTGTTGGGTATGTAACATTTTGTTGGGTATATAACATTATTTTGTTGGGTTTGTTGATGCTGTAAGGGTAAGTAGAAACGTATTTATTTTATTTAAAACTCTTGAAACTTTTGATAGAGAACTTTTCTGCTAAACAAAAATGATGGAATACATCTTTTTTTTGGGGGGTGGGGGGGGTGTATTTAAAAAAAAAAAGAAACTGAATTGTTTTACCAAAGTTAGGTTTTGTCTAGATCTGCACTGGCTAACATGTTGAAACTGTTAATAAATTTGGCCCCACATAAGCCTTAAGATTAATTTTGTTAAGGATATCCCATAATCAAACGTTGGGCTAAAACCTAATGTTCCTTAGTTTGCATCCCAATGGTTGAGATTTCTCCATTTAAGTGCAAGCCAAAAATATTCATAAAAAATCTGTTAATTAAATTTACATTGGCCAATAATAATTCTATATATAGGGCTGGGAATGCTGACTTATAAGAGTTAGTGATACACATTTGAACATCCACGGCAACTTAATCATGAACTGTCACGTGTTATTATGATTATAAGAACCACTGATGGGAGACATTTGAAGTATTTATTCTATATTCCTTTTGCATAGTAACACAGTATTGTGTAAATAAATTCTGACCAATGGTGTTTGATTTGGTCATCTGGAGAGTTTTGACTTTCGGCAGCCATGATTAACATGCTGAAGTGAAAGGAGATGTTGTGAATATATTACAGGAATTGAATGATTTAAATGAAGTGATAATGAAATATTCCCGGATATAAAGTGTTACAGTGAAATAAGCTAGTTAAATTACTAGAATATATGACCCGGTGTCATGGGATAATAATGGAAGGCATATTGCACTAATCTCTAACCTTTTCTTGCGAAGTCTCTAACATCTAAAAATCAAATATTTACGAATGTAAATGAGTCTGGTTTTGATGTATTGCATCCTAAAAAAAACGAAATTTTCAATGTCTTTGAAATAAATATTTAGTAAATAATAAAATTAAACTTCTTTATTTTTAAGGACAAATCTACATATAAATATTTACGTTTCTCACATTGGACGTTGAGAATTTTTTTCTTCTGTTTGATATAGGCCAACCCAGTGATTTTTAAAGGAAAGTTTATGATGGCGATTTGCGGGTCATTTTAGCCATAACATTTATTTACATTTAATCAAAAGACCATGTGTAGGGTAAAATCATCTTAACAAAATTTAAGCAATACATAATGGGATAAAAAGAATATTTACATTTTAATCTAAGGTCTAGTTAACATAGATTGCCTTATTATATTTGCTTTCAAATGAATAATAGTAATCAACAGATGGTAGTATTGTGTCAATCTTATTTTATTGAAGGCACTTGGGGAAAACCTGAATATTAGGTATTGTAATTTGGCTTTTAAAATATTATAAAACATTTAACTCTCACATTCAGATACATACTTAAAATAATTCTTTAATTATTATTATGTTTTCTTTTTTTAATAATAATACTGACATTGTAAAAATTACATATAAGTACTTATAAGAATATTATTTTTATCACATTTAAATTGATTTGATTTCAGTCAAATAAATCATAGATTACTTTAATTCTTTTTTAAGAAATCCCTTCTTAAGTGCAGGAATGTTAGTTTTCATTGCTATTGAACACACATGTACATGCTATTTGGTGCAGTTATAAGGAATTTTATATTGTACCCTATTGAAATCGACGTTATATGGTCAGCTTAGCTCCATCTAATATTTATGTATATTCTTTCTTCTTTGCTAACTTTCTGCTTGATAAGAGGCTATTATAAATGTAATCTGCCTGTTGGGCAATCAGTTGTGCTATGCATTGAACATAAAGTCAATACTGGAATACCATGATCATACATCTGAAAGAGTAGAACAAATGTTGCATAACTCACCAGAACAAGGCTCATGGGAATTATATGAATATCCTTTTGAGGATGAGATTCAAAGCTCAGGGATAGGGCTAGGGTGAGATTGAAACACTGATGACACAACACATTCACAATGAGAGACTTTTAGACATTCGCTAATGGACCATGGGTGAAATATCCCATCCCTGCAGTCTGATAACACAATCAAACCAAGAATGGGCTGTGTTTGTGTCAGTCACACAGTGCAGTGCTATCTGTACTGGTGTCCTAGGCTAATCAATCGGTGACCTCTTTATCGACTAATGGCTATCATTTGATAAAAGAGTTATCAAATTTTATTCAAATTAACTATTACATCATACATAAATTAGTGATAAAATTTAAAATTTGCTATGAAATTCAGATAAGTTGTATTTTTTAAAATTGTACTAAAGGATATCTAATGGGCTCCCTACACATTTTCTTTAAGAAAATAAATTAAAACAAGCCAATTGTGCTCAACTTAATTTATGTGTGATACATATTTGTAAATTTGTATTTTTGATTAGAGCATTGGCGTTACTAGAGTTCCAATATACCCCCCACCCCCCCGACCCAACCAAAAAAACTCTGCAGTTGACAGCAAAGGTTGCCTCTTAATATATAGCAGGGGTTCTTTACCTGTTTGCATCCACTCCCCATGATATGTTTCAAAACATATCTCCTGGACCACAGGGATAAAAAGTTTTTATAAACATGATTTACTGTGTCTTCCTACACCCCATGACAGTGTCAACCCTCTCCCCCCACATTTCTTCCACCAGTGAATCTGTGAGTTTGTAACCCGCAGCGGATGTAATTTTTGCAGCTAATATTTTAATATTTTGTCTCTCCCGTTTTGCAGTAAAACTTTTGGTAATGTGCTGGTCCTGGATGGGGTCATTCAGTGCACAGAAAAGGATGAGTTCTCCTATCAGGAGATGCTGGCTCACCTGCCTCTGTGCTCTCACAAAAACCCCAAGAAGGTAATCACCTAATAATTTCATATTTAAACCTTCACCTTTTGTGAGAAGAACAAAGCATATTTTTTGGTGCTGTATATTATGGTCCAAGGAAATAGTTCATTCAAGTTAAGTGTCTGGTCATCACTCAACCGTAGCAGAAAATCACTTGATTTTATATAAAAGTTTTTTTTTTATCACCATGTTTTTTTTCTTTATCTCCATGTTCATTTTTGTGTACAAGTGTAAACCATGTTTCATTTATGTGATTTGCAAATAAAAATGGGATTTAAAATTGTCAAATATTCTGGCTCATATCAGAATATTTTGTTGTCTAAGGTCACAGGTGTTACGGCCTTCTTATGTTTAACAAAACCTGCAGTAGTTACGTTTACTGCACGGTCAGTAGACTCCACATGATCTAGGGATTACAACACTATCCCAGGATATAAATCACAAACTGCAGAATGAAAATACAACAGTTATTTAATATTTATTTACACAGACGAGCTACCAATTCAAGAAAACGTCCTCTGCTCGAACATCACAACAATGGCACTGATCTTACTCTCGACTACCCTAACTCGCTTCTCTACTCAACTAACTCCAATCCTCTCAACCCAACTCAAGATAGTTCACTCCCCTTTTATCCCCTCAACATCTCATGTACTTGTGATATGAAAATCGTTCACATTCGTTCACAAGTCCAATTTGTCATCAAAATACAAAAATCTCACTGATTTCATGACCTTGACAAATATAATTTGTAGTAGTAGTTTTTTTTAAAACACTGAATTACAAAGTAATGGCGAACAACTAACTTCACATCCAGGTCCTCATAATAGGAGGGGGTGATGGCGGCGTGGCAAGAGAGTTGCTGAAACACGACTGTTTAGAAGAGGTCCATATGTGCGAGATAGATGAGGTGAGTATCTTTGGATATAAGCACTTCTCTTGATTTTATGGTCCTTTTCCCTTCAATAAGTTCACCCAAAGAAAGATTTTGACTGCCAGCTGTGGAGTATTAATTTTTCTCATATAAGACGTAACGTCTTGTCTGTGTTGAGTGATAGATTATCAATCATGGAGAGGCTAAAGGGTAGTCTGGCAATTAATTTTAAGCTTTCAATATTATTATTCCAAGTACATCATAACCTTAAAATATAGTACTGTCAATATACTAGTGTCGTAACATTATTTTGCATGAAAACTGTTTGTTGTTCTAGGCTGTGGTTGAGGTCAGTAAGAAATATCTGCCAGGTATGGCCAGCAGTTTTTCCAACCCAAGACTGACCCTGCACATCATGGATGGGTTTGAGTACATGGGGCAGCACCAAGGGGAGTTTGATGTCATCATAACTGACTCCAGTGATCCTATTGGTGGGTTTTATGCATTTATGTTACAGCGCATCTGATTGGTGGGTTTGATCGATTTATGTAGCAACCAATTGGTGGGTTTGATTTTTTTATGTAACAACTGATGTAAAAATATTTAATTTCTTCTCTTGGTTTTTTTCTTTCTATGAAAATGTTGACGAACGACACCAGATCCAGTTATTCTGAGTTATGTTATTCAAATGTTGGTATTTCCAATAACATCTGTCTTTTCCTCAGGACCTGCTTCGTCATTGTTTCAGAAACAGTACTATGAGTTGATGAAGAAGGCACTGAAGCCCAATGGTATTGTGTGCAGTCAAGGTGAGGGATGGGCTGGACTTTCATGTTGTTATATAATGATCTGAATGAACATCACAAATGGGAACATCCAGCGTTTTGTCAGCGTGTGTTTTAAGATATCTGTTATATATTTTGTTACATTTGACATCTGCCTGGTATTTTTGTGTATGTTTAATGGAGTTCCCATGTGATGTTAACTCCCACGTCTTAGCTGGCTGCTTGCTGTCTCACCTCTTGGGGGATGGAGTTGTTATCTTTGACTCAGGGGTTACCCTACCCACTCAAGGGTTACCCTACCCACTCAGGGGTTACCCTACCCCCAAGATTGGCCTCTGGCTGGGCTGACAAGTCAGTGTCCTGAAGTCTGATGAAATGTTTAATGTTGATCCATGTTCTGCTGGTGGTCAGTTTTATCAGCTTTTTGAATGATTGGTTTACAAGTTGTTGTTAATAACTGTGTTTCTCTTGAGTTGTATACTTTTTCAAATAAGCCACAGCTGATTAAATAACTGTTGACATAAAACTTCAAATAAGTCACAGCTGAGTCATTAACTGTTGACATATTCAAATAAGCCACAGCTGATTAAATAACTGTTGACATAAAACTTCAAATAAGTCACAGCTGAGTCATTAACTGTTGACATATTCAAATAAGCCACAGCTGATTAAATAACTGTTGACATATTCAAATAAGTCACAGCTGAGTCATTAACTGTTGACATATTCAAATAAGTCACAGCTGAGTCATTATCTGTTGACATATTCAAATAAGTCACAGCTGAGTCATTAACTGTTGACATATTCAAATAAGTCACAGCTGAGTCATTAACTGTTGACATAAAACTTCAAATAAGTCATAGCTGAGTCATTAATTGTTGACATATTCAATTCTAGGCTATGAATTAAATAATTGTAGGCTCTTCTTGTACATTGTGAGGATTTTGCTTCCTCTGTTTGATAACGATATTGTTGACCTGTTTCAGGAGAGTGCATGTGGATACACATGGATCTCATCAAGAGCATGCTGGATTTCTGTGTCACCTTGTACCCATCGGTGTCGTATGCTTACACATCTATACCGACATACCCCTGTGGCCAGATTGGCTTTGTTTTATGCAGCTTGGATCCGGTCAGTTGGTCGTCTTTCTTTTTAGTGATAAGTGTGGTATGTCGGAGATGACCTATCAGTATGTCAAAAATGACCTATTGGTATGTCGGTGATGACCTATAGGAATGTCGGTGATGACCTATTGGTATGTCAGTGATGACCTATTGGTATGTCAGAGATGACCTATTGGTATGTCAGTGTCAGAGATGACCTATTGGTATGTCAGTGATGACCTATCGGTATGTCAGAGATGACCTATTGGTATGTCAGAGATGACCTATTGGTATGTCAGAGATGACCTATCGGTATGTCAGAGATGACGTATCAGTATGTCAGAGATGACCTATTGGTATGTCAGGAAGAACCTTTTATGTCATGAATTTCTTGTTCTAAAGTCAGTGATGATTTTTTGATGTGTCGGGGTGGACCCAAACTTTTTCATGATATCTCTGCTTGCTTCAGGAGGTTGACTTTGAAAATCCACTTCGTCCTTTCTCCACGGATGAATTGAAAGAGTTGAACATGAAATACTACAATTCAGAAATGCACAAATCTGCTTTCAAGTTGCCGGAATTCGCTAAAAAGGTGAACTACTGCTATTCATTGTTACCATTTCTGCATGCACAGATAAACCAACATGAAGCTAAGTTTAATAATAGTTTATAGAATTAAGTAATTTGATCAACTCACAGTAAAGTCGCATATTTTTTTAGCAAAGTTTTATTTGTTAGTGAACAGTTTTATATCTGAGATAACTTTCATTCATTGATTTACTACATAAAATTAAATTAAATGTTTCATTTAAATGGACATGGTGACGAATTGCTAGGCATGAAAGAGCTCAGCAAACCTTTTTTCATTTACGGGACACCCTAGATCTTTCCTAGATTTAGCACACCGCAAGTACAACGGGCAAAATATGCCAAATAACAATGTATTTCATTTCATTATGGCCTGTAAGACTAAATGGTATAAGATGACAGAGTATTGCTCTGTAACTGTCTGTAATGGACATATTTGTGTTGTCACAGAGTTTGACAGTGTCCATTTGTACCAACACGCTCTATTTATCTACCCCAATTATGCTTTGTGCTTTTCCTCCTCTTGGAGGCATTTAGCTCGGCACATTTTGGATCACCTCGGGGAAATAAATAGCAAAGTTTTCCATTAGGGTGATGTGCATTATCCAAAATGTCTCCTTTGAGCTGTTCCTTGTCAGACATTGTATATTATACACTGGAGCAGAGCAAGAATAACAATATTAACTTCGGAGCCTGGTCCTTACAGGAACAAGTTTAGATTTACAGCTTCACTCATTCGGAACAATTGTTTAAACTCATTCTTTCTGTCATACTTAATTTTTCCAATACTTAAAAATGTAATAAGTTTTGCTCAGCTGTATCTTTTTTATATGATGAAGGTTCTCAAGTGCCGCAAGTCCAGCACCAGCAATGGATGTTGAAGTGAGTGGCTGTAGGAACAGGCCTCTTGTGTGGTCAAGTCTGTGGCTGAAGGGTCAAGCCTCTTGTGTGGTCAAGTCAGCCAAGGTTTTCCTTACAAAGTCTACACTTTTATTACTGCCTTTCTTGTTCAATTCAATTTTTCAATTTAACGAAATTCTCTCTGTGTAAAATGAAATTTATTTATTGATTGCTACCTGTAAAGAATCAACTTGGCACATTTATATTTTAAAAATCACGGCATCCATGAGTTGTTGACTAAATGTGATTCACTAAAAACCTGTGAAAAGTGCACAAAGTGATTGGTGAGCCCCTCGGGTTGTGGTGATGTCTGTCAGTCTAGGTGACCATTAATTTCAAATTTAAAACCAGGAGATTTAAAATGTTCACATAAAGGGCACATTTATGATTTTTTGGGTGCTCTGTCAGAACATAACACAACTATTTCAAGTTCAGAACATAACACAACTATTTCAAGTTCAGAACATAACACAACTATTTCAAGTTACACAGACAACTCTTCTTTTTTTTTAGGCCTTCCTTTTGAATAAAATACTTTTGAGATGCCAACTTAGATGAATTATCTACTTTTAGCTTGTGTTTTGATGCATATTTGATACATTTATTTGATAAATTAATCATTTTTGATTCTGAAGTCTTAAATTGAGCCTGTTACAATCCACCACTAGCCAGGACCAATGTCCAAAAAAACAGAACACAACTGTACTGGTAACAACAGTATGAATGGTAACCTAAGTCTAGGGCTGACATTAGCTACTTGTTGGAGATGTCATTTGATGAACTTCAGTTGTCTTATTGGATTAGCAGCAGAGTCACTTCAGTTCTATTCAATTCAGTTGTACATGAATACATTAATTAAAGTGACCCTAGTCAAGCTATTTTATGTTCATTTCTCAGCATTTAATCCCGTGGTTCTCAAACTTTTCCTGGCCACCGCTCCCCTGGGACCGTAAACTCACTCTGAGCGTCCCCCCCCCCTGTATCATCCCATTATAACTATTATAAGCATTCTCAGCATAAAAATTGTGCTCGACCATCTATGGTAAATTATTAAACAATTAATTAAGCATAAATTTGAACATCGAATCAACTCAAAACAAAAACTTTGTACTTTGATTCATGTAATAGTAGTCTGATTAATTTGATCAAGCGATACCTCAGATTATTAAAGTCGGATACTTGTTTAGCGTGGTTTTAGATATCTAACATTTTCCCTGGTAAGTTATTCTTAATGCGATTGGACATTAGTTTTTTATCACTATCTTTAAAGTCTCTGCGCAGTAACTTTGTTGAATGTGTTCATATTTATCTGCTAAATTCTTTGTCTGGAGCGATAAAACCACCTTCCACCAGATACAATGGTGAGAAGGAAAAAAGAAGCTCTTTGGCAATCTTCCACACATAATATGATTACAGATATAGTGTAGCCAAAAACTAAAAGAAAATTCTAATATCGCTGAAACTATCTTCCTTGGAAAAATTCAAATGGTCGCAAAGTTGTTCCCAGTACGCATCTTTTATAGCTCAAACAGGCTTGGCAATTAGTATTCCTCGAGTCTGCCAATTTTGCATTTGAATAGAGTAACTTTTTAATCCAAATTAAAAGGGACCGATTTGGTTTGTAAAATATTGACCTCATTCACGTGCACTGCAGATTGACTTTTATTGAATCTGGATAGTTGCATAGATCAATTGCTCCATTAGTATTAGTATGCAATTAGCAGTAATTTCCTTGCCATGGAAGAACTTTTCTAATAACCTTAATAATGCTTTCTGCCTATTCTCAGAATAGGTTTTTCATTATAATAATCAAACCTATTGCTCTCTGTCAGCTCACAATGTTTATTTATGTATAAATGTTTTGAGGTTAATCACCGCTGTTTGGAGTTATATCAAAAGTCTTTTCTCACTTTGTTGTGTGTAAATTAAACATATGTCTATCTTTGACACTTAGTGACGCCAACGTTCATAACTATATTTATTATTTTCTTTTAAATTAATAATTTTAATTAAAAACTTACTCCTTATGAAATTCATTAGCGCCCCCTTTTGGAGTCCTAGTGCCCCCCCACCCCCCGCATCTTCCAAGCCTTTCAGCAACCCTTTGAGAACCACTGATTTAATCTATCTATATCTACATTGGATTTTTTTTTTTTTACCTTGTCTGCAAAGATTTTACCAAATTTATTGGAATATAAAAATAAATTGTGATGAGGTGGCATTTTGATGTTTTTGGTGATTTACCCTTTTATGAACAATTCAAGTCATTTTTGTTGGTTGTGGCAGCGTAGTTTATGCTATGTGGACACGTACTGTATGCTATGTGGACACGTACTGTATGCTATGTGGACACATACTTTGACATAGTCATCTTTAAAACAGCATTTTTGAACATTTTAAAATCTGTAGAAATTATTGAATACTAGCAACCATGTTACACGTGGGAAATATTAGACCAGGTGCACAATCTATAATAATAATTCCTGATGGCACTCCACATAATCCACCAATGCTCTCAAGTTTTTATTTTTTTATTTTGTGTGCATTTGGTTCCATGTTATGCAGGGGAACCAACAAATGAGAGCGCAGCGCTGTGCACAATTAGAGCGGGGCAGACAAGAGAGATCAACTCTGGAGCTGTTATGATAGATAGTTAGTTGTGTGGAACTGGCTATTGCATTGATGCTGTATTGGGTTTTCTTATGTTCACGAGGAAACAGTTATTTTAATGTTCACAGGGAACTTATCTATTCTTATGTTCACATTAAAATCAAATGCTATTGATTTCCCTTTAATTGTGTTCATAACTATGTGCAATTTTTAAAAAACTTATGTTTATAAAATTTATTGAAATCTATTTATGAAAGATAATTTTTGTATTAGAAAATAAATTTATTAAAATAAATGCCTTTTTGAAAACATATTTTAAAAAAAAAAAAAATCTTTTTGTTCTATTTAGCATTGGTGTTTTTGTTGATTTATATTAAGAGCTCATTTGAAAAAAAATGCTCTATTAACTATGCCACAGATCTTGACGGATCTTTGATAAGTAAGTTTCTGATAGATTTAACAAGGTCACATATCCTAAATTTAACTATGTCATCGGTCTAGATTTAACAAGGTCACATATCTGGATTGTTCTGGCTAAAACCAGAACCTGTTTTAGCTAGATCAAGATTCACATTTAAAATAAAAATATAAAATTAAAAAATTATCAATTCAGGAATTCAGCCAAAGATTTGCCTAAAATATTTAATTGCGTAGCTTGGAAGGTAATGCGTTCAATTAGGGATCACTTATAATTTACCAGTGTCAGTTGCTTGACAAAGAAAATTCATGTCATTATGCAGCAGGGGTTTTTAACTTTTCCCTTCCACTGCCCCTAAGCCAGTCAGATTAAGGCCAAGGACCCGTTCTTAGAATAAACTCTTTAAATGCATATAATTAAATTACAAAGGAAATCCAGCTCACAGACCCCCCCCCCCCCCCCCCCGAAACCTTTTCATGGAGTCATTAATCCTCAAGGGGTCTGTGTACAACCAGTTAAGAACCCCTAATTTAATGGGTTTTCAATTTAGTCATTTAAAATTGTACCACATGCAAACAATGCACTAAATTTTATTGTTGATATCAAATATTGTTTTAATGTGCTAAAAATAAATGTGTATTCTTAGATTCTTAGTCAACTTGCTGAATATAAGAAGTTAAGAGGAACAAATACTTCAACTTTTACATAATATGAGGGTTTTCCTAGTAGGATGCATTCAGGTGGTGGTGGACACATTCCGGTGGTGGTGGACACATTCAGGTGGTGGTGGACACATTCCGGTGGTGTAGGACACATTCAAATTTTGAATGAACAAAAATATGTGACAGTGAAATTTGTTATACTAAATGTTTTCAAAAATTACACGTAATTCTTTCACTGTTCAAATAGTCACCATTTAATTTTTTCCTTTACATCTGCTTTGTAGAATTATGAAATCTCTAAATTTCCATATATGCATTTATATTTATATTTTTCAAAATTTAGCTCTGTAAAGTTTCTGCAAATGATATGTCTTAACATATTAATTTTATTTGTTCATATGATGTGCTTTGACTGATTTCTATTTCCCTCACAATACTGCTGATTAAGGTCATGTGCAGCATCAAGCTGCCAAGGTCATGTTCAGCAGCCTGCTGCCAAGAACATGTGCAGCATCCAAGTTTAAAAACTCACGTTTCCTAATCAAAGTCTTGATGGTGCTGAACATACTGCAAAGCAACTATCACAGCATTATAAATATTAATTTATGCTGTTACTATTACCATTGAATAAAATATTTTCTATCCCTGTATATTTAGTAAAATTCAACTAACTAAGTGTGTAAAAGTTAAGGGAAGTCTTGCCCTACATCTTGACACCCGGTGTAAAAGTTGAGGGAAGTCTTGCCCTACATCTTGACACCCGGTGTAAAAGTCGAGGGAAGTCGTGCCCTACATCTTGACACCCGGTGTAAAAGTTGAGGGAAGTCTTGCCCTACATCTTTACACCCAGTGTAAAAGTTGAGGGAAGTCTTGCCCTACATCTTTACACCATCCATAGTTTGTATCTTTTAATCTTCTTGTAATTGATAACATCAAAATGACTGGTAGGGTCGTTCACAGGAAATGCAGTGCCTGGACGAAGCCTGTAAAATGCCACTTCCCAGTATATAGAAAAAATTCCCACATGGGGTGGACCAGTAAAAAGAAAATGTTGGCGCCCCTTGTCTTTATGAACCACATGGGATTTCATAGTTTAATTCACCATTAAGGTTCTATCTAAAGACAATTTTGGCACATGGGGCAAGTGTCCCTTTCGCTACCTCCTCCCTCCCCCCCCCCCCCCCACTCCCCATTTTTTTGGCACCGCCCTGCTTACAGGCTTGGTCGGAATTTAAAAATTATAATACAAAAAAAAAAGTCCCCGATTCATTCCAGCCACTTTAACTAAACTGGCAAGATGAAAACCCCTTTGTGCTGGGACAATTTTGTGTGCCAAGTTGGCTCATTGAATTTGTAATTTAAAGTCTTAAGCTAATTATCTTGGTTACCGGAAATTTGTTTGAAAGAAATTTCGTCTATGGAAAATTGATCGACGGAATTTTGGTCGAACGGAAATTTGGACAAATTTTTTATTCAGTTCACACAATCAAATTTTCTTTTTGAACTCCCTATACTATATTATAAAACAAAATAATGCAATAATTTCTTATCTCTTTAGAAATGGGATGGCACGAAATTTCTTTCAAACAAATTTCCGGATACGAATTATCTTATGTATGCCACATGTTTTAACTTGGCTGGATGAAATTTTTCTTTCTTTAGTTCTGAATTTGGCACTTAAAACTTTAAAAAAAAAAAAATTAATTAATACCTCCGAGTCACTTAAAATGTTGAAGTGGAAGAGACGGAATTAGGTTTAGCTTATTTTATTACTTTTGGACAAATGTTAAAGAATTGTATGAAGTTAGTGCTATGTTTTATTGCAGGACTGAATGTTCTCTGATGCATTCCTTAGTTATTTGGAATAAGGCTTTTGGAAAAGGGATGGGAGATTGATTCTTGGTTGTGAGAAAGATAACCTGTATTCCATTTCGACATACACATTGTACCGGTAGTGTTGATTGTGATCCTATTTTAAATAAACTAAATAATTATTTGAAGAAGAAAAAGATTTGAGAGCTCCAGGTTGTAGAATAAACGAAAATAGTCTAAACTGTGTACTGTTATGCTACAATACTTACATCGTTTGTACAGTTTATGTGCTTTATGTGTAAAAATGTTCTTATTGAAATGGGAACACTTGCAAATCACATATAACATATGATTGGATTGTGGTGGACTTCACATATAATATATGATTGGATTGTGGTAGACTTCACATATAATATATGATTTGATTGTGGTAGACTTCACATATAATATATGATTGGATTGTGGTAGACTTCACATATAATATATGATTGGATTGTGGTAGACTTCACATATAATATATGATTTGATTGTGGTAGACTTCACATATAATATATGATTGGATTGTGGTAGACTTCACATATAATATATGATTAAATTGTGGTAGACTTCACATATAATATATGATTGGATTGTGGTAGACTTCACATATAATATATGATTTGATTGTGGTAGACTTCTTTTTTTGCAGTTTATAGATTTATATTTGTATATATATATATATATATATATATATATATATATATATATATGAACGATTTAAAGACATATTTTAATTAGTCTGAAACAATGCAGTTGTGGTCTGTAAACAAGCTCTTGAGTATGACACCTCAGTTGCCCATTGGTCTGTAAACTAACTCCTTAGGATGAGACCTCAGTTGCCCATTGGTGTGTAAACTAGCTCTTGAGTATGACACCTCAATTGCCCATTGGTCTGTAAATTAGCTCTTGAGTATGACACCTCAGTTGCCCATTGGTCTGTAAACTAGCTCCTTAGGATGAGACCTCAGTTGCCCATTGGTCTGTAAACTAGCTCTTGAGTATGACACCTCAGTTGCACATTGGTCTGTAAACTAGCTCCTTAGGATGAGACCTCAGTTGCCCATTGATCTGTAAACTAGCTCCTTAGGATGAGACCTCAGTTGCCCATTGGTCTGTAAACTAGCTCCTGAGGACAAGACCTCAGTTGCCCATTGGTCTGTAAATTAACTCCTGAGGATGATACCTCATTTGCAAGTTGGCAATGTTCTACAAATTTAAATTGGGGGAAAAAAAAAAGCAATGGATAAATAAATTTTTGCCGGTTTTCTCACAATGAAGAATCTGGGAAGCACTGGTTTAGAACTCTTAAAATGTCATTGTTTAAAATTTGTGTGTATAATTAATACCATGATATTGTGCACTGTTATTTGGTTTGTGTGTCTGTGACTTCCTCAATTTTTTTTCTTTCTGGTTTAATGGTCTCTGGTTTTAGAATTGAATCTAAATAGATTGATAGGTGGTTGTCTTCTTATATACTCTGTATTTTTTTTTTCACAAGAGTATTTGTTTTTTACATGTGTGACCCATGAGGCTATTTATTTCAATTTGATTTACTCAACCCTTAACCAGTGGTTGTTATACTTTAGCCAGTCCCATATGAACTTCTTGTCATTATATTAGCAAGTCCCATAAGAACTTATTTCTCTGCCATTGTTACAGAGGAATTTTACCTCTTTGACTCTAGTGACCATCAAGTTGTTGAAAAGATATTTGTTCGCATCAAACATAACTGACAAAGCATTGTTCACCTTCTTAATGAAGGTTTGTTCCTTCCCTATCAACACAGTGACAGTTTATTGAACATCTTCAAGTGTAAGAATTGTCACCAACTGCCCACCCTGCCATCTACCCAGTATCAATCTATTGATTGCCTTTAATTTTAAGGTCCCCCCTCCCACCACATTTTTTCCCCTCGCTATCTCGGCTAAATTGTAGTAATTTTGTACACATTTTTAAATCACTGGATCAATAGTTTTCCAAGCTTATTTGGGAGCCATTCCTATTGGTATAAACTGTGATTTTATTCCTGCTTATGCAGATATATACTCTCATGTGTGTAAAATCAGATATGGATAGTTTGGAATATTGTTGTGTAAAGCTCATGATGGGATGAACTATGAGATCAGCTTATGATGGGATGAGCTATGTGATTAGCTTATGATGGAATTGACTATGAGGTCAATTGTTGATGTTCATCTGCATGTTGAGATATTTACATAACAATTTAAATTTAATTAAATCATAGGACTTTATAAATTAGCTTTGAAGCTAGGAATAAATGCAATTCTATTTAAATATTATTACCGTAATTGAATTCTTGCATATGTATTATATATAGTTACAGGAATTTTTTTAAATTACTGCAATGAAAAAAAAAAACAAATAAAACTCAATTCTAAAAAAAATTATTACCATTGAATATCTAATTCTTCATGTTCAATTTAATCTGAATTTTAATATCATTCAATATCTCCTTCTCATGTTCAAGTTAGACCTAATCTAAATTTTTTTGTGGAGTAAGGAAAACAAATTTTTCTTTTGTACTCTTAAAATATGCATGTGATATTTCCGAAAACTTTTTTCATAAAGCGGAGCATATAATAATTTGATTATTTGCAAGAAAATTCAGCAACAAAATCTGTGTCCTAAGATTTTATTATACACTAAAGAAATAAATGTAATTTTTTTTTAGGGATTTTAACATCAAGTATGGGGTAATGTAGATAGAATATTTTATTTCTAATCAAATCTAAATCCAGTAAAAATACTTTTACTTCGACTCTGATCCTTACCAACACACCCAATTGCTTTCATCACCCATGGTGTGTTACAGAAACTTTGCTACTAGTTGTAGTGCTTAAATAAGATAATTAAAAAAATGGTTTAAACCAGCTAAATGATCATGCAAGTTAATATTTACACAAGTGTAAAATAAATGTATTTTTACTCTATCAAATAAAAACTTATTCTATTACATGATTGAGTAATACCGGTATTTAAAATACAACTTATATATCAGAAATGGCGTATAAGAGGGCTGTATAAGTGTCCCTCTGTTGGGGGCCATGATTAAGTTTAAAAAATATTTTAAAATTTGTATACATACTGCACATATCTTATTTGTAATTTTAAAAAAACAACAATGCAATATTTAAAATAAAGATTTAATCGACATAAATTTGTTAATATTTCAATGGAAAGAATGGATGAACAGATGGTCAGTGTTCCAGTTCTATATTTGCCACCATTACTCTGGTACCAGTATGGGTGCCAGGCAAGCTGGTTTAAGGACCCATGGTGGGCTGGATCTGGTCCATGTCCCATAGTTTGAGAACCCTTGGTCTAAAATGTAGAAAAGGTTAATATTTCATAATGAGATTGTTCACTTTGTCTTTATTTCTTGTGTGTGTCAATAAATGTAAAATGATATTAAACAAATGAATTGCACTCTTAATGATATTGTCCCGCATTGTGTTTTTTTTTTAAAATAGTAGACTTGGCAAACTACAATTGATACAATTTGTATTCATTTCAATGGGTGTTGTAATTATAATGTGGTGAATAGCCATTTGCTGGTGATAGCAGTCAAAACAAAATCTCAGTCAATGTGATGGCAGTCAATAAAATCTTGATAAATGATATAGCAATCAATAAAATCTTGGTCAATGATACATCAGTCAACGTGAGAATGGTCAAACACTCAATGTGATGGCAGTCCATATGCATACCAGTACTAATCCATTAGGATTTTATGGAAGGTTTTTAGTTGATTTTTTAATGTAAAAGATCCGTGATTTAATTTTACGATTGTGTAGCCATGTCAATGCTTTGAGTTCTCTTTTTCTCAAAGAGAGCTCATTTTGGTTTACTTAAATAATGCTATTGATTTGTATTTTTCATTTATAATAGAAGTTATATTGTTATTGTAGATATCGAATAATAATAACGATAAAGATTAAAATTTCAAATGAACATGTGTACCGGAATCTACTATGATTTGCTTGATCCAGGGGAGAGAAATGTCTCTTTATTTGAAAGTGAAATAATTATGATATTCTGTAATTGCTTCCCTTTACATTAATAAAGCAAAAATAAACAATAATAAATAAATAAATGCGCCTAATAGTGAATAATGATGCATGGAAAAATACAGAATGGGCTTAGAACAATGAATAAACGAATATATATATATCTATTTATTCTGATGCAAAATACAAAACATCTTACGAGTATGGCCGTATAGTTTTTAGAAATAGTAATATGCCCAATGATCATTGAGTTAGTAACACGTGGATATACTTTAAAAAAAAAAAAAAGGAATTGTCATTCGTAATTTTAGCTTTAATTTATTTAAATAGGGATGGCTAAAAAATTATTAGTTTAGTAATATATAAATAAGCCCTAAGAAATTCTGGGCCCTAGGCAGCTGACAGAGTTCGGGCCGCTTTCGGTTTTCAAACATGTGCGTATAATTTTAAAAACTCGAAAAGGCTGCGACTATTCGCACCCGGGTACCAGAAGTGAGAGGTTGGGATTAAAAAAACTATTTAAAATATTATTTATGGGTTTGTAAGACAAAATTTGGTATCAAATGAAAGATAATTGAATGGACTATATGTTTGTAAACTTACTTCTTCAGTTTAACTAAAATAAACTACCACAAATGACCCAACTATAATATTTTAAATAGTTTTTTAATCCCAACCTCTCACTTCTGGTACCCGGGTACGAATAGCCTCTTCGCTCGAAAAAGGGCGGGCCCCTATCTAGCTCGTGCCCCTGTCAAGTGCCATGGTTGCGCCCCCCCCCCCCCTTTTTTTCGGTGGGAGCCTGTGTAAATAATTTGTTAAGAAAATATTTAGAAATAACTATTTCAATAAAAACTATCTTAAACTATGTTCTAAGTTTGGCGCAATTTTTTTTTTTTTTTTACAAAACACCATGACCTACTGGGGTAATTTCATTGTAATGCTACTGCTGTGTGAGTTTACTTTTGTTGTTTGAACCAGTAGGCCTACTTCTCAAAATTTTGTGTAAGGTTGATGTACCGGTATGAATTATCCGCACTGGTAGTTTTGCAGGGGCTAGTGCCCAATTTCTTTTATATTTTTAATCTTTTAAAACATTTTCATTTGCGCAGAGCAGGGCCTAGAGGTATTTTCCTCTGTGGGAGGACAAATTTTCTCCCCTTTTCTCATACTTATGACTTATAGTTTTTAGTTTATTAATTTTCATTTTTAATCAGGCACCCTTTCTCCAATTGTTAACTTGGACCTTGTCCTTGCGCATTATTGGCTCATTTGCCCTACCCTTGTTGCTTGTGCCGACACTGTTTCACCGAACCGGTTATTAGGCGCAAGGCTAACGGTTTGCGAATCGACGCCCACCACTATTTTTTAATAGTAATAGGTCCTATATTGGAATTAATTTATTTGCTCTTTTTTTTGAGTCATACACTTCGGAACTTGATTTACAAAGTGGGCGATCTTGTGCTTTGACCTGTTACTGGGTTCGGGTTACTGTTAAGAAATTATGTGGACGTTTCGGCCAAAAAGAAAGTACATAACTTTACAACCAAGCTAAGACTAAAACTACTTACCTAACATGTGTAGGAGCGTTACTACTAATTGTACTAATAAATACCACTGAGACTACGGACTATTGATACTGGAAGGCTTTTTTTGTGTTGACCTAGCCTTTTCAGGTTTTCATCCACCACTTGGTATATTTCTTATGGCTTTATATTAAGCTTATCTCAAATTAAAATTAGAATGAAGAAAACTGAGATGGAACAATCGTATGGTTTCATTCAAGAAATGATATTTATTAAGGCATTATCATTTACAATCGAATATTTATGGGAAACACCGATAGATGGATAAAAATAGAAAATACTAACCTATTTACGAGGTTATCCCCCGAACTTTTTCACACGCATTGAAAGCATGTTTCCGGAAGGTCAGTGCTGTAAACCAATGAAAAACAAGGTTACCATACTCGTATATTTCGATTGGTTAGTGATGGCAGAGAACCATGTGTACATTTTTTTCACAACAAGTAAGTGTTTGACTTTGATGGCGGACGGACGTTTTCTTTATGGAATCAAGTAGAAATGTTATTCATCTAATCGCCGGAGGGTGAGTAAATATAATATAATTTTGGATTGTATTTGGTAAAATTCTAGCTAGGCAGTGAGTCAGAGGAGCCTACTTATTTTATTTTATTTAGACAATTGAGTCAACTAATCTCAGACTAATCTGCGACGAGAATTGAGCGATACTCACATTTCATGATAGAATATTTAATAAATTCTAGATATTTTTCTTAACACTTAGACTTAGACTTAGATCTAACCCGTAGAAAAAAACACAATAATGATGATTCAATGAATTTTTGTTAGTACTATGTTAATTAAATAAATAAAAGTCTAGATCTACTTCTGATGACTACTGTTACAGACTACTCTGACTCATGTACCCACTTTGAGTACTTTGACTTGCTTCTTAAAAGTTCTTAGTTAAGTCAGCCTAGGCCTAAGAAAGCCAATAATGCCTTTCCTAAAAAAAAAAAGGACCTTCTGTACTGAGTAATAACAATAAGATAGTGCAGTGATAAAACAATCTGTCATCTGTACACAGACATAATTTGTCCTTGCCTTAACTAGCTGCATGATGCAAATAATGAACTAGATTGCACTGCAGGTGCTAAATCTATTTGGCCAGTACATAAGTATAAGTAAGTTAAGTAAATACAAGTATGCCTAACATAATTATTGGATCCTGTATTACATGTAATAGTTTTAACAACAAGACAACATAACTTCGTTTTCATTTTAGTTCTAGTAGAACTGAAATAGTTCTAGGTCCAGTTCTACTTTAACTTTTATTTATAAATGAACTTGTACTTTTGTGGCGTCCCTGAAAGTGTAAAGATTAATAGTTGCAACATATTATTATTAATTTTTCTAAATTTTAATTGGTCAAACATAAAGCAAGGGTATAAATAAGGCACCAGTGTTTTAATTTTAAAATCTAAGTAAGCTTAATGCTAATGTTCTACATTTTTTACAGCACGGCTGGAACCACAGGAGCAGTATTGACATGTCCCCTGGAGGTGGTAAAAACTAGACTTCAGTCTTCTGTGTCTTCGTTTGTCCAAGTGAATGTACAGTCGGCATTGCGCTTGTTGCCATCTCAACAGATGGTAACACTAAGTACATGTACACACAATTGCCCCGTGGCTGTCGGCTCTGATACTGTGCTGGATACTAGAAAATTCAGGAAAAGTCAGTCTCAACTCATTAACTGCTTAAGGTGAGATATTTGTTTTAATTATTATTTTGCATCCCCAATATGACTTGTTTCACTTTGATTAATTAAGCCTTGCTCCCTCTACTAAAGTAAAATAATAAATTTTTAATTTAAAATGAAGGTTTAAGGGGGGTGGTGAAATTTAATATTTTTAATTGAATGATTTTCTGGGATGGTTGTAGGGATAGAATTTTATTTTTTAATTGAATAATAAAGAGAACTGTAGAACTAAGAAAATAAACTTTGTGAATTTTAACAAAATGTTAATAAATTAAATCATTATGTACATATCAACTTAAAAGTCGTCTCTATTCTTATAATCTCCTTGCACTCTGTGAAACACCACCCCACACCCCGGGTTTGTTGTTCTTAAGTTGTGGAAGCCTGATCTAGATGAAAGTCTTACTCTTAAACTGGACTTCCACTAATAGACTTTTTAAACCCATATTGCATTTTCGCTGGATTCTCGCTGCATGCCTTTTATTTCATTTAATTAATACGTTTCAAAGGAGTAACTTCACTTGAAAATTACTTACTTGTATTGGGCATGTACTGGTTTCTATGCTTATAATACGTTTGAACTAATCTATCTCTGTGTATCACAGGCACATACTGAAAACTGAAGGAGTAAAAGGGCTGTTTAAAGGACTTGGTCCCACATTAGTTGGAGTAGCTCCGTCTAGGTGAGTGTACTGCTGGTCCTATGTACGTCCTCTTCCTCATTATTAAACAGAACATGTATCAAAAGATTCCCTAAAACAGGGGTCTCAAACTCAAATTATCTGGGGGACCGCAGGAGGTAGAGTCTGAGTGAGACTGGGCCGCAGGAGGTAGAGTCTGAGTGAGACTGGGCCGCAGGAGGTAGAGTCTGAGTGAGACTGGGCCGCTTCAAGTATTCCACAAAAATGCAATGACAAATTCAATAAAAAAAGAACTGTTAAAATCTGCTCAACCTTTATTAATAACACATAAAAACATTTAGGGTTCTCAAGCAGTATGCTTAACTTACTTTCTCCTACTCCTTGTTGCCAGAGACCTGGCAGCGCTTCTTCTTATACAGCTGAGCAACATTTGGCTTGAGTGAGGAAGCAACTGAGACCCTTGTTGTAGCTTAAAGATGCTCATCAGGAAGTTTTGCCCTCATGTTTGACTTGATTCGCTTGAACAACCTGGAAATCTCAAGGAAGTTGGAGGACAATTCTCTTATGATTTGTCCAAGCTTGTCTCTTCTTCCATTTCTCCCTGAACTTAGCCTTGAGGTCAGAATTGCACTGAAGATCAATCGGCTCCATTTGAAGCCCAAAAAATGGGAGAGGGGAGCGTGGCATCTTCCACATTGAGGGAGAAAGTTTCAGCAAAAATTTGAAAAGTGTCTCTGTGTATATGGGAGTCAGCACAAATGTGATCATTGTCAACTCCCCTGTTCAAGTTCTTTCACATGTTGTAATACTTCATACTAGTATTGAATGAACTCAAATCCTTGATCACAATAAATGAGGTAACTTTAATACCTAATTATATACACATGCTATAATATCCATAAACCCGTGCATACAGCGCAGCATACAGCGCAGCTCGCTATCAGACAGAAATAAAACACAACCTCCTTTAACAAAGTTCCTTTCCAGATTGCCGCACGACTAAAACTTACGTCTTAATACAGTCAATACATCACTGAGTCAAGCGTGGGAAGAGCGACACACAGCATGTAATGAAACATAATATTCAGTCGCAACAATTATCACTGAACTCCCCATACTCGACAAGATAATTCAAACTTTGGTCATGTTTGTCTCATAAATTGCTATAACATAAAGACTTTTAGTCCGATTTTAAAAACGTTTTTTCCCATTATGCTCAACGTCCAAATCTATAAAAACATAATAAAAATCACGAGACTGAAACCGCAGCGGATGGGCACATTATAGATACGTGAATGGGGAAAACGCTCAGGCCGCATAAACACTGAAATATCGTCTTGCCACCTCAAATAGCCAGTGGGCAGTGAGTTTGAGACCCCTGCCTTAAAATATTGGACATTTTGGGACAGATTTTTCCACTGCCTCTCCATAAATAAATGCGCACTTGTAAACAATTTTAATATCACTGTCTAATGTCACACGTCACTCCTTCCAAAACCCTGTGACTCTTGACTGCTCTTTTTCACACTCATCCTGCAATGCTTACTCATGTTTGTTCTTGGCATGGGTTAAACTTAACTTCTCTGTTGGTGTCATGTTTTCAAATGGACAAATAGTCCCGTCACTCGCTACTGTGCTATATTTCTTACGAGTCTGCTGCTGATTTAATACCATTGACTGCCTTATTCTTTTATTTAATCTTCCGTCGCCAGTTTTGTGAACAGACCATTAACCAGTATTTGCTCAGCTAAATATATTCTGTGTTTACTCCAGCTGCAAACAACAGCTGATAATGCAGGAAGTTTAGGTTACAAAATGCCACTACCACGAGTAAGAATTTTTTCACAACCAAATCTGGTGGCACAGTGCGCATCATATCTATGCATAACACCGCATCATATCTGTGCATAACACCGGTATTGTAAGTGGCATTAAAGTGGTGTCTCTTTGACAAGATATTAGCATGGTTGGTATGACCATGGATTGTTTAAATATTTTAATAATTTAAAGCATTCGGACAGATTTGATTACACTATTACTATTTCAACACATTGTGTTATACATGGCCATTGGATTTTAGGGCTTTTCTTTTTTCCAACCAAAAGTTTTGGGTTTGCATTCTACACTGATCATATTATTGAACACCTGTGAAATGAAGGCTGTTTAATTCTTCTACTAACGTATTTGTTTTTTCATATCAGGTTTACTGATATTCTTTTTAAAAAAATTCTAAAAAGCCTGTAAGGGTGCAATGAAAAATCCTGCATCTTGATATTTGAAATGAGGGGTGGCCAACCCAAAAGGCTTGACCTGCCACTTGGATAGCGAGTAAACCTTGAGCGAGTAAACCAAGGTTTACGTTTGCGGGCAGCATCCCATTACCAGACCTGTTTACCCTCAAACTCTTGAAATCGTACAAAATCATCACAAAATCGTTCAATACTATATATTTATAATAAAAAAAACATACAGTATAAATAATGTTTACACCTCAAAATCGTACATTGTACGACAAAATCGTAAGAGTTAACAGGTTTGCATTACACCTTACATTGAAATAGGCACGCACTAAAAGCTTTATAGCTTAATGTTGATCTTCTTCTATATATTGATCATTATGGCTCCTATGAATGTAGATGGGATTTGCAATGTCTCTGTGCCTGGTGTTGATGAGGATATTTCACTGGTTACAAGAGTAACAGTGTGAGGGTATCATGCACTGGGGGTTGGAAGGCCTGAGGCAATAGACGCAAATGAGTCAAGTGTTGTCGCCTCAACTGTTCCTTTTGGAAGATTGTTCCAGTCCCTGATTGTCTTTGGTAGGAATGAGCAGTTCCTGTACTGGCTTCTCGCTGGTATGATCTGCTCTTGCTGTACACAATGGAATACCATTTAACACAACAGAAACAAAAGAACAAATAAACTTATGTGACGTCATTTTTATCTTTTATCTGACTTAACTTTTTTTTTTACAAACGATTTCTGTGTCAATAAAATGAAGGAATATGTTGATGGCCATAAATCATTTATCTGCTGGCCTCATTATTTGGCATGGCCGCCCCTGTTTTAAATTATCCTCTATTTGAAAACACCAGTATGGCCATTGTTCTAAAATGGTGTCCAAAAGCTAGTAGCACTCAGAGGAGTAGTTAATAAACAAGATTCATGTTAACATTCCCCCTCAACTCTGAAACAGATTGTTTTCATAAACTGTAATATCTTCAAAGACCTATTTAGTCTTGGGTCGTGCCCCCCCCCCCCCAAAATCTGGTATAGCACTTACTAATAGCATTGGTGTTTCTATACCTTCGATCTTTTGTGTGTTGAAGGCTAGGACTAGGTTTTAGCCCCAATGTGGTAAACCAAAAAGTTAGATATGGGCATTGGGCTGAGAGCCAGAACTAGGTTTTAGCCCTATATTGTAGTCAACTTGTAGTGACTTCTATCTATGGCCGTGCTAAACTTCACTACTCTGTTTATGTTACATCAGCTTGTTTTGATGCCCTTGAGAGACCCGGTGCAGGGCTGTAGTGTTAGTGTGCCTAGATTGAAACCTGAATTCAATGATCTCCAGACATGTGTCACCTTTGCCATTGTCATTGTTTTGGAACTTAAGTGTAATATCTGTGGCACTGTGGGTTGTGCTTAGTTAGACCATCCAGCACTATGGCACTGTGGGTTGTGCTTAGTTAGACCATCCAGCACTATGGCACTGTGGGTTGTGCTTAGTTAGACCATCCAGCACTATGGCACTGTGGGTTGTGCTTAGTTAGACCATCCAGCACTATGGCACTGTGGGTTGTGCTTAGTTAGACCATCCAGCACTATGGCACTGTGGGTTGTTCTTAGTTAGACCATCCAGCACTATGGCACTGTGGGTTGTGCTTAGTTAGACCATCCAGTACTATGGCACTGTGGGTCGTGCTTAGTTAGACCATCAAGCACTATGGCACTGTGGGTCGTGCTTAGTTAGACCATCCAGCACTATGGCACTGTGGGTTGTGCTTAGTGAGACCTTCCAGTGGGGGTTGTGTAGACCTTCCAGCTCTGTCTGGGTTGTACTTAAACCCTCCAACCCTATGGACTGTACTTAAGATCTTACAGAACTTTTGCAGTGAGGGTTGGTACTTGACTTAAACGTTCCAATTATGATCGATACTTATGGTCACGTGCTCTTACTGCACCAAGTCATTTGAACAGTCTCGTGCTCCTACTGCACCAAGTTTACTCGCTTGGTTTACTGAACAAACATCCGGTCTGCCACGAATATATTTAATTTTGAAAGCCCGTATGTAAACACGTGTTTTATGTTTTAAAGAATTCATCTGATACGCGAAATGACTTTTCCAAAATGAGCTGACGTCATTAATTCGTTCCGCATGTGCGTAGATGGATTTAACTGGCTACTAGCCGTTAACCCTACTGGCAAGCCAGTAACCAAGACACGTGTTCTCTAGCTTGTACTAATTCAAAGGACGCCCCACTTTTGGGATAACCTTTAGCATCTGTCTCGCTGTCGGATGCCTCACTGCACAATTCCTCACACCCTTTTATCAGACGCGCATCGGGGCTGTCAACCCACATTTGAAGTCTAGTGACAAATAGTTTAATTCATCATTTTTTATTTTTTTTGTGTTGGAAAATGTATTTATATAAATTTGAATTATTGATTTCAAAACAATTAAAATATCCCGTATGTTTCTATCCCGTATGTTTCTATCCCGTATGTTTCTATCCCGTATGTTTCTAGCTCGTGTATGCCAGTCTGTCATATGACGCCATATGATACGCGTAGGTTATTTAATAGTAACGGTCTTACATTGGTGTTGAATGATTTGTCCTCCTCCTGATCATAAAGTTTAGAGGACGCACAAAATCACCTGCTTTGAAACTCCTTTGTTTCGCCTACAAACCTTTAGGTCGGCAAATCGCAGCTGGAGAGCTTCGTGCCTGTAGGGAAGTCTGTCAGTCAATTCAAGATTAATAGTGATCTAGTGCACCTGGCATCAGCAGGTCGTTCGTAAATTACGTCACGCAAAAAAATGACCCTTTTAGACCCCCCCCCCTCCCCCATGTCACGAAGTGTGATAAAATCTTTACCCCCCCCCCCCCCCCCCCCCCGGTGTCACGTCACACCTAATGAAATCAAAACATATATAACATTTTCATAATTAAACTAAGATTTTGTTATATTTTTTTAACATTTTCCCATAGTGGATTAAGATGTGGTATTGTTAGAAAACTGTGACGCGAAACGACGATGTCCTCCACAAGCCGAATGTAAAATGGCCACAACAGTTTTTGCGTCATTTTTCGATATGCGCAAAAGGTGTGAGCGACTGAGTTCATAGTATTTATAATACCTCAGGCAATTTCGAACTCAAATTGTTTTAAAAATTAATTAAAGATTTTTTTAAATTAGGCAATTTTAGATTTAAAAAACAAACTAACGTGACGTCAAAATTTTTTGATCCCCCCTCCCCCTGTCACAGAGTGTCAGACATTCCCTCAGTGGCGTAGCGAGCTTAACTCGCGCCCGGGGCACAATACCTTTTAAGCGCCCCACTCCATTCGAAAACCATACAATATTATATGTAAAATATACCATTTGGCGCCCCTTTGTGAGTAGCGCCCGGGGCATGATGCCCCCCTTGCTACGCCACTGCCCCCCTCCCCCTTGAGTGTGAAGTAATTTGCGAACGACCCCTAAGTCTTTCGGTAAGATTAAAGATTGTTACTAATCTAGTACACCTGGCAATTAAGTAATACTTTTTAAAATGTCTATAAATCCATGGCTAGTCTTTTACCTGTAGCAAGTGTCAGGGCCTGCCCGCCCACCTGTAATAGCAGCGGGAACTGGAAGGTGTGGCTGTGCACTGTCTGCTATAGAATATAGGGCAGTGCTTCAATCACCTTCTCACATTACTAAAACGTCCGGCGAAGCCAGGCAAACGTGCGGATGAAACTTAGTTTGATTTACTGAAAGTGTTCTTATTACCGCATTCTAGTATTGTTGAGGTTCCGCCACTGGACACCCCCCCCCCCCCCCCGAACTCAGGATGTTGTATTGGCTCCACGGGCGCTAGCAACCTAACCTGGTTTAAAAAACAATATAAAGACATTTTTTTTAAATATCGTGTGAAAATTACGACTGTCATGGAAGTTGGTCACGTGTGTGGGGGTCAGGGGGTCACTTAAATACAATACGCGATGATCATATAACTACATATATCGCAAAGGTGTGATCCAGAAATATGCTAAGACGCCAGGTGGTTACGTCAGGAAAAAAAGTTTGAGGGAAAACTGGTGTACAAGCCACGCCATGCCGAGAACCACCGTGTTAATATCTCACTGCGTGCCAGGACATTTGTCCTGTTGCAAGCCGCGCTGTTTTCTCTTCTCTGTCGCGTTACGGCTGTGACTATCTAAAAGCGACGGGTGTCAAATAACTTTTTTTTCAAAAATAGATTTAAATAAATGTTTGTTCCGTTGATCATGTAAATAAAAAAAAAATGAAAACAAATCCCAGTGTACTTTTGTCTTTCACGCGTACTCTTGTGTTAATCGGTATTTTGTGTTGTTAATGACGTCATTGACAGTGGCGTAGCTACCCCAAGTGCCGCCCTCTTCCACGATAAAAAAAAACCATCTGCAGTTAGCCAAAAGCCACTCCTCCATAATAAGGAAAAAAAAGTGTCACCCGGGCTGCCATCCCCTCCAACACCCCCTTTCCTACGCCAATGATAATTTTCTCGTCTGGTGGACTGCATGTCACGCGACTGGGAAAAAATCTGGTCCGATAAAGATGTTTTGTTGTTGCGGTTTCTGTTTTTGTTCTGAATTATTTGAACCTATTTATTGCGCAAACTTGAGATTAAATGGAAGTCCACTGACGTCATTTTTCCTTAGTTTCGGCTACTTATTAGTTTGTTTGGTTGCTAAACAATTCTGTTACAATAACACAGAAAGCTGGTAATTGGGAGTGCACTTTTTCGTGTTTTTTTTTTCCCCTTCTTTCTTTTTTGGTAACTGTTCTTTGTTATGAAAAGTCCATGCCGTAGGTTCTACAAATCTGGAGTCGGATATCTGACCGTATTAGGTTTACTTCAACTTACTTTTATCACTCATGTTCAGTTTACACGTGCTGCATGTGTCCTTGGGGCAGTCAACTCTTGCTGACATACTTTTTATACGGCCTTGAACACTGTATTCTTAGCATAACTTTTTCTGTCCTAAAGCAGATTACAACCCAGTTGTGTTCACATCACTCCCATCTGCAGTCACATCTCCACTCCAAGTGTTGCTTCACCTCACCGACACCCACAATGCCATCTCACCTCACCGAGCCTCCGGATCCCACCTAACCGATAACCCAGTACTCTCTACCTCACCCCACCCACCAGCACCCTCACCACCACCCCCACACCGTACTCCGAAATCAAGGTAAACATAAATACATTTAGTGTGAACATCTGCCACCTCTTACCGTATATTTTTATCTGTCTTGTTTTGTAACGAAATAAGAAAACTGCACTGGTGTGTGCTATATATAGATCTAGGTCACAGTGTTCAGCATCCGTCTATTTCGGCGCTAAGTACTTGGGGTTTCGCGTGTAAAACTTGTAATGTTGTAGCTGTTCCTGTAGTTGAATCAGTAGAATCTGCTCTTACTTTGAAAAACTCTTGTTCAGGGAACTTTTCATTTTTTAATTCATCTCCCAGACATGTTACATTTTGACTAATGCTATTCGGATGTCATTTGTGGTAGTTTATTTTAGTTAAAATAAAGAATTAAGTTTACAAACGTATTGTCCATTCAATTATCTTTCATTTGATACATCATTTGGTCTTACAAACCCAACAATAATATTTTAAATCGTTTTTTAATCCCAAGCTCTCAATTCTGGTACCCGGGTACCAATAGGTGCAGCCTTCCAGGTTAAAAAGCTACGAATGGTCACCTCTCAGTAGAACCAACTGTGTTTTGTCAAGTCGATTGTCAGAACAGCTCTTCTTCACTATGACCTATATACACTTTCCTCTTTACACCAGTAAATGAAGTGGTGTCTACTCTGTATTATATCACACAAGAGCTCGCTCATAATTGGCTAACCCTGTTCGTATACGGAAATTTGATAGAAAGAAATTTCGTCGACGGAAAATTTGCTTGCACACACTAACATTCAAATAAAGACACACCCCCTCCGCGCCGTTTGCCAAAAGACACCCCCCCCCTTCCGCGCCGGTTGCCAGAAGCAAGGCTCGCCAGTACGTGTGCACGTCACACTGTCGTCCTAGTACCGGCCCGTGTATTTCCGTGTACAAGCATCACACCATATCTCTCACGTATAAACAATGCGGGGAGTTCACGGGTCTTGTCAATTGTTTTAAAGACGTCATTGTGTGACATACTTGTCAAATTGTATAAGTACGGTGAAAGCATACCCTTACACGAGACATCTGACTACACAACACATTTACTTTGTCTTTCTTCTTCTTATTTTTTTTTTTAATATTGAAGGAAATAGACCTTGACCTAAATAACCTGACCCCGCGACAGTGTCGTGACCTGTCCACCATTTAAAAAAAAAATATTTTTACAAGTTTGTGTACGTCTCTCTCCCCCCCCCCCCGGGCGGTAGGAATGTGAGCGTTTGGCCCGGGGTGTGTGTTTTGGTCGGCCGGGGGGGGGGGGGGTGTTGTGTGTGCGATAAGAAGCTGGTGCGTAGAAGCCGTTGTGCAAATGTTGATGTCGTTGCGTTGAGCGGTTCAGTTTTTAAATCGTGCACACAAAAACATGACGCACGTTCCTACTGCTGGAGTACGGCACGTTACCTTCCCGGTGATGCGCGTGCATTCAATCTGTAGTCTGTTTAGGGCTCTGCTGTCTCTAGCAGACAACTTGTTTTCATACTAGTTATATATGCTTGGTGTACCTGATAGATTCTTGTAAGCTCAGACCTGGGTACATACGGTGGGTGGTGGGTGTGCTTGGGATTTTTGTCTGTTTTTGTGTGTGGAAAAGGGGGGGGGGTGTGTGGCATTTTCATTTTTCTCAAGTATGAGTGTGTAGTCGCGAAGAAAATAGCTTTTTTTCTTTTGTTGCGTCGTCCTGGTCAGAATGTTGTATAGTGCTCACCTGCCACTGGGGCACATCGGTCTGTAATTTCTAGTTGATATGGAGTGTCGTTATATGAGAGAAATCTGCGACGTGCACCCTATTATTAATTAGCAAGGTCCGGATACCATTACGATGGACTTTGTTCATTCGTTCTTTAACCCATTTCAAGATTAGCTTTTTACCACAAGGTGGCGTGTAGCCCAATTCTCCATGTAGATCGACATCCAGTCAGATGGACTTGATTCACCGGGATTTAGAACTACATCCCTACTTCCTTCGACTCTGTTGTTTACCCTTATGGTCTTGATTAGTCTATTGTACATCGTCTGGTTAGTCTATTGTACATCGTCTGGTTAGTCTATTGTACATCGTCTGGTCAGTCTATTGTACATCGTCTGGTCAGTCTATTGTACATCGTCTCGTTAGTATATTGTACACCGTCTGGTTAGTCTATTGTACATCGTCTGATTAGTCTGTTGTTACTTACATTTATTTAATTAAAAACAATTTTATAAAAATATTCACCCCGCCCACCCCAGAACTTTATGTGTCAAGCCATGGACGGCACCCAGCAGCATCGGTCAGAGGTATAACGAGAATATTTGAAGAGATTCTAGGAAGTCCCATTCAGCTCTTCGCCTAATTATAAGGTCATATCATTTCTGACTCATCAACCTTGAACTTTTAATTGAGCACGCATTTAGATTGGTTACATGTGTGGAAAATTTACGTGTGATCGGTTATCATTTTATGAAATTTGGTTAGACCGAGTAGTGTGTGCTCTGTTAGACCGAGTAGTGTGTGCTCTGTTAGACCGAGTAGTGTGTGCTCTGTTAGACCGAGTAGTGTGTGCTCTGTTAGACCGAGTAGTGTGTGCTCTGTTAGACCGAGTAGTGTGTGCTCTGTTAGACCGAGTAGTGTGTGCTCTGTTAGACCGAGTAGTGTGTGCTCTGTTAGACCGAGCAGTGTGTGCTCTGTTAGACCGAGCAGTGTGTGCTCTGTTAGACCGAGCAGTGTGTGCTCTGTTAGACCGAGCAGTGTGTGCTCTGTTAGACCGAGTAGTGTGTGCTCTGTTAGACCGAGTAGTGTGTGCTCTGTTAGACCGAGCAGTGTGTGCTCTGTTAGACCGAGTAGTGTGTGCTCTGTTAGACCGAGTAGTGTGTGCTCTGTTAGACCGAGCAGTGTGTGCTCTGTTAGACCGAGTAGTGTGTGCTCTGTTAGACCGAGCAGTGTGTGCTCTGTTAGACCGAGCAGTGTGTACTCTGTTAGACCGAGCAGTGTGTGCTCTGTTAGACCGAGTAGTGTGTGCTCTGTTAGACCGAGCAGTGTGTGCTCTGTTAGACCGAGCAGTGTGTGCTCTGTTAGACCGAGCAGTGTGTGCTCTGTTAGACCGAGTAGTGTGTGCTCTGTTAGACCGAGCAGTGTGTGCTCTGTTAGACCGAGCAGTGTGTGCTCTGTTAGACCGAGCAGTGTGTGCTCTGTTAGACCGAGCAGTGTGTGCTCTGTTAGACCGAGCAGTGTGTGCTCTGTAAATATGCAATTTTTCAATTTGGTGTCACCCCCTGAGATGTTGCCCGGTTCGTTCCACACCCCTAGCTACGCCACTGGATTAGTCTATTGTTTGTTATCTGATTAGTATTTTGTACATCGTCTGATTAGTATATTGTTTACTTGGTCTATGTGTTTCATTCGTTTAAACCGTTACTTGAATCTATTGTTGACTTCTTCCTATATTCTTTACCCGTCTATTGCTTACTGAGTCTATTGGTTACTGTGTCTATTGCATACTGAGTCTATTGGTTACTTCCTGAATTGTTTACCTCATCTATTGTTATGTGTCATTATTTTAATTCGTTACCTCGTCTATTGCTTACCTCGTCTATTCTTTACCTCGTCTATTGCTTACCGTGTCTATTCTTTACCTCTGCTATTGCATACCGTGTCTATTCTTTACCTCGTCTATTGCTTACCGTGTCTATTATTTACTTCCTCTATTGTTACCTCATATTTTCTTTAATGTTTTTGTTTACCTCTATTATATACCTCGTCTATTGTTAACCTCTTCAATTGTTTACAGAGGTAATTCCCCAGCATGACTATTTTTGTTTGTCAAGATATCAGATCTGACCCCCATGTTTAGCCATCGTCTTACAGATCTGACCCCCATGTTAAGCCATCGTCTTAGAGATCTGACCCCCATGTTTAGCCATCGTCTTACAGATCTGACCCCCATGTTTAGCCATCGTCTTAGAGATCTGACCCCCCATGTTTAGTCATCGTCTTAGAGATCTGACCTTCATGTTTAGCCATCGTCTTAGAGATCTGACCCCCATGTTTAGCCATCGTCTTACAGATCTGACCCCCATGTTTAGCCATCGTCTTAGAAATCTGACCCCCATGTTTAGCCATCGTCTTACAGATTGTTTGCACCAGTCTTACAGATTGTCTGCACCAGTCTTACAGATTGTCCGCACCAGTCTTACAGATTGTCTGCACCAGTCTTACAGATTGTCTGCATCAGTCTTAAGTCGTCCGTAATTTGTTAAAATAAAAAATGTACTTTAACATTGCTGCCTTAGTTATTTCCAAATGTGATGATAGGAACAATGTGTCTTGATGTGTGACCTTGGTCTTGGTTTGATCTTTAGTTTGACATGCAGCTTGCTGGCCCTCTCACACACAAATGGTGGGGGGTGGGCGATGTGGTGGGGGGAGGTGGTGGTTGGGGGAGGTGGTGGGGGTGGTGGTTGGGGGAGGTGGTGGGTGTCACCGGACCGTTCCTCACCATGACAAGGGGCTGAAATTGACATCGTTGTTAGTTCCCAATATGTACTTGCCTTTGTTGAGACATTAACAAGAACTTCAGGGCTATATTTCAATTGTTGGTTCCTTCGGAGGGGCGCTGGTGGAAAATGTCATAATTTGGCTATTTTCTCAGGAGAGTTTAAGACCGGAAACTGGGGTTTTATGATCTCTTTACCGACCTCGATGCGTGTGCGATAAAAAATAATCTCCTTAAACCTGTTTGGTTGTATTGTTGACATGCCAACCTCAATCAAAATAGAAGCGAACCTTCTGCAATTTGATATCTTGAAATTCAGATTAAATAAAGGGAAAATGAGATATCTTTGTAATTGGCTCCCTCGAGAGCAATATGCTCATTCCAGGGGCTCACTGAAGAACAATATGTTTATTCCAGTGGCTTCCAGGAGAACAATATGCTAATTCCAGTGGCTCCCAGGAGAGCATATGCTCATTCCAGTGGCTCCCATGAGAGCATATGCTCATTCCAGTGGCTCCCATGAGAGCATATGCTCATTCCAGTGGTTCCCAGGAGGAGAACAATATGCTCATTCCAGTGGTTCCCAGGAGGAGAACAATATGCTCATTCCAGTGGTTCCCAGTATGAGAACAATATGCTCATTCAAAAGCCTTTACCCATCGATTCATTAAAATCTTTGTCACTCCCTACTTATGTGTCACTCCCTACTTATGTGTCACTCCCTACTTATGTGTCACTCCCTACTTATGTGTCACTCCCTACTTATGTGTCACTCCCTACTTATGTGTCACTCCCTACTTATGTGTCACTCCCTACTTATGTGTCACTCCCTACTTATGTGTCACTCCCTATTTATGTGTCACTCCCTACTTATGTGTCACTCCCTACTTATGTGTCACTCCCTACTTATGTGTCACTCCCCACTTATGTGTCACTCCCCACTTATGTGCCACTCCCCACTTATGTGTCACTCCCTACTTATGTGACACTCCCTACTTATGTGACACTCCCTACTTATGTGCCACTCCCTGCTTATGTGTAACTCCCCGCTTATGTGTCACTCCCCACTTATGTGCCACTCCCTGCTTATGTGCCACTCCCTGCTTATGTGTCACTCCCAGCTTATGTGTCACTCCCTACTTATGTGTCACTCCCCACTTATGTGCCACTCCCTGATTATGTGTCACTCCCTGCTTATGTGTCACTCCCCACTTATGTGTCACTCCCTACTTATGTGTCACTCCCTGCTTATGTGTCACTCCCTGCTTTTGTGTCACTCCCTGCTTTTGTGTCACTCCCTGCTTATGTGTCACTCCCTACTCATGTGTCACTCCCTGCTTATGTGTCACTCCCTGCTTTTGTGTCACTCCCTGCTTTTGTGTCACTCCCTACTTATGTGCCACTCCCTGCTTATGTGCCACTCCCTGCTTATGTGCCACTCCCTGCTTATGTGACACTCCCTGCTTATGTGCCACTCCCTGCTTATGTGTCACTCCCCACTTATGTGTCACTCCCCACTTATGTGTCACTCCCCACTTATGTGTCACTCCCTACTTATGTGTCACTCCCTACTTATGTGTCACTCCCTACTTATGTGTCACTCCCTACTTATGTGTCACTCCCTACTTATGTGTCACTCCCTACTTATGTGTCACTCCCTACTTATGTGCCACTCCCTGCTTATGTGTCACTCCCTGCTTATGTGTCACTCCCTACTTATATGTCACTCCCTACTTATGTGTCACTCCCTACTTATGTGTCACTCCCTACTTATGTGTCACTCCCTACTTATGTGCCACTCCCTGCTTATGTGACACTCCCTGCTTATGTGCCACTCCCTGCTTATGTGTCACTCCCCACTTATGTGTCACTCCCCACTTATGTGACACTCCCTACTTATGTGCCATTCCCTGCTTATGTGTCACTCCCTACTCATGTGTCACTCCCTACTCATGTGCCACTCCCTACTCATGTGCCACTCCCTGCTTATGTGCCACTCCCTGCTTGTATGTCACTCCCTACTCATGTGTCACTCCCTGCTCATGTGTCACTCCCTACTTATGTGTCACTCCCTACTTATGTGTCACTCCCTACTTATGTGTCACTCCCTACTTATGTGTCACTCCCTACTTATGTGTCACTCCCTACTTATGTGTCACTCCCTACTTATGTGTCACTCCCTACTTATGTGTCACTCCCTACTTATGTGTCACTCCCTACTTATGTGTCACTCCCTACTTATGTGTCACTCCCTGCTTATGTGCCACTCCCTGCTTATGTGTCACTCCCTGCTTATGTGTCACTCCCTACTTATGTGTCACTCCCTACTCATGTGCCACTCCCTGCTTATGTGCCACTCCCTGCTTATGTGCCACTCCCTGCTTATGTGCCACTCCCTGCTTATGTGTCACTCCCCACTTATGTGTCACTCCCCACTTATGTGACACTCCCCACTTATGTGCCATTCCCTGCTTATGTGTCACTCCCTACTCATGTGTCACTCCCTACTCATGTGTCACTCCCTACTCATGTGCCACTCCCTGCTCATGTGTCACTCCCTACTTATGTGCCACTCCCTACTTATGTGCCACTCCCTACTTATGTGCCACTCCCTACTTATGTGCCACTCCCTGCTTATGTGACACTCCCTGCTTATGTGACACTCCCTACTTATGTGTCACTCCCTACTTATGTGACACTCCCTACTTATGTGACACTCCCTACTTATGTGTCACTCCCTACTTATGTGCCACTCCCTGCTTATGTGACACTCCCTGCTTATGTGCCACCCCCTGCTTATGTGTCACTCCCCACTTATGTGTCACTCCCCACTTATGTGACACTCCCTACTTATGTGCCATTCCCTGCTTATGTGTCACTCCCTACTCATGTGTCACTCCCTACTCATGTGAAACTCCCTACTCATGTGCCACTCCCTGCTTATGTGCCACTCCCTGCTTGTATGTCACTCCCTACTCATGTGTCACTCCCTGCTCATGTGTCACTCCCTACTTATGTGTCACTCCCTACTTATGTGTCACTCCCTACTTATGTGTCACTCCCTACTTATGTGCCACTCCCTGCTTATGTGCCACTCCCTGCTTATGTGTCACTCCCTGCTTATGTGTCACTCCCTACTTATGTGTCACTCCCTACTTATATGTCACTCCCTACTTATGTGTCACTCCCTACTTATGTGACACTCCCTACTTATGTGACACTCCCTACTTATGTGACACTCCCTACTTATGTGACACTCCCTACTTATGTGTCACTCCCTACTTATGTGACACTCCCTACTCATGTGTCACTCCCCGCTTATGTGTCACTCCCCACTTATGTGTCACTCCCCACTTATGTGTCACTCCCCACTTATGTGTCACTCCCCACTTATGTGTCACTCCCCACTTATGTGTCACTCCCTGCTTATGTGTCACTCCCTACTTATGTGACACTCCCTACTTATGTGCCACTCCCTGCTTATGTGTCACTCCCCACTTATGTGTCACTCCCCACTTATGTGCCACTCCCTGCTTATGTGCCACTCCCTGCTTATGTGCCACTCCCTGCTTATATGTCACTCCCAGCTTATGTGTCACTCCCTACTTATGTGTCACTCCCAACTTATGTGCCACTCCCTGATTATGTGTCACTCCCTGCTTATGTGTCACTCCCCACTTATGTGTCACTCCCTACTTATGTGTCACTCCCTGCTTATGTGTCACTCCCTGCTTTTGTGTCACTCCCTGCTTTTGTGTCACTCCCTGCTTATGTGTCACTCCCTACTCATGTGTCACTCCCTGCTTATGTGTCACTCCCTGCTTTTGTGTCACTCCCTGCTTTTGTGTCACTCCCTGCTTTTGTGTCACTCCCTACTTATGTGCCACTCCCTGCTTATGTGCCACTCCCTGCTTATGTGCCACTCCCTGCTTATGTGACACTCCATGCTTATGTGCCACTCCCTGCTTATGTGTCACTCCCCACTTATGTGTCACTCCCCACTTATGTGACACTCCCTACTTATGTGCCACTCCCTGCTTATGTGTCACTCCCTACTCATGTGTCACTCCCTACTCATGTGCCACTCCCTACTCATGTGCCACTCCCTGCTTATGTGCCACTCCCTGCTTGTATGTCACTCCCTACTCATGTGTCACTCCCTGCTCATGTGTCACTCCCTACTTATGTGTCACTCCCTACTTATGTGTCACTCCCTACTTATGTGTCACTCCCTACTTATGTGTCACTCCCTACTTATGTGTCACTCCCTACTTATGTGTCACTCCCTACTTATGTGTCACTCCCTACTTATGTGTCACTCCCTACTTATGTGTCACTCCCTACTTATGTGTCACTCCCTACTTATGTGTCACTCCCTACTTATGTGTCACTCCCTACTTATGTGTCACTCCCTACTTATGTGCCACTCCCTGCTTATGTGTCACTCCCTGCTTATGTGTCACTCCCTACTTATGTGTCACTCCCTACTTATATGTCACTCCCTACTTATGTGACACTCCCTACTTATGTGTCACTCCCTACTTATGTGCCACTCCCTGCTTATGTGACACTCCCTGCTTATGTGCCACTCCCTGCTTATGTGTCACTCCCCACTTATGTGTCACTCCCCACTTATGTGACACTCCCTACTTATGTGCCATTCCCTGCTTATGTGTCACTCCCTACTCATGTGTCACTCCCTACTCATGTGCCACTCCCTGCTTATGTGCCACTCCCTGCTTGTATGTCACTCCCTACTCATGTGTCACTCCCTGCTCATGTGTCACTCCCTACTTATGTGTCACTCCCTACTTATGTGTCACTCCCTACTTATGTGTCACTCCCTACTTATGTGTCACTCCCTACTTATGTGTCACTCCCTACTTATGTGTCACTCCCTACTTATGTGTCACTCCCTACTTATGTGTCACTCCCTACTTATGTGTCACTCCCTACTTATGTGTCACTCCCTACTTATGTGTCACTCCCTACTTATGTGTCACTCCCTACTTATGTGTCACTCCCTACTTATGTGTCACTCCCTACTTATGTGTCACTCCCTGCTTATGTGCCACTCCCTGCTTATGTGTCACTCCCTGCTTATGTGTCACTCCCTACTTATGTGTCACTCCCTACTCATGTGCCACTCCCTGCTTATGTGCCACTCCCTGCTTATGTGACACTCCCTGCTTATGTGCCACTCCCTGCTTATGTGTCACTCCCCACTTATGTGTCACTCCCCACTTATGTGACACTCCCTACTTATGTGCCATTCCCTGCTTATGTGTCACTCCCTACTCATGTGTCACTCCCTACTCATGTGCCACTCCCTACTCATGTGCCACTCCCTGCTTATGTGTCACTCCCTACTTATGTGCCACTCCCTACTTATGTGCCACTCCCTACTTATGTGCCACTCCCTACTTATGTGTCACTCCCTGCTTATGTGACACTCCCTGCTTATGTGACACTCCCTACTTATGTGTCACTCCCTACTTATGTGACACTCCCTACTTATGTGACACTCCCTACTTATGTGTCACTCCCTACTTATGTGCCACTCCCTGCTTATGTGACACTCCCTGCTTATGTGCCACCCCCTGCTTATGTGTCACTCCCCACTTATGTGTCACTCCCCACTTATGTGACACTCCCTACTTATGTGCCATTCCCTGCTTATGTGTCACTCCCTACTCATGTGTCACTCCCTACTCATGTGAAACTCCCTACTCATGTGCCACTCCCTGCTTATGTGCCACTCTCTGCTTGTATGTCACTCCCTACTTATGTGTCACTCCCTGCTCATGTGTCACTCCCTACTTATGTGTCACTCCCTACTTATGTGTCACTCCCTACTTATGTGTCACTCCCTACTTATGTGTCACTCCCTACTTATGTGTCACTCCCTACTTATGTGTCACTCCCTGCTTATGTGCCACTCCCTGCTTATGTGTCACTCCCTGCTTATGTGTCACTCCCTACTTATGTGTCACTCCCTACTCATGTGCCACTCCCTGCTTATGTGCCACTCCCTGCTTATGTGACACTCCCTGCTTATGTGCCACTCCCTGCTTATGTGTCACTCCCCACTTATGTGTCACTCCCCACTTATGTGACACTCCCTACTTATGTGCCATTCCCTGCTTATGTGTCACTCCCTACTCATGTGTCACTCCCTGCTTTTGTGTCACTCCCTACTTATGTGCCACTCCCTACTTATGTGCCACTCCCTACTTATGTGCCACTCCCTGCTTATGGGACACTCCCTGCTTATGTGCCACTCCCTACTTATGTGACACTCCCTGCTTATGTGCCACTCATGTGACGCATGTGTCACTCCCTACTTATGTGTCACTCCCTACTTATGTGTCACTCCCTGCTTATGTGTCACTCCCTGCTTATGTGTCACTCCCCACTTATGTGTCACTCCCCACTTATGTGTCACAACCCTACTTATGTGCAACTCTCTGCTTATGTGTCACTCCCTACTCATGTGTCACTCCCTGCTTATGTGTCACTCCCTGCTTTTGTGTCATTCCCTACTTTTGTGTCACTCCCTACTTATGTGCCACTCCCTGCTTATGTGCCACTCCCTGCTTATGTGCCACTCCCTACTTATGTGACACTCCCTGCTTATGTGCCACTCATGTGACTCATGTGTCACTCCCTGCTTATGTGTCACTCCCTACTTATGTGAGTAGACATTTCCCCTGAATAAAAAGAAAGTTATATGTAAATTCAAGTTATCGAGTTGATGGTTAACTTGTAGCCACAACTCACAGTCACTGTGTCCAGAAAACACACATTTTTTGCTTCATGTTACATTTTGACATGGAAAACGAAGTGTGCTGTGCATTTGTCACATTTGTGAGATACTGTCATGGTCTTCTTCTCAAGCATGCATACCACTTGTATTTCGGGGGGAGGGGGGAATCCCCCCTCCCTCCAGGAGATCTTCTTACCAGCCATGTCAAAAACAAGGCTCCCTTAGGATGATCTAACTGCGAATGGTGTTATTATTTGAATGCTTACTTTGTGTTTAAGGAATAGTTTCAAATTCTTTGCATCTCAGCGAAGACAACTGTGCTCACCTTTCTAAATATTCCCTCCATCTATTTCGTAGCTCATATTTCTTATCTCTCCACAGAGCCATCTATTTCGGTGCTTATATTTCTTATCTCTCCACAGAGCCATCTATTTCGGTGCTTATATTTCTTATCTCTCCACAGAGCCATCTATTTCGGTGTTTATATTTCTTATCTCTCCACAGAGCCATCTATTTCGGTGCTTATATTTCTTATCTCTCCACAGAGCCATCTATTTCGGTGCTTATGCCCACAGCAAGCAAGTCTTAAATAATGTCATCACTCCAGACACACATTTTGTCCATTTGTGCTCGGCTGTTACAGCAGGTACGTCATTTATGTGAGTGTGTCCTGTAATATGGTTGGTTGGAAATTCTTGGGGATGTGCCATAGGATGGTTGGTTGGACAATTCTTGGGGATATGCCATAGGATGGTTGGTTGGACAATTCTTGGGGATGTGCCATAGGATGGTTGGTTGGATAATTCTTGGGGATGTGCCATAGGGTGGTTGGTTGGACAATTCTTGGGGATGTGCCATAGGATGGTTGGTTGGACAATTCTTGGGAATTTGTCATAAAATGGTTGTTTGGACAATTCTTGGGGATGTGCCATAGGATGGTTGGTTGGACAATTCTTGGGGATGTGCCATAGGATGGTTGGTTGTAAATGTCTTGGGGATGCGTTAACTTGGTTGGTTGGATAATTCTTGGAGATGTGTTATGATGGTTGGTTCGACAATTCTTGGATGTGTTAAGATGTTTGGTTGGACAGTTCTTGGATTTATTACGATGGTTGGTTGAACAATTCTTGGATTTATTAAGATATTTGGTTGGACAATTCTTGGGGATGTATTAAGATCCCGAACTTAACTTCAAAACTGCGGTGAGGGAATTGTAATAAGAAACTGCTGTTACTTTTAGGCATAAAAGACTGGCTGCCTTTATCGAGGTCTATTTAGGGCCTTTATTGTAGTCTAGGGCCCAACTGATTAGACATTAGGCAGCGGTTCTGAACCTGTGGGTCACGATCCCTTTGGGGGTTGAACGACCCTTTCCCAGGAGTCGCCTAAGACCATCGGAAAACACATATCCTCTACAGTTATGAAGGAGCAACGAAAATAATTTTGTTGTTTGAAGTCGCTACAACATGAAGAACTGTATTAAAGGGCCGCGGGAGTATAAAGGTTGAGAACCACTGACATAAGGTATTGAGGGACTGGACAGATTATTTATATAATTGGATAAGCAGTGGTTCCCAGCCAGTGGTCCGCCCTTCCCAGGGGCTCCTAGCCAGTCAAGTTCTAAACACCATTGACTAGGATAGGCCCAAGAGTGACTCCCCTATGGAAATCATTGTTAAAAAGGGCTCCGTGAGCAAAACATGTGGGGAACCACTGAGGTACAGTATTACTACATACTTTCACTGATTTAAAGCAAGTCGATGGGTGTTGATTTATTTACTTGTCTAGACCAGGGATCCCCAAATGGTGGTCCTTACGTTGCCGTACATGAATATTTATGGTAAATTTTTTTTTTTTAAAGTAATTAGTAAATCTGGCATCGGTCCCTGGTGCAATTTCGAAACTGTTCCGCCAGATTAAAAGTTTTGGGAAACGCTGACGAGACAGATTTTCTTCCCATATTCACACACTCCTACTGCTGTCCTTGTAGTATAAAGCGTGTGCGTCAAATTCGCCTAGGTCAAAGGTCACTCATTAGACATGTACACAGAAAGCATTTTTTTTTTTAAAAAGCCATTTTTAAAAATGTCTCCTCTATGGCTTGTTGATGTGTTGACCTGTTTGTTCCCTCCCGCAGGTGTGTCAGCTGCTACCTGCACCAATCCAGTTTGGTTTGTCAAAACTCGGCTACAACTAGACAACAAGTGAGTGTGGAAGCTTGTTAAAAACTTATTTTATGGTTTATTTTTGCTGGTACAAACTATTGTTTTGTGTGTGATTAGTAAAACTATCAGCATGGCCTGTCCTGCATTCAAACATATTAGGTGTGTATGATGTGGGCCGGAGAGTAAAGTCTGTGTATGATGTGGGCCGGAGAGTAACGTCTGTGTATGATGTGGGCCGCAGAGTAAAGTCTGTGTATGATGTGGGCCGGAGAGTAAAGTCTGTGTATGATGTGGGCCGGAGAGTAAAGTCTGTGCATGATGTGGGCCGGAGAGTAAAGTCTGTGTATGATGTGGGCCGCAGAGTAAAGTCTGTGTCTGTGTATGATGTGGGCCGCAGAGTAAAGTCTGTGTATGATGTGGGCCGCAGAGTAAAGTCTGTGCATGATGTGGGCCGGAGAGTAAAGTCTGTGTCTGTGTATGATGTGGGCCAGAGAATAAAGTCTGTTTCTACTGAGACTGTTTAACACGCAGTAAAGCAAGGGTTCTTAACCTGTGTGTACTGCAACCCCCCCCCCCCCCTTATTGATTTAAAAAAAATTCCCGCACCTTGGTTTATTGTTTGATGCTTCCCCTCCCCCTGGTTTTTTGGGGTTGGGGGTCTTCCCGCACCGCCTTCCTCATTCCTGGGAGATGAGAATTCCACTGGTTACAAACCCTTGCAGTACAAGAGTCTGGGTCACGGTGAACTGCTAGGGAACAGTGGTCAGTGATCTCAAGTTCCCCTAGTATTTCAGAGCGGATGTTATTGGGCGGCACAACGCGCACGCTATTGGGCGGCACAACGCGCACGCTAGAGCCACTAAGCCTTTCAACGATCTGACCGTTGGTTTGTTTGTCTGTCTGTGGGTGGGTGTTGTCAATTATTCTGGGATTGGTTCTGTGCACTTTAAGCATTGAAGTTAAATTTGTTAGAATACACACTGGATACAACAACATACGTGCGATAAGGCTATCTGAAGGAATGCTATGTGAATATGGTAGTGTGGTTGTTGTGTTGTTGTTTTGAAATGCACCTCGCATATTTAATTTGTGGGATCTGGTTGAGTGGTTGGTTTGACCTTATTCTGGTCCAATCACATCAGATTCATTCCTTGTTCAAAAGTGGCTTCGTTCAAAAGACCACCGTGTTCAAAATGGCCACCGTTCTGTGTGTGTGTGTGTGTGTGTGTGTGTGAACAGTTAATGTCGTCTGTTGTTTATTTCATGGACTTGAATTTTTTTTCTTTCTTAAATTGGTTCACAGGGAAAGTAGGTCAGGTCAAAAACAGCACACACATGGGTTTGAAATTTTTTTGTTTATGTATTTATCGGGATTCTTTTTTGGAGTTCCCTCCATTCTTGGTGGTGGTGTGTAAAGAAAAAAAGAGATGCGTGGATAAATATGTGGAATTGTTTACTCTAAAAAATAGCCTATTATGTTATACAATATATCAAGGTGGTGTTTCCATACATACTAACATACGTAAGGAGTTTTTTTAAAGTGGGAGAACGGCAATTTGTGTACACTTATCATCATGTTTAATACAATCATAACAACTCGAATGTCCCAACAACTACACTTCGGTCTGAACTTGAACTCATGTGGGCTTCTTGACTTCAAGGTCAGCACTAAACGTTAGGTCAGGCCTGTAATAGGTAACTGCCTCTGGTTGCCAGCACCACCAGTGCGCGAAATGTGGGGCACGTGTTCACTGGGATCAGATCATGTTGGGTTCAGACGTAAGCTCACGTGAATGAAGACATGACTCAGGCTTGCTTCATTTATTGATCTTTTTAAACAGGTAACCCCAGCCATCCCCTTTCTTATTCGGTGATTTAATGAGTGTGTGGTCGGAACTGTGTGGGTAGGGGTAACAAGAGGTGAGGGGCTTTTAAACACATTTTTGGAATTGCCAACTATCGGGATTGTTCGTCCTTCTTTAGTAATAGTATCCCAACCCTTGAGGACCGCCCCCACCTCCCCTCCCCCCATGTCCCCAGTCCCATTTACCGCCTTACCCACTGTCAGGCCGAGGTAGGTGACCTTTGTGATCTGTGTCCTTAATCTGAACTCATGCCGGTGTGTGTGTGTGTGTCTCCCATCTTACCTGCCCTGAGTCAGGTCATTCATTCAACGCGTGGAGCAGGGGTCAGAATTGTCTATCAAGAGACAGGCTGGCTGGCGTCATCACCATGGAAACCAAACACTCGCAGCGTGAAAATAGCTGTTCCGTCTCGTAATTTGTTTGAATGAAATTTCGTCGAGGGAAAATTGTTCGACGGAAGTTTGGTCGAATCTTTTTTTCAGCTCACACTTAAAAATTTTGGGTGAATTTCTTTTTGAACGCATTATACTGGCATAGATAAATTTTCCCCCAACGAAATTTCTGTCATATTTCCAGTAACCATTCTATCTTCCCATATTCACACAATCCTAATACTGTCCTGGTAATGTCCTAGTAGTGTCCTGGTAATGTCCTAGTAATGTCCTGGTAATGTCCTAGTAGTGTCCTGGTAATGTCCTAGTAGTGTCCTGGTAATGTCCTGGTAATGTCCTAGTAATGTCCTGGCCCTGACGTTAATGTTCACATAGTATAGTTCTTGGTGGAAAAGGGGAGGGAAAGGGGCAAGCTTTGTAATTAGGGGGAGACAACACTGATGCTACCAGCTTTGAGGAGTGGAGAGGTCTTAATTGACTTGCCTAATTTAAGCATACTTTATTAACTGACCAGGAGTGCAAAGATCTTATATGCTTGCCTAACAAACTTTATTAACTGACCAGTAAGGAAGTTTCTAACCCCAATGAAACCACTCACAAACTCCACCAAAACATAATTTTAAAAACGGCCACGTGGACACCTCAGCACACACCAAAAGGTAACACAGCTATTGACACACAACCAGGGAATCAAACCCTTGTCCATTTTGTATTATAAGATTTTGTGGCTAATTTAGTCATGGATTAATGAATCATACAATTTAACTTTAAAAATGTTTCTTCTAATTTATTTAATTTTTTTTTATTTTCAAGGGCAGAGAACAAGCTGACGTGTAGGGAGTGCGTCAAACGAATTTATAAACAGAATGGCATCAGGGGCTTCTACAAGGGCATCAGCGCCTCGTACTTTGGTGTTAGTGAGACCGTGGTGCACCTGGTGGTGTACGAAGCCATCAAGGCTCATCTTCAAAACAAGAGCAATCATGACAGGCTGTCTGAGACTCTGATTGTGGAAGGTGTCCCTGATGAAACCAGCGATACTGGTGCTGCCGCCGGCACTGCCAAAGACTCGTTCTTGACCTCTGATTATATCAAGTATATGCTGGCTGGGGCGTGTTCCAAAACATGTGCCACCTGTCTGTGTTACCCCCATGGTGAGTTCAGGGTTAAACTAGTTCCACCTGTCTGTGTTACCCCCATGGTGAGTTCAGGGTTAAACTAGTTCCACCTGTTTGTGTTACCCCCATGGTGAGTTCAGGGTTAAACTAGTTCCACCTGTTTGTGTTACCCCCATGGTGAGTTCAGGGTTAAACTAGTTCCACCTGTTTGTGTTACCCCCATGGTGAGTTCAGGGTTAAACTAGTTCCACCTGTTTGTGTTACCCCCATGGTGAGTTCAAGGTTAAACTAGTTCCACCTGTCTGTGTTACCCCCATGGTGAGTTCAGGGTTAAACTAGCTCCACCTGTTTGTGTTACCCCCATGGTGAGTTCAGGGTTAAACTAGTTCCACCTGTCTGTGTTACTCCCATGGTGAGTTCAGGGTTGAACTAGTTCCACCTGTTTGTGTTACCCCCATGGTGAGTTCAGGGTTAAACTAGTTCCACCTGTCTGTTACCCCATGGTGAGTTCAGGGTTAAACTTGTTCCACCTGTCTGTGTTACCCCCATGGTGAGTTCAAGGTTAAACTAGTTCCACCTGTTTGTGTTACCCCCATGGTTAGGTCAGGGCTAGACTAGTTTATAATAATGTTAAGCAACTTTTGTATTCTTTTTATATCTACCTATTAATCACTTGAGTGAAGATTACTTATAAGCCTGCTGACTGTCAAGGAAATATTGATAAGTTTGAAGATGGCTGCTATCAGTCATTCTAGCGTTGATTTATTTGGAGTAGAGAACTTGTATCATTATAGTTGAGAATTTTAGGTAACAGATCCCCGTGTTAACCATTTAACTAGTTTAGGGTCACAACAAAAAAATAAAATTTGCATAAATTAATATGAATACCATCATTTAATAAGGTGAATTGATCAGGGCTATGTTTTTTTTAAAAGATGCTGATCTGAATCTTTTATTCCAGAGGTGGCAAGAACACGGTTGAGGGAGGAAGGATCTCGTTACAACTCATTTTTCCAAACACTTTTTCTAGTATTCAAAGAGGAAGGACGTGCCGGCCTTTATCGTGGTCTGGGGACCCAACTGATTAGACAAATACCAAACACTGCCATTGTCATGGCTACATACGAGGCCGTTGTGCATGCACTGATGCCAGAAGAGTCGACGCGATGAAGAAATGGATAACAACAATAAGAACTGTGTATCTATCTGGTCATTTGGTGTTTTTTTTGGTTGGTGGCCTTGGATGTTGTTGGAGACCTGCCGGAAGCGGCATTGAAAAGTTTATTCACTTACAAAGAAGGGATTTCTGATGGGAGGCAGAAATGTGCCCCGCACTATTGAAAATAACCCTCTGGTCTAGATGGCTTCCTCCACAGCTGCTCAGTGTTAACCATCAAGAGGGGCCCGAGGTAGTCACCGGATTTCATAACAAATTTCAATCGCAGTCCAACACACACTTTCAATTTCAAAGAGATTTGTGGCAGTAGCTATTGGTTTAAGAATGTGTGTTAAAAAAAAATTTCAATAGATCCTTATTTAATATATATATATATATGGATTATTTGTTACTCTTTACCATGCTGCAACATTTATGCAACTTCGGTATTTATTTTAATTAATTAGTTAATGAAGATTTTAAAGATATACCGGTAACAATGTTTCTTAAAAAAAAAAACAACCTTGTCTCATTTCACCAATTTTTAAAAACTTTTTATGAGGATCAAGTGTTATAAAACATAAACAACAACATGAAAAATAATCCCATAATATCATAACACCGTCATAACACCGTCATAACACCGCTGTTGCCTTTTGTCCCCTCCCCTCTTATTTGATTCAAATCAATTTAACGACTACAAAATCATAGGCTGCTGACAAATTGGTTATGAGATAATGCTGAACCAAGTTTGTACATTTGTTCCCATTTCCTCAGGGCTGTAATAATAATTGTGTGTGTGTAGATAAAACCATGTATTTAACTGTGCCAAGACGTGTCATCTGGTTGCCAAGTATTGGATAAATGCAGCTTCCACTTACTTGATTTTGCTCAAATATCTTGAAGCTTTCAGAGTTGTACAAGTGTTCTGCAATATTAGTGTGTCTTTGTCAAGGCCTTTACCGGGTATATTTAAAAAGGGAAATAGATTTTCTGCAAAAATTTTTTTTTTTCTAATCAAAGTAATGCATCAACTTTTATCAAGTTTTTTGTTTAAAAAAAGAAAAATGGCAAAATATTTTGATGCAAAGAACTAGCCAACATGTAGCAAACCTGTTTTATTACTCAATCAATATAATTTAGTGAGCTGTAGTGATGACACGCTAAAATTTTTATAAAGTTATTGTTGAAATATATTTTACTGTTGTTAGAAGGCATTAAAATGTAGAATAAATAATTTGTGAGCAGGATGTGTGTGAATGCGATATTTTGAGAGTTCTTACTTCATGTGTGTGATAGACAGCTTGGCAGTTGGCCATTTTTCATGAGATTAAAGCCTCAATAAAATTTCTTTGCGCTGTATGTCAAGGTTGGTGTTATTTGTATAATTCTTTATATTTTTCTGGGCATTCAGTGATGCTTATGTAGCTGTTTGAAACCATTGGGCATCTAATTGTCGTACAAGGCAAGATAGTTCCTTATTTGGCCAGTAAATATAATAGCAAAATATTAAATTTTTGCATTTTGTTGCTGACATTTTGTGTATCAGTGATTAGTTACAAGGTTTATTCATCAAAGTGTGAAGTCTTATGTAAAGAAAAATGATGCGATATGTTAGAATTACTATTGCCACTAATAATAAATTCCAGAATGAATGATTATAAGTTAATTAGTATAAAATTTTGAGATTCCTCCAAAAACTGGGTCTACATGAGATCAGTAAACATGAAGTTCTAATTTGTTTTATCCAATTAACTTGAGCAAAACTATTTTTTCTTTAAAAAAAAATTAAGAATAGCTAACGATTGGACTTGGTTCACACATCTTTTGTTTGGTTTAGACAACAAAATAATCTATTAGTATTTTGTCTTCCAGATTCCGTTTATTATTCATGTTTTTCCTTTTGTTGTGAAGCTGTACTCTAATCCTCCTTTGAATTTAAGGATATTTTTTTTTCTTAAAGTTTTATTTGTGTCCTGCAGAGATGCTGAACACAAATAAACAAATTTTTTTTAATGCAATTTCAAGTGAACAAATTTTTTTAAAATGGAATAATTTAAAATCAACATCAATAAATGTAACTTGTTAAATATATCTTCAGAATCATGGGGAAAAATAACCATTGTATGAAACCTTGGCTATTTAATTTCAAGTTATTTTCTTGTGTATCTTTTTCTATGTGCAAATGAAATTATATGTTACTCAGAATTATGTTTGTTTATGCCAAATGATTAAATAATTTCAATATGTGTACCCCAAATAAAGAGTTTGGGTGAGTTTGGGTCTGATTTCATGCTATCTTACTGGAATTCACTTGTGTATAAAATGTTTTTACAAAATCTGCACTAAACAATTGGGTCAATCCACAATTGGTCTTTTTTTTCTTTCTTTCCTTTCCAAAACAACAATTTGGGCGAAGCACTTCTCAGTGACCTACTTTTCGAAACTGTGCTTGAGAAATCAACAGCAGCAATTTAGATGTCTTGTTGGTTTTAAATGTCTTTTTTTTTTCTTCCACTACTTCATTTCATTCTGTCTGATTAGCATTGTGATCCATTTATGTTCATCATATATTTGCCAATTTCTTTGTGAACTAAAGGACTCAATAAAATGAAGCAAAGTTACTTGTTCTCATTTATTAATGTATTTAATATCAATAACAGCTTTTTAAACAAATTGGCATTTCTTAAAACAGAAATTTATTCAGTATGCTATATAACATTGCAGCAGTCATTCAATGTTGCAAATAAATATATTAAATAAATCTTAGTAAAAAAAAAGTATTAAGGACATGAAAATGAGTTTCTCCTTAGGATAATTACAACTACCAACTTAAAAAATAATAAAAACATTGCAGTGTGATCTCAATGAATCATAACTCAACTGAGAAATTCTTAGGCTAATTAATCTACAAAATATAATTTCATGCAGGGGAAAGTTAGCACTGTAATAGGGCTACAACCTGGAGGAGTTGAGTTAGAATGCTCCAGGCACCCAAAAGCTGGTGGAAGAAATTCTCAGCAAAAGCAAAGTATGGTGGCACTTCTTGAGTAGGGGGTAAACCCCAACTACCACCAAAGGCAAATGATAGCTGCCAACTTCATCTTAAGTAAACAACAGAGCATGACAAGAGAAGCGTTACACAACTTTTCAGACCACTCTGAAGAATTATTTAATGCAAATAAGATGGGTTGCAATGTCTGTTCTTGTTAAGCATTTTCTCCTCATTCCCCCAAACTCCACGTTCCATTTCAAGAGGAATGCTAATGAAATTTCTAAATGAACAAAACTGTGAGTGACCATTTTTTTTATGTCACCAACAGCAGTGCCAAATGAATCATTAAAATATAACCAGTGAGGAAAACTCTACTGCTGTCTGCACTTGTCAGGCTCCTCTTTAACTTGAGGAATCTCCTCAGTTTTAATTGGTGCATAGGGTAAACTCGTGCCTCTTCCATTGTTCTCCTTCAATTCTTCAACCATGCTCTCCCCTTTGGGAGAAATGACACTGACCTCTGATTTTAAACTCACAGATTTTTTATGGCTCGATTTAAAAAGGTCATCTGAGAACGGAACGTTTTCTTTAGACCCATTTCTTTGTTCCAAAGGAGTCTTCATAACTGGATCAAATTTCAAGTTTGAGGGTTCAATATTTTCCAAGTTGGCGGTGTCCCTTGGATGTGAGGCGGTTTTATCTGTTTCTGAAAACATCAGTTCAGTTGAATAAAAGGAAAAAAAAACCCAATAATATGATGAATTGAAATTTCTTGAAATCAAATAAAAAAGGTTGTTTATATATAAAAAATGGTTTAAATTGATATCTTCTTATAAATCCAGACATACATTTTATGATTGGTTTATCAAGGCTGTTTTATGGATGGAGGGTGTCTTGTGGATGGAGGGTGTCTTGTGGATGGAGGGTGTCTTGTGGATGGAGGGTGTCTTGTGGATGGAGGGTGTCTTATGGATGGAGGGTGTGTGTCAATGATTATTTCAATAAATGTATATTACTGTTAGATTCATTTAATAAGTATAACAGAAGTCAAAAGTTCTAATTCTGATAAATAAACCCACTACTTGAAATTATTTTTGACAAAGTGATAGGCTGTAAGAAGATACTTTAAACAAAGACTCACAGACTCACCAAGCAGGCTGTATATAAGAAGATAGCAGTTACTTTAAACAAAGAGTCAGACTCACCAGGCAGGCTGTATGTAAGAAGATAGCAGTTACTTAAACAAAGAGTCACAGACTCACCAGGCTCATACTTCTGCTGTAACTCTTGTACAGTCATGGAGAGATGTGCGTTCATGCTCCTCAACCTGTCTCTGTCGTGCGTCATGTTCATCAGCTCATTCCTGACTTGTGTCAGGTGAAGGTCGAGGTGCATCTGGTCCAGGTAGTTCTGCTGGGCTTTACGTTCAGATTCCTCCAGCTCTTTTCTACAGAAAATCAAAGTTATTGCTTGTTGTGTAAAATAGATTATTTCCATTGCATTATATATGCATTAATTTAGATATTTTTGTTCACCCATAAGAGAAGATACATTTATACAAGTTACACTGAATACACACTTTAAACTAAGATGAGCACATTAAGTGTAGGTTAAAAGTAGAGGTCCCCCGGGCCCTGAAACTTTAAGAAACCACCTCTGCATCAGTGGTCATTAAAATAAACCTTAAAAAATATATTCATTTTCTCCTATTGCTTTTCCTTTTAAAAAAACAACATTCTTTTCTTTTCAATATTTTCCCTTTAAGGGAAGTATGTGTGTGTATGTGTGTGTTTTTTGTTGTGTGTGCATTTGTGAAATGATGGACAGGACTTCTGGTAATTTAAAAGTAATCCCAAAAAGCGGTGGACATGGTCTTGGCATACTAATTCTTTCAAGAGTTCTAACCAGTGTGAAACTGCATTAGATTTTGACAGAAAATTCAACATGGATCTTTTGCTATAAATCCTTTGAGAGGATCCAAATTATCCATAAAGAATCGTAACATACTTCTTGCTGATCCCGACACTAACAGGGCATTCTCATCCCCTCCACTGATTGCCTTACAGACGGGACAAAAATCTAGGTGACCTTCTGGTTCATAGTCACCTCTGAACTGACCCATCTTACATTGGGACTAAACCATGCTCAAGAAGCTGATGTAGGACTTGTCCCTACACACTCCAAACAAAAGGTACCTTTACCATCAAAGAAGGTGATATATGCGATTGTGTGCCATAGGTGTCATAGTTAGTTATATAGGAGAAACTGAGAGAAGATTGGCAGATAGGTTCAAAGAACATCTTCGGGATATTGAACAAAGTAAACTTTCCCCAGTCACTTTACATTTCAACATCATCATCATCATCATGTCCCTTAGTCGTTGGACCGTTGGGGCGCCACAGATGACATGAAAACTATCCTCCATTCCTCTGTCTTCTGCACTGCGTACAGCATCGCCTAGTTTTAATCCCGTCCTCTCCTTGATGTTATCTTCCCATCTTTTTCTTTGTCTTCCTCTTCTTCTCCCTCCTCTAGTTGTGCCCTGCATGATTTCTTTGGCAAGCCCTTGTTATATGTCCAGACGATTCAAGTTTTCGCTTTTTTACCAACACCAGGAGGTCATCGTACTGCCCAATTGCTTTACGAATCCTTTCTTTCAGAGCATTTTAATGTCAGTTCAGAGGTGACATTTCAACATAGAGCAACATAAAGGAGCATTAGATGTATCCATTACGGCACTTATTTCTTGCACAAACACTCCAGAGAGAGTTAAATGGAACATGATTTATTCAGCTTTTCGGTAGCATATCTCCACATGGTATTAATCAGATATTTTCCTATGAATGTTTATCAATTTTCCTGCATTTCTTTTTTTTCTCATCCCTTAGATTTTATGTATTCCTAAATATTTTGGTCCGTTAAGACTCTCTACCTTATTTTTTACAGTACAAATATCTATATTCCTTCACTTCCTGTAATCCTACTTCCGGCAACTCCATAGGAGACCTCCAAAGTTGTTTTACTGTGCTCTGTTACTTGTTCTACTCCTATTTGTCTTGTTTGCTGGTGAAGGCTCTAAGCCGAAACGTCCAAATCTTTTGTCTTGTGTATTTATTCAAGTTTAACATACCTTGTTCTTATATTTAATTTGAGAAGATCCACTTACTTCTTTTGACTGATGAGACCCTGTAGAAACCGAATGAAGCTCTTATCATTATCTGAGAGATTATCCAGAACCGGCACTTCATTTGTTGGCTGTACCTAAAATTTAAAATATATAAATATATATATTAGAACAATAAAACCATTATATGTATAGGCATTATATAATTTGAAGAGATGAGCTGAGATAGAAATAATGAAATCAGGAGTAAAATACATTTCATAAAACTAATCCAACCTTGGCCATGGCTGCATCTTTTTTCTGTAAGGATTCTGCGAGCTGGATGACTTGCCTTTTGTTTTTTTCAAGGTCCCGCTGCAAAGTTTTCACTTTATCGGCATCAAAACTATTCCCGGAGGTTTGACGCAGCAGTAGAACCTGTTGCTGAATGGAAGAAGGAGGGTGACATTAAAGCAAATGATGTTTGAAAGGCTTACAGTACAGCATGACTTAAGTGATATGGGGTTGGCATGTGTCCTAAGAAATAATGTAAAAATTTATTACAGTCGACATTCGTGACGTTCGCCACTTCGTGTTTGGACTTTTGTGGCCTCACTCTATTGTTTTTTTTTCAAATACTGTATGATCATTAAAAAATTGATCGAGGCTGTGAAAAAAATATAGCCCGTGCTTGGTTGTCTAAGTCAATTATAGGCCTACATGTCAGTTGCCAGGTGTGAGTAGCAGCGGTGATGAAACAATTGTAACTACCGACCGCTCCCACGATGGATCAGTCTATGCATGGATATTGCAATAAACAGTCCCGTTTGTACGGCTAGTGTTCCTCCAGCAAAGATAAGAATACCTCAACATACAAGAATACATCAACATACAAGAATACATCAACATACAAGAATACACTTAGGCTACAAACTACTATTTTATCTTAGTCTTGAGATGTCATTGGGGGGAGGGGGGGGGAGTACCAACTGATGCGACAAAATGAGAATCAAGTTTTTAAAGTTTAGTTTTTAATCTACATGAATGAACGGTTTGTCTATATCAGACCTGTTTACCCTCAAACTCTTCAAAGCGTACACCATCCTCACAAAATCGTTCAATACATTATCTTAATAGTAAAAATACAGATACAGCTTATATAATGTATACACCTCAAAATGGTACATTGTACGCCAAAATCGTAAGAGTAAACAGGTCTGCTATATGTGTAGCCCTGATGTGAAATGATACGGTTATTTGACACTCCTCTTTAGCACAATCCATTTCTAAATGCATTTTTCTTAACTTTGTTGTAGTGAATTAATATTTAGGGACGCAAAAAAAAAATTTTTGAAAAACATTTAAAATGGAAGATTCTTTCCCTTTTCTTGGGCACACAGATTAAGTGAGTGACGCGGCCTGCGGGAGTGAGTTAACACAAAACATTCAGTACCTTTAGCCTCTTATTCTCCCTTTGCTCCTTTGCGAGCTGTTGTTTAACCTCTCCCAAACTACTTTCAAGCTTGACAATTCTGGTCTCTGCTGCCACACGGCGATCATCCACCTGGCAATACAATGAGCCCATTTGGACTAATATTTTTAAAAATTGCAGAAAAAACTAGAAAAGAAATTACATTTGATTAAGCTTAAAGTAAACTTAACTTTTCATATTAGCATTAAACAATATTATGTTTATAATATATATTATAAAAAAAAATTTATGTAAAACAAGATTGCAAGGAAGAAATAATACGTAACGCAGAAGCTTAGGTCAAAATATCTCTATTTATTTTGCATTCAACGCATTTCTTCAGCACTGCCTACAGAGAAGTTCAATAATTTTACCTCTGAAAACAAAGAGTTGCCTTTCCGTTTGGTGTCAACTTTACAGGTCTCCGATTCAAGCTGGACCCGTAATTCAGCATTTTCCTCACGTAAACCCTGAAACAGATGTTTCCATTTAATTACAGAACACATTATTACTATAAAACTTAGATCAGTCTTAAAAGGCAATAAATCAATAGTATCGACATTGTCACTCTGACAAGCCCCAATAAAATTGGATGACATTGTGACAAACATTTAAAATTACTTTTTTAGATTTTCAAAGAGCAAATTGTAAAAACCAGATACAAAATTTTTTATATACTTTTATGGATTGAAATCTAAATAAATATGTACTTCATTGATGTTGCACTGGGAAGAAAACTGTCCCTCAATGCATTCCATTTCCTCATCTTTAGATTTCAACTCATTTTCCAGCTCTCTTTTTTGATTTTGTAAAGTCCTTATTTCACATGTGGCTTCCATCAGCTTGGACTGCAGCGACTCCTGTCAACAATGGGGATAAAGTTGAGCAACTCATAAGATTTTTCTGAAGCTGGTTAAATTGAACATTTCTGACTCACTAATATTTTTGGGCTTGTTTTCCAAACAATTCATAACTTTTTCAAAATAGGCTTTATCACTTATTGTGAGGTTCCTTTAATTCTAAATATTTCAAAGGGCAAATTGAATATACTAAAGCATATTTTTAAAGCTAGAATTGAGTTCCTAAAATATCACAATTTACGAGGGGGCGATTGGTCGATGACTGAGTTTTATGTTTAGTTTACAAATCCGAGATAATCAGGTCTTGAGAACTGTAACTTTTTATTTGTTCTCAGAGAATGGTAATGACATATTTTAGAGAACCTTGGTTCGTCTCTGTTCTACCTTTGTTCTCTCTAACTAGTTTCTCTGGATGATAACCTCGTTCACTCTGTCTCCCGTGATGCAACAATCAGGTTGATGGTTAGCGTTTCACTTCAATTATCTGCTATAATGTTCACACTCAAGACATAGGAACCCTGCTCTGACTGACCCGGTTTGTCTCTCTGTCTACTGAGCTCTCCTGGACTGTCCTCTACTCTTATCCCGTGGAGTTCTACCTCCTGACTGTCCTCTTTCCTGCGGCTGAGCTCTCCACGACTGCCCCAGACTCCTGTCCGGCTGAGTTCTCCTAGTCCCGTCTAATTGTCCTCCTTTTATAAGTCCCTGAATTGGTCGTAACGTCACTAGAGATTCCGTCCCTGGGCTTTAATCTATTTCTTCATCTCTGGTACTAATATTTTCCTACCCACCCCCTCCATTTAAATGGACATTAATTAGCCCCTACTGTCAACGTAACGTCACTGTGTAATCTAATACGCTATGATGGTCAGTCGGTCAGACTCCGTACTGTGGGATTCCCCCACCCCTGTATCACCCAAGTCTGAACTGTCCACAATAGAGAAAAAGCAGAAGAATAAAAGAAAGGACAATATAGAAATGGGAGATACCAAAAGACCCCATACCAAGGAGATACCTGCACGATGGCTCTATCAATTCAAAATGAGCGGGTCTAGACCTGCCTGATAGAGGACACAAACAACGACATCATACTAGCCGAGAGAAAGAGGACGTGTCATGTGCTCATCGTAGAATGGTCCCTTACCAAATAAGAGGTTAGGTCCCAGCACACAGTGTTGTGCTTCTTTCAAATTCGGTGGGTAGGCATGTGTTATAGTATAGCCCAGTGGTTCTCAACCTTAATATTGCCGGGACCCTTTAATTCAGTTCCCCATGTTGTGGAGACCCCCAACAACAAAATTATTTTTGTTGTTGCTTCATAACTGTAGAGTATATGTGTTTACCGATGGTCTTAGGCGGCCCTTGTGAAAGGGTTGTTCGACTCCCAAAGGGGTCAAGACCCACAGGTTAAGAACCGCTGGTATAGCCTATCAATGTCACACTCAGAGCTTGTGTTACCTTATTACTATTCAGTGGCTCCTGCAGCAATAAAAACCAACAGAATCTAGTTTTCCAAAAATTGATAATATGGGCCGACTCCCTTACATAGCATTATTTACTCGGTGATTGACCACTGGTGCTATCAGGGAAATTAAAATTTTGTTCAAATTTTATGTTACTGGATGAAGAAAAACATACTATATCTTTTCCCCTGCAGATTACGGTACCACACTAATCGATTTTTCAAAATATCCAAAAAGGACCAAGGGGAGAGTATCCATAATAAAAAAAAAAAAAAAAAAAAAAAAAAAAAAAAAAAAAAAAAAAAAAAAAAAAAAAAAAAAAAAACCCAAAAGACTCAAAACTCATACACACCATTTTGACTTGAAGTTCTGAGTTCATCAGATGGAGAGATCTGACAATGCTATCCTCTTCATGGGGCACCACTGGGGCTGGATGAGCTGTTTCCAACAAGTGCTGGATTCTCTTCTCTAGTTTCCAAACATCTGCCCTGGCCTCCTTCTCAGAGTTTTGGGATTCTTCTAGGCACTGCTGCAATTCTGCTATCTTAAAATAAGAAAGAAATTGATTAAAAATATAAATTCTTGTTTCATTTAAGTGCTTTTAAATCTTTTCCAGGCTTTCAAAACTGAATACACACATGACTGAATTATAAGAATAAACGCATGACTGAATTATAAGAATAAACACATGACTGAATTATAAGAATAAAGACATGACTGAATTATAAGAATAAAGACATGACTGAATTATAAGAATAAACACATGACTGAATTATAAGAATAAACACATGACTGAATTATATGAATAAACACATGACTGAATTATAAGAATAAACACATGACTGAATTATAAGAATAAAGACATGACTGAATTATAAGAATAAACACAATACATAGTGAAGCAAAGGGGGCTTCAAAAACAAGGGGAGCAAGTGTGAAAAATCTTATATATGACTATAAAATTTCATGACACATGGGGCATGCTAAATTTGTGTGGGTGCTGGGAAAAAAAGGAGGGGGGGCCACAGTAAAAAAGTCTGTAAACTACTTTAAAATTCTTCACTATTCCATTATGAGTTAACAGCCTGTAAACAATTGTTAACTCTTACTCCCAATTTTAAATGGTTTTAGAAATTTATTTCAACCTCAAACTTTTTAAGTTAACTGGTCTTGAACAATTATGAGAATCTTAATCTTAAGAAGAAAAAAAAAAATGTACACATTTTTTTAAAGAGAAAAGCAGAATAAAGAGCAGAACACACACGCCAGTTCATATTGTAGAAATAAGCATAGTGTATAGATCCTGCTTTGGAGACTAAGTGGAGCAAAAGTCTGTCTCTCAGTGTTTACCTGCTGCCTAAAGAGGAAAGCATTTTTTATTTGCTCTTGACCTATTGAATTCTGCGGTCTTTTGCTTAGCTCTTCCAGTTCGTTCTTTAACTCTGTGTTTTCATCCTCCAGGTGATGGAGGTTGGCTGTGACGGTGGCAAGATGTTGATTTGCAGAGTAGAGTTCCTGTTTCTTGCACTGCAAATAGACACACATAAGTTAATGTCCAGGCTAATTAAATTTTTTTTACCTTTCCCTGCGTATTTCACCTCTTTAAATATAATTTATTAAACCTGCCAGAATCCTGGCTTCCACTAAAGTCTAACCCAAACTAATTTGATATCATATTCTGGACAATTTAATGTTTGGAGAATCTGTACAAACAAAGAGTTATTTATATCAATTGTACAAAGACCCACCCATAGTCGCAACAATAAAAAAAAAAAGGCAGATTGCACTGGCTAGGACATATTGAAAGGATGCCGGATTGTAGAGCAGCAAAAGTGATTTACAGGCAGAAACCTAGGGGTAGATGGCTCACCGGCCGATCAAGAATGAGATAGATCGAAGATGTAGAGAACTTACACCAGCTGGGGTTTCGCAAATGGAGGCAGAAAGCCATGGATTGATCCGAATGGAAGGATGTGGTGGAGCAGGCCAGGGCCCTTCTTGGGCTGTAGCGCCACTGATATTTCAGGACAATTAACACCATTGTGCCATACAACTTAGGGCACAACGTGGCGCCTCTGATGATGATATTTCAGGACAATTAACCCCATTGTGCCATACAACTTAGGGCATAAGTCATTAGCTCTTTGTGCGCTCTTCTAAAAATGTCCTTTTACAACTACACCAATACTTCTGACACCACATCTTTTACATACACACACACGTTAAACACAATGCATAGAATAAATGAGCAATCTTTTTTGTAAATATTGATCAAACAGATTCAATGCAAAAAGCAATATGAATGAAATGATGTATCAATCAAGTCTGACTATTTTAACAGTTCTGTGCAACAAGATTTACGTTAATACAATCAAAGAATGTAAATGATACACATAATTTTCCTTGATTCCTGGATGCAGCTAGTTTCTTCCCCTTTCCCCTTTGGTATGTCCCTATCTTAATTCTATTCTCTTTTGCAGTGCTGTACAACCTTATTGACTGCAATGGTCCATATTTTTAGTTTTTGTGTGAAGCCTAGGTCCACACTAGACATCTCAAAAGCAAAAATGAAAAGAAAATTATTCAAATATCAATATGTCTTACCAAATGCATTAAAAATATCAGTTAGCCTTATCAATGCATCAAGACTATTTGCTCATTTTTTGTTTTTAGAAATAAAAACACAGTCAATCACATTTCTTTCATAATACCAGAATTCCTCCTTGCTCCTTGACTGAATTGCACTACTACAAACAAACAGCTTTTAAACTGATTTCTACTTCTTGAATGGATCATTGAACTCCAAGTACCTGAGCCATTTGGTCACAAAATTGGGTTGACACACAGCCAGTATTTAAATAATGGCGTACCGTAACTGGTTCATAGTACCAGAGGCGTAGCTATAATATTTTGCGCCCGGTGACAAACTATAAAATTGGCACCCCCACCCCCGTTTAATCACATTTTTCTATTACAGTTACATTGAATAAGGAAAACAATTTAAATTTTAATAAAACATTGTATTTAAAGATGCAAATTTATAGAAATTATAGTACATAAACCCAGTCAGTCACTGCCGTAGACTGGTTTACACACTCTACAAAAGATTTATTTTTTTCTTGATTTCACTGTCGCAAACTGGTCAATAATGCATCAAAATCTGTTTTTTCCCAATGTTCCTCTTTCAACGCTAAGATCCTGTCCGATTGATGCACGCAAATGCAACAAAATAAGTAGGCTATCAGATGACACCGATCTTGTGACCGATTTATTATCTTTGTTTACTTATAATATAACGTTTTAAGCATCATTTTGGCGCCCCTGTACCTTGGCGCTCGTGGACATATGTACCCCCCAGCACACCCCTCGCTAGGCCTCTGCATAGTACCCCCCCTGGAGTCATTTATGACACCTTTAGCACCCCAGCAACCATCTTGATTACAGAACTTCCATTCCTGCCTAAATATTATCATTCCAACCTCACCTACAGTTGCTAACACAGCTATCCCACTGAATCAGTCCCCTCACTGCATGTTTGGACATCCTTACAATGACCAGCTAGCTTTAAAGAGTTACTTTTGGTTTCCTGATTCACCTTTCCCAACACCATTAGTTACTATCCCTTGCTATGCAACACCTCCCCAGTTAAAGCCACAGAAGAAGTTAGTACCTGATTATATGATACCATTATGCTCGACCTAAACTACTGCTACCTGTCAAGTCAGCCAACCCCTTGGCTTTTATGATCTCCCTTGCCAGGCTATGACTTCTTCTGTTCTCTAACTCAATTTCCCAACAATACTACTGTCTCAGTCTCAATGAAAATGGTTTAAAAATATTTTCACCCTGATATGTTTTATTTTGTACATAAATCAGACAAAGTTCTCTTGCTCTGGCAGGCCATTAAAAAATTAGTCCCCTGACAACATGCGCCTGCATGCGGGCTGGACAGCACTGCTCTGCTGATGCTCTGTCCCTTGTTGTTACTGAGGGTTGAAGACAGTATGCTTCCCACACAGATACAAATACTTAATAACACACAATTAATGGTGACAGCCCATTTTATTACTAACTAAAGGTAGTCACAGCCATCCTGTGAAAGCGTGGAAATTGTCAAATTTTTGTCTGCATGACTTAATGCAGCTAATCACTAATTACTGAGTAAAATGAAAAACACCCAAGGCCCAAGATACCTCTAACTCCTCAATCAGCTGTAAATTTTCTCTGCGGTCAGGTGAATCCATTATGCTATATAAGTTATAAGTCTTAGCTGAATGTGCCACTTAAGAAACGAGTTGATGTTCCTCTGTGAAAAAAAAAAAAAAAAAAAATTACTTTTGTAAAAGAGACAAATTAGAAGAAATAATAATTTGTCAGTATAAGGATATCATTTTTATTACCGTAGCAACATTCAGTTTTTTTTTGTAGCTTAAAAATTGCTGTTTTGCAACTTTGATAGGAGGGAAGGGGTCAACAAGAAATCAAGTGTGCCAAAGTTTTCTGAGCAGAAATGGTTAGGGAGTTTTGATGAGCTCCTCTCCATAAAATTTTGGATAAATTAAAAATTCAGGAATGCATTTTAGCACATACCTGAATCTACTTAATTGGAGAGCAACAGAATAGATACTATTGGAAATGTAGGTGTCCCATGACCTAGCCGTATTTGTACAAATAGTTTATTTTCAGTATCGTTAGTAACTAAATAGTAATATTTTTAAAATAATTTTATTTAAGATTATTGCTGTAAGTAGAATTGAAATGTAACATCAGTCAAAAAGAGGAGACAGTATGCTGCATACTGTTACAAAAATAATAACCATAAACATTTATTTAGGACCTAATTCATTAATTTCAGATGTAGTGAATTAAATGTAAAAGTGGACACAACATCCAAAAATTCAATTGTATAAAATTTGGTGCTATATAATATAAATTTATTGCATGTATTTTGGTATGGTGTCATTTATAATATCATTGTTTTGTGTGACATATGACACAGGGGTCATCTTGAATTAAGAACAAGTCCGTACATTTTAATCACATTTTTTTATGTTTTCACATATAATAAATATAGACAGAAAATTTTCTTTGTCATGGTCAATGTGACATAATGGACAAGCATTGATACTCTGTTAATTATGTTTATATAATTACATTATAACTGCTACAGTGCCACATTTGTAATTCTGTAAAAGAATTGAAATTGTTGTTGGCTTTTGATTGCTTGCATTTAGACGCGTTACGTCAGTTACAAATGAACAAGCTGGACCTCTGCAGGAAACTGGTTGACCACCCCTGGTCTAGATAGTTTTTACCATGAATAATGAGAAAAGTAAACATGCACTATAAAAGTTGGCCTCGTAAATAATTATTAAAAATAATCTAATAATTTATTTACACCTAATATTCGAAAGTTAGTAAAAGTGCGGCTTTGGAGAGTAAATTATTAATGTTTAACACAAATAAAACAAGTTTTATCCAAAATTTTATGTCACAGCATAAAAATAACATGTCATTGGAGGTGTTTGCTTTCGCCTTTCCTGTTCCTATTGGCCATTGACTGGGTGATGAAAACTTCAACACAGCAGAAGCGGAATGGTATTCAATGGACCTTGTGTGACCAGCTTGATGACCTCGATTTTGCTGACGATCTTGCCCTTCTCTCCCATACCCAACAACAGATGCAGGAGAAGACCAGAACTATTGCAGACACTTCTGCACGTATTGGTCTTAATATTCACAATGGGGAAGAGCAAGGTCCTCAAGGTCAATGCCGCTACCAATACAGCACCCATCAGGCTCAAAGAGGAAGCGCTAGAAGAGGTAGAGAGCTTTGTCTACCTTGGCAGCATCATGGACAAGCAAGGTGGGACAGATGCTGACATCAAAATAAGGGTAGCCTTCCAACAACTCAAGAATGTCTGTGCCTCCAAACACCTAAATACCAAACTGAAGATCAGAACCTTCAACACCATGGTGAAACTGGTTCTACTGTATGGTGCAGAAACATGGAGAACCACTGCTGGGAATATGAAGAGAATCCAGTCCTTCATCAATAACTGCTTAAGAAGGATTTTCGGGATTCATTGGCCCGACAGAATCAGCAACCAGAAACTGTGGCAGCAGACAAAGCAAGAACCGGTAGAACAAGAGATCCTCCAGAAAAGATGGAGATGGATTGGCCATACGCTCAGGAAACCTGCCTCCAGCATAACTAGACAAGCCTTGAACGGGAACCCTCAAGGAAAATGGAAAAGAGGCAGGCCTAGGAACACTTGGCTCTGTGAAGTGGAGGCGGATACCAAGAAACTTGGCCACACTTGGGGGAGGCTGGAGAGATTGGCTCAGGATCGGCTGCTGTTCCTCGAGGATGAAAAGACGAAAGAAGGAGGTGTTTCAAACTGAATAGGTCTCTGAGATGATATTCCAGAAGGTCAAGAACAATTCAAACATATCTTGGTTGCAAAACTTGTTTACAAATACAAATTTGTGAAATATGAATGGAACAGTTCACTGGACAACCCAAACTGACAGTGAAGTTTGTGCTTTGGTCGCAAACACGTTTTCAGTGTGAACCTCACTCTCCACAAGGTGAATGAAGGTCTATTGATGAGAACAACATCGTGCATGTATAATATGCCAATGTTAGCATAGGCTGCCCAGCCATGATAGTAAATTATCGTAACCCTGGGATGAAGTATGATTGTATTTTCAAATCAAAGGCGACTGTGTAGTGGTGTAGCAGCTGTGGGTTTAGGAACCTCAAAGAGAAAGCACTTACCCTGCAGCATAAAATTACATTCAAGATTCAAGCAAATTTTGTTTCATTTATGAGTTATGCACCTAAAATTAATGCACTTTACCATAAAGTTAATAAATGGATTTGTTCTGAAAAAATAAAATTGGAATCAATCAAAATGAAAGTCAGCATATGAATTTGATGGAGAATGCCCACAAATATTCCTACACTATTGACTAGTATATAGTAGTACTACTTATAATATTACTATACTAAAAATATCTATATTTAATTAATATAAATATTATTTGAGTAGGAGTAAGTGAAAGCTTCTTCTTCTAATTATAACTACTAAGTAAGTAACTATATAATTATTAATATAAATATAAGGTACTGAAATAACACTTCGACTAAACTTAAACTGATAACTGTAATTGAAAAGGCTAGCACTGAGGCTGATATTGATGAGCATCGCGGTGTAAAAGTGCTATTAAAATTAATGGGTATTAATTAAAAGTTAAATGTTCAGTGTTGTTACTATTTAGTTACGTTACTGCTGTTAGTTTAGTTAATATTCACAACTAAGAACTAGGACTGTTAACCTGTTAAGTAAGACTAAGAGTACTAACTAAGTAAGACTTACTAAGACGATAGTTAAGTCAAGTTCAGTTCAGTAAGTACTGTTAATTAAGTAATTAAGTCAAGTGAGTAAGTTCAGTAAGATAACAGAAAAAAATTGTTGTGTAAGATTTGGGGCTAAGTCTAGTTATTTAACCTTGGAAGCTTATCTGGAGCATCAAACAAGTCACCGTCATTAGGTAAAATTATTTATTTAAACATGAGAACCAATGAATTACTATTTTGGGCTGTTTTCAAATGTAAATAGTGCCCGCCTTGACCGTACAGATTGCTATTTATAAGATTAATTCAAAAGTTTAACCATACATTACACGAGGAAAATGTTTAAAATTCCAGGTTAAAAAGTAAATTTTAAAAAAGTTGTTTAAAAAGTTATGTAGTTGATCTGAAACCGTTTTCTGTTCTAATGTATGGACATGATGTATGTCATTATCATTAGACTCATTAGTTTTCATTAACCACAAGAAAACATTAAATCATTCTTTCATGATACTTATACTTATGATAGTATTGATAGACATTGATAGGAAATAAACCAGTAGAATTTACTATTTAGGCCTAAATTGTCTAGTCTAATATTACTAATATTCAATAGTAAATTATACATTTATGTAGCATGTGAGTGGTGGATTGTCATCTATAATCAACCTAGGCCTAACATAATATATATTTCATTTGTATTCTCTTCTAATGTCTAAGTTTGTTAGCCCATATCATATTATATGGCTATATTCTAACTCTAAGGCTATACGGCCATCATAACTAGACTACTAGTCAGCGAACTTTCAAAAATTAGTCCAAATTTTTTTCGAGTTCTGTGAACTTACTCATTATAGTTTGCAATAATTAATTTTATATTTGTTCATATCCCTTGAACAGTAGTAGTAATTATAATATGTTAATTTAAAAGAATATTTGTTTTGGCATTTCGTACCGAGTTGTACTTTTCAAAACACGCAGACTATCAACTTCCGACTACCATAGACCTGGAAAAAAAAATGTAAAAGGACAATGAATTTTCCCGTTTTCTGTCTGAAAATGACATGGAATGCTGATAAAATATGATTATTACAACGTTACAAGCAAGAATTCTGCACGATGTTGATGAACAACATCAGTAAGTTGTTAGCAGTAAGTCGTTTCAATGCATCAAATAATAGTAGTCCTCCAATATTATCCTGTCTGTGAGCCCGGCTGTCCATAAAAAAAACCTTCTTAAATCCCCCCCACCCCTATTTTGACTATTTCCTTACTTTATTGAGTCTACACTATGTATAATTTATTATATCTAATGATAAGTAGTCTTTACTATTAAATAATAAATATATTAGTCTGCCTATTAGGGGCCTAGTATTGTAGGGGCTTTAAATAATAAGAAAATCAGTTCAGTTGAAAAATTATAGTAGTTTTTTTTATAGTGAAAGTTACTATTCTAAGCTACTTACTGTTAGTTAAGTTTGGCTATGCCTAATTATTTAGTTAGTTAATAATAAAGGATTAGTATGCTGTCTGTAGCGTAGGTATATTATGAAGGCCTATAATATAATATTAACAGCAGTAATTTAAAAATATTTTTGAGACAATTGATTATTGAATTATTGATAGTCTTGAAAGCTGCAATTGTAATTTATATAACAGTGAATGTGATAAATGAGAAAAGAAGGCTAATTACTAATAGTTGCGTAGATGTTAGAACCAGCCATCTTCACTTTGACTTAAACACTGTTAAACATATTAGATATAATTATAATACTCTTATTTATAAGTTTTAAACATCTTTTCTTGGCTCACTTTGTTTTTAAAAAAATAAAATCTTTTATTCAATTATCATATATTTAAAAAAAAACTTTATTGTTATTAGTGATGGGACGATTAATCAGAATCGTATCGGAATAATCAAAATATCAGGATTTTTCCAAAGCATCTGGAATCGGTACCGGAGCTGAATAATGCAGACCCAATTCCGATACCAAAGCTATTCTTAATTGATTAGCTACCACGAGCCGCTCCCAGCGCCAAGGTAATCTTTCATTCATGGCCGTAAGCCGGTGACAGCGCCAAGTTTGTTTCGCGTTATAAAAAACAATTTTTTTACATTTATTTTCTTAATTTTTTTAATTACCGGCAAGAAGTTTATTTAAAACCAAATTTTATATTAATTAAATATGTTAATACCTGGGCACAGTAATACATATATGTAATAATGGCCAGGAATCAGAATCGGAATCATATTGGAATAATTGGGTAGAATCGGAATCGTTACAAATTTTGGTATCGTCCCATCACTAATTGTTATTTAATTTGGGCCAAATTGTCTAATATATTTATATTTATGACATATTTATCTTAAGTTTAAATATAGTAATAGCAAGTATGTGTAAAGAGCAGTGATATGGGCTATTTGATGTTCTGAATCAGTGACTAATAAGTAGGAAATATTAATATTAAAAAAATTCTTTTAATGCATTGGACAAAGAAATTCTTTGCAGAAAATATTTTTGTAAAAATTAATAAAAGTAAAACATAATTTTCTACTTTTTAGTTCGTTTTAACTTATTTTTTATAAATTTTTTTTTTAAAGTTGGTAAATGCAAAGAAATTGCGCCATTTTTTTCACATGGCTGCCATATTGGTTGCCACAAACCGTGAAAGGTTACGGGTCATGGCAACCAAGATGGGGGCCATGTAAAAATAAAATAACTCGCATCTGCTAAAATTAGGAATAAAACGTTAGAATTTAAATTTAAAAAATGTCTGCCGGTACCTATAATTCTTGGTGAACGTAGCTACTTTATTGTATCCCTCTAGATATGTGGCAAGAAGTGTCAACGATCTGCGGTCGCTCCCTTTCCTCGTGTAATTTCATCCGGTACACATGCAAAATAATTATAAAATAATGAAAACCCAATTTGTGGCAAGAAGTGTCAACGATCTGCGGTCGCTCCCTTTCCTCGTGTAATTTCATCCGGTACACATGCAAAATAATTATAAAATAATGAAAACCCAACTTGCAGTTTCATAGAATACACTTTTACACATTTTATTTCAGGTTCCAATGAAAAGAATAGCCAAAAAATATCAGAAAATGAATAAAATACAATATCAAACCCATATTCAAAAATGGCGGGAAAATTTAAATATTTTAATTACCTAACCAATGAAAATTAGTTGCTACTTTCATACTTAATTCATTTCCTGAGAAAAGGGAAGCAACTCAGTTTTGCAATTAACATGGTTAAAATATTTTTTAAGCTGTTAAATATTAATAAATGTTAATGAATTAAGGAGGAATGCATTAAAAATGAATAAGGTTTAATAAAAATATAACATTAGCGTAAAAAAAATAATGAACAATGGTAAAAAAAGCAATTTTTGGCATCTTGGACGAACACTTGCTAGATATAGACGTGCTGTACTTAAACACTCATAGTTTTAAAGTGAAACAAGGTAAGAACTTCCGGTTTTAAATTAAAATCATGCAGAATCACGCCATAGCCGGAAGTCTTGAGGGAGGCGAGATTTATTGCTATTTTTAACAAAAAATAAGAGAGGTGTGTCGCTATGTACCGGGACGCTTTTGGGCGCTTCCGTCAAAACCCCCAAAGGACGCATTTAGTCGCAACCATCGAGAATGAGTTAAGGAAAATTCAACTCTAGTAACAACAAGAAGGGGAGTGAATCCAAAACAGAAACTTAACAAAAACACATAAATGACGTTATGGCGCAATCTCTTTGCATTACCCAAAAAGTTTTAAAAATATCTTATTAAATAGGTTGTACAGAAATCCCAATTAAAAAAAACCCCAACTTTGTAAGCCTCTATTGTATTTATATTATTTGTTGCTGTTTGGGACTTATAAATGTGCATATTTTTTTGTTTTTAAAAAAAGGTTCGATAAGAATATGATCTGTCATTGAAATAGTAAGTTTCCTTTATTTGTATCAGTGTTTCTCAAACTTTTTTCATCCAAAACTCACTTGAGGCCTTAAAAGCTAGCCTACCATCACTCAATCTTTAACTCGTTAAAACAATTGTTCAGAATAGTCGTTTTGCATAAACCTATAAAGAAAATTATAACCCAATAAAAGGAAAAGTGTAACATATGTTAAAAATGTTACAATAAACAGATTGTTTTCTGGGATTTCAAATATTTAAAATTTTTAATGTAGCAACTTTGGAGCTGCCCCAACACTCAACATCACCAAAGCCTCATGTGATTTCATTGTATATTTTTAAAAATTAATATAAATATATTCTTATAAGTTTTTCTGTACATCAAATGTGATCTTAATAACATACATACTTGTCACAATTTGTCTCTGCATTTTTCTTTCAAATATTGCAGGTCTTAGTAACAGACACAATTTTTTTTACTTGTTTTAAACTGAGTGATTTTTTATTAATATATATTCCATTTTTATGTACCTGTTGCATTCTTCACCTATTTTTGCATGACAGCCAATTTAAATTCTTATACCAAATCTGCAACTATCTTCCAACTTGGATGGTTGAGTTTTTTTAAGTCAAAGTTTATCTCCTCCCCAAAGATTAGCTCCCTTGGCTAACTTGTTCACTCCAGTCCACCTTTTATCCATAGCTGTTGATCACCATGGGTATGTTAGGACTCACTACCCCTTGTGTCATAGGTCCGAAATTTTATATCTAAGTGATGGAGAGAGAAATACGATTGTCTCTGGACCATATATAACTATAGTACGCAAGAGGAAATGTAGTGGTGTAGACTTAGAAGCACATGAGTGTGCATGGGAGGGGTATAGGGGTCAAAATATTTTTAAAGGCTATAATACAACACCACTCTGTTTCATTTTAATTGTTTTATTGTTGCTTTATATTAACAAATGCATTCTCAACTGCATCTCACAGCAGCTTTAGTTTTTTGACATATCTTATAAAATAATATTAGGTGGCATTGAAATCTATTTTTAGAAGTCGCTAAGCAGCTGTACAATACCCCAAACCTCCTCTTATCTTGTCCCAATACAGCTTGCCGAAGCTATTAGACTACAGTATGCTACTGAAAAATATAACCCAAGCTCATAGGTTTATTGCAGGGGTGGCCGATTCATAACTTATTTCTTCATGCAGTTAGCACTTATTTTTATTTTTGACTTAAAATGTTTGAAATATATATGCATAGTTTTTTTTGTGGCGATTCGCTATATTTTGGTTTTCCTTGCTCCTTTTTTTAGACAGATAAAAAAAAATAGATTTATAAAGTATTAAATTATAACTATTTAGTAACTACTAGAAATAAAAAGGATTTACATACACAGTTAGGTTACGCAAACCTAATTTTCCACAGGCATTATGAATAAGTGTAGAATGGTGCAAAACTGTATTCAAGTATAGACAAAAAAGCATCCCTGCAGTTTGATTTTATAAAAATAAATTCTGGGAAGTGGCTCAGCCTCCTGCCAAACCCTACCTCCACATTTCCTTTGGGTGACTTAAGCGGGCGTCCTAAATCTCCCCCCCCCCCCCCCCCCTTTTTTTTTCCATCTATTAAAATTTTTTTAAATTTTCATTAGTGCATTGTATACAAATATTTTAATGTCAGTCATCTATTTTGAGATTTGACTGCTATTTACTATTTCAGTATTGTACGATTTTGAGATGGTGACGTTGTATTCTGAGACTATATTGTACGATTTTGAGATGGTGACGTTGTATTCTGAGACTATATTGTACGATTTTGAGATGGTGACATTGTATTCTGAGACTATATTGTACGATTTTGAGATGGTGACGTATTCTGAGACTATATTGTACGATTTTGAGATGGTGACGTTGTATTCTGAGACTATATTGTACGATTTTGAGATGGTGTCGTTGTATTCTGAGACTATATTGTACGATTTTGAGATGGTGACATTGTATTCTGAGACTATATTGTACGATTTTGAGATGGTGACGTTGTATTCTGAGACTATATTGTACGATTTTGAGATGGTGAAGTTCTATTCTGAGACTATATTGTACGATTTTGAGATTGTGAAGTTCTATTCTGAGAATATATTGTACGATTTTGAGATGGTAAAGTTCTATTCTGAGACTATATTGTACGATTTTGAGATGGTGAAGTTCTATTCTGAGACTATATTGTACTATTTTGGTAGTTCCAGTGTAACCACGTCCATGGCTTATGAGAGAGGATAGTTTTCCAAAGTCTTATAAGAGAGGACAGTTTTCCCCTGGCTTATGGGAGGATAGTTTTCCCTTGGGGTATGAGAGGATAGTTTTCCCATGGCGTATGAGGGAGAATAGATTTCACATTGTTTATGAGAGAGGATAGTTTTCCCATGGCATATGAGAGAGGATAGTTTTCCCATGGCTTATGAGAGAGGATAGTTTTCCCTTGGCGTATGAGAGGATAGTTTTCCCATGGCGTATGAGAGAGTATAGATTTCACATGGTTTATGAGAGAGGATAGTTTTCCCATGGCTTATGAGAGAGGATAGTTTTCCCATGGCTTATGAGAGAGGATAGTTTTCCCTTGGCATAAGAGAGATGATAGTTTTCTCATGGTGTATGAAGAAGTATAGTTTTCCCATAGTTTATGAGAGAGGATAGTTTTCACATGGTGTATGAGAGAGTATAGTTTTCCCATGGGGTATGAGAGAGGATAGTTTTCCCATGGCGTATAAGAGAGGATAGTTTTCCCATGGCATATAAGAGAGGATAGTTATCCCATGATGTGTGAGAGAGGATAGTTTCCCATGGCGTATGAGAGAGGATAGTTTTTCCATGTTGTATGAGAGAGGGTAGTTAATCTTGGGTTTTTTGGTGGATAGGTTAGCTGAGGTAGATAACCAGTTTATCCCATTGTTTATTTCTACCCATTTGTCCCTTCCCTTTTCCTTCCTTGTTTACATTTCAACACTGCTGCCAGGTCTATGACCTTGACACAGTACTGTGGACAGTAGTGCACCAGTAACATTGAACTTGTAACTCTAAGACACTGTAACAAGTTATCCGTGATGTTATTAATAATTTGTGCATTGGGGCATTTGATTAGGAAAATATATATACCTGTACCCACACACAGATGGATACAAACATTATCATCACATTGCTATAATATAATCATATGGTTACAAACATTATCAGATTGCTAAAATATGCCCAGATTGATACAAGCGTTCTCATCACATTGATAAAATATGCCCAGATGGTTATGAACATTCTCATCACATTGATTAAATATGCCCACATGGATAGAAACATTATCGTCACATTGATATAATATACCCAGATGGATACAAACATTATCATCACATTGCTAAAATATGCCCAGATGGATAAAAACATTCTCATCACATTGATAAAATATGCCCAGATGGATAGAAACATTATCATGACATTGATATAATATGCCCAGATGGATAGAAACATTATCATCACATTGCTAAATATGCCCAGATGGATAGAAACATTATCATCACATTGATAAAATATGCCCAGATGGATAGAAATCTTATCATCACATTGATATAATATGCCCAGATGGATAGAAGCATTATCATCACATTGATATAACATGCCCAGATGGATAGAAACATTATCATCACATTGATAAAATATGCCCAGATGGATAAAAACATTCTCATCACATTGATAAAATATGCCCAGATGGATAGAAAACTTATCATCACATTGATAAAATATGCCCAGATGGATAGAAACATTATCATCACATTGATAAAATATGCCCAGATGGATAGAAACATTATCATCACATTGATATAATATGCCCAGATGGATAGAAACATTATCATCACATTGATATAATATGCCCAGATAGATAGAAACATTATCATCACATTGCTAAATATGCCCAGATGGATAAAAACATTCTCATCACATTGATAAAATATGCCCAGATGGATAGAAACATTAACATCACATTGATAAAATATGCCCAGATGGATAGAAACATTATCATCACATTGATATAATATGCCCATATGGATAGAAACATTATCATCACATTGATATAATATGCCCAGATGGATAGAAACATTATCATAACATTGCTAAATATGCCCAGATGGATAAAAACATTATCATCACATTGATAAAATATGCCCATATGGATAGAAACATTATCATCACATTGATATAATATGCCCAGATGGATAGAAACATTATCATCACATTGCTAAATATGCCCAGATGGATAGAAACATTGATGAAACATACAGAGCCATAAAGTTCATTAAATGACATTAATTAAAATGAGTGCTTATGTTAGTCATGGTTGTTTTTGTTTCATTTGGGGCATTGCAGCCTCAGCTTACTTTGTATTTCTGTGTCAGTGTTAATCACACCACCCTTGCACCTAGTACTGTATCATTACTTAAAGGTAGAGATGGAAAGGAACTATGGCAATAATTCCTGTTGATTAAATATAAGTCATATACTTATCTCCCTTGCTGCACTTGCAGTACTTGCTGACTAATGGACCCCCCCCCCAGCCCGGTAGGTAGGGGCAAAGGTATATAAAATGTAAAATCAATCACCTCCAGTGGTCAAACAGAAGCACTCACCTCCAGTGGTCAAACAGAAGCACTCACCTCCACTGGTCAAACAGAAGCACTCACCTCCACTGGTCAACCAGAAGCACTCACCTCCACTGGTCAAACAGAAGCTCTCGGTTAAACTTAATTTCTAACAGAAGTACTGACATACACTTCTGGTCCAGAAGTACATACTGACATACACTTCTGATCAAACAGAAATACTGACATACACTTCTGGTCAAACAGAAGTACTGACATACACTTCTGGCACTTCTGGTCCAGAAGTACGTACTGACCTACACTTCTGGTCAAACAGAAGTACTGACATACACTTCTGGTCAAACAGAAGTACTGACATACACTTCTGGTCAAACAGAAGTACTGACATACAATTCTGGTCAAACAGAAGTACTGACATACACTTCTGGTCCAGAAGTACGTACTGACATACACTTAAGGTTAAACCGCGACCCCACTCTCTGGTCAAGTAACAGCACTCACCAGGTCGGTCTGTTTGGGGTTTAAGCTCAAATCATTGGCGGTTCCACGGGGTGTGGGGGTGGGGGGTGTTTGCAGTCGTTACCTACATTGGGGAAATTTATTAGATCAATCCCCCCTCCCCGACATTCACCGCAGACACCCCTAAATAATCTTTTTAAAAATCTTGAAACCACGATGACAGACACGTGACATTGCTATTTCTATCACCAGTTCATCAAATTCTCGTGTTCATGACGTTTCTATATTAGCATCTTGTGAACTTCTATTAACATGCAACGTTTAAACACAGCGCTGGGGTACCGGTATTTAAAACAAAAACATTCTTCTGTGACTAGTTCGGACTAGTCCAACTTCTGTATTTGCCCCTACTCCCTACCAAGTGTTGTATACTATCGTTGAAATTGAGGACCGCTGTCAATTTTGTAAAAGGCATTTTGGATAAAAATACATGTTGGAGAATTTCTCTCCCCAATTCGAATTTAGACCGAAAGCACCCGACTTCCCCAACCATTTCTGCAGAAATCGTTGAATATAATTTGATTGACTACTGACAGTCGGCAGCAACTAACCAGCAGCCGTTGGTACCAGTAGCCATGACGAACATCCGCCGATGCCGGCAGAAACGTTACGAAACATTGGCCGCCCTGAGACTGGCGCGGTTAGGATCATTAGCCTTGCGGAGGCCTTGTAAAATTTCAGGTCATTTTGAGGCGGTCTGAATTTGAAGTCAATCAATACCATCGGACATGCTGACGGGTTTTGTTCCATGGCTCGGGCCTGTCCGTTGGCGGGTGGTTTTAATGGGCCTTGAACCCTGCTCGCCATCTCCATGTAGCTATTTCACTAACGGTCTTTGCAAGGCCTAATAGGCCGGTCCTTGTAAGGCTTGGGTTAATGAGGCTTTCTCATTGTTGTCTACGTCATGGTGAACTTTCTTCATGTTTTTTCTCTAACCCCGTGAAGCACTCTCATGCAACCCCTGCACTTTGACCCTAACCCCCATTACCTTAGATTTGTAAAACCTTTTACTTTATTCTATTAAACGTGACATTGTGGTTTCTTTTCGTTGTTCATTGTTTTGGCGCTACAATTTTTGTAGGTTTCGCTTGTCCTAGAGATCTGGAGATTCGTTACACAGTTTAATCTAACTATCACCACATTTAAATTATCGTATCAACTATCGTATGCTGGATTTACCAAACCCGAAATGTGCAAACTTAAAAAAAATGTTTTGTTCCTTTCAAAATCGAAATTTGAAAGAGATTTCACTCACTCTCTGTTTTTCCTATGTTCTTGTTTCAGGTCCACCAAACATTCCACTATCTGGTTCATCGATCCCCACACATATCCTCTCCACTTACCCGCAAACCTTCTCTCTTGTAGCTGACAAAAGCTTTTATCCAAGCCAGACTGACCAACCGTTTTGACCTTTAGAAAAGCTAGACTGGCTAACCGTTTTGACCATAAGAAAAGCCAGACTGTCTAACCGTTTTGACCTTTAGAAAAACCAGACTGGCCAACCGTTTTGACCTTTAGAAAAGCCAGACCGACCAACCGTTTTTGAGCAGAAAAGCCAGACTGGCCAACCGTTTTTGACCAGAAAAGTCAGACTAGCCAACCGTTGTTGACCAATGGTTTTGACAAAGACACCCTCGCGAATCGGCCAGTTGTTGTGATGTAGACGCCATCTACACGGAACCCCCTGCCACTTTTCTGTTTTGTTGCCCCATCAGTCAAATTTGATAGTTTAAATTTCACCAAATCACAAGTTTGGGCCCTATAAATATACGAGATGGACCCATGCAACCGCAGGGATGGCAGGTCCAACGCCAAGGCTGTGGCCAGATCATCCACACTTAATAAGTGTCTGACACATTCTCTGACCCACAGACCTGTGAAATTATGGCTAACAGACACATTCTCTGACCCACAGACCTATGAAATTATGCCTAACAGACACATTCTCTGACCCACAGACCTATGAAATTATGGCTAACAGACACATTCTCTGACCCACAGACCAATAAAATTGTGGCTAACAGACACATTCTCTGACCCACAGATCTATGAAATTGTGGCTAACAGACACATTGTCTGACCCACAGACCTATTAAATCATGTCTAGTGGCTGATGATATTCGCTACCGGTAACCTAGATTTGAGCTTTTTGCTGTATCCCCAATGTTTTAAACCGAATTCAGTTTATCTCTGCCTTGTCTCCCACTCTCTGCCTCGTCGTCTCTCACTCTCTGTCTCTGACTTATCGCTCACTCTCATGTGTTCCGTCTCTGTCTATATCTGTTATGTTTATTGTTTCTTTGTCTTCCCTCCGGGTCTATCCGAACGGTTTGTTTATCTCTGCCCAGTCTACACTCCTTGCCTCTCTACCTACATCCGTTCTCGCTTCATTGGACTTAGATCTCGTGGCTTGAAATCTGTAACTTATTTTTTGTTCTATTTCTGCAATGCGCTCAAAAATTTTCATATTCTTCCTTTTTATTCGGACAGTGTCAACACTTTAGCTGTATTCTATGCTCTAACCCACCCACTTGCCTTCATTCTCCGTCAATCTTATTATTTGGCCCTTCCCCATCCCTGTCAATCTTATAATATCTACCTTTCCTTCATTCCCTATCAATCTTATTATCCCTCCCTTACCTCCATTCCCTGTCAATCTTATCATTATCCCTCCCTTACCTCCATTCCCTGTCAATCTTATCATTATCCATCCCATACCTTCATTCCCTGTCAATCTTATCATTATCCCTCCCTTACCTCCATTCCCTGTCAATCTTATCATTATCCCTCCCTTACCTCAATTCGCTGTCAATCTTATGTAAATTTCTTTCATTCTTATCGTGTAAGTCGTATTTCTGCTTTTTAATGTCTTTATGTCCAGTCCTTTCGTCAAACAATATTATATTTTCTGATGTCTTCGTTTCCCCGGCTGTCTGTCTAACTAACTATATACTATTTTGGATTTTCTTCGCCAACTATTCTCTCCTATCTTTTGTCTTCCATCCCTGTCTGTCTATCCCTGTGTTTGGTCTCAGGGGCCTAAAAGTAAAAATCAATGCCGAAAAAACTCTGGATCAACGCCTCGTGCCCCACCCCTCCACTAACGCTGCCCCCACCCCTCCACCAGCGCAGGCCCCCACCCCGCCCCTCCATGGCCGCGTTTTTTTCCTCTTTCTCTCCCAGGTCAAAAAAAATTCGATTCTTCTGTAAGCCTGCTGACCCTGTCTCGATGTTGTTCATTCATTCGTTCTCTTCCCTTCTTTCTCTCTCACTTTGTCCTCTCATTTGTTGTCTCTGTCTCTCTACCCTCTTTGCTGGTTTACTCTTTTCATTCGATCGGGAATGTCACACAGCCGATTCCCCCCCCCCCCCCTCTAATTGCTCCAGTAAACTGTTATAATTTAGCTCACAAATCCAACCTTCGTTGTTGATGACGTCATTGTACGGTTTGTTTAAGGGGTGATTACGCCATGTTACTGTAAGGAATACAACAACCAAATGTTCCAAGTATTTTATAATTTTTTACTTGAGGTTATGGCCAAAATTTAACAAATGTAGACATACTGATTTGATTTGGGGACATGGTTTCGTGACATTGTAACATTAGGTCCATGAAAGTTTATGTTAATCGTACAAGTCCAACATTAAATTTATGGGTGTTTATTTCAATGATTTAAAGCAGTGACTCTCGTGCTTTTTGTGTGGCCACAGCTACATTTGGACCACCCTGAGCTGCCCCCCCCCCCCCGACTTACCCAATTATAAGGCGTCTTAGAAATAAAGTTGTACTGGACACGCCTCTGTAGATCGTTTCATGATAAAATGCGGTAGAAGTGTGATAAGTTGATTGGCGTTAGTGTACACTTATTTGGCGCGGTCTGGAGATGCCTAACATTTTCACTGGTCAATTGTCTTGTGTAGATGCCTAACATTTTCACTGGTCAATTGTCTTGACGTGATGGCTCGGTAAAGGGATCGCACTCTTTCAGTGCCAGGTTTTAAATCTCTTATCAGAAACGTCAATATTTTTATATTGCTATGATATTTCTATGCTTTGAGAAAAGCTGTATGCCCGCAACAAAACCACCCTCCACCGTGAACAGTGGGGCAAGTAACTAGAAGCATTTTAAGGCACATTAAGATTAACATGGACACATTCTAAATGAATATCTTGCTATGTAGCGGGACCAAATGATCTCACAAAGTACAAGAATAATCATCTTGCGTATCATCCTTCTCTTCTAGCTCAGATTGTGGTCTCAAAGTATAGCCAATCAGCATCTTGTATATCATCCTTCTCTTGTAGCTCAGACTGTGGTCTCAAAGTATAACCAATCAGCATCTTGTATATCACCCTTCTCGTCTAGCTCAGACTGTGGTCTCAAAGTATAACCAATCAGCATCTTGTATATCATCCTTCTCGTCTAGCTCAGACTGTGGTCTCAAAGTATAACCAATCAGCATCTTGTATATCATCCTTCTCGTCTAGCTCAGACTGTGGTCTCAAAGTATAACCAATCAGCATCTTGTATATCATCCTTCTCGTCTAGCTCAGACTGTCGTCTCAAAGTATAACCAATCAGCATCTTGTATATCATCCTTCTCGTCTAGCTCAGACTGTGGTCTCAAAGTATAACCAATCAGCATCTTGCATATCATCCTTCTCGTCTAGCTCAGACTGTGGTCTCAAAGTATAACCAATCAGCATCTTGTATATCACCCTTCTCGTCTAGCTCAGACTGTGGTCTCAAAGTATAACCAATCAGCATCTTGTATATCATCCTTCTCGTCTAGCTCAGATGGTCTAGGGAATTAGTATAAGGGACAGTGCACATAATATATATCGCGAAGGGGATAAGGGGGTGGTTTATCATTGTATGATATTGTATGTTTGTGATGGGGGTGGTCGAGGACGATGTTATTTTTTCAAATTGGTATTTTTTTTGCAAAATTTCTGCTTATCAAATTTAAGAATTTAGCCTAGATCTAAAAAACGAAACTTTATTTTAAAAAAAAATAAAATTTCTGGATTCTTGCTTGAAATGTGCATATTTCTGCTTGTTCTTGGAATTTATTGGCTTTAATCGAGGGGGTTGGGCTGCTAGAAATATAACATTATATGGGTGTTGGTCAATGTACTTGTTATATAACGTTTTAAAGGGTTTGGTCAAAGTGGTATATTTTTGTTATAAAATATGTGCAGGGCCCCATTTTCCATATGGCCAAATTTCCACTTAAATGCAGTTAATTTTTAATTGAATGTAAAGGAAACAAATTTTTTTTTTATAAATTATATATAAAAAAATCAATCTCTGACATATGAACAATGTTGTGTGTCTTTGGAGTCAGCTCAATGATAAGCATTTGACATATGAACAATGTTGTGTGTCTTTGGAGTCAGCTCAATGATAAGCATTTGACATATGAACAATGTTGTGTGTCTTTGGAGTCAGCTCAATGATAAGCATTTGACATATGAACAATGTTGTGTGTCTTTGGAGTCAGCTCAATGATAAGCATCTGACATATGAACAATGTTGTGTGTCTTTGGAGTCAGCTCAATGATAAGCATCTGACATATGAACAATGTTGTGTGTCTTTGGAGTCAGCTCAATGATAAGCATCTGACATATGAACAATGTTGTGTGTCTTTGGAGTCAGCTCAATGATAAGCATTTGACATATGAACAATGTTGTGTGTCTTTGGAGTCAGCTCGATGATAAGCATCTGTGCCTACAGATGTCGGAATGAAGCATCAAGTTCTGCATCATTCTCAACAAAGCATCATACATAGCCAACCCATCGAGAGCGTGGGCTGAAACATTTATTTCACTGAATTTATGACGGTCAAAGATCTTTCTTTTCCTCTCTTTCTTAGCAACCAAATGTTGGCGATGAAATGCACAAAGAATGTTAAAGACATTAATTTGAAAGTCAGCATCAACCAACGGTTTCAATCAGTCTTTGAAGGTGCTCCATTAACTTCAACTCTATGCTATTATTTGTAACTTTCTTTTTGTGGAAGAGTTCTTCTAAAACACAACATAAATTAGATACCAACCGAATTTCGGTTTCGGATTCGGTTTCAGCGCTGAAAGTTGCCATTTTGGCGTAGTTTCGGCCGAAGCAGAAAAGTTAACATTTGGTTTATTTTCGGTCTCGGCCAAATCACGTCGGTTGAATACGTAGATAAACAATAAGAAATATTTATTGTCTTAAATGTCAACGTTTGCGGTCCCGGCGCCCTCTAAAATCTCCCAACCCTTCAGCACCTCTGGGCTGTCCCACCGCCTCTAGGTGGCGGTACCGGCCACTTTGAGAACCACTGGTTTAAAGTTAAATTCCATAGTTATGTTCATGACAGCTTATATAAATGTTATAAATGCAACGTTAAAATCAGTTTCTGTGCTTCAACGAATCACACTTATTGGAGGCCAATGGTTTTTAGATTTTAATGGAATGTTTGTTAGTCATGGTATAACTAGTGCCGCGGAACTAATAAATTCAACCATCCTAATTTTGAGACTTAAAATGGCTGTAAGACACCCTAACATTCAGGCACTCGACATCACACCCTGACTCCCCCACACTCCGTCTAACTTGCACCCCCTAAACTCTTCAATCCCGTCACCTGCAGACCCCTAAATCCTCTCACACCTTACACCCGAACACTCACATTTCGACACCCCCACCCTGCCACCCTTCCCCATCTGCCCACCAAAAACATTTGCAACTAGATATCCCAACCACCCCACTCCCCCAAGCCATTTATCAAGACTATGCATTGTTGTCTCTTGGATTCCCGGGTCTGATTTGTTGAAACCTATTGTAGTTAGCTCCATTTTTCTGCCCTACCCACTCCCCTCCCCAGTCGCATACATGCGTCCCACCCCCAGTCAGACACATGTGCCCCCCCTCACCCAATCACAATGTCCTCTAACCCTAGTCACATGCATATATCCACGTCACACACGTGTACCGCAGAGACTTTCCTGATTGGCCCTTTTATTAAGGTCAGATTCCTCAAATTTGGCTTTTTTTTTCTAAATGGTTTGCCTGAAAAATTTCGTTATGACTTTTTGTTCAGCTTCTAATTTATTATTATTTATATTTTCATTAAAATAAATTTCAATAATATCCATTTCCTAAAACATTATTCTACGAGATGGGATCTATCGGTGGAATATCCGATACTTACAACAACTGCGAACACTTGTTGAGTAGACTTTTGCAACATTGTCGTACAAATTCAACTGTGTGGCAAACGTGGCTTGCTTACCTGTCTCTTGCCTTCTTAATAAGTGACGCGCAGATCAAAAGGAAACGCTGATCAAAAAAGAAAGGGGGCATAGGAGGGTTTCTATGACATAAAGATAAGCCGTCTAGCTACCCGGCCGCGAGTGTCTTACATTTTTGACCTCCCTGTCTAAAGGGGAAAACAATTGCAACGATGCCGAGTTCAAAGTGGGTCTTGTCCCTGAGTATTCTGTCCAACTTTCATCATAAGCTAAGCATCTCGTGCCACTTTTATCATAAACTGACCACTTGATTAAAATCGCCCTCGCCCATCCTGTTATTTTATTTCATACATTTAATTACCGTTTAGTATATGGCGTATGTGCTTTTTGTTTGAATATTTCCTTTTAATTCTTCTTCTTGTCATGAATGAGATTCGTATCTGGATATGGAGACTTTCAACTGAAAAAAAAATTAAGCAATTGTTTTATAAGGCATAGGTTTAATTTTGTGTTTAAAAAATTCACTTTTATCAAACGATGAGCATCTGTAACTTATTCTCTCTCACTCTCACACACAAACTCGCTCACTCACACACATACACTCAATCACAAACTCGCTCACCATGCCGCACGGTGTATAGATTTCATTTCTTCCAAAATTAAAATAAAATCCGAGGTCACTTTGTATTTACAGGGGTTCATTTTGCGATTATACAATAATGACCATGTTTGCAGTGGACATTATCCCAGCCTGGTCACTGCATGTACACTGTACAGTGCGTACCTAGACTGTAGATGAATTGTGAGACAACGGCATGATCAGAAGTTTTGTCCAGGTGTTAAGTACGCAAATGGCGCGCGTATTGTTTGTTACTGATTGATAATAACACAAATATTATACAACATGAAAGTTCGGATAAACATTTTTTTTTCAAATCAGCGTTCGTAAAATCGACGCTATATTATATATAGTGTTATGACATTTTTTTCTGGTTTGGTTTGGGCTTTTTCAAAAATTTGCATGTGGCATCCCTGGGACCCCAATCAAACACATGTAAACCCCCCCCCCCCCCAAGTCACTCATATGTACTTCCAACCCCAGTTACACATCAACATGTACTCCCAGCCAGACACACGCAACCCAAGTCACACACATGAACACCTCCCAGTCACACATCCGCACCCCCACACACATCTATTACCCGTAGCTATCTCATTGATGAAGTCTCCCACTCCAATAGGTACACGTGCTCTTATCTTTAAACCCAGTCTTTCGTTTGTTTCCCATTCTACCCAAGGCATGCATTCAGTGAAAAGATTAAATCTCCCCTCCCTCTTCCCTGCCCCACCGGGCATATCTAAACACATCCTTCCCCACCGCCACCTTATTACTCCACGTATCTCTCTCACAAGTAGCCAAAGCTGGAGTTGGAAGCAGTTATTGCAACTATGGTTTTGTGCCACTCCAATTTCAGAGTATGACGTACTTGTAATAAGTTTTTGAGGGGTCTACTTGTGGAGGAAGGCTTTTATCAAATGATGTCGCAAATTCTAGCCAACCCGGTAAAATTTCAAGGTTTAAAAGGGATTTTTATTCAAAATCTGGTTAAATGTTCACACCCGCCGAGCCTCTGCACCATTAACACTTAACCCTCGACACCCGCTCATGATATCCTTTGACCTCCCCCGTCGGTCTGGTGAAGTCTTCTCAACTCCATTTAGTTGACACCTTTCTACTTCCTCTTACCCATTTGGCACCAGACAGTTGAAATGAATGGGGTTAATTCAGCTGACTTCATATTTGACCATCCACGCTATCCGCGCCCCCCCCCCCCCCCCCCGCACATTAAGTGCCTCTGTCGCTGAGAAAAGTCTGATTTTGTCATCATTACCCCATCGCGACCACAAAATATTATTTTCCGATAATTAGTCGTCTCCCCCCCCCCCCTTTTTTTTCCCCCCGGCCCTCAGACCTGTTACATTTTTTTTGCTTCCTTCTTTGACATGTCCTTATTTGATCCATGCTCATGAACAAATCAGTTTATTTCTAACCTGCCTCACCCCAGCGCCGAAACCCTCACCAAAACGCTTTTCTCCATACATTCACCAACTTGCTTTTTTTTTTTAATAGAGTGATCGTGTAACGCCCCATCCACCACCGCACGAAAAAAAAAGAAGAAAATCCCACATGCTTTTTCACTCAAAACCCCTGTCGTCCTCATACCCTGAAAATATTTTTCGCTGCTTCATCAACCCACTGGCCCCTCTCCCCTTTCCCTCCATGCTTTCTTGTCATTTTAGAATCCATGCTCTCCTTTACAACCTCAGATTTTTTTCTGCGTGTGCATGTAACTTCATTAGCTATTCATCCACTCGTCCTGTCCTCGGCTGCATGTATTTTGGGGGGACACGGGTTATAGATTAATCAATGACCACGGCTTTTTTGTTCTCTCTTTAAGAAAATTATAAATACAGATATTTATATTTCTTGATTTAATACCAGTTAAAAGTTTACGCTGACCGTCACATTTCACGACGACTTTGGAATAAATTTATTTAAAAATAAAATGAAAAGTAAGAAGTGCTTGGTTTATACTGCCATGGAATGTACAACTTTTTAACATTCATCCACTCCCCCGGGTCAGCATTCGCTGCCCTTAGAACCCGATTCCTCTATTCGGTTATCTCCCCTACCCCCGGTTCTCTTGACTGTTTTTTCTATCGTCGCCGTTTCATTATCGTTTTTCCCGCTACACCCGCCGCTGTATTCCCCCCCCCCCCCCCCCCCACCGTACCATTCACCCCGTGCACTTTCTGTCTATCGGCTCTTCTATTCCAGCTGCCTATCCTTCCTTCTCTCTTTTTCGCGCCAACACAAACCCGGCTAGGCCCAGACCGAATCATTGAACCAGCCGCGCAAACGGACAGACGGACACGGCATTCCTTTTTTTTTCCCCCCACCGCGCTCAGTCGGCGTCCCCCCCCCATCCCTTCTCGCTCGTGTCAGACTTGTCTTTTATGACTCCTTTTTTCCCCCCTCCCCGTTGAAGAGGAGGAGGAGTGGGGAGGAGGCAGGGATGCATTGAATGCAAGTCCGCCTCGTCGGGCCCAGTCTTCCCCTCCGATGTGGGGAACGGGAGAGAGAAAAAAAATCGATACTCTTGTGCAACGCTATATAACTGCAGCCGATGCCAATAGTTTCGACCTAATAAATGTACCGTATTTTGTAAAGAGCGCTTTACCGTGTGATTCTCAGCTTATCTATGATTTGCTATTTTAAATTTAGTTTAACTTGGAAGTTTCTTTGTGAGAAGAATTTGCGAATTGTTAGTTTTATGAAACAAATTACTTATATTTTTTTTTAAAGTGATCTTTTACAAGATACTCTGCTGTTGATTATAACACTTATTCCCCCCCCCCCCCCACACGCCGTTTTCATCATTGCGGAAACTGGAGAAAATATAAATATACCTTCCACGCTCTGATAATGCGTTACATATTCATACATATATTGTTTTGTTATTTTAAATTTCTGAAAATCTCGAGTGTTAATGTTTCAAATCTCGATTCCGGCAAGTACGGTCAGACTCCAGACTCTACGAGAAGAAGTTTGATAATGTCTTTGAGAGTTTCTGTGAGCCGCTTTAAAAGGTTTCCATGTTTGAATTTTTCGTGTTTTTGTCCTAGAAACGATTATAACGTTGATACTGAATTATTAAAATACCCCCCAAAAATAAGCACAGTAAGAACTTCATGGAAATGCTTTGTCCCGGAAATGACGGAGTATTTTTGCAATAATGCCATGCGTCACTGATTATATCTAATTGTTGAAGTTACAGTGAAGCGGCACCTGACTACACCACCTCATTGACTTTTACGTCAATTTATCCTTCACACTCAAACTATTCCACACAAGAATAAGTCAACGGGAAGAAAAAGAAGTTGTCTGAAGGGATTTAATAAAACAAAATATCTGTGCTCTCCGTTCACGCCTCCCTGATCTGTGCTCTCCCTTCACGCCTCCCTGGTCTGTGCTCTCCCTTCACGCCTCCCTGATCTGTGCCCTCCCTTCACGCCTCCATGATCTGTGCTCTCCCTTCACGACTTATTATCTTACATCTGTCTATTTGCGTTCTGGCTTCTTAGTTGAGTACCGGCCCAGGCGTTACATCTAACAAAAGACAAGTTCGAGTTATACAAAAATAATTAAATGTACGTATTATACCAGGCCTGCACAACTCAAAATGTAAGGCGGGCCGCAACACTTTATGAAAAACTAGGAATATTCCGACAGGGCGGAATGCTATTACGAAAATAATAACAAAAATAGAATATTTCGTTACCTCGCGGGCCGCAAAGTGGATGCTGGCGGGCCGCATACGGTCGGCGGGCCGCATTCGGTCCGCGGGCCGTATGTTGTGCAGGCCTTTATTATACATATCATTAGTGTAATCATGCAAACACATGTCTTCTTTAACTAAGACCTATTTATTTCGATTAAAGCAATATTTGATACAAATGGCCGATTCACGGAGTCAGTCTATGTATTATATATATATCTACCATCTGACGCTTTACAAAGTGCTAACGCCCCAATGACTGTTACCTTCCAGTCACTTATTTACATAAGCGCATTTTTTGGGTAGAGGACGGTAGCGAGCGCGGAGTAATAGCTATGGCAGCCCTCGCTCAGCTCGGGCTTCCAATACCGAGCGCTGAAGCGAGAGGGGGGGGGGGGGGAGGAAAAAAAAGTACGTTCATCAAGACGTTCTTTTTTTTTAGTCGCCTGCTTCACTTCCACAAGCTGAATATTTTTTCCAGCTTTTCCCCCACAACCTTCTCCCCCTCTCGCTCTCTCGTTCCTCGGCTCTACTAGTAGTAGTGGGGTTATTTTCTTTTTTTAAATCGCTCTTTGTTTATTTTGGTCTATTCGTTTGGTCTGTTGATATTAATTTTTATCACCTTTTACATACATTTTTACCTAGTTGGTATTTTATGTTCAGACTCTTCATTCATTTCCATTAGTGGACATCGGATTTAAAAAAAAAAATATTTTCGGCGCTATTTTTATTTTTTTTAAGAAGTTAGGTTAAGATTAGGGGAATTAATAATTTCGAATACAAAAGAAATTGTTTAAGGTTCTCGTATAGTTTGTCATTTTTAAATGTTAAAATAATACTTCTATAGAAAGATATACATAAATTTAAAAATTCTGCATTGGGATAACTCGACTACGAACGTGTTTTCTAAAACCATTCATGCGTGAACATTCCGGAAGGCTGGTTTAAAGTTTTTTTTTTAAAAAAAGGATGAAAAATTTGTTCCGATTCCTTTGGACTATGGATACTGTGAGTGACTTTCAGAGAAATGGATCGTTTAGTGCCTGGTGTTCGTGTTCTTGGACTAACGTAACCGGTGAACATTCATTAATACGTGTGGTATACTCATGTGTCTAGTTGTGATGGAATAGTTCTTGCACTCAAGTTAAAGCCTTGTGAAATGCCAGTACGAGGGTTTGGCTTAACGCTAGTGGGGTAACAGAGATTAGTTAGCTTGTCTTTTTTTGTTCTTCTCTAAAAGACTAAGATCAAGTTCGTGCTAGTTAGTAATAGTTAATAATACGTTGTGATACTTACATATTTTAAAAAGGCATTTCATGGAAGTGGACGTGTACAAAATAATAGTGGTCAGGATAACCAGTCAGAAAAGGTTCTGTCTTGGCTTTTAAGATGTCCAAATAAATAATTTTTAAATATTTCACTGCCATTATAAATATACGTTTATTCCTTTTTTTAAAAAATGTGCGCCCCCCCCCCCCCCCCACACTTTTCACTTGATTTAGTTGTTAGAGGCCGTCCCGTTGACTAGAGATGTTTCAGCGATTTGTGTTTACAATCGAGGACTCATTGTACCGGTGATTTACATTTTTAACAAAATAATGATTTCCAAGAAAAGAATAACGGGAATACTAGCGTGGAAGACCCCGCAGCTCGAAACTGTCGGTGATTTCAACACGGAGCCATCAGTTACCCGGCCAATGGTAAGGTATAATTTATGCTGATTAGTTGAGCTTGTCCCTACAGTTGAGTAGGATTGTCTCGGTCAGCGTAGATGCATTGTTGGCTTTAAAATTAGACGATGCGCTCCTGCAAGTTCATTCACTTGTTTGTGGGGTGGGAGGGTATGGGCCTCCAGCAGATGGACATGTATTTTTGTTTTGTATGTTACTTAAATAATGCAACGGGAAACTCTTGTCTGTGTTTGTTGGTACCTTCGATATGATTATCCAAAAAGCCCAGAGTAAAACTTTTCTTCTTTAAAAAAAAAAAGAAAAGTAATCACTTGGTTGACAACGTTGACCGTGCGAAACATAGCCATAGCTTGGTGACGTCGGATTGACCGGGACATCTTGGCGCATGACACGGCATTATGCAATTAATTGGCTCCTAATCTTACCAGCTAAATTACATGGCTGCCGGGATAAAATGCGGATGAAAAAGCTAATCGGAGACACGATCGCTAGACTAACTCGCAGCAATTGTAATTTAAGGATAAATTCACCAATCAAGACTAGTGGTTTGCTAAAGGCTCAGCCATTTAAATCGGTATCCGGGGTGAAAGGATCAGTCAGTTATGAACACACTTAAATCGTGGGACTCGGACAAAACATTCCATAGTTGAGCGTAGTCCAACTTATTCCAGTGTTCTACAATCAAACAATCTGTACGGCAATGTAGTGTGTAAATGTGCTACTCATACGGTTTATGTCCACACTACGGTATAATGTGTTTGAAAGTATATATTTAACAATAAGCGTTATAGATAATTGATTATACGATGGTCATGCGTATATCGTGTGTTTTATCCAAGTGCCATGGTAATCTTGTCATGTAACATTGTCATCTAGCAGTGCGCTGTGACTGTGGTCATATAACTATTTTCTATAGTCATCAAGTTCATCAAGCTATAAGATATATGCCATGTCTAGTCATGTGATATGGTCATTTAACCACATGAATATGTAATGGTCCATTAGTCGTGTGACAAGGTCATCTAGCCATGGCCATGTGCTATTCTAATCTAGCCGGGTGCTGTGGTCATCTAGTCGTATGCTGTGGTCATCTAGTCGTATGCTGTGGTCATCTAGCCGTGGGCTATAGTCATGGACATTATGACTAACTAGGCGTGTGCCGTGGTCGTTTAGCCTTTCGCAATGGACATGTAACCGTGTGCTATGGAAACCTTAGCTAGCCTTGTAACTCCAATATTTGTGTCGCCATCACGTGGGTGTCTCCAACAAGCATGTCATCCCTCGATATTGTGTGTCACTTTTATCTAGGGCCTCTCCACTAGCCGTGTGCTTCTTTCTCCCCTGCAGCCAGTACTGTTTTACGAACACGGGGGAAAAAGTGGGGGGTGGGTGGGGGAATGCTGTGGCAGGTAAAGCGCGGGGCGCTGTGTGTCATGTGCGGACCGCTATCACTAGACGTGTGTGTTGTTTGCTTTAGCCTACCGCTGGGGTCTAGACCTTATCACTGCTTTTTTCAGTTTGCTCAGTACTACACTGTTTGATGTGTAACCCTGACATGCTACATTTGTGACATTAAGACTAGGACTACACTGTTTGATGTGTAACCCTGACATGCTACATTTGTGACATTAGGCCATTAGGACTACACTGTTTGATGTTTTCCCCTGACGTAGTGACATGCTAAATTTGTGACATTAAGACTAAGACTACACTGTTTGATGTGTTCCCCTGACATGCTACATCTACATTCGTGACATTAAAAATTAAGAATGCACTGTTTGATGTGTTCCCCCATTAATCCCAAGACCTTAGGACACTTAGGTTGATTCTAGGTGACTTTTGTGATAAGGTCAATAGTAATGACCTGAGCAAGGTCATCTAATTTCGTGGCCGAGATCTTAACAAGGTCTTGTCAGGTGCTACGATGTTATTGAGTGGAAGGTGCTACAACGTCATCAGAGTGGGAGGTGCTACAACTACAATGTCATCGAGTGGGAGGTGCTACAATGTCATCGAGTGTGTTAAAGGGGTCGAGGGTCAACACTTCTGATGAAGGTCGCAAATTATTTGGAGGGGTTAGGGGTGGTGCTGTTCGACCACCGATGTTACCTACAGTATTCTTGGGTAGTTTTCTGACCATTTGACTGACCCACTGTTAGCTAGGACAGGTTGTTATAAAACTTTGATAGGCCGTAGCATTTATTTTGCCGACCATTCTCACATAACAAGCTATTACCCATAAACCGTTTGATTTGATTAGTTAAGTAATTCAAAGTCCTCCAGGTGGGGGCCCGCTGCCACGCCCCTCCTAACGTTGCGCCGCCGATGACGAGGTGGCTGCTGTAGGTTAGAGTGACACTGGCCGGCACAGACAAGGCTATCGGCGAGGCAGGCAGCTTGTATTTAACTCACACTCACAGACTATCTATGGCGGTCTCCATGTTCCAAACCCAGATTCTCTATTGATTTTTTGACTAGAGAAATTCCCCTAGGCATGTTCACAGAGCGGCAGTGCAATGAGTGGCGCGGTAACCCGTCATTCAATGAAGTAATCATTAAACATAGGGATTACTTCATCGCTCAGACGCGGAGGTCGGGTTTACACCAGGAGGGTTGGGGGTTTACATCAAAATAATCATGGTTTACACCAGGAGGGTTTGGGTTTTCATCAGAATAATCATGGTTTACTCAAGGAGGGTTGGGGGTTTACATCAGAATAGTCATGGTTTACACAACGAGGGTTGGGGGTTTACATCAGAATAGTCATGGTTTACACAACGAGGGTTGGGGGTTTACATCAGAATAGTCATGGTTTACACCAGGAGGGTTTACACCAGGAGGTTCGGGGTTTGCACCAGGAGGGCTCACGTAGTTTTTTTTTCAAAACTAAGTGTCGGTACACGTGGCGTTGGTGGTTAACGAGGGGGTCGGTGGTTAACGAGGGGGTCAGTGTTCACAACAGGGTCGGTTGGTGTTCCTATGCTAAACGGGACTGGAATTTTGGTTGTCTTTCGTGCGATGGAAGTTTTAAAATTTATTTTCGGCGCTAGTACAAGGTAATCGACATCTTTCACAAGTCACAATTCAGCTCTGATTGGACACCGGATGTACGAGTCTGACTTTGGCTCGGACGTCATATGGACAGGTTCTTCTTATCCATTTGGTTGACGGCATCATTTCAATTGATGTTTTTCTTTGGGAAATCTAAGTTATGGTCTTCGGGACCTTTTGGTAGGGTACCCTGAGCGCATTAAGCTGTACCGTGATTCATGCGACTCCTGTCGAAGATACTCCACTTCCATACGAATGCTTTTCACGCCCCTGATTCCACATCCTTCAATTATTTTCCCCATGATCAATGTCCCTCTCAAACAGTTGGTATTTGAACAGTTATTGTGCACTCACAAATCGCTAAAGCTTTCTGCACGCCCCAATTTAGGACTCACACTTCTATGGCCATGTCCTGAAATCATAATTTTTAATTCTACTTGTCTTCTCACGTTATTATGCTGTACAATGTTTTTAAAAAATCAAGTTTATTTATTTTTTCTTCAAATTTAAAAGTTTGCAAAGATTTTTCGTTCCTTAACACTTTATTTATGATATTGTGGTATTAATTACAGTTTTAATGTATTTTATGTTTTGCTCCCCCCCCCCCTTTTTTTAAACACACACTTTAAAAAATACACTCAGTATGTGACAAGTTGACGGGTATCGCCATTATCACCAGTGTTGTTTATTACCAATAGCATTCATGCTACCGCTATTGTTGATGTCAACTGTAACCTTTTGACTCCCATGACCGACCAGTGAGTACCAAACGATTGTATACCTAACATATGATGTACCAGAGGGCCGACTACCGTGTATTCGTAGTTAGCCAAACTTTGGTCCGGTTCGACTGCGTTTCTGTTGTATTGTGGACCAGGTCTGCCACTCACTTTTTTAAAATTTCCCAAGAGTTGGTCAAAACATTTCCCAAGATTTCCCTAGATCATAAAAATATATATAGGTTTGTTTTTTTTTAAAAAGGGATTTCTGTGTAATTAATGCAATAATAGCTTGAATTAATGCCCCTGAAACACAAGGTAATTACCTGTGTGTCAGTCCACAAATATTTTTTTACAATTGATGAAAATTAGGCTGGATTTTTTACAGATGCATCATAGTTTGAACACATTGTAGAAGTAATTGAAATTCATCCAATTTTACTATGGATTCTTAATGAAAACTATAGTTCACTCTTTGATTGGCTTGTACTGTTTTTCGTATGGTTGCTGATGTCTATTCCGAGCCTACCGTACCCCTCACCACCCACCAATTCTTTAATATTCTATATTGATTTCCTGTGAGATTGTACGATTTGTGATCAGTTTATTTTTTGTTGAGACTTTTCAAAATATTAACTTTAATTTCAGAAGATTTCTTATTTATTTATGAGTGGTTTTGAAAATTAAAACCAGAAAAGAATTAAAACAATTAATTTTTTCCTTGTTACTTTAAAAATTATTTTGCTTTATTTTCACATTAATTTTTTATCATATATGTTGTTTGCGTTTTTCGAAATATTAATAAAAAAAATCTTTCCCCTGTTAATATTTTCCAAGGTTTTGCCTGATTTTCAAAATTATTCCCCAGATCCCAATAGGGTCGTGAATTCCCAAGATCTTGGGAAATGTCCCAAGGTGTGGTAGCCCTGCGTCGAAGGCATTTTATACGGGACTTTCGGTCCAGTCATTTCTTTACTTTTTCGAATGCATCGCTTTACACACGTGCTCCAACACAATATCCTTGTGATAATCGTGGGCCTGTTTATTCTGCCTCACGTCACTGACTGACTGACTGGCAGATTGGCTGACAGACTTCTCACCTCACGTACTTGTGGGCGTTGTCATTGTGATCGTCGTGGGTCTTGTGGATATCATGTGCCTGGTTTTATGTTCATGGTCACTGACTGACATACTTATGTCCTAGGCTGGGGTACCGCGCTACATAAGACAACAACTAATAATAATAATAATGATGTCACCAACAATGTATTGAAAATTATGGGTACTAGTTAATAAACGCTTCTTTGTTTGGAAAGGTGGCGTTAACTTCAATTGATTTTTCCATCTACAATTCTCTGAAAGCATGAGTGTGACCCTTTAAAAATATTTTTGTTGTTGGAAAAAAGTAACAGGAAAAGAACTCACAGGAAAAAAAGCCATAAAATATGTGTTATGTAAACTTTAATGTGTCAGTCTTTATGAAATTATATTTGTAAGTCCCCATATATATGTTTATTACCTCCTGAAAACAGTATATAGAAACCGAAATTAGCAGCTAGCTTATTGGGATCCTGGTTTGATAATCGCTTGGGATAAAATATGTATTTGTTATTTATATAATAATTCACATTCACTCATTTAATATGATTTATTATTACTCAGTTATACTTGCGTGTGTGTGTTTATACCTATTATAATCAGACATTTAATTCTATGATTTATTCAGAACTATTGCATTGTTAAGCATGAAGCCAATAAACACGAATATTACAATTACAGACTGAATAACAATAAATGGTAGTACGCTCTCTTCCAAAGGGATTGTCATTTGATTCTCGCCTCTGATCTCACAGTCACGTCTCACATAGTAAGGAATCAAAGGAAATCAAGGGGCATTGCAACATGGTACTAGTTTAGTGATAACTCTATCCAGACAAATAAATGGTCTCAATGTTGTCAATGCGAATCAAATTTTGTGGTGATATCCAGCATCCGATGCCCACCATTTAGTTACGAACCAAATTTTGTTGTGATATCCAGCATCCGGTGACCACCATTTAGTTACGAACCAACTTTTGTTGTGATATCCAGCATCCGATGCCCACCATTTAGTTAGGAACAAAAGTTTGTGGTGGTATCTAATCTAGCGTCCTGTGCGACTTATGAGTCTCGTTAGGTTCCAGCGACCCGTCAGATCGAAAAGGCCCATGTCTTGAGTTTATAATGTGGGAAATATCTTCTTGAATGTCTTGACGCAGTCCAGTGAAGTTCTGCTCTCAAGTCAGTCTAGTCTCTTAATTGGTTCACTAATAGTTGTTCACTTTGACTTTGCTGAAGTGTCTTGAACAATATGTGTATATTGTATATAGCATATTAATTAAGAAGTTTGCTGATCGGATTATTCCAGTCTGGTCACTGCATGTACAGTGGCAGTGGATTGTGCAACAGTTGCAGTGGTCAGAATGGTTTTTTGGTGTTTGTACGCAAATGCTACATGCCATGCGTACATTGCGTACCGGCACCGGTCCGATAAAACGTTTCGGATAATGGGCGTTGGGAAACTCGCCGCACTACTATATTTCTCTCTCTGATATTTGTTTGATGGACGCAGGTCGATTGTAACGAGTAGTGCAACATAACCTTTAACGTTATGTCGGTCTTTGTGATAAATCTGATGACCTATCCCTTGTTATAGTTCAATATATATGAACATTTGCGACGAAGCATTGGAAAAAAAATGGAACAACGCAAAACTAACAATATATCTTTCTACCTATGCCCATGTTCACCATATATCTTGGTGTCCCAAATCGCTGTATGCCTTTTCTGGATATTTGGTATGTCTTTCCCGCCACACCACCACGTATTTCCACAACACCGTGCTCTAATCTTCCCATATAAGTAGACCAACGACAAGTCGGGCCGGGCCCAGCACAATGGTCCCAGTAGTCGTATTCACGCAACACAATGGGGGCTCGTCCTGGTCAACAAAAGCCTTTTATTGACGGGCTCGTCTTTCTTCTTATCCGCATCCGACCCCCCTCCCCCCCAAATAAAAAGGTGGTGGTAGGAAGGGTTGGGGACTCACCTACCAGGACACAGGCATACGTCTGATGTGTCCCAGAAGAAATGGGTTGTAGATGGGTGTGTTGGGTAAGGCTAGGTTTTATATTACTACTGGGTGGCCCCATGATACGATAATTTTCGTTTTAACTGATAAAATGTAATATATTTCAAATTAACGGTTATATTTTATATAGAATCCATCATCATAGCTTGGTTCTGGTTGAACTTATGTAATAATAAGAAACGTTGATACTTTATAACACAGTTATCACCTAAGACCGACAAGCATTGCTACACCGTAGCCGTAGTTAGTTCTCCACTAGGTTTGAGAGGCAGATGCATTGATACATTTTTATCACAGCTGAGAAGCACTGTCCCATCATAGTTCTCCATCCACACTGTTCGAGAAGCATTGCTATTACCCCCCCCCCCCCCGGGCAAAGAAAGCAGTACAACAACGCGGTCATCCCCACAGTTTGAGAAGCACCGCTACATCGTTTCGCGCCGTACAATGGTAGTGATTTTTTTCTTTCTTTTTCTTGGCCGACGGTAAACCAGTGCCGAGAGAAGGCCGGTGGGGCGATGATGGTGGTGGACTGGGCAGCGGTATGGCGAAGGAGCATCGATTGATTGATTATTGAGAAGGAACTTTTGCCTCGGGCGTGAGGGTATGATTTTAAATGTCTGCCTTTGGGGGCCAGTAGATTGCAGTTCAATACATGTAGTGTCTACATTTTCAAACCTCCATTTGAGGCACAAAAGCTTCGTTATTTCGAACTGAAAGTAGGACACCTGACCCCTTCTTTTATTGGACGGGTGGACTGTGTGTTCACTCACAGAAAAAATCATTTGTCCCCGTGTAAACTCACGTTATGAGCACGCTGTTATAGCATGGCATTGATCGTTGTCTAAGAACAAGGGCTCTCAACATATGTGCCGTTCGGGTCCTCCGGCAGTGGACGAATTTTGTCAATAATTATCCTTAGCTTTTTTAAAAATAAAAGCACTTGGTCACCTCGTTTAAAATTAAACTTAAATTATAAGGTTTACCTGAAAATGTGAGGAAGCAATTTAAACATAAAAAAAGAGAATTTAACAGCTTTCTAAAAGAACCAGCCTCAACATGTTATCTTACAAGACGTGACCATTGTAATTATATCTGATCATGTGTCACTGTTTGTCTCTTTAGAAGGTGCAATCACGCTCCATCTATTTGCCGATGCTTGTTCTTTGACAGATGGTGTCAGAAACTGCAGACCGAGCCTGCTGTCAGATATCTTTTATGATTCCTTATAACTTCGGGAAAATTAAACATGGCCTGTTTGAATTCACCCGAACCAGTGGTTCCAAAACCTATCCACAAACCTGTCTACGTTATGCTCTCCTTGTCCCTTGCTATTTAAGTTGTGTTACAAGATCGCAATTGGTATATACCATGCTAAAGCAAGGTTTCTCAACATTTTTGTATACTCTGCACCCCCTATAAATTGTTTCACCAGGCATTACACCCCTACAAAAGTAACAAATTGGGGTGGTGTGGGGAAATGACTTTTGAAAATGAATGGCAACCAGAACTGCATAACTTAGAAAATAAACTTGTGACTGACCTAGTGCATAAAATAACATTTTCAAAGAAGGAAAAAAATGAACATTTTAATCATAAATATTAAAGTCAAAAATTGCCTTTCTGTTCTTATATTTAAATATAATGACTTTTCAATCAAAATGGGTGACCACCACCCCGTCACTAGTCATTTTTTTTGGCGTACCCAAGCAGTGTTCCTTATCATTTGTTAGACTTCACAGTCCCATTGATACTACGCCTGCCGCTAGCACACAAACCACACTAGCCCACCCACCCCACCCCCACCTTTCCCACCCCCACCTTTCCAGAGAATGTGACCCTAAGGCTAAGGGTGTCAGGGGCAGAGCACTGCACCTTGTACCTGGGAAGAGTCATGCTCCTTGCTTGTCTAGCTACCTTTGCTCCTGCTTTATACATGTTTTTTGAAAGAGTTGTAGGAAGCAGGAAATGGGGTGCCTGGATGGGTGGATATTGGGAAGGGTAGGAGTCATTTAGAATCTGATTTGAAAGGAGCTTATTGGACATTGTTGAGGGCGCATAGTGCAGGAGCAGAAGATAAGATTTGTGAGAAAATTAACCCCTAAAACTGGGGGAGGGGAAGAAAGAAAAGATCGTGGGTGAAGATAGCAGGATTCAATAACTCACCTTCACAGGTAGACACACCTCACCACACACATATACACCCCTGACACACACACATACACCCCTGACACACACACATATACACCCCGACTCACCCCACACAATAGATACACTAAACACACAAGATGCACCACACAGCTGCACATAACAGCACATCACACTGTTGCACATGAAGGCACATGCACCACTCAGTTGCTCAATGCACAGTTGCACATTGTGGGCACATACAGTTATACACTGCACATAAAAACATTTGTGATGCATACACATCAGTGATATTGAATAAAATAATTGTAACCAGCAGTGTATTCAATAATAAACAAACAATCCATTCAGGCTAAACAAAATCTGTCCATGGCATTAACTTAATTTGGAATTGTCTTTATTTGAAAAATGGGAAAATATGAAGATTTTTATCTAAAAGAAACTGATTTTAAAATAACGCCATGTACATGAGACACATTTTGAAATAATGCCATGTAGGTGAACACATTTTGAAATAACGTCATGTAGGTGAGACACATTTTGAAATAATGCCATGTAGGTGAACACATTTTGAAATAACGTCATGTAGGTGAGACACATTTTGAAAGGATTGGACTGTGATAAAACCTTTAAGTAGATTGAGTCATAAACACTTTGTTTCAATAAAACAATATATGTTAAGCTTTGATTATGATGAGACGGAAATACTATTTCAAATATTTTGGCAATTGCCGTCATCAGTCGGTGCAACAAAAATAATAAATAATATCTTTATTAATTTTACATTATTTATGTATATCCTAATTTTATCTAAAAAGGAAAGAAAATCTAGATGAGACACATAAGTTCATGTGGCTTTCTACTTGATGTTTGTATGTTTATTTGGTTGAGGGAAGTGTCTTTATGTTTTTTTCTGTGTTCTTTTTTTCAGATTATTCCTGTTCATACTAGTGTCTCATGTTCATATTAGTGTGTCATGTTCTTAATAGTGTCTCATTTTTATATTAGTGTGTCATGTTCAAACTAGTATATCATGTTCTTACTAGCGTCTCGTGTTCATACAAGTGTCTCATGTTCCTATTAGTGTTTCATGTTCATATAAGTGTCCTCAGGTTATTACTCTGGTGTCGTCTTTGCCAAACTATGAGAAAATATAATCTATTAAATAAACTTTTTTACCATTGACATGAGCGATGTTTGGTTTTTAGTTCATCATTCCCAGCATTATTGAGCCACAACTCGGTTGTCATGGAGAGCTACGCATCTTAGTCTGGTGGCACAATTATTTGTTCAAATTTGGTCGGATCCCTGATTGCTGTAGTTGAGATATATTTTTTTATATTTCTTGTTCAAACTTAAATAGGTTTTAATATTGTAACAAATTTAAGTTTATGTTAAACTAGTATTGCAGTTACGTCCCCTGATATTCAGGACAGGCGTTTAAATTAAACCCCCACCACACGCTTTTCTAAAAAAAAGTGTCCTACTGCTTTTTTGATGTAGTGTTATAAATAACTTGCTTTTACACATATTTTAATCAGGATTAATAAAAAAAACAAAAACTAGTCACAAAAAGAAAAGAAGCACTCCAGCTGAAGGGTCTTTATACATCCACAAGGGGGTGCCATCATTTATACATCCACAAGGGGTGCCATCATTTATACATCCACAAGGGGTGCCATCATTTATACATCCACAAGGGGTGCCATCATTTATACATCCACAAGGGGTGCCATCATTTTGGCTTCAGAATGCCTCCTTATGCTTATAGTATTTTTTCATGACACTGAGATGGGCTCTTCTTTGTAAATGGCAACATCTTTTACAATGTATTAGATGCTTAGGATAAGTTGTTTTTTATTTTGAAATTATTGACTTACACTGTAAGTTGCAATTTGTCTGCAAAATACTTTGGGAAAACTGGCTTGGTGGAAATGCCAAATGTAAAATAAATATATTTTTAAATGGGTGCAGAAAGTTTCTCAGAACTAAGTCATCTTAATTATCACCAAGTGTCATATATAGTCCATGTCTATACTAAATTATCAATTTACTAGTTGTTTCCCTTTTTGGGGCAGATTAAAAAAAAAAAAATATTTGCATCATGCGTGGCGAGATTTCTGAATCAACTTACCACAAGCTGTTGATATAGTTTGATTCCTCACCAATCTCCTAAAAGTGATTATTATTAAACATAACTTAAATTAAATTAATACAAATAAATATAGATGTAATGTAAGAATAAAAGAAAATTCGTATGTTTGTTGAAAAAAAATCTAAATGTAATTTTTTCCTTATCATGTAAAACGGGAAAAAGGAAGACCAAGTACGATTTTTTTTAATGGTGCCACATGTGATTACTTGTGTTTTTAATAATGTTTCTACCTTTTCCAGTTGTAAGGTAAATAAAAATTGCTCTATATGTGTATGCTTATGTCAGATTCTAGTGCTTAATATTTTAAGGAATTAAAATTATATTTTTTTGTGAGAAAAACATCTTCAAAAAAAAAAATTTGTTTGTCTACATTTTAAGATAGTTTTTAAAGACAGAGATTCGGAACAAATTTATTAGCCTAGTAATAGACTAAGTTTAATGGTGGAGCCTTTGTCTTTGCGTTTCTGGGTAATTTTAATGGTTTAAATTAGATATTTTTCAGACTTTTTAAAATTGTTGTCACACTCATTTCTCAGACTTTGAATATCAATTTTTTATTGTGCAGTCTGAAATCTTTACAGTACACAAGTGTATGCAATCGGTGCCATCTTAAGGTATTGGCACACTGGGTACTTTCCAAGAGCCTTACGCCTTTAGGGGGCCTTCCACCTCTAGGGGCCTCTCGCCTCTACGGAACCTCACACCTCTAGGGGCCTTCCACCTCTAGGGGCCTCTGGCCTCTATGGAACCTCACACCTCTAGGGGGCCTTCCACCTCTAGGGAGTCTCTCACCTCTACGGAACCTCACACCTCTAGGGGGCCTTCCACCTCTAGGGAGTCTCTCACCTCTACGGAACCTCACACCTCTAGGGGGCCTTCCACCTTTAGGGAGTCTCTGGCCTCTATGGAACCTCACACCTCTAGGGGGCCTTCCACCTCTAGGGGCCTCTCGCCTCTATGGAACCTCACACCTCTAGGGGCCTTCCACCTCTAGGGGCCTCTAGCCTCTAAGGAACCTCACACCTCTAGGGGCCTTCCACCTCTAGGGAGTCTCTGGCCTCTATGGAACCTCACACCTTTAGGGGGCCTTACACATCTAGTGACATAATTCTACCGATGTTGTTAATGAATATTGAAGTATTTTTTGGCAATTTAATTTGCTTTCAATATGCAGCAGGAAGATTGTTTATCAATTTTGAAAACCAAGTTTTTCACTTAGCACATCAATTTGAGTTTTTGGTAGTAAACCTAATTAATTGTCTATTTGAAAAAAATTCAGTGATTTTTTTTTTTTAATTTTGGGTGGGGGAGTAAAAATCTGACAAAACTCTCCTTATTACAATATTTAGGCATTGAAATGAAGAAAGTTATAGTAAATTTCAAATAAACCTTTCAAGTTACTGCATTTGTTTGGAAATTCATAATGTTACATCTTCCGTCAGAGAAATCCGACATTATTAAATATCTGTCACCTTTTGTGAATATTTCCTCTTTTATTTTACCATTTGGATACAATTATTTTTTAAAAAATGACCTGTTTTTTAACTAGCCATACAAAATCTATAGACCTTTTCTACAAAGCAGTATTTTACAAATAAATTTGTAACTGTAAAATAAGGCAAAAACCTACTTATGTTTTAAATAAAAGCAAATGGAAATTATATTAATATAATAGTGTTTTTTCCCCCCTAAAGAACAACTGTTTTGAACTGAAATATATTAATTTTTTATTTAATTTAGATAAAACTAACAAATAAAAGGAATTTTGTTACCCATGGCAATCTAGGGAACCTAAATTTCAGCTTGCATCTTTCTGTTGCTAGCTGGTTAAATGTAGAATGATGCGAACTAAATTCTCGTATGCACAAAAATGCATTCCATAATTTTGAATTTAGCAAAAATTTTCTGGGAAAGGGCTTTCTAAGGCACCTCCCTAAACCTTGCCACCAGTTTCATTCGGCTCCATCGATCTCTCCTTCCTACCCAATTAATGTGACAGTACCGACACATTTTAATTTTTTTTAAAAGTGCTTGATGTAATTACAATAATTTTTTTTTAAATGGACAAAATTATGATTTTCTTTAAGTTTGTTATATGAATTTGGAATATAGATTCCAGGGGCGAAACCAAGTCTAAAAGCATATGCTTAGTGTGACTGCACTACCAGAATGAATCTATGTATAAATGTATGGCTGGGCCATCACAATGACTAATTTCGGTGCTGATAGATGCCGTGCACCCAAGAAGCCTGACATGCTACCCCAAATTCCCCACGGATGAAATTACCTTAAAGAAACTGTTCAAAACGCATGGGCCTGATTTTCATAACATAACTTGAAAAGTAGGCTGTCGACAGCCATGCCAAGAAAAGGCGCTTAAGGCGGACTAGTAAGACGATTTGGGTGAAAATGTCTTGTGGTTATTACAAATTGCTTAATGCTAAAAAAAATCATCTAATAACATACCGTATTTTACGGACAATAAGATGCACTTTTTTCTTAGAAAAATTGCCTCCAAAATTCAGGTGTGTCTTATACTCGAAATTAATATAAATGGTATTAATGTTATTTTTACAAAAAATTGCTTAAAAATTAAGGTGCGCCTTATAGTCCGTAGAATACGGAACCTTTTTTATATCTTAAATAAATTCGTATTTTTTACCTTTTGGATAGTGAAGGTAAATTCTACTTTTAGCTTTTGATTGATAATGATTTGTTTGTATCACTTCAGAGATGATCTTGGAAGTTCTAACCAAATGCCACCCCAGAACCTCAGCACACCCACTCAACAACAGCAACACCAAGACCAGCATCAGATGAGTCAGTCCTTGGTTGATCAACATTCTGTGGTAGGGGTCGGCATGGCCGATCAGCACTCTGCGCTGGACCACGCCCACACCATGGCCGAGCATGCTGCCCACAGCATGCTGGACCTTAGCGAGACGGGGAGCTCGCTTGAGCACCTGGCCGGCGGCGGTGCCCAATCGCTGACGGATTTGAACTCCGGCCGATCTTCTGACCAGTCACTGGACTCGGGTAATGGCAGACGGCAGCCTCAACTGCACGACCGGATTAACATGAACGATGGAAGTAACTCTGGAATGAGGCAGATGAGTAACAGCGACAGAGACCTGGGCCCTCTTGGCGGAGGGGGCAATAACCCTGGGAATAATATGATAAATCGTCCACTTTCTGGCTTAAGTGGGAGCTCGCTTTCAGACAGGCAGTCTCAGCCCATGAGGAATTTGACCCCTGTCGGGGACAGTAGGAGCGTACATGGTGGCTTAGGGAAGTCGTTGTCCTCGGATGGGCGAGGAAGTGTTGGACTTGGTGGAGGAAATGGAAATGGTTTGTCGGACCAAGGTGGTTTCAACCCTGAACAGTCCTCTCAAAATTTGTTGGACTCCATGTCTTCTGGACCCCCTAGGGGTAGGCCACCCTCCATGGGAGGTGGCGGTCAGCATAATTTAGGAACAGTCGATCAGCAGCAGCATGGTGGTCAGTCACTGCCCCCGCACATGAGAGGTCTTTCAGACCACCCGTCCCACTCTCACCCCGGCCTTGTGGACCATCACTCCCAACAACAGGGTATGGCTGGGGACAACACCACCAACAGCCATAATGGCCGGGGAGGCTTGTCAGCTTATGGCTTAGACAATGGTGGCAGCCAGCTCCACTCGCGGCCAGGCTCCACACTTTTATCAGAGGCCAATAACTGCAATGATGCTCGTGATCTTTCCCGCGCTCTGTACTCTTCATCATCGTCATCCACAGACAGACCGTCGGGCCACCAGTCTACATCTCTTATAGAGGAGACAATTGCTGCTGTGGCCTCCAATCTTAACAAGTCTTCACCAGACGGGGGCCTCATGCCAGGGCCCCTCCCTCCCAACTCCATGATGGGTCACCTGGGCTCGCTGGGATTAGCGCGGTCCAGCAGTGCAGCACCTCATCTTGGCCACGGCGGTGATGACACCCTGGCCGACTTGGTAGGGAGGCACCACAGCCATGGCATCCCCATGCTATCCGAGCGAGCTAGTCAGTCGCTGTCTGGCCTCATGGATGACCATTCGATTGGAGCATCCTCTTCGGGCCATGGGCCAGGGAGAGAGTTGGAGAAGACGCACCCTTGCCTGACCTGCCTCAAGATGTTTAGGAGCAAGCAGCAGTTGGCACAGCACAATTTAGTGCACACCGGGGTGCGCAAGCATATCTGTTCCTTCTGCGACAGGGCATTCAAACAACTATCACACCTACAGCAGCATGTGCGAATTCATACAGGTCAGTACTCTTTTTAGTTTATTCACAGTTTCTACTTCCCATAGTCCCCCCCCCCCCAACCACACTCTTTCCCACCTTGTCCCGCCACCCTGCACACACCCAGGCTCACAGAATCCAAGTTTGCCATCAAGTGCTAGAGGTGCATGTCTGTCTGTCTGTCCTTGCCTGTGTCTGACTCTCGAAGGTCCCAGTGTGAAGGATGCAGAATACAGTGAACACAACTTTGTTTAATTGTTTCAAAGCACATAGAGAATAATTCTTCAGTGTTAAAAGGTCTCCTCACAAGTTACATAGCTTTTAATTGAATAACATTTTAAAAGACTAACCAATCCTCTCACTATTTTAATTTTTGTTACACCTCAAAACTACAACAAATATTACACATTTTACTAATCAAAATTACCTTTAAAAACATTTCAAGTTATATTTGAAAATTTATTCCATTATTAAATACTATTACAACTTACCAATTTAGATTTTAACCATAACCTAACATAGTAGTGGATATTAGTGTGTTGTGTGGATAATTAGAGGGGAAAGGGGGGGGGGGGGAGTAACCACTTACATTTAAAAGTATTAAAGATTTGCAGGGCAGTTAACAGAAACATTGGTATCACTAGTTTTTTTACATAACAAATACAGTCTTTGGTGTATCTAAAAACACAGTCTCTGGAGTATCTAAAAAACACAGTCTCTGGTGTATCTAAAAAACACAGTCTCTGGTGTATCTAAAAAACACAGTCTCTGATGTATCTAAAAAACACAGTTTCTGGTGTATCTAAAAAACACAGTCTCTGGTGTATCTAAAAAACACAGTCTCTGGTGTATCTAAAAAACACAGTCTCTGGTGTATCTAAAAAACACAGTCTCTGTCGTATCTAAAAAAACACAGTCTCTGGCGTATCTAAAAAAACACAGTCTCTGGCGTATCTAAAAAAACACAGTCTCTGTCGTATCTAAAAAAAACAGTCTCTGGCGTATCTAAAAAAACACAGTCTCTGGCGTATCTAAAAAAACACAGTCTCTGGCGTATCTAAAAAACACAGTCTCTGGCGTATCTAAAAAACACAGTCTCTGGCGTATCTAAAAAAAACACAGTCTCTGGCGTATCTAAAAAACACAGTCTCTGGCGTATCTAAAAAAAACACAGTCCATGCCAAAAATATAATGAAACTTTTATTATTTAATGTTTAGTTAATGTTTGTGCAAGGGCAATTTTAATCGTTATAGAAAAATCCATGATCAAAATGTTATATTCTAACTTATCCAGTAGTCTATAAATACGTTGAGAATGAAGCAATTAAGCAAAAGCTTTTCATAGAACGCTTGTTGTGCTTTTTTACAAGAATGATTTTTAGATTTAGCCCCGAGAGGTCATCGGACAACTGTTATACACATCAATGCTGTGCTTATGGGGTGGCTCGCCTACACGCGACACTATGATTAGCCGAAAAGCGCCCCCCCCCCCAAAAAAAAATAAATAAATAAATAATTCTGCAGTCCTAAATTTCAGTTAGCCCAAGTAGCTTCCAGTTGTCATTCCCAGCGACGGGGTAAAATGCTGGTAAAATCCGAACGCAATATTTTTGATAGGCGGATTAAGGCGTGTGGCGTTTAGTTGAACCAAGAGATGATCACGTAGCGCGGAGTTGCGAACTCTATTTGGAAATCAAAATTGGTTTTTTAAAAACTTGCTGTAGATCGTTTCGAATCTTCATAACCAACATAGCTATGCGTGTATTCGCATAGAAGCAATTGGTGTGTGTGAGTGGGGGATTGCCATTGTTAAATCCATTTTGTGTGTGGTGGGGTAAAGCTCCCATGAACCCGAGACCCCCTGATACACTGCACCAATAACTGAACTGCTAATAAACTCGGCACTGCTCACTTCTTCCCGAAATCGTCGCCTTTGCTCAAGGCCATGGTGAAAGACATTCCATAGGGGCTAGGTTGACCCGAGACCCCCTGATGCACAGCACGCATGGCTGACCTGCGTATAAACTCGGTACTGCTCACTTCTTCCCGAAATCGTCGTCTTTGCTCAAGGCCACGGTGAAAGACATTCCATAGGGGCTAGGTTGACCACCAGACATTCCATAGGGGCTAGGTGGACCACCACGACGAGGTGTAAGCAGTTACGGAAGTGATACATTAAAGATGCATAGGACGCGAATAGGGCGGGCGTAGAAACAGTGCGTACAACTTTCACTGGCATGATCACTTTCTTCACATTAGGAGAACTCCGCCCTGTCAGCATTATTAATGCAATGCTTCCCGTCTTTCTTGGAGACGAGAACGGTTTTTTCTTTCTTCTCTCTTGTCATCGTGTCACTTCCTTAATTCTCCTTGCTGTACTGTCTGTTATTTTTCTAATTCTTCCCGTTGTCTTTGAACTTCTACCTGCCACCGTTGTACCTCTTCCAGTCACTTTGTACACCCACCCATCTTTTAGACTGAGGATCTGACACCTTTGCATCACTTTAGGCTCGAAATATACCACCCTGTCACCCCGGTTGAGGCTCACTATTTCACATTCTCACATCCTTTTCGGCTCACTACATCGTTTCCTTCCAATAGTTAACTTCTACCCAGTATCTCTTGGTGGTACACCACCTTGCACGCCACCCCTGCTCATCTCATTTTTTCCCGGCTGTGACTATTCGTACCCGGGTACCAGAAGTGAGAGGTTGGGATTAAAAAACTTTTTAAAATATTATAGTTGGATTTGTAAGACAAAATGAGGTATCAAATGAAAGATAATTGAATGGACTATGCGTTTGTAAACTTAATTCTTCAGTTTAACTAAAATAAACTACCACAAATGACATCCGAATAACATTGAGTCTAATGGGACCCGGGTGCGAATGGCGGCGCTGCGTGTCAGGGTCCATTTAGTCCATCCACTTATCTTTCATTTGATACCTCATTTTGTCTTAAAAAACTCAACAAAAAATATTTTTAATATGGTTTTTGTTAATCCCAACCTCTCACTTCTGGTACCCAGGTACGAATAGCCACTTCGTTTTTTCCCCCTCTGCGTTAAGCTTGCTTTTAACCAACCACACACACCCCCACTTTCCAAATATCCATAGTCATTATCTCTGCCCTATACATTCGTTGTTCTATCCATCTGTCGAAATACATGACCTGTTCAATGATAAGGGGAAAACTTTTGAAGAAATTGGGTTACAAATGTCAGTCTTTTTGGTTTGATCAAAACTCGCCTGGTGTATCGTTAAAAATAGACTCGTATAACCCATGCCATTACCTTAGAGCATGGATTCTAGTTTCTTTTTTTTTTTCAGTCCCACTACGAATTGTTTTTCAGCCCCACCACGAATTGTTTGACTTATTCTCTCAACCACTACAAATTGTTTGACTAAGTCTTGAGCTGTATTTTGTTGAAAGAGAGGGAGAGTTGCTCAATTTGTCAGCCACACTCTCTCGTCCTTGCCTATTTCATCCAATGGCAAGACTTAGTCAAGACGACTGGAAATTGACAATTATATAGTGAATGACCATCAGGGTGTCTTGTGTGAAATGTGCCATATATTGTCCACTCGAATACACCTATCCATAAACCAATGAAACTTCCTTTCTGGCCTACGATATCCAAACATCTTTATAGTGACTCCCATTTGGGGCCGTAGCCATATCTTCGCATAATCTTATGTCCAGGAAACTATCAGAAAATCTATAAAATCACTAAAAATTGCATTTTCCCCTCAATACAGCACATTCGGGTCACTCCCAGATGGAACTTAAATATATCCACTAGCGTCCTGTGAGTGAGCGCATTGACCACAAAATTCTGTCCCTGGCGTACAGCTGTATAGAAGGCTCTGCGCATGTATATCTTAAAAAACTGTTATCTAAACTGAGGGTTCCCAGTGTGGATGGAGACAGAAAGAAGTCATACGGCGTGCGCTCTTTTGAAGCCATTGCGCCTATATTGTGGAACAGTCTGCCTCAATCTTTGAGGGACAAAATGTCATTTAAGAACCATTAAAAGCTTTTTTCGTTTAGGACATCAGAGCGCTGTGGGCATGCTAAAATAGCATGGACACACGCCATATAAAAGAACTCAATCATCATCAACTTATCTGGACATGAGAATAATCTCCCCCTTCTCAACAAAATTTAATATTGGATTCTCGCAGCATTTTTTCATTAGCCATATTTTAGTTTTACCAGACATTATTTTTCCCTTTCGATTCTGACACCTGTAAAAGTAATCTTCTCTTGGCTCCTTGACGTGCTACGCTGACAATGTCAGGGGCACGCTACACTGACAATGGCAGGGGCACGCTACACTGACAATGGCAGGGGCACGCTACACTGACAATGGCAGGGGCACGCTACACTGACAATGGCAGGGGAAATACTATGGACATGCATCCATGACAGTGGCAGGGGAAGTGCTATGGACATGCTACGCTGACAATGGCAGGGGAAATACTATGGACATGCTACGCTGACAATGGCAGGGGAAATACTATGGACATGCTACGCTGACAATGACAGTGGAAATGCTACGGACATACTACGCTGACATAGGGAGAGTAAATTTTTAAAGATTCGTTATTTTTTTTCCTACCAGTGAAGGACAGACATAATGAGGTAATTTTTGCCTAAGACTTCAGCCCATCAGCCACATTATAAAATAAAAATGTAAAAAGTTTCGACCAAAAACGTTTAACCATTCAGTTTTGTTTGCACTATAAGAAAGCCTGATTATCACATGCACAGTCGCGCTTGTCCTATATGCATTCTTGCTTACTCACACGCAGTCCTGATGACCCTGTACTCAGTCCTGCTTATTATACCGGAATCCCTGCTTATCCTATACCCATATTTTTTATCATATTATTTGAAATTCAGTACCTCACTTTCCGTGTCCAGTGATGAAAGTTAGTTAAATTCATCACACCCCCCCCCCCACACACACTTTTTTTCCTTCTTTCTTTTCTTCAATCATTGTATCCTAAACTATGGTTGTCATCGTAGGTATTCGTATTATTTCAAGGCTTTCTCGAAAGAATCGTTGAGATTTGCTCCCTTTTCTTACACCCCATGCACCTCCACCCCGTGCTTATCCCACCAACCCATGCCAGCGTTTCATCAATCCAACTGCTCCACGGCTCAACGCTAGCACTTAGCACTTGCAATAATTGCGGGCTTCTCTCCGGGCCACAATTACAATCCCGCTTGTCACGGCTTGTGATTGTAAGAAATGATGGCACTTACTGGGGTTTGATTAAAGAAAAATATCCGTGGCCGGCCCTGGCCCTGCAGTGTAAACATTGGGCTGTTTGTGTAGCTTCTGCGATGTAATTATTTTAAAGGAATTATTGCGCGCTGGTCGACGTTAACAAGAAAAATTCTTTTTTTAAAAAAAAATAATTAAAAAAAGTTTAATACATGCAATCTTATGAGAATTGATAAGGGATTGTGGATTGAAAAGTGGGTAGGGCAGCGGTTCTCAACCTGTGGGTCGCGACCCCTTTGGGGGTCGAACGACCATTTCCCAGGGGTCGCCTAAGACCAACGGAAAACACATACACTTTACAGTTATGAAGTAGCAACGAAAATAATTTTGTGGTTGGGGGGTCGCCACAACGCAAGGAACTGTATTAAGGGGTCGCGGTATTAGAAAGGTTGAGAACCGCTGGGGTAGGGGATAGTGGAAAGTAAATTGAGGTTTATGGTGGGGAAAAGATGACGGAAAGAGAATGTTAGAAAGATACAAAACCTACTACCCACTATCCAAAAGAATTTTGGATTGTGCAAAGTGGGTTGATAGTGGACTGTGTTCACACACCACCGATCACCACTTACAGCATTTTTGAATACCTCGGTACGTTCATCTTAGGGGTCCATGGCTCTGTTTCACAGTATCCTTTCAGATACATTCTCATCACCGTAACGTTAATCTGAAATGCGTAGGGTCAATGTTACTCAATAAAAGCACCCCTGATTTAACTTTTAGCCTTTCCCAAGAACGCTTATAAAAAATAGAATAAAAGTTCACACACCCACGCAAAGCAACCACCACCTCACCTCGTGTTAAAGCGGATTAGCGTATAATTCATATTGAGCAACGTTGGCAATGAGGTAGCGTACGATAAGTTAATTATAATGGCCACATGCGTTTAGTTTCCCGTCAACCAAGATGCTGTCAGGAAGATTTAACCTCCATGGGCGGCCCGTTTAAGCCATGCTGCTGTCAGGAAGATGGAACTTCCATGGGCGGCCCGTTTAAGCCATACTGCTGTCAGGAAGATGGAGCTTCCATTGGCGGCCCGTTTAAGCCATGCTGCTGTCAGGAAGATGGAACTTCCATGGGCGGCCCGTTTAAGCTATGCTGCTGTCAGGAAGATGGAACTTCCATGGGCGGCCCGTTCAAGCCATGCTGCTGTCAGGAAGATGGAACTTCCATGGGCGGCCCGTTTAAGCCATACTGCTGTCAGGAAGATGGAACTTCCATGGGCGGCCCGTTTAAGCCATGCTGCTGTCAGGAAGATGGAACTTCCATGGGCGGCCCGTTCAAGCCATGCTGCTGTCAGGAAGATTGAACCCTAATGGGCGGCCCGTTTAGATTTCGAAATTGAACGCTGTATGATCAAAATGAGAATCAGTGTGAATTAAACTAGTATTGAAAGAAATGTTCCAACAATAACGACCATAAAAGTGTCATATAAAAGTCACATGTTTAATATAGCGGATCACCCCCCTCTCCCCAACCCCTTTTTAAAAGCTGGAAACTTTAATATATTTATGTTCTCCCCTCCCCCCCCCCTCCTTATAATCTTCAAGTTGTATACACAATGGGAAACACTGCATTAATCAACAAAATCATTTTTAGAGCCCTTTGATAAACCTTGTAAGACTTGTCCCCCTCGCGTACCGCAATATTTCATTAACCTGTGTTTTACTTAAAATTTGTACTTTTTATTTTACTTGTAAACTTCAACAAACAAATTTAATCAACTGTTGATTCCAGTCTAATTTTTTTCTGGACTTGTTTTCATGTCCTTTCTACCGTGATGATATTTGTAGTTCGTTGGTCTAACCCCCCCCCCCCTCTCCCCTTTTACCTCCCCTACCCAAACTAAAGAAGTTTAAAAATGTAAATAAAAAGAACTATTTAAAGACATAACAAAAGAATAGAACGGGCAACGTTAAGTGCGCCTTTAAACATCAAGAACTGCTTGAAAACAATACAATAAAATATTAAAATTGCAAGAAAGCTCAGAAACGGGCAATGGAGGTTTATGGATTGACTTAGTAGAATAACTATTCACGCTTAGTGTGAATTTGGCGCCGGGGGATAATATTCATTTTCCCCAATCTCCCCCCCCCCTTTTCTGAAGCCCATTATGCTGATTAATGAAATACCACCAAATCCCATTTTTGAGCCCCCAAACAGTCTTACGTCCGGGGACATCTGACCCCCCTCTGCCTACCCTTGTCTACGCCTCTGCCACCACCCTACAATGATCGACTATCGCCTGTCATCCGCGTGCTCAGTGCTGCAACTACCCTTCTATGTCCTTTCATATATCCCTGTCCATCCATATATCCCTGTCCATCCATATATCCCTGTCCATCCATATATCCCTGTCCATCCATATATCACTGCCCCTCCCTATAGCACTGTCCATCCATATATCCCTGTAGATCCATATATCACTGTCCCTCCATATAGCACTGTCCATCCATATATCCATATCCATCCATGTTTCAATGTCCCTCCATATAGCACTGTCCTACCCTTTATCACTGTCCTTCCATTATATCACTTTATATTCAACAATCACATGTCACTATATCTTCAACTATCATCTGTCGCCAGATCTTCTTCAATATTCTTTCGCTAGATCTTCAACAATCACGTGTCACTAGATCTTCTTCAATCGCCCCTTAATCGACCATATTCATCACACCCCTCTTTAACAATTGGACATATATAATGGCGCCTCTCACCCCCCACCCCCACACACTTTTTTTGTTGCTTCCATCTTTGCATGCTTGTTGTTGCAATGTTCAAAATAACCATTTCTTGACTCACTCCAATGTTAAAATCAACCATTTTTTGACTCACATAAAATCAACCATTTTTTGACTCACATAAAATCAACCATTTTTTGACTCACATAAAATCAACCATTTTTTTTACTCACTCCAATGTTAAAATCAACCATTTTTTACTCACTCCAATGTTAAAATCAACCATTTCTTGACTCACTCCAATGTTAAAATCAACCATTTCTTGACTCACTAAAAAAAATCAACAATTTTTTGACTCACTCCAATATTAAAATCAGCCATTTCTTGTCTCCACTACCGGTACATGGAATTGTATTTAGCTGTTCATGCATGTGTGCTATATATATTATCAATGTTGTGACCTTTTCTAACCTGCTTCATTTGCATACGCTCAATAATGTGTAATCAGCTTCTCTAGTAGACAAAGAACAAACGTAACCAAGAATAATATTTAAAGCAACATTTTCTCTATAGCTTTAGTTTTTTAGCGATAACGTTTGTACATTTGTTGTTTCGTTTCTTTCCACTTATGCTTTTTAATTATTTTTTTTTTTTTTTAAAGTTTATTTTATTTTTATTTTCCCCCCTCTCTCACTCAATGGGGTGTCAAGGATTTGGAAACTTTTGTGTATGGGAAATTGCAAAAGAGCAAAAATCGTTTGAGCAGATTTTGAGTAACTAATTTAAACTAAAACAAAGAATCGGATTAAAATAAACGAAAGAAATGTCTTTAAAAAAATTGCCTAACCAACGGGAAGTGTTAGTGCTGATTTTGTTTCCATTCTTGAGCCAATGCAGCGTTGAAATCTAACCATTTTGATGTATTCGATAATTTCTATCACTGATTGACTTTATCACTAGACAAAAGTCTAGATAAGAAGAAAAAAAATGAAATTTTCATATGATTATACAATAATTTATTTAAAAAAAAAACAAAGCAAAATGTAATGCAGTAAAGCCATAGATGGACTTCCCTTGTCTAGTGGTAGGTCAGAGGTCACTAGTGATGGCCCTTGTCTAGTGGTAGGTCAGAGGTCACTAGTGATGGCCCTTGTCTAGTGGTAGGTCAGAGGTCACTAGTGATGGCCCTTGTCTAGTGGTAGGTCAGAGGTCACTAGTAATGGCCCTTGTCTAGTGGTAGGTCAGAGGTCACTAGTGATGGCCCTTGTCTAGTGGTAGGTCAGAGGTCACTAGTGATGGCCCTTGTCTAGTGGTAGGTCAGAGGTCACTAGTGAGACGAGGCAACTCAAAGTCTGTTTCGATTTTTGTATTGTAGGAGAGCGCAAGTACATGTGCAAGTTCTGCGAGAGGGGCTTTAAGCAGCTTTCCCACTTACAAAAGCACACCCGAATCCACACTGGTATGTATCTGTTTTGCATGGCCGCCCCCCTCTCTCCTTCCTTTTGTTTCTCTTACTAACCAGTGGATGGCCCTCTAGTTTAGGCTCCAGAAGAAAACCTGTGGCTTCGTAACTACGGTCCGTGGAGAGCGAACGTTCCTCAAAGGAGTGACGGGGCATCGCTTTTTAGGCTCCACGAGCCTTTAAACTATTTAGAGTTATGCTGTTCTAATATTTTCCAACTTTAGAGTATTGATTTTTATTCTCAGTAACAGATTCCACGTCACTTCATTAATACCGTAAAAAGTCGATTCGGATGCCGATCAACATAACAACTGTAGAATGTGTAACCATTTGATCACCCAACATAGATCAATACACCACTGGCTTGCATCATGGCTGTTTTATTTCTCACACCCTTCTTTTATGGTTGCTGGTCAAACTTTCCGTCTCACCATATCGTCCTCTCTCACTATATATAATATATCTTTCTCCCTCCCTCCCTCTCTCTTTTCCTACCGCCCTCTCTCTGCGTTTCACTTTTTTTTCATTAACTGTCATCTTCTCCCTAAATCCCCCTGTTCATCTTTTTCTCTTTCTTTATCCATGTCTGTATTCCACCCCCTCGTTTTTTTCCACATTCACTATGCCCCATCTCACTTTGCTGCATCTCAGTGCAGTTACATCACTATCTGCTTACAGTGGCCTTCTGGAAGACTCAGTGATGTCTTTGACATCAGACTCTGAGACAATAGGTCGGGGCTCAGATTCTACTGAGACCATAGGTCGGGGCTCAGATTCTACTGAGACCATAGGTCGGGGCTCAGATTCTACTGAGACCATAGGTCGGGGCACATAATCTACTGAGACCATAGGTCGGGGCTCAGATTCTACTGAGACCATAGGTCGGGGTTCAGATTCTGCTGAGACCTTGGTGGGGGCTCAGATTCTACTGAGACCATAGGTCGGGGCTCAGATTCTACTGAGAGCATAGGTCGGGGCACATAATCTACTGAGACCATAGGTCGGGGCTCAGAATCTACTGAGACCATAGGTCGGGGCTCAGAATCTATTGAGTTTTAAGACTAGGCATTGGATTTGAAGCAGATATTGTTATGCTCTCATATTGTGTGTCCTGAAGCCCAACCTGGTCGTTGCCAAATCTAGTCTTGCCAACCCCAAGTCGAGTGTCCTGATACTCAGTCTAGTTGTTGTCAACTTCTAGACGTGTGTCCTGATGCTCATCAGTCTAGTTGTCAACTTCTAGACGTGTGTCCTGATGCTCATCAGTCTAGTTGTCAACTTCTAGACGTGTGTCCTGATGCTCATCAGTCTAGTTGTCAACTTCTAGACGTGTGTCCTGATGCTCATCAGTCTAGTTGTCAACTTCTAGACGTATGTCCTAGTACTCATTCTAGTTGTGTCATCTTTTAGTCGTGTGCCCTCTTCCCCAGTCTAGTTGTCAACCTCTAGACGTGTGTCCTGGTATGAATCAGTCTAGTTTTTATGAACTACTTGACCTTACTTTAAAAAGAAAAGATTAATTTTTGTTTGCCGCTCTCCCCTTTGTTTGCCCCCCCCCCTTTTTTCCATTTTTAAAAATCTTTGTACCGCCATGTTGAAAGTTGGACTAGAAGCCACCGGTTTTATCTCTAGGCCTAGCTTTGTTCAGTGTGTACACATTTCATTGTCCCTTTCAACAACCTCAATTATAAGAATGTATGATAAACTTTGCAGATCTACAACTTTAAAATGAACAAAAGCTTATAGCCTATTTGGACAATCTTTTAGTTATTTTTTGTTTTGTTTGTTGTTCAACACCCCCTTCCGCCCTTTATTTAGATTATTTAACCGTAATAACTAGTGTACGTATAGCTTCCATCCTACTCTGATGTTATGCAATCTTAGATTCCTTCCATATAAATAATACTTAGCTTTTATATGGCCCTTTGCATGGCAATGTCTATACAATACTTGTAATTATTATAATCTCCAGGTTGAACTTCTGCATGCGTGATGGTCTGCTGTTACACAGTTTAACTTTGTACTGCAGTCTGTTTAACATTATACAGCATTTCGTACATTATACAGCATTTCGTACATTATACAACAGTTTGTACATTATACAGCAGTATATTTGTACATTCTATACACACTGTACCCCAAACGGGTGGACGTGCACAAAAACCTCTACACGTTTTTACATTCACTTATCGCACATACCTTATGGTTGTACTTTCACCAACAACTTTTTTAATGTGTCTCCATTCACAAAACACACACCACTTGTGTCTACATTCACTAAATACACACCATATGTGTCTCCATTCACAAAATACACACCACTTGTGTCTCCATTCACTAAATACACACCATATGTGTCTCCATTCACAAAACACACACCACTTGTGTCTAAATTCACTAAATATACACCATATATGTCTGAATTCACTAAATAGACACCAGATGTTTATAAAACACAGTAATTCAACCATAGCCTGTTGCTGTATAACATACACCGATTTGTCTCATTTTTCTCATATGTCCTGTTATTTATATCACGTTATTCCATACTTTTGTAAACAATGTATTTCCAAATAAAAGTGCAACGGACAAAATGCCAAATTGTCCACTACTTTCCACAAGTCCTGAAAGACTTGTTGTCCCAGCAAGCTTGAGTCAAATTGACCACTACTTTCCACAACACAAGTCCCGAAAGACTTGTTGTCCCAGCAAGCTTGAGTCTCATTGCTTGAACGTGATTGGTCACACGTCTGGGAGTTATTGACTTGAACTGCTATTTTCTTTTGCCTATAACATGCATCTAAATGTTTTATTTGCATAATTGTGTCTCACCCCACACAGCTTCCCCATATTCTCTACTCGAGAACACCCATTTAATAATATTAAGACGTTAATTGGACCTAATGAGGACTACTTGTTTGACAGCCCTACTAATGAAAAGTATTTTAAATAACCCCACCCCTCCCCTTTTAAAAATTAAAAAAAAACAACAACTTTTCCCATACCCATGCCACACGCCTAAAACAACAAATACGAACAAATATAATGCTAGAAATGCAATGCCCGGATGATCCAGGAAAACGTAAGGTCTATCGAGCACGACTCCCGCCCCTTCACGGACATCACGCTTCAGTAGTTTGCTTCAGCGGGTGATGTGGAACGATGAATCATTTTCACTGTTAATTATATTTTTAAAACCATAAATTCGGAAGTCAATTTGTGAAAGACTCCAATGCATGTTTCCCACCCCAGCAAGAATCTGCTGGAATCTTGTTTTCAGCAACTCCACATCGACGGATTCTGGATTTGTGTGTGTTTGGGGGGGGGGGGGGTCATGTATATTATATATTATATTAAGAAACGATGGTTCGAATGCGCCCCTCCCCATCGGTAGAATCTGCCTCTGAAACCACATTCGTCCCCGGTATTTTAAAGATACCCGTCGCATCTTCCCCTTGGTGAAAAATTGGCTGCCGAAGATGTGCCCTGCACCTCGGCCGATGTTTTCAATACTCGGTCTGGTGTGAAATTTAAGACGTGGAATTACTGTAAACACGCCGCCTGCCAAAGTACGTGAGGAGTCGCGCATGAGGAGCGAGCCGCCCCGACTATCACCACGGAGTACGGAGTCGCGCATGAGGAGCGAGCCGCCCCGACTATCACCACGGAGTCGCGCATGAGGAGCTCCCAGGCGAGCCACCCCGACTATCACCACGGAGTACGGAGCCGCGCCAGATTCTTTGTGGAGAAGTCCGTGTCGTTTGGCGAGGCCGAGCCTTACTGTCAAGTCGCTCAAGTAATCCCCGACCATTTCCTCCCCAAATTAGCTGCGTGCGGGCCTGAAACATAAGACAGTGGGAGCTTGGGGAGGTGTTACGAGGTGTGTGGAGACAGTGGAAGCTTGGGGAGGGGTGACCAGGGGCGTGGAGACAGTTGGAGCTTGGGGAGTGGGTTACCAGGGGCGTGGAGACAGTGGGAGCTTGGGGAGTGGGTTACCAGGGGCGAGGAGACAGTGGCAGCTTGGGGAGTGGGTTACCAGGGGCGTGGAGACAGTGGGAGCTTGGGGAGGGGTTACCAGGGGCGTGGAGACAGTGGGAGCTTGGGGAGTGGGTTACCAGGGGCGTGGAGACAGTGGAAACTTGCCTTTAAAAAAAAAAGGTACATGTATTTCGAACGTTGATCGTGAATTGGTCATTTAGTTCTACCCCTGTTGCCATTTGTTTTCTTCTATAAGAACCGTTGCGATATGGGTGCAAATTGATATATATTTTTTTACATTGAGTACTACATTTGAACCTTGATTGAGATCCGTTAAATCGAGAAGTATTCGATTGGGGGTTGGGGGGGGGGGGGGCAGGACCATGCAGTCACAGTTGAACGACTTTAACAGGAGTACCTAATTGTTTTTCTCTGACTTCCGATAAAACGTGGCTGGATGAATATCGATTAGATTATGACGCCGCTCGTCTGTCCGTAGACTCTGACCAACGCGTGGCGTCATGTGAGGTAGTCTTAGAGCAGGAATGTGATTTGGTATCGAAAAATAAGGTACCTAGCTTCGATGTCCTTAAGAGGCGAAGCGGTGTGGGACGAGGTGATGTGGGACGAGGTGGTGTGGGGCGAGGTGATGTGGGACGAGGTGGTATGGGACGAGGTGATAGAGACGCTTTAAAGTAAAGCAAAGTGCCGGCCATCATAACTTGTAGGAGTTTGGCTATTTATAAGTGGCATTAGTTGTACAACTAAATCATTGTTTACATGGCTATTTATAAGTGGCATTAGTTGTACAACTAAATCATTGTTTACATGGCTATTTATAAATGGCATTAGTTGTACAGCTAAATCATCGTTTACATGGCTATTTATAAGTGGCATTAGTTGTACAACTAAATCATTGTTTACATGGCTATTTATAAGTGGCATTAGTTGTACAACTAAATCATCATTTACATGGCTATTTATAAGTGGCATTAGTTGTACAACTAAATCATCGTTTACATGGTTATTTATAAGTGGCATTAGTTGTACAACTAAATCATCGTTTACATGTCTATTTATAAGTGGCATTAGTTGTAAAACTAAATCATCGTTTACATGGCTATTTATAAGTGGCATTAGTTGTACAACTAAATCATTGTTTACATGGCTATTTATAAGTGGCATTAGTTGTACAACTAAATCATCATTTACATGGCTATTTATAAGTGACATTAGTTGTACAACTAAATCATTTTTTTTTATACACCTGAACATATAAAAAGTTTTAATGTTTCCCGACGAAATTCATCCGTTCAAAATGGCTACCATGCCTGCCGTCTGGAAGAATGAAATTCAATTTTGCGGCCTGGGTTAGGGTTAGTAGGGCTAGAGTGGTTAGGGTTTGGCATTTAGGGTGGTTAGGGTTAATTTTTTTTTTAAAGGATAAAACTTTTATGCAAGTGAAATGTATTTGCATACCAGTAAATGACGAACTTCCTGTCTAACAAGCCCCCTTCCTTTCCCCCCTCTTCTTTAAAAGGTAGTTACAATGACCTGTCTGAGAGACTATGTTCAGCCCCTCTCCCACCCCACACGAGCTTAAAAATCACTGATCTAATTACTGTCTCACTGGTGTGAGGCACTTAATGCCTAGCTGTATTGCCCTCTAATGCAAGTGCGGATTTAGGTGTACGTGAACATTAAAAATTTAAAAAAAAAACCTTCTCATTGGTAGTGACCGGGCTAATCATCCTGGGTGGAATATATTTCTTGGCTGTTCCCCCTAGATGTGAAATTGAACCATCTCCCATGATGTGTCGGGCACTGTGTAACTGGTACTCCTTCTTTGCCAGGAACGCACATCTGTTCAGCCAAGTTTCATTTTAACATAAAGCTGGTATAGCTTCTCTTTCTTTCTCGCTCTATTGCTCTTCCTCTTGCCCCCCTCCTCTCTCTCTCTCTCCCTCTCTCTCTTTCTGTCCCCTCCTCTCTCTCTCTCTTTGTCCCCCCTTCTCTCTCTGTCCCATCTCTCTCAATCTTTCTCTCTCTCGCTTCCCCCTCTATTGCTAGTATCACAACTGATGTGTTTTCCTTTTTTTTGTGTGTTCTTCCTTTCATTTCCTCTAGTGTTAAATGAGGAGAAGCAAACCATTCCTGTCACTAACTTTAGCTTCATTATCTTTTAGAATGACAATGTTCTCATTCTTAACATAAACTCTAGAAATATGAAATATGTTAAAACCACCCATTGATTAAATCATTAAATCAACTGGTAAATACTTCAATTGCTTAATTTTTATTACTTAATTTTCAAACATGACAAAACTGTCATTGACATGCTCCATTTAAAGCAGCGGTTCTCAACCTGTGGGTCGCGACCCCTTTGGGGGTCGAATGACCCTTTCCCAGGGGTGGCCTAAGACCCTCGGAAAGCACATATACTCTACAGTGATGAAGTAGCAACGAAAATAATTTGGGGGTTGGGGGTCGCCACAACATAAGGAATGGTATTAAAGGGTCGCGGCATCAGGAAGGTTGAGAACCACTGATTTAAAGGGTACATATATGCCATTGATACATACTCTATAAACATTGCTTTTGGGGAAGGGGAGGGGGGGGAGTTGCTGCAACTTTGGTGGTGTACCAATATTTCAAAAATTGCTGAGTTACGTTAACTGCTGGTAGTTCAATAAAGTAATCAGACATAATCGTGACTGTCAGTCTCAAACTGTGGTCTGTAGGGCATCACTGGTCTGTCAGACAATGGTTGATCACTCCTCTGTTAGAGCACACCAATACCTTCTCAATGTGATAATGAAAATATCCCCATGAACTCATTACAGCTGAATAACTGGTTAGTATATTAATAATCCAGCACCTATTAGTTGGGTTGTCATACGAGTGAACGATACACACATGTGGTGTTGAGGGTTAGTTCACTAATAACCCTAAAAATTATGAGATAATTGTTAGTGGTGTTTGGATATTTAAACCACAGACAAGTCCCAAATGTTGGAGGGCCTAAACCTACTGACAGCAGTGCACAGTCAGTTGCTTGTGTTATCAGGGCTTCTCAAAAATGTTAATTATTTTAAATAATTACTTAAAATTTCATCCATTTGTTAGTTTTGAATTAAAAATCCCCCCCCCCCCCCCACCCCAAAAAAAAAAAAAAAAAAAAAAAAACCAAAAACAAAAAAAAAACTGTATAATTTCATTTATATACCCATCATCATTCACTTTGAGAAGCTCTGGTTTGTGTGTGTATATATACATATATAAATATGTGTGTTTATATGTAAGTATGTGTTTTGATAGAATGTTTTATCATTTCTAACTGCCCTGTGTCTCATGCTTAAAATGTATTTTTAAAAAAATACTTCTGTTACTGTTGAATTCCATGTCAGGTAATTTAACAGCTCAAATCATCTTCCTCAAATTATTCCATTTATCATGGCCAAAAAAATAATCATTAAAAAAATTATATGATGTCTAATTTAAAAGGAAACATGTATATTTCATTTTTGTTTAGTTAATGTTTTTTTATTTTCTTTCTTCCCGCGTTTTTTAATGCATGCCTTCAATACAAAAATTGCTGGTACAGACGTTTATGTTTTTGAGTATGACTCTAGATGTGTCTTATGTTATTGCTTCATCAGTATCCATACTGTATCTTCCCCACATTCCCCATTTTCACATACAAAACGTAGATTGCCTTGTAGCATCCATATTTGTTAAAAAAAAAACAACCATGAAATATTCCTAATGGTAGACGCTGGTAAAGCAACAGTGGAGGATTTTCCAACCAACTTACTCTGAGTAGGAATTAACCCCTACTTTTGGGAATTACGAATCCGGTCTTTAAAAAATGCACACCTACAGTTTTAGAATGTATAATTCAAGAAAAATTTAGATTTTTTTTTTCTAAAGGGAAATAACACATTTAGAAGGTGGACAACAAATATTTAAGGGGGAATAACTAATTTTGATTTTAAAAAAAAAAAACCCACTTAAAATAAAAAAAAAGCAACAAACCACTATTGCTTTAGAGGTGTGAAAGCTGTGAATAAGAACACATGTCTTGCCTGCCAGTCCTTCTGTCTCTCTCTAATCATTTGTTAAATCTCTCCATATTTTGACATGGCTCTGTATCTTGGAGTTCAAATTTTGGTTTTCTAAAAAAAAAAAAAAAAATATTTAAAAATCCAACTAATGAAACTTCCTTGCATTGGAAAATTGAAGACAACTATGATAGGACCAAACAAATGTATGAAGAGTTTTGATAAAAAAAAATCTTTAAAAAAATAATCAGTGCCGCTACAAATACTTAAAACACCAACCCACTAAAGAAACAGTATAATTTTTGCCAATCTTGAACACATCAAAGTGTTGACAAGAATTGAGGCTCATGTAGGAGATAGAGTAGGTGTCATTAAAAAAAAAAAAGCTGAGGAGAAAATTCTAAATCTTAAAATTTCTCATAAAAGAAGAGTCAAACTCAAAAACATGCCCAACCAAGCTGTATTATCAATTTTTGTCTTGTAGGAGAGCGCAAGTACATTTGTTCGCTCTGTGATAAGGGCTTCAAGCAACTTTCACATTTGCAACAGCACTTCCGCATACATACGGGTGAGTGCAAATCTTTTGATTAGCAGGTTACGTTTGTTTCGTATGTTATCTTGCAATTAGATGATGCACACACACACATAATATGCTGTCCCAGGTAGTATAAGAGTTGAAATTTAAAACAAAGATTTTAAATTTTAGTAGGTGTATGATAGTAGAATCTTGTTTATACCAATGCAGGAAGGAAACATAGTTAATGAAGTGAGTGATAAATAAATTATTCAATCTTTTTGTAATTGTATTTTTTATTTAAAATTTAAAAAAAAAAAAAAAATGTTAGATATGAAATATGTTATGTAGGTCAAACAGCCGTTGTCTTCTGGTCACTACATTAGCAACTTGGTCATGTAGTATGTAGCACCTTGCTTATAGAATATAGGCTATAGAGCGGTGAAAGGATCCTTAAGTCATGAGCTGATAAGGATGACTTATTTAAAAGAACCATTTAGATCTCTAGTGACAGTATTTAGCTCTAATAGCCACATGACCAGTTTTTACAGCCATTAAAATTAAAAAGTTTTATTAAAAGATTGCAATGTTAAGGTAAAAAATAGCTCTTAATTAGGTCAAGAATTTAACTTCAGTATTTAGCTTTATCTCTAAACAAAATTTTTTTGTGGGCAAAATATTAAATTAAATAAAAACTATTTAGCTTCAAACAAGAAGAGTTAGCCAAAAAAAAACAACAAAAGTTGCTGTGTTAAGTAATTTAAGATTAGATCATTGTTGAGCAAAACACATCGTGACAGACCACACACACACATCACACTTGAAGAAACACTATTTATTTGTCTCTTTTTGGTCAACTCCTATTTGTTTTTTGTTCACGGTGGTTCCCCTCGTCTTGTATTTCTCAGACGAGCGCAAGTACATCTGTTCTTGTTGTGAGCGAGGATTTAAGCAGCTTTCACACCTACAGCAACATTTTAGAATTCACACGGGTGAGTCATTTTAAGGCCATTTCACATCAGGAATGTTCCTAAGCAACCATTCCTGCTGTTTTTGTCTGTCTATTGTTTGCTGAGGGAGGATTTAGCCCTGAAAATTTATCTTAAAAACTTCATATGGGAATAATTCACAGCAGAAAATTTATCCTGAAAATTTCAGTGCTGGAAAAATTCATTGTTGAAAATTTATAGTAAATGTTTCAGCACTGGGAAATTTCTTTGCACACAATCTGTTACAATAAATGGCAAGCTGAGAAAAGCTAAATGTAAAGACCCATTATAAAAAAATAACCCTGCTTTACAAGAAATTACCAAAAGCAATTTCACTTGATGATGAATGCTATCATTGATAAGCTCAATAGCAGTTAGTCTGTCTTTCAGCAATATTTCATCTATTTTTTGGGAAACAGGACTATGCAGATTTTCCCCTGCACCTAAGTGAGAAATAATTCAGAAAAATGCTTTAAAATATCTTTAAAAAACTATCTATACACTGGACATGATGCAAGTTTTATTAGTGATTGTAACTTAATCAACAATGAAATTTCCCTGCAATGATTGTGATTCAATGAATTTTCCATTAAGTTTTATTTATTACTCTCAAACTCGAGGGTGGAGTGTATTAGTCAAACTTGTCTTGTCGCATCCAAACCGTAATAATTTAAAATTTGTGGTCTCAAAACTATATATTTGTTTTGTTTTTTTAAATACAAAAGAAACGATTATCTAAATATATATGATGTCATTTCAACATTTTTGTGTGCACACGCTGAACAAACTTGTTGATCTAAGCCACAAACTTATACTCTGGCATGCCTGAATTGAAGAGATGCCCAATCACTCTACTGGCTGGTCAAAACACACATCAGCTAGTAATTTGCTTCATACCTATATTTCATTAGCCTTTTTTCCCCTCAAACTTTTCACCAGGACTGAAACTATCCAAATTGCAGCTGGGTTTAGTGTTGAATGTTGCTCTTCGATCCTTTTAAATTTCAGTCTATTAGGATAACCTACCGAGGACAGTCCCCTGCCCACCACTTTAAGAAGCAGTGGACTATTGGTCACCTGTTTTAGAAATTATATGCATATATATATATATATATATATATATATATATATATATGTTAAATATGTGTTTAAATTACTGCCATTTGTGGCCTAAGACAAGTGATCATTTAAACTACTAATGATTCATGAGAGTGGTAAGGCTAGACAAAATATTCTTAACACTTCCGTCAAATTTTTTCTCCAGCTATGCATTTTGGGAACCGTAATATTTTTATAGAGATGTATTTGGATTCTTTAAAAAACTTTTTTTATCTGCTCATCATTATATGTCAATCAAAATTGTTCAAAGCAAAGCTTGAAATTCATTCTGTTGATGGCACGGGGAACATTGCACAAATACAATTTTAAAAAGTGGGCCTCATAATTTATTCCCTGAAATCAAATTCAAAAAAAAAAATCTGACAAAATAACTATTAGGATTTTGAAGATATTTATTTCTCTTATTTGGCTGCTTAAAAGAAATTTAAAGCAAGTATATAAAGGAATAAGAATTGATAGGTTTTATCAATGCTGAATGCTGGCAAGTATTTCACGGGAAGTGTCATTGTATTTTATAATGCCCTGTCACTCATTTCAGTCTTCAACTTTGACAGCCTCTTGGGGTTTAGCTTAAGCTCCATCCTTCAAAAAGTGCCACCTTGAAGGTACCTAACCCCCACCCCCCAAACAATGTCGATTCAACCCACATCACCGTTATTTTTCTCTCACTTTCTCTCTTTGTTTCAGGTGAGCGAAAATATGTTTGTCAGATTTGCAACCGTGCATTTAAACAAATGACGCACTTACAGCAGCACCATAGAATACATACTGGTAATGGCTGTCTTACACACCCAGCTGTAGTAGACTTTTGTTCCAGTGCTTGCATGCCTCAATGATTTTTTTTGATTTTTGATATTTTAATTTTCAACAGAGATGCTATCTCAACAGAGATGCTATTTCAACAGAGATGCTATCAACAGAGATGCTATCTCGTTGTTTCTTGATCCCCAAACCCATATTTTACCCCCCCAAAAAAGTTTATAACTTCCTGTTAGACGAAGCTTACTTCTTCACAATGAGCATGCCGACTGATCAACTTAAAAAAAAAAAAATTGTTTAAAATTGCCTTTCAGGTTATTTGATGACATCTACAGTTACTAGCATCTCTGGAACAATTTTTGTGGTTTTAACTCTTTTTATTTACCCTTGTTTTACCCCCGCTCACACGTAAACCCCACCTAACATTTGGCCTGAACAAAAATACCAAACATGCTATTGCTTTAACTTTTACTGTGGTAGATCCAGAGAGTGCTGAACACCATGATACAAATTAGTTTGCAACACTACAGGGTTCTACAATGTAAACTTAGGTTTGGATACTTCTGTGTGTTTTACCAGAAGTTTGCAAGTTTTTGTAAAGGGAGTTTGGGGGGTTTTATAATGATTTGTGTTGACTCAGAATCTACCACAGTGTCTGTGTACAAATTACTTGGACTTTATTTTCTGTAAAGTTATTTAGATTTCTGTATTCCTTTCAGTACCATGCCAATATACATCAAGTATGAATTTTTTGTCACTTTGTTTCTTTAGGAGCCATTCAAAGTTTTGGTTTATCCCAGTTATTTTCAATGTTTGATAATGTGTTTTTCCAGATATTTTGTTATGTCCTCTCATTGTCACAAATACACTGCACTAAAGATCAAATTGAACATATGAACAAAATACATGTCTGATTTCTGTCATAAATTACTGGGCATGCTACACGTCTGATTTCTGTCTGAGAGGAGATGAAAGTTTGAAGATATCCTTAATTCATTGTAATCTGGAATTTTTTTTGTGTTTCCTCCATAGGAGAGCGCAAGTACGTTTGCCAGATATGCAACCGTGCATTTAAACAAATGACCCATTTGCAGCAGCACCATATCATACACACGGGTAAATACATTAGGGCTCAGTTGTAAACTTCTTCATTTTTCATTCTGGCCTTTCTCAAATGACTTTTTTCTAAAAATAACATTTGAAAATTTATAAAAGTCAATTTATGTAGAGGTTTCTTTTTAAAATGTGATTGGTCACCATTTAAAAATTTAGTTTTAGTGTTTAATAATGATGTCACATTGGATAAGTGAACAATTTTAAATTGGACTTGCCACATTGGATTAAAGACTAATTTTAAATTGGACTTATTGTTTTGTTTTAAATGCCATTTATCAAATTTGTTTATTGTTTCATTTTAAACGTAATTGGTTGCAGAGGATAATTTGTTAGATTTGAAGAAAAAAGAAAAGAACTACTCAACAATTATAAAAGCAGTTATATATATCTATCTATCTATCTATATCTATCTATCTATATCTATTATATAATTATAATTCAAATTGACATGGCTGAAAATTACTTTTCCATTTCAAATAAAGCATTAATTTTTTTAAAAGTGCTCTCAAAAGTTTTCTTTGTTTTTTTTTTTTAATGTTCCAAAATAATCAATTTTTTAAGAAAATAAATTCCATTACTCATAAATCATTTTAGCACATCAGGATCAATATAAATAAAATTTCAGCGTTGATAATTTAATCAAAACAAAATATTTGTGCTTTGGTTTTTGTTTTTTTTTAAGCAGAGGTTTAGATCACTTTTTACCCCTTCAAGTTGATAAATTTAATTGTTTTAAATGCAAGAGTGAAATTTGAAGTTGAGATTGGCCTTGGCAAATAATAAAGGAGTTTACACTAGTTCATCAACAGTTTGTGCTTGTCTGGTGGTCACAAATTATGATTAGTCTATTCAAACAATTAGTTGATGTCTGATGAGCGATGGGATGCTTAATATATGATATTTAAACAGTTTGATGTCTGTTGTGAGTGTTGCAGTAATGCTTGCATGATGAATACAGCAGAAATCGAGCTTACACGCCAATACACAGCCAGTTAGATCACTAGCTACATTTTCTGTTCCTTTATCGTTTTTATGATTTACTTTTTCCTAATTAAACATTTTTATTTTCATTTCTTAAAGTAAATTGCACAAATAGCATTAAAAGTTTTACAAAAAAATTTCTGGTGACAGAAGAGTTGCAAACACGCCACATTTCGGAAACTTGTTTTTAAAAGCTTGCATGCTCATCAGCTTGATTACATTGTTTAAGCTGTTATTGTCGTGGTTCAATTTATGTAATTTTCAAAGGAACAAAAAATATCTGTGCAGATGTAATCTCGATTTTTGTCTTTCCTCTGTCAGGAGAGCGCAAGTACGTTTGCCAGGTGTGCAATCGTGCATTTAAACAAATGACCCATTTGCAGCAGCACCATAGAATTCACACAGGTAACCGTCTCACCTCTACATCGGGTACCCTGATTCAAGGATCTGTGTCGTTAGATTATAATTTTTTTTTCTGTAAAAAAAAAATACACCCCCTTCCCCCCCCCCCCCCCCCCCACCCCAAAACTGCTGTTGCTTAGTAGTTTCAAAGCCATAACATTGAGAAAAAACAAAACAAAAAATGATTTTTAAAATCTGTTTTAAAAAAAATAATACAAATTTAAGTAATCAGTCTCCATTTGAAAAAAGATGTTTAACTGTAAATTCTAAAGACTAAAATGATTGTAACTGGAGTTGACACAGATCCGTGAGACTGAGGGTACTACTGTATGTTACAGGTCTGGTCAGTTTTGTTCTATGAATGCCTGTGATATTTACATGTTGCCTTATAACATAGAGTCCAAAGTATGTATTTAATGGTGTCTATTACAAGAATCAAATTTGCGAGAGAGAAAAGAAACATTTTTTGAGTCTGAACTTTTACCCCCAATGTTCAGTTATATGTCATAGGGAAACAATTTTGTAAACTTAATTTTTTTGGGTCATTTTTAAAATATAAATTTTATTTTGGTGATAAAAGAAAAGAATCTGACTTGAAAATCTTTCTGCTGGCCAAAATTTCCATATTATTTATCTGGTGACAAATTTGTGAAACTAATGATTTGATTTGATTCTACTTTCACACATACTCGATTTTATATTTTATCACAATTCAGAGAGGGCTTTTTTGCCAGATTTGAAGAGCAAAACTGCAACATTGGGCATTCTTTTCATTTATCAATGTTAATTGTTGCAATCTTACATTTGTGTGCATAGCAGGCTCAGAAAGGGACTGTACTCTCGGTTTTTGTCTTTTCTCCCCTAGGAGAGCGCAAGTACGTATGCCAGATTTGCAATCGAGCATTTAAGCAATTGACACATTTGCAGAAGCACCATGTTATCCATACGGGTAAATAGCCAGGCCTCCTTGTGTCTGCCAGTCTGTCCTGTTTGTCTTGTTCAACGGTCTTATCTTCATGACTGGCGATGCCAGACAAAAATCGAGGTCTTAAAATTTTGAGTCTGAGCCCTATAAGCCGATCAGGAGGGAAAATAACAAAAAAAAAGCCAAATTATAGCCATGTTATTTAAAATTGACTCGATGCGTGCCAAAAATCATTATAGGGGAAAATATATTTCTTTAAAAAGTTAACAAAATTTATGTAAAAATATATTTGTGCAACAATGAAGATCAACTTGTAGGGTGATCATAAATGCAGAACTTCTGGTGAAATAAACATTTTAATATATTGACAAAAGGAAAGTGTGTTAAAACTCTTAACAGAAACATTTTCCACTAGCTAATCATTTAAGATTTACTTTCTTCTTATATATATTTTGGGTACTTGACTTGACTTTTTAAAACAAGAACATTTTTAAAGCATCTTTGCAATTAATTGCAAAAAAAGAATGTTTCTTGTTCATTACTATAAGGCTTTGAGAGGACAAAGTAAAAGTACATTGTAATCAAAATTAGTGCTCTTGTATACAACTGTCTTCTTTTGACCTATAAAGGAGTATGCTGATGAGAAATCGTTTTAAAAAAATCTTTACTTCTGCCTACATTTCTTTCTCCAATAAATTTTGGTAAGGAATTTTTCCTAAGGAGTCAGACTCGAAATTTAAGAATAATCTCGATTTTTGTATTTCCTCTCTAGGAGAGCGCAAGTATGAATGCCAAGTTTGCAATCGTGCATTTAAGCAAATGACACACTTACAGCAGCACCATAAAATACATACTGGTAACTTGCTTCATATGGTCTTGTCTTATGTGGTCTCATTATATTGGTCGTCTCGTCGTATATGGGGGGGGGGGGGGCATGTCTTGTTGGGTAGGGTGTCTTGTCTGCGAGTATGAATTTAATTGCTGGTTTTTTAAAAAATTTTAAAGTTGTATTTGGGACAAGAAAGCTAAATCTTAGTAACATTTTACCACCTTGTAAATTAGTTATTTAAACAATATCCAAGTAATATATTATATATAGAAATTCATTTAACGCACAATTCAGTTTGATGTAAAAAAAGAAATTAAAAAGAAGTAAATTTTCTACAAATGAAGATAAGAGATTTTAAAATCATTATTTCATTTTGAGAACATGACATAAAGATACTTATTGTTGAATTTTGCCAATTGTTTTTCTCAAACTTTCTTACAGGAGAGCGCAAGTATATTTGTCAATGTTGTGACCGTGGCTTCAAACAGCTGACCCACCTACAGCAGCATTACAGAATTCACACTGGTAAGGTCACAGTCTCTGTCCAGCTGGCCTACTGCCAGCCAAGGAAACTTTGAGTGTCCACATATGGTCCAGTTTCCACATATAATAATCCATCAGATGACCGGATGAACTAGAATTTGTGTCCACCATATGGTCTCGTGAGGTTCTCTGGGTATTTGAACCATGTTTTGATTTACTTATGTCCAACAATTATTTTAAGTTTGAAAAAATTGTCTTATTAAGAGTACGTAAGCTACTTACATAATTTTGGTCTCTGTGTGTAAAACCTTAAAGGATTGTTACTTTTCTTTCCTTAGAAGATTAACACGGTGATGTAATTGAAAATGCTCTTTGCCCGGTGATCACAACAGCCTTTAATAATTTAAACTGTTATTAGGAGAAATGTCAAGGGGAGTAAGCATGATTTTAAATCATTCCTTGAGAAAGGAAGAGTTGTCCACTCACACCACGTCAGATTGTGCATTGACAGAATCAGTCACTTATGACTTGCTTTGAACCAAGAACAGAAGCTTACATTTCATGCTGGCGTCTGATGGAACAGGTCTCAGGCACTGCACAGTGGACACCTATCAATCTGATGGAGCAGATCTCAAACATGGCACACACTGGGACACCTATTTTTGTTCTCTGGTCATTCAAGAAAATTCTGTGGCAATTTTGTTTTTATTTCCTTTTTTTTTTTTTGTATACGGGTATCAAATGTTTTATTGAAGAATAAAAAGAAACCTATAACTGTACATGTGTCTATTTAGTTGGCAATACGTTTTCTGTTATTCAACAATAAAAACTGACTTTTCCATACGCCAGCGACTTTCCTGTTTTGTTTCTCTTTGACTTAAAATAAATATTTGATGAAGAAATGAAGAATTAAAAAATATACACCTTTTTTCATCGTAATAATAAATTGGCTATTTCAAATTTTTCTTTTGTGGTTGTATTTGCTATTTATATTTAATTCCATTTGTATTGATTTATTTCTAAAACATTAAAATTTGTTCATTTTGTTGTTACTGATTGTGCACAACTGTTACATTTGAACTTCTAAAATAAGGGGCCTGTAAGCCTGAAATGTTGTGTCAACTAGAAATTACCCCCCTTCTCACTTAGATATTGCTCACAGGTTTTATTTAGCATTGAGGATTACAACCATTATAATTACTTCCAGTTTAAACAAGTACATGTCCCTCCTACATCCCGGGGTACATATCCCTTCAACATCCCGGGGTACATATCCCTTCAACATCCAGGGGTGCATATCCCTCCAACATCCAGGGGTGCATATCCCTTCAACATCTAGGGGTGTGGACTAATCTTTACCTTCCTATGATTGCAGGGTGGGCTTCTTGTTAACAATAAAAATTCTTTGCCACAGTGCGTGGGAGAACTGTTTCGATACTAGTGACCACAGTGTGTGGGAGAACTGTTTCGATACTAGTGACCACAGTGTGTGGGAGAACTGTTTCGATACTAGTGACCACAGTGTGTGGGAGAACTGTTTCGATACTAGTGACCACAGTGTGTGGGAGAACTGTTTCGATACTAGTGACCACAGTGTGTGGGAGAACTGTTTCGATACTAGTGACCACAGTGCGTGGGAGAACTGTTTCGATACTAGTGACCACAGTGTGTGGGAGAACTGTTTCGATACTAGTGACCACAGTGTCTGCTTTGATCATAAGGATCACAGTGTCTGTATTTGATCATAGGGACCACAGAATGTGGGATATCTGCTTTTATCCATTCATGCTTATATATGGAGATAAGATTAGGGACATAGTTCATAGACATAGCAGTAATAAAGTTGTAACCCTCCGAGCCATGCTTTAAAACAAAAGGTTTGTTTGTTTGTTGTTAGTGTTATTACAGAACTAAAATCTAAAAGTATAGATTCTTGTTTTTATATCCTGAAATAAAGATCTCTTAATTAGAAAGAAACTCCTGCTCTTTTACCCTCCCTCCTACCTCTTACATTCGACCTCCCAACCATTGATTTAGCTTATTAGACTAACATTTTGCTGTAAAAATCCCCTGTTATATCTAGTTTGATCTACAGGACAAGCAGAGAAAGGAAATAAGTAAAAAAAAAATGTTTAAGGTCAGGAAATATAGATGTAGAGTGATGACAGATGTTTTATTATCTCTGAAAATTAACAGCTTCCATGCTTGTTTTATTTTTTTTTGTTCAAACCCAATGTATCAAAACCTTTATTACTAATGAAGGAACTGACTAAATATCACAAACAGGTTTAAAATTTTATGTGGTGGTGAAAAAAATAAAAAAATACAATTTTTTGTTTCGTAGTTTTAAACAGAGGCATGACAAATTTTTATGATGATTATTACACTTATTTTTATTTTTTTTAATCCGTCACACTCACATCTGTATTTTTTTTCCCCTTCGAACATTGTTTTCTTTCTTCTCTCTCTCTTGTCTTGTAGACGAGCGGAAATACGTATGCCAGTGCTGCGACCGGGCCTTCCGCCAACAGTCGCACCTTAACCAGCACTTCCGCATACACACAGGTGAGCGACTCGTAGGATGTCCACTGTGATTCTCCGTTGTTCTGTCCCCGTTAATTTTACTCTGACAGCATTCCAAATTAAGATCATTCCCATCTTTCTTTTTTTTTTGTTTTTTTGTTTGCTCGGGACACTTGATGTTTTTATTAAAAAAAGTTCTATAACTAGTTTATATGATATTTGGCCCCGACTAGTTCACTTATCATTCTAATAATACACACAAAATAACTGTGTCCTGAATATTATTTGCTCAGAAAATAAGCCACATTTAAAAATGTACATTTCACTATAACCTCTGTTAAATAATACACTAATATATACATTTTAGATCTATGTAGAAAATTCTAGAATTTATCCCCAAAATAATTCTTAAATTAATCTTGGTACATTAGTTAAATTTTGGTTAATTAATAATTTGATTTGACCTAACAGGCATTGGTAAAGTGCCACATCAAACTCAATGCATTTACTAAACAGTCAGTTTGTTATTGATTTCATGTTTTGTTTCACTTTGTCTTTCCATGATCTGCCTTTTCATGTTAAATGTTTGAGCCTCACAAAATTTGAAGTCTTTTTGGGCACATTGTGTGCATTGTTCATTATCAAATGGATCCTAGTAAAATAGTCTATAATCTAAGATCATTTTTACTTGGTCTCAAATACACAAAAAAAAAAAAAAAAGACCGGTTAAATATAATCTATAAACTAAGATAATTTTTCCTTGTGTAGACTGTTTTATTTTATGTACAGTTTTTATCCAACATGTTCTAGGAATAAGATGCTCACTAATGTCTTTGATTTTTGCAGGTCTACACCAGACACCGTAAGGCTTTGGTGGAACAGACAAAATTTACTCCAACAATTGAATTATTTTTTACTATTGGACTCTGGCATTTGTAAATTTTTAAAACATGAAGGGAAAGAAATAATAACTTTAAAATAAATTCTCCATCCCACTTTGTTCAGGTGAGAAGCCGTACCGATGTAAATTTGAGAATTGCGAGCGGGCGTTTGCCCAGCTGTCCAACCTCCAGCACCACATGAGGAACCATGACGACCAGGTCAAGAAGGAGGCCACCCGCATACACAAGTGTCAGATCTGCCACCGATGCTATACGAACGAGAGCAGCCTCAAGTCTCACACGCTGAAGGTCTGTGAACGTTTACGGGATACTTTAGTGTGTTTACGGGATACTTTGATGTCAACAGATGTAGTTTTTACTGGAGTTAAATTCTTAAATCTTCTTCTTTGTGGGGTGCATAAGTACTTTTAAATAATATGCTCCCTTTATATTTGCTCTTTATATTTGCTCTTTATATTTGCTCTTTATTTTTTGCATGGTTTTGATGTTGGTAATTGGGACTAATATGTCCGACAGCTTGTTTAAATTTTGCACCTCGCAAAGTCTTAATGTTAAAAGAAAATTATTATAAAATGAAATATGTTTCCAATAACCAATTTATTCATCTATATGTTAAACTTAATCATATTATGGGAATCCATTAATTGTCATCTTATTATTAGTAGTAGTTTTATAAAGCTCACCACGCTGCACATGCAATTTAACAAACATGATCATGAACTTAAAAATTAATACACATTAATTAAACAAAACAAAACACTATGTATTCACTCAACCCATTCCGTAGCTATTTACATGTCAAGCCATGGACGGCACCCAGCAGCATCGTTTATCGGTCAGAGGGGGGAATCAGTCAGGATAACAGAGTTTAAAGAGATGTGTTTTGAGTGCAGTTTTGAAGGCTTTGATGGTTGTTATATTGCGGATGTGTAGTGGAAGAGAATTACTTTGTTAATAATAATAATAATAATTGTTATCTTTCACTGATGGTAATTGGCAAATGTCACCATAGGATAACTTTGACCCTAAGCTTCTCTCAACTACACAATAAATGTAGAAAGACTAGCCAGGCTGAAACAACTTTATCTAGAATATATAGAATATTTAGAATATTTAGAATATTTAGAATATATGGAATATATGGAATATTTAGAATATATAGAATATTTAGAATATTTAGAATATATAGAATATATAGAATATTTAGAATATATAGCATATATAGAATATTTAGAATATATAGCATATATAGAATATTTAGAATATATAGAATATATAGAATATTTAGAATATATAGAATATATAGAATATTTAGAATATATAGAATATTTAGAATATATAGAATATATAGATTATATAGAATATATAGATACCTTCTAAAACTGCAGCCACTTGCTGTTGCTTACTTTTTAAAGTAATGGGAATTTTATTATACATTTTAAAAAAAATACCAACTACTTATCTACTATTTTTCCACATGAATCTTTAATAGTTTCAAATACTTTCTCCACAGATGCACATTCATATTAAGCCTATAGACCAGCACCCATTACCAGCGCCCAAGAAAAGACGCAAGCGCAAGAACAAAGATCTGTACGGCGGCGCCCCCACAATGGTGCCGGTGTCCTCGGCCGATGGATCGTTCAGCAGCGTCATGCAGGGCATGAAGGCGGGGGGCTCCCGGACACGAAGCCCAACATCATCCGATGATGATGAAATCATATTTGTTGGGGAGCAGATGGGTCCACCCAGGGTGGATAACTTTGGAGGGGGAGCTGGGGGTCAAGGACAGATGCTTCAAGGTCCAGGGGGCAGGGGTCATGACCTCGGCCACCAGCTTCAGTTCACGGGAATGGGGAATTTCTCCCGTGGCGCAGACCCCCTGGCACTGCTGGCGTCTGCAAACAGGTTCACCCTACAGGACAACATGATGTCAGGGCTGGGAGGCCCGCTGAATTCCTTCTCGGACCAGTTGGCTTTTAGAGATGCTGCAATCCTCAACAGTCGTTTTGGTGATCTCAGAGGTCAGGGTTCAAGCTTTGATGACCGATTCTCATCTGGCAACTTCAACCAGCAGCAGCAGCAGCGAGATCGGGACAACTTTGGTAACCATAGTGACATTATCCGAAACGGAGGCAGTAACAACAGCGGGGGAGACAACATGCAACCACAGAACGGAAATGCCAACGAGAACCGGAACCAGATACCCGCCCACAATCAGGGCATGCTGCGAGGATCTGGCATGGGAGGGCTGGGTGGGGGGATTGGGGGACTGAGCGGCAGCATCCAGGGAATGATGCACGGTGCTGGTCAAGGCAGCCTCGGGGGTCTGATGAAGCAGATCAAACAGGAGCCCTTGGATTACTTCCCCTCGTCCTGTCATGGGGGAGATCAGTTTGCCGGCATGGGTGTAAACAGCGGTGGAGGTTTCCTGTCCCCGCAGCACCTCATCAACTCCCACCTTCGGGGCCAGCTGCCGTCGCTGAACGTGCCTCTCATTCGAGACCACTTCTCTCACAATCAGATGTTGCCGCATTCTTCTGCTGCCTCAGCTTCTTCCTCGACCTCTGTCACCAACGTGGCCCCCTCCTCCACCTCCTTGTCCCTGTCATCCAGCACTCCCTCCTCCCTGGCATCCCTCCCCCTGCCCCTCTCCCACATGGGCCTTTACCATCAGTCCCACTTTTCCTCCTCCCAGAGGATGGGGGGCCTCCACCCCTCACCGGCCTCCACCCCTTCAAGCCAGATGTCTGTAGGAGGGAACAATCTGCCCAGCAACCTCAGCACACAAGGGGGCGGCCGATCTCCGCTTGAGCAAGAGGATCTGCGCTGCTTCTCTCCTCTTAGAAACTAATCACAAAACTTTCTACCGACCTATTTAAAAACACAAAGACTCAATTATTGATTGACTAATGTTTATGACAAGCACAAAGATGGTCTCCAACTGTGGACTTAGTCATTATGTTACCTGCTTTACAGTTTTCCGAGGAGGAATACTGCTTCAGTGCCCCGAAGGAGATACATAAAAAAAAACCAACAACTTATCAGCAGAAATATAATTGAATTGTTGAGTTAGTGGCCGTACTTGGAGACCATGCTCTAGTTATGTTTGTGTATTTGGAGTTTGCCATTCTCAGAACTGATGTGATTCACACTCTAGACAAAGCACAGTTTCCAATATTGGTGTTAGGAAGCTCTTACTGAGTATCTGCTCAGAAGTGGGATAACATTGGCTCTCCCTGCCTGGGATAACATTGGCTCTCTCTGCCTGGGATAACATTGGCCTCTGCCTGGAATAACATTGGCCCCCTCTGCCTGGGATAACATTGGCCCCCTCTGCCTGGAATAGCAGTTAAATTGGAATGCTAACAGTGAGAAGAAAAAAAACGTTTAAAATGATGTGTACGCTATCAATGATTGACACATGGATATATCTGCTGACCGGACACCCAGGAGGGCTTAAGTTGAAACAATGAAGGGAGAGAAATCAAATGATGACAAGGCCAAGGTAGTTGAAAGTTCATGAGTTCATGATGATTAACCAGTGTTAAAATATTTAGGAAAATTTTTCTGGGTTTTTTTGTCCTCATTTATAAATAATAATTTAGTTTAATGTAGATCAAGTAAGTTGCTGTCAGATATTTCTGTATTGTAGATAAAGGGGACATCTGAGAGGTGTTGATGACATGGGGTTACTGGTACATACGTTAACTGGTGGACCATTTAATCATTCAGACTTATTTAAACCATAGAGTTTTACCTTCTGTGTGTACACATTTCAAATGTGTGTCATAAAACAAATGACCCCCCCCCCACCCACACCCACTGTGGACATGTTTGAGACTCCTGTTCATTCAGGAGCAGTGACAACTGTCTTTTCATTCTGTCAATGTCAGTGGGTCACGGTTACGGTTAAAGGGTATTAGTTACACACTCTCCTCTAGTCTGTTTTTATTAGGTGATGTGTGTTTGAAGACAGCACATTGAAGAGAAATGTTGTTTTAAAAGCAATGAGAACACAGTGTGTTTTACACAGATATGTATTATGTTTGACAGTACAAACTGGAAGGATGTTTTCAGTGAGAAGTGAAGGGAAGGAGGGTTGGGTGAGGGGGGGGGGGGGGTTGGGGGGGTGGTGTGTTTGCTTAAAAGGCTTGTAGTGATTGTTATTTTCAAATTCATTGACAGGGTTAAATTAGGGTTCACAGGGTTAGTTGGTGAAATATTTGAATGTGATTTTTCTCTGATTGATCAATTTTCTCCTCCAATGAGTTATGGAAATAATTTTTGGCCTATTGAAAAACAGATTTTTTGTTTAAGCTGTCTAAGTTGCAGTTGTTAAGCTGTTCTATGTTCTGGTGAGATTAATATGGCTTAAGTCTGCTTCCAGTTTGAGTTTTTCAAACATTTATCACAAATATTATCCTCATCCCCCTCTTCCAAAATGCCCCAGTTCCCCCATCCCCAAATTGCACCTCTCCCCCATTCCCCTTCTCCCCCAAATTCCCCCCTCTCCCAATTTCCCCAATCTCCCATTTGCACCTCCTCCCCATTCCCCCTCTCCCCATTCCCCCTCTCTCAATGCCCCCTCTCTCCCCATTCCCCCTTCTCAGGGTGATGATAGGTACTTATATCAGCCAAATTAAAAAAGAAAATTAAAACAATAAAAAAAGAAAGAAAACAAGAGGCTAGAATAGAAATAATTATGCATATAAACATTTTAATATGCCACTGATTGCTGCACTCTTTTTCAATGAACCATCCTTCCACTCATCTATATCAAATTTATGTACTTAATTAATTTGGCTCTAATTCGGTTACATTTGGATTTTTTTTAAAACTTGGCTTGATCTGTTACCTGTGTCTTTCACAGCTTGCCATATAGGATGAGTTTTCTCTTGAATATTTGAAGCGGTATATTTAGAAAACGGAACTGTGAAAAATAAAATTTGTTTCTTAGCTTCCATTTTTTTGGACTAATATCAGCTAGATGATTCTGTTCTCTTAATGACAGTTTTGACTAATGTCAGCTAGATGATTCTGTTCTCTTAAGGACAGTTTTGACTAAAGCTTTTTGATAATTCATTGTAGCATCTGAATTTTCCAAACTAGAGATTTTGTTTGTAACAATAATTGGTAGGTGTGGCATAATTCTTGTCTCCACTGTTTTGGTATTTGGGGCTCTGTGTAGATACAGAAACAGTTCTCAGTTGGTAGGTGTGGCATAATTCTTGTCTCCACTGTTTTGGTATTTGGGGCTCTGTGTAGATACAGAAACAGTTCTCAGTTGGTAGGTGTGGCATAATTCTTGTCTCCACTGTTTTGGTATTTGGGGCTCTGTGTAGATACAGAAACAGTTCTCAGTTGGTTTTTCAACATGTAAATGTTTCACAAATATAAATTAAGATTAGATGTAGACATCTTTGAAGGAGGGAGGTTTTTTTTGTGGTGGTGGGTGGGGGCGCGTTGGTCAATTATTCATTCTATTGAGTTTGTGGGTGGGGGCGCGTTGGTCAATTATTCATTCTATTGAGTTTGTGGGTGGGGGTGGGGTTAAATAAATCTTGTTGTTTTGTGTTGGATATAGTTTTGGAAAACTGCTATTGAGCTCATTGGTATACAAGACGACCTTTGACCTGCTAATGTTACTTTGTTGTCATTATCCCAGTATTGTTTTATTTTCATTATCACTTGCTCCTTATTTCAACCTGCCATTGGGACTGATACATCTCATTCATTCATCTAGCCATTGGGACTGATACACTTCATTCATTCATCTAGCCATTGGGACTGATACACCTCATTCATTCATCTAGCCATTGGGACTGATACACCTCATTCATTCATCTAGCCATTGGGACTGATACACTTCATTCATTCATCTAGCCATTGGGACTGATACAATTCATTCATTCATCTAGCCATTGGGACTGATAAACTTTATTCATTCATCTAGCCATTGGGACTGATAAACTTTATTCATTCATCTAGCCATTGGGACTGATACACATCATTCATTCATCTAGCCATTGGGACTGATACACTTCATTCATTCATCTAGCCATTGGGACTGATACACTTCATTCATTCATCTAGCCATTGGGACTGATACACTTCATTCATTCATCTAGCCATTGGGACTGATACACTTCATTCATTCATCTAGCCATTGGGACTGATACACTTCATTCATTCATCTAGCCATTGGGACTGATACACTTCATTCATTCATCTAGCCATTGGGCCTGATACACTTCATTCATTCATCTAGCCATTGGGACTGATACACTTCATTCATTCATCTAGCCTTTTGACTGATCCATTCATTCATCTAGCGATTTAGACTAATCTGTTTCATTTATTTCAACATCTAATGGTTTAGACTTGTCCATCTCATTCATCTAGGAAATTTTGACTAACCCATCTCATCAATAATTGCTAAGTCCAAGCCTCAAATTGTAAATTTGTCATTCTGACCAACCAGCTTGTGCTGCCATCCCTTTCTTTCTCTCTCCTTTCATTTGTTGCATTGAGATGCCATGTCATCGCACAATGACAAATGATTGTTGCAGATGAAAGTCCTCTCACAATACATAATAATGCATGGGAGAGCTAAAACTGCCTGTGTGTCTGTGTACACATTTGTTGATGAGGATCTTTGATTACCCTTTATTTACCACACCTTTAATGTCACGTCTGGGGCTGTCACTTATCCAAGTTACATGTGTTCCTCTGACACCTAGGTCAGATGCTAATGTGAAAGTTATGGTCACAGTGTTCAGATGAAAGCTAGAGAACCATTCATGGTGGGGGACAGGGGCATCACAGCTTTTGTTGGCTTTTAAAGAAAAGTTTTTGTTGTTGTTGATACAAATTATGTTTACATTGTTTATGCCATCAGTATACAGGCATATTAAATTTTATGATAATTTTTGTTGTTGTAATTATGACTTCTTTGGGTGGGGGCTCTAGGCCCCCCCCCTCCCCCCCCCCCCCCCATGTCAAGTTCATTTTAATGGTTATATTCATATGTGTTTTAAAATGATGCTGAACTAACATAGATTACTCATTGCTTCACATGAACTTGTACATCCATCATTTTCTGACTGATTTATAATATATGTTATTGCTTCACATGAACTTGTACATCCATCATTCTCTGACTGACCTATAATATATAAATATCTATCTATTGTTATGCTATGGATCCAGCCCCCACCCCCGCCCTCTTTTGTCTCCCTACCGCCATGTAGTTAACTGTTGTGACTTTAATCCTTATGTAAATAAGAGACCATTTGATTCACTCTATTGTATGGATGACCAGATCTTATATATATATATATATATGATATATATGTAACTCAATCCTGCTTTTAGCAGTACAAACTAAACATAATCTTGTTCATATTAGAAATGTTGGTGATGTCTTCTACTTCCAGTTGTTTTGATTGACTGTAGTTGAAGCAATGAAGGGCTTGGTTCAATAGTTGAAGCAATGAAGGGCTCGGTTCAAGCTTGTTAACTTGGAGGCTGTTGAGAAATTTGACGATTTTTATCTGTTATAAAACTGGAATTTTTTAAAATTTTATTTTGCTAAGAGCAATGAGAATCGGCTTATACTTTTGTTGAATTTGATTGTGTCTCATTAAATGGTAGTTTTTTTAAGTGTAAGTTCCAACAAATTGTAAACTCGCCATGAAATTGAATTCTACCCAGTAGTGACATACAAGCAATACATATTTTTTCTTCAAATTTGTATGTCATATGTCACGAGACATTTTTCAGGCAATATAAATTTATAAAGTGGGTTTTGTGGGTTTAAAAATAATAATTCTTTATATGATATTGTCATGGTAAGTGAAACATATGATATTGTCATGTTAAGTGAAACATATGATTTTGTCATGGTAAATGAAACAGATTGTGATTGGCCCAATACTTCCATTTTATTTTGCCTTTTGAGAAATGATCCTTCAAGATCCAGATATTCAGTGCTACAAGGAAATACAAGAAATATTAATCAATGGTACAATAGCAAAAGAAAATAACATGCTCTTTAAAATAAGAAGCAAAAAGTTTTATTGTTGGTTTACAGCATAATTATGACTTACACAATTTTTGTTTGCAACTGAGATGTCCTTTTCCTGCTTTATTTTAATTCATGTAGATTTGGGTGGGAAAGTGGTTGAGTTTTTATTGACATCTTCACTATTTCTAAATGGCATTATTATGTCCTCATAAAAATAATTGTATTCATGTGAAGGTTATTGTCTTACACTTAATTAGGTTGAACCACTGTTTCAACTCATGATTATGTCGGGCCATCGGTTCTACTGATGAATGTGCTTGGAATGATGTTGTAGTTTTCATAAAGTCGCATCTGTTCCATCCTAAATGTGTTGCTCTAACTGTTACTTCCTCATGACATTCTTATCAATATCCCCCCTTCCCTCCCCAGTTATCCCATCTTTTGTGTCACCCCACCACACAAAGTCTGAGGGTGTGGTCAATTTAACTAGAGGGGATGGAGACAGGTGTAGAAGTTGAGAGGCAGTACTGACAGTAGGTCTGTGTTCCTCTCATCTGGTCACAATATTGTTTCATGTCAACTTGTCAAGAGTGTCTGGTGACAATCTCAGAGCTGTGCCATCAGACCAGTGTCTGGCTTCTATCCTTCCAAAACTACAATGTCTCACCTATTGGAAGCTCATCCACAAGCCTAAGGAGTAGGGAGCTGGGCTCTGCCCACCCCGCCCATGCTTGAATCTTCTTGTAGAAGCTTCCTGATGCACTGCATTTTGAATTTTTGTGTTAACTTTGTTTCAGTTTAAGCTAAATATGAATCTACAGACCAGTGGCATTTAACTACTTGAATATGGTGTGTCTGTTTAGTGACTGACTGGTGGTGTCCATGTTTGGTGAAGGTCAGTTAAAAAATGTATGATACCCCATTAATTTTTGCCCAGAGCCCCCCCCCCCTCCTGCATCGGTGTTGCAGATATTATAATTGTGTATCCCATTGCCTTTTTTTGGTATTTTCTTGTCTGTCAAAATTATTGAACCTCCCTCCTGGGGCATCTGCGTGTTCCAAAATTGTGTAAATTTTTTGTTTCTTATCTCGATTCATTTATAAGTTTTGTTTTATTTTGTTAAGAAAACCTTGATGGTGAAGGCAGTGTACTTTATATTAAATATATATATATTTTTAACGCTCTGAACTTGTGATAGATAATTAATGACTTTTCAGTAAAAAAAAAACTTCACAAAAACACCACCACCATAAGACTTTATAAGGAGACTACAAAAGGTCACAGGAGAATAGTTATTTCTATGTTTTCATGGTGCGCTCGTGGTGGTGGGGGGGGGGGGGGGAGGGGGGAATCCAATGTTGATTGGAAAATGTTAAGTATGACAAGAAAGTCTACATCTTGTCGGACAAGCACTTTGATCTTTTGTCAGTTTGTGCCAGGAGTGTCATCTTTCTATGATCTGAAGTGATTTATTTTGATATGGTTGAAAAAGAATGACATGATGATATGGTTGAAACAGGATGTGCAGAATAATGTTATCCTTTTGCGTATGGTAATTGTCATATACTGTTGTTCATTGTAGTTAGAGAGTTACGGCTGCCCTTAGAAACTTTTAGGTGAATGCTTCCTTACCAGTTGTGTTAATGACAAAAAATATTTTCATCTAGTATTTTAATTTAACGATTAAGAAGAAATTTTAAGCTAATGTCATGTAAGAATTGTTCAAACATGTTCTGTTATAGTTTCTTGGAACTCAACATTTCATAGAAATAATGTTCTAGTTGTTCTTGGCTGTGAGTATTAAAAGGTTTCATGTGTGGATGTTCCTAATGTCTCATACTCTGTGGGTTCCCCAAAATAATAGGTTTATGCCATCTAGTTCAAAATGGTTGCTTTAGATATGTCTCATTATTTTGGTGAACTGAAGATGGACAGAAGATAGGCTGATTCATGTTTGGAGAACATTTACTTTTATTGTTATTTTTAAAAATAAAAACAAATGATTATCTTATGCTTGTTTATAAATACAAAAGCCATGATTTAAAGTGTCTATTGTGATCTTGTACTTTGTTGAAGTAATACACGAAAGTGTGCAATTATATATACATATATATATTTTTTTTTTTTTAAAAGGCTAAGTAATGTCATGCTTTTTTGTAAAAATAGTTCTTAACTATTGAGTTACTAAAATGCTTTTAGTGATAGAAAAATAATTTTATAGCCTCTTATGTAAGAGATGAAAATTTAAAAACATCAAGGTCTGTTATGTATATCATTAGTCGGATTCTGCATAGAATTATGAAATCTTTAAATGGATATACATAATACTTGGGGCTTCTAACTAGAAGAGGGGAAGCAAGTCAATCACGTATTAATCAGTATTGGGAGAAGCATTTGGATTTTGTTTTCACTCTTCTACTCCTTTAATGAAGTCATTTTCGTAGAGAAGTTGATTGTTGGTTTTGTTAAAAATAATACCGTACTACTTTAAACAAAAAAATTATTGCTGGTATTCTTTTATATAATGTATATTTAAATATATATAATAATTTTTTTTTGTTGCTTAGGCAATCCAATGGCATTTAATTTCTAGGAATTTTTCTTTCTTCATTTTCTAGAATATTTAGTTTAACAGCATTTGTGAAGTCTGTCCAATTTTACATTTAAATTTAAGTTACCTTTTTACTATTATAGATAACTCTAAAAATGTATAATAGAAAGGTTGTTAAAAAAAACACTGCTTACTTCTATTGTAACATTTTCAGTCCATGGTGTAATAACAGTCTCTTTACCTCCCTAATATGTTAACCCCGTCAAAAACTAGCTATAAGGATGACTTAATTTCCATTTTCTTTGCTGAATGTTTTTTTGTGTGAAATGGGATTGCAACAAATCTGACTTGTCTGATTTGTGTTTGTACAAAAAAACAAAATGACTGAAAACTGCATTCGGACAATACTCCTGGTGGTAAAAATTTATTGTCTTAGAAAATAATTGTGTGTGTGTTTTGTTCAAGAGTTCTATAACTTGTACAACAACTAATCCATTTTTTAAAAATGTCATTTTACATTTGGCTCTAAATACTAAATCATACATCATCCATTGGGTTGTGTACATACAGATCTATTCAATGACAACAACTTTAGCTTGATGTGCTCTCATGGTGGTACCATTACATTATTTGCCTACTTGTGCGTTTGTTAGTCATAGTCGACTATTAAAATATGTCTTTAAAAAATGTTGTTGTTTTTATTGTGTTGAGTTTTTGCATGTTGTATTAGGAATCAGGGATAAACAATAAATTTTCATGAGCTCCACAGAAGAAAATAAAAATAATTTTTGTTATAGACAAATTGAATTTAATTACAACTTTTTACAAGGCATATATATAAATGACAATGTCGTTTCCCCTTACCCGCCTAATGAAGTTGACATTTTGAAAGTGAAATGAAATAACACAAATAATTGAGTTAAGTATCCTGAAAAAAGAAAAGCAGCTAAAATCAAATATATTATATACATGGCAGACACATTTTCAAAAATATAGTTCTTGTAAGACAAATATATATATATATTAATGCAGTATGTACACATATTTCAAGTATGTTGCCTCAAGCACCTGTGGATGCACTAAGACTAAATGAATTTAAAGTACATAACTGGATGCGGTGTACTTTTTTTTCTCCACAATTTCTTATAAATAACTTAAATAAGTGAACATATGTGCAGAGCAATCTGGGAAAGGCCTCCCTCCTTAAAAATATTAATAGACACCACTGCTTCCAGCCAATATTAATTGCCTATTATTTTACAATCAAAATGAATCGCTCTCTATGAGATGGCAAAATATCTTCAAGTATAAGTAAAAATTCTAATAGAAATTAAAGTAACGAGCAAAAGTAAAATAATGTTTGCCTTGCAATCAATGCTGTTTGTAACAACAATTCAGATGGCTATGTGACGGGGCGGAAGTTTGCAGGTGAATTCAGGCTAAACAAAGGAAATTAAGACTGTGTGATGGGTAGAATAAATAAATAAGTCCCAAAATGACGAGGTATCCTTTATAAAAAAAAAATAGCACATTAGGCTGCACCCTGGAGAAAGATCTTATTATTTACTGACTATGACTGCAGTGAGACTCGGTTCAATAACCAGGTTATATTATATGAAGGCTACTTTTTAGAAACAGACCATATCTTGGGTGTAAGTCAAATGCAGGCTGTCTTAAATTGTGGTTGATGGATGAAGTTTTCTGCTTACCAATAAAAATGTAGGTGTAGTGTGGTCCTTAGATCATTAAATTATCTGCTTGTGAGCCTCCTCTTATTCTTCAAAAATGTATAATTTTCACTGAGCATCACATAATTACTTTAGCCAAGGACTGCACATACACAACTGACTGAATGCTAAAACCACCAACCAACTCAAGCCTGAGAAACACTATTTTACATAATATATATGTGTGATTTGCAAACCCTCAAGCCTGAGAAACACTATTTTACATAATATATATGTGATTTGCAAACCCTCAACAAATATCATCTAAACCTCTAACAAAATACAACAAAAATGTCTGATGCAATAAAAATGTCCTACACCTAATGAGCAGTGGTTTTCAAACTTTTTTTGAATTTACTGCTCTTTTTTCTACATACAAGTGGCTTGCTGGCATAAGTCCCAGAAACCATTTTGCGATTTTTAGGAAACAACTGATAAAGAGAATGGAAGTGGATGACATTTGTAAACATTAGGTCAATTTGATTTACCTTGCAAAGTGGACTCAGTGATGCGACTGTGACAAACAAAAAGGGTAACATGCACAACTAGAGTTACAGCACAGTGTGACTTCAGTCAGCTAATGACATTGCACCTCTTAGCTGAACCAACCTGAGCTATAATCCTGTAGTGATTGGCTAGACAGTTCTTGACGCAGTAACTCTCTTTTTCTTGGAAGAGATGGTGTTGGGGTGAGGGGCTTGTTGGGGGCGAGTTCTCCGGTTGACAGCGCCGTGGCCCAAGTTTAAAACAGGTTGATCTTCTGTTTTATCTGTTTCCTGCATATTGGGCAGTTCTTCAATGACTCGGCACAGATGCCGCACGTGGTGTGACCGCACTGGAACACGCGGTTGCGGTTGCGCTCCATGCAGATGGGGCAAATAATGGTGTCCTCCAGCTCCTGTAGTTTCTTCTTGAGCACAGCCGCCTCGTTTTTGGCAGCCAACTCGGATGGGTTTAGTGTTATACCTTCTGCACAAAATACAATTTAAATAATTGTAAAATAAATAGAAAAACATTTATTTACTGTACATTACGGCATATAATGAGATCCACATTTAATGATGTTTTAAAAATCTTAAAATGCCGTGTCTGTTTAATGCGACTGTTTAATTTTGTTCCTTAATAATAAAATACGTAATATTACAAGCAACATGTCAAATCCTTTAACTGAGCGGTTCTCAACCTGTGGGTTGCGACCCCTTTGGGGGTTGAAACACCCTTTCCTAGGGGTCGCCTAAAACCATCGGAAAACATATATACTCTACGGTTATTAAGTAGCAAAGAAAATAATTTTGTGGTTGGGGGTTGCAACAACTGAGAGGGACAATACAAGAGGGACTGTATTAAGGGGTCGCGGCATTAGAAAGGTTGAGAACCACTGCTTTAACCCATCTGCTACTAACCCTTAACTCTGAAACACCCATTTGAGAACTAAGCAAATTTCTGACCTACACTCAGTGACACTGGTCAAATTGTCTGACCTACATTCAGTGACACTGGTCAAATTGTCTGACCTACACTCCGTGACACTGGTCAAATGTCTGACCTACACTCAGTCACACTGGTTAAATTGTCTGACCTACATTCAGTGACACTGGTCAAATGTCTGACCTACATTCAGTGACACTGGTCAAATGTCTGACCTACACTCAGTGACACTGGTCAAATGGTCTGACCTACACTCAGTGACACTGGTCAAATGTCTGACCTACACTCAGTGGCACATGTCAAATTGTCTGACCTACACTCATTCACACTGATCAAATGTCTGACCTACACTCAGTGACACTGGTCAAATTGTCTGACCTACACTCAGTGAAACTGGTCAAATGTCTGACCTACACTCAGTGACACTGGTCAAATTGTCTGACCTACATTCAGTGACACTGGTCAAATTGTCTGACCTACACTCAGTGACACTGGTCAAAATGTCTGACCTACACACAGTCACACTGGTCAAATTGTCTGACCTACACTCGGTCACACTGGTCAAATTGTCTGACCTACACTCAGTCACACTGGTCAAATTGTCTGACCTACACTCAGTCACACTGGTCAAATTGTCTGACCAACACTCTGACTTATGTTCATTGCCGACATTATTGTTGAATGAATATCTGTATTACTAACTGTGCCAATATCCTAACACAGGGGGCTACTAGGATTACTGGTTTTGTGCGCGCCCAGTCACAGCAGATGATGAGTGAGTCCTAATAATCGGCTGTGTAGGTTTTAGTATGTATCGTTTAACGGTAATGAAAAATGTATAATAAGCATGGATTATGAAAACCACTAATTTTAAACTGCTTTTTTTTTTACCTGCATTTTACTTGCGGTAATATGTGGTTATCTAGTTTTAATTAAATGAGTTTTTTAAACAAATGTTGAACTTTGACCTTGAAGTAGTTTCATTGTTTTATTGGTAGGCCGTTAACTTATAATTTTTAAACAATTCTTATCTGTGAATAGTATTGCTTATATGTATGACGACCCTCACCACAAGCCCACATTGTGTTAACCTGCCCTCACCATGTCTCACCACAAGCCCACCTTGTGTTAACCTGCCCTCACCATGTCTCACCACAAGCCCACCTTGTGTTAACCTGCCCTCACCATGTCTCACCACAAGCCCACCTTGTGTTAACCTGCCCTCACCATGTCTCACCACAAGCCCACCTTGTGTTAACCTGCCCTCACCATGTCTCACCACCAGCCCACCTTGTGTTAATAGTTAACCTGCCTTCACCATGTCTCACCAACAAACCACCTTGTGTTAACCTGCCCTCACCATGTCTCACCACCAGCCCACCTTGTGTTAATAGTTAACCTGCCTTCACCATGTCTCACCAACAAACCACCTAGTGTTAACCTGCCCTCACCATGTCTCACCACCAATCAAACTGCCCTCACATCTCATCACCAACCCACCTTGTGTTAACCTGCCCTCACCATGTCTCACCACCAGCCCACCTTGTGTTAGTAGTTAACCTGCCCTCACCATGTCTCACCACCAGTCCACCTTGTGTTAATAGTTAACCTGCCTTCACCATGTCTCACCAACAAACCACCTTGTGTTAACCTGCCCTCACCACATCTCACCACCAATCAAACTGCCCTCACATCTCATCACCACCCCACCTTGTGTTAACCTGCCCTCACCACATATCACCACCAATTAAACTGCCCTCACAACATCTCATCACCAACCCACCTTGTGTTAACCTGCCTTCAATTAGCTCTTTACATTTCAAGCACTTCTTCATTTTGACGCAGCACTCAACACAGGCAACACTGTGGCCGCAGGGCTGAAAGGTCACGAGGGTGGTCACATTACAACAGACCTCGCATTCTTGCACGACCTGCTTCAGTTTCTGCTGATTGTTCTTCTGCTGTTTCAGGGTGCTGGGAAATATAAGGGTTGAAACATTTCCAATAGTTACGTTATTATTATTACTATTATTAGTTGTCTCATATGTCACGGTACCCCAGCCTGGGGTTGGGCTCACCACGCTGTACATAAAAATATTAGCAAAAGAGACATAATCGTGACAATAAAATAAAATACATTTATGTAATAAAGAACAGCTGTATAGAGACAAAACAAAAACAAATGCATATTCACCCCACCCACCCCAGAACTTTTACATGTCAAGCCATGGACGGCAGCCAGCAGCATCGTTACTCGTGTCAAAAAAAATGTTTACAATGGTAATAAAATGTGCAACGAATATTTACAATGGTTATGAGTAGCATGAAAAAACAGTATCTACAATGACCATGAGAAGAACAAAGATCTACAATTGATTGTATGACGTACAATGCACTGGCAAATTGCTGTACGACTTCTGAGATCTTCACATCATTAATGATATCCAAGGGTGTCTTCCCCTGGTGATTCTTCTTGTCCAGACTGGCACCTTGCTGCGCGAGGTAACAAGCAATGGCAGCACCATTCTGGTCCTCTTTTTCTCCCATACCCAGCTGGTTGCGGATCTTGGGGAGAAAAGTCAAGATGGGTAATATTAAACTCTATCCATTAGGTTAGTCAGTCTAATAATCATATCCATTAGGTCAGTCTAATAATAATATCCATTAGGTCAGTCTAATAATAATATCCATTAGGTCAGTCTAATAATAATATCCATTAGGTCAGTCTAATAATAATATCCATTAGGTCAGTCTAATAATCATATCCATTAGGTCAGTCTAATAATAATATCCATTAGGTCAGTCTAATAATAATATCCATTAGGTCAGTCTAATAATAATATCCATTAGGTCAGTCTAATAATCATATCCATTAGGTCAGTCTAATAATAATATCCATTAGGTCAGTCTATTAACAATATCCATTAGGTCAGTCTAATAATAATATCCATTAGGTCAGTCTAATAATAATATCCATTAAGTCCATAAATATTTCATCCACACAGGTTTGCTAATAAGTTGGATAGTTTGTTTCCTTCTTCTCAACAAAAACAGTTGTCATCAATCTGCTGAGTCAATGCCACCCCACTATTTGCCTCATTATTCTGTCCAGTCAATGCCACCCAACTACTTGTCCATTTTACTATTCTGATCTACCATGACCTGATCCATCATTACATTCCCTACAATCTGTTACTTACAGCATCCAGCATGGGTGAGTGGTCCTTCTCTGTGGCTACCGTCTGCCTCATTAGAGCCAGGTGCAGGCAGGTGTCCCCGTCCTCGTCCATTACATTAACATTACCCCCTTTGCCTACCAGCAACTCGATGATGGACGTGTGACCTTGGGATACTGCCAGGAGGAGTGGGGTCTGCTGGCGGTTGTTACGAATTTCAATTTCGGCCCCGTACTGAGAGATGTAGACCAAAAGATGTATAGGTTATGTGATCAGTTAAGCCTGGTCCAGGTTTGATCAGATCGAAATAAACATCCATCATTCTAAAACCCCACCAAAAATTTTGGTCCGACATTTAGTAGATTAAATGGAAGTTACGGCTTTCTGCGCCACCATCATATTTTCTGCGCCACCATCATATTTTCCGTTTGGAAAACTTAACAACATATAATTTTTTAAACAGGTCCCTTGAGAGTGGGCTATGCTTCATCCCTGTAGCATTCTGCAAACCAGGGATGAAACTGAATGCCACACCCAGGCCCCAATATAAGAGAATACAAACTGATTGATAAGGGCCTAAGCCCATGAACAACTACAGACGAGTTTTTGTATGAGTCTGGTCCTAGCTTGTGTACCTGCAGTAATGTAGCGGCAACATCTTTGTGACCATTCAGGGCGGCCAGGTGAAGTGAGGAGAAGCCATCATCTTTTTTTAAGTCTACTATCTGGCCACATTTTTGGAGAATTTTTTCTGTTGCACTGAATGTATTTTATAAAAAAATTATTTCATTATTTATGTTAGGAAATACTTCAGAAACAAAAAACACTTTAAGTAAATATCTAAAAAAAAAACACTTTAAGTAAATATCTAAAAAAACAACACTTTAAGTAAATATCTAAAAAAAAAAACACTTTAAGTAAATTTGTAAAAAACAAACAATAACAAAAAGCAAATATAATTTCAACATTTACGAATGGCGTTGAGATCAGATGAAAAGCACTATCAGTACACAACTACTTTAACATATTTCCCTTATGCAGTCATGCCAAAGTTACAAAACATTTCCCTGACAACAACTTACAAAACATTTCCCTTAAGTGCCGCATGATGTAACACATTAAAGCCCCTTTTGTTTCTCAGCGTGAAGTCAATTTTGTCGTAGTTGACCAACATTTCAATGATCACGTGGTTCTCTTTGCCAATGGCATCATGCAGTGCTGTGTCGCCATAGGCATCCTGAAATGATTCTGGAATTTTAAGCAACATTTAACCGATGGCATCATGCAGTGTTGTGTCCCCATATGCATCCTGAAATGATTCGGGTATCTTAAGCAACATTTCACCAGCCATGAACTAGTAGCAAGAGTTTTAAACCATTATTTTAATTTGTGTCACTGGTGAACTTAGGTGAAGGAGAAATTACTGTAAGAAACTATAATTTAAGTTGCAAAGGTCTTAAATTGAACAGTAAAACCTTTGATTACCTGGATGTTGACATTACATTACTGCCCTAGTTAATTGTACCTGGATGTTGACATTACAGCTCCAGTAAATTGGACCTGTATGTTGACATTACATTACTGCCCTAGTTAATTGTACCTGGATGTTGACATTACAGCTCCAGTAAATTGGACCTGTATGTTGACATTACATTACTGCCCTAGTTAATTGTACCTGGATGTTGACATTGCATCCCATTAATTGTACCTGGATGTTGACATTGCACCCCCAGTCAATTGTACCTGGATGTTGACATTGCACCCCCAGTTAATTGTACCTGGATGTTGACATTGTACCCCGTTAATTGAACCTGAATGTTGGCATTGCATCCCCTCTAGTTAATTGTACCTGAATGTTGACATTGCATCCCCAGTTAAGTAAGACTCTGACACACTCCTGGTGCTGTTTGTTGACTGCTACATGGAGGGTGCTACAACCACCGTTGTTCAGTGAGTCAACATCAGCTTTCTTCTCCAGCAGCTGACGCATGACTTCGGGTTGGTTGCTACATAAGGACAAAGAAAAATGCATGACTTGGGGTTGGTTGCTACATAAGGACAAAGAAGAATGCATGACTTGGGTTGGTTGCTACATAAGGACAAAGAAGAACGCATGACTTTAGGTTGGTTGCTACATAAGGACAAAGAAGAACGCATGACTTCAGGTTGGTTGCTACATAAGGACAAAGAAGAATGCATGACTTTCGGGTTGGTTGCTACAATTGGACAAGATAGAATTGGATGGGCAAATTGCAGGATTGAATGGGCAAATTGCAGGATTGAATGGTAAAATTGCAGGAATGAATGGTAAAATTGCAGGATTGAATAGGATCATCAGTCCAGTATGGTAGCTGTTCTTGGAAAGGTGACTTAAACTCTGACTTAAAAAAACAGAACCATTAAAATAATTCAGATAGCAATCAACAAAAGCCTGAGTGAACATGATCTCTAGAATTAAGTAACCCAATTAAACAAAATAAAAAGTGTCAAAAAAGAAACCTCACTAAGATTATATACATTTTTTAATTCTATTTTGGTACCTAGAAAAACAAAAAGTGAGTGTTTTTTTCCAGCCCGCTGCCTTTAGCTTTGAAGGGTGTGCTGGGAAGTGGGCTGTCTGAATCTCTTATAAGGTAACTTGACCATTCTCACTCCAGGGGGATCGGTCGGTGGCCCTCTTATAGGCACAGAGGGTTGCCCTTGCCCCTAGTGAGACATGAAATGATCTCAAACGGCTGTCTTGGAACACATCCTTTTGAAACTGTGTATAGTTTTATAGTAATGGAGTGGGATGCCCATCCCAGATCCATAAATGGCAGTTGGGATCAGTGTCCCCCCAAACACTTTCATTTCTAATGTTTTCCTTGTCTTAAAGCACACCAGCATGATAAGAAGAACCTACCCAAACGCTGAGTAATGCAGGGCCGTGTCCCCATCCTCGTCTTTGGCCTCCAGGCTGGCTCTGGCGTTCAACAGGGTTTGGACAATATCCCTGTGGCCCTGGTGACTGGCCACCTGCAGGGCGGTTTTGCCCGAACTTTGTTGATCAACCTGATGGTGCAACAAACTAGAGGGTCAGTGGACGCTAGAGGGTCAGTGGACGGTAGAGGGTCAGTGGACGCTAGAGGGTCAGTGGACGCTAGAGGGTCAGTGGACGGTAGAGGGTCAGTGGACGGTAGAGGGTCAGTGGACGCTAGAGGGTCAGTGGACGCTAGAGGGTCAGTGGACGCTAGAGGGTCAGTGGACGCTAGAGGGTCAGTGGACGCTAGAGGGTCAGTGGACGGTAGAGGGTCAGTGGACGCTAGAGGGTCAGTGGACCCTAGAGGGTCAGTGGACGCTAGAGGGTCAGTGGACGCTAGTGGGGCCAGTGGAGGCTATAGGGTCAGTGGACGCTGACTTGAAAACAAAATTCCTTAAATTGGGCCTGACGTTTCCCGTTTACAACCTCAATCAGATTTAGACCCGAGGTAAGCCTTCACTATCACATTAACCAAAATCATACAGTTTTATAACTTATTAACCAAAATCATTTAAGTCAGTTTTCTTTTACGCATTTTTCCATACCGAACTTGCAGGTCAAAGTTTTTGTTGACTTTTTTAATGAACATTTTTATCTGCAGATTTATTTTCTGTTGATACATTATGTTAATTGATATCTCTATATTATTTATAGATCGGTGCTGTCCAACCGTTTTGACTCAGTGGGTCAAACAATGTTTTCCCGTGTCAAAAGAAATATTGTAATTTAAAAAAAAATATGTTTAGAATATTATTTACATTATTTATTCTTCTTACATATGCATAAAGAATCACATATCCAATAGCAGTCTCCAAACAATACTGACTCAGTAAATGTGGGTTGAAAATATTTTCACCTTAAAATGTTTTTTTTTTACACACATCATTAAAATTTCTCAAACTCTGGCGGGCCATCTAAAATCAGTTCATGGGTTGGACAGCATTGATATAGATGATAGATATTTATTAGTGGCCATAGAAATAGGACACGAATAGTTTCCATTGTGATCTTTAAAAAAATTTGTAAATGTGCTACTGTTCACTGACCTTGTCTGGATATTTTGAAAGAATGTCCCTAACAACCTCTACGTGACCTTGGGCTGCCTCCCTGACCAGCCTGTCTGGGCCTGTCTCTTGACCATGGGATGAGCGCAGCTCCGCCAGTTGCTCCAGGATGGATGTGAAGGCCGCTGGAATAAAGGTAAGTTTATTTACACAGGTAGAAAGAAAAACAATGATAGAGAACAAGAGTTGACCATCAGAGATAGGAAGATTCAGTCTGATCAAATGTACATCAGAGATAGGAAGATTCAGTCTGATCAAATGAACATTAGAGATAGGAAGATTCAGTCTGGTCAAATGTACATCAGAGATAGGAAGATTCAGTCTGATCAAATGTACATCAGAGATAGGAAGATTCGGTCTGATCAAATGAACATCAGAGATAGGAAGATTCAGTCTGATCAAATGTACATCAGAGATAGGAAGATTCAGTCTGGTCAAATGAACATCAGAGATAGGAAGATTCAGTCTGGTCAAATGTACATCAGAGATAGGAAGATTCAGTCTGATCAAATGTACATCAGAGATAGGAAGATTCGGTCTGATCAAATGAACATCAGAGATAGGAAGATTCCAGTCTGGTCAGTTGACCATCAGAGCTAGCAAGATTCAGTCTGATCAAATGACCATCAGAGATAGGAAGATTCAGCCTGATCAAATGAACATCAGATATAAGAAGATTCAGTCTGATCAAATGAACATCAGAGCTAGGAAGATTCAGTCTGATCAAATGAACAACAGAGATATAAAGATTCAGTCTGATCAAATGAACATCAGAGATAGGAAGATTCAGTCTGATCAAATGAACATCAGAGATAGGAAGATTCAGTCTGATCAAATGACCATCAGAGCTAGGACGATTCAGTCTGATCAAATGAACATCAGAGATAGGAAGATTCAGTCTGGTCAGTTGACCATCAGAGCTAGGAAGATTCAGTCTGATCAAATTACCATCAGAGATAGGAAGATTCAGCCTGTTCTAATGACCATTAGAGATAGAGCAAGATTCATATGACCTCTAAATGAATGGCTGTTCTTTGACCTTGTGACATCTAAATGAATTGCTGTTCTTTGACCTCGTTTCAGCTAATTGAGAGATAAATCAAGTTACACTTGGCAGGCCTATGATATTTTAACAACTAAAAATTTCAAACTTACGCATAGCCGTCCTCTGATCATGTGATGAGCCAAGTGTGTTGTTCATGTCTTCCGCTCCGTGGGGCACAAGTGTGCAACACAATGGGTTGAACGTCCACTCCTGATTGGCTACGGATACCCGCAGATCCCCATCGGCGTAGACTTTCTTCACAATGCCAGTTTTTCCAAGGGTCTGTAATAAATAAAAAAACTGAGAATCAATATCGGCATCTAACAGGGAGTCTCAACCCTTCAGCTTTGAAGTTACAACTCACTACAGGGGGAATAATAAGCGCACGCTACTTGAATGAGACATCCAATACTTTAACCACATTGACCGCCATTCCGGAATTCCCATAATACAACTATTATTCTTTAAAAACATTAACCCAAGAAGAAATTATTCCAACTGTTGTCATTTGTCCAATAACTCTGGACAGTCGAACTATAGAGAAATTTGAGGTTTTCACTGGATAGGAAAAGGGGTGCAGCTAACGTTGGGTGTTCTTTTTGAAATGTTTACTTTTGATTTAGTTGAGAAAAAGAATTATTATCATGAGAAAAGGATTTAATTTATGAAAATTTAATTTTCAAATATAATGATCTATTTCCATCCATCCATCCCTGTGGCGTTACACTACTTCCTTCCACTCAGACCTAACTAATGCTTTTCTTTTCCATGCTTGGATTCCCAGTTGTAGATCTTTTTCCACATCATCAATCCATCTAAGCCTAGATCTGCCTTTGAGCCATTTTCCTCTGGGGTTTTGGTGATGCGCCCTCTTCACTTCTGTCATTTGGCATTCTCTCTAAATGTCCTGCCCAGCGTAGCCTGGCCTTTTTTCTATCTGCTACTATCATGGGATCCTGATATAGACTGTACAATTCATGGCTGGTTCGTATTCTCCATCCATATTCATCCTTTGTTGGTCCATATATTTTTCTGAGCACTTTTCTCTCCCATGTGTTTAATAGGTTTTCTGCCGTTTTTGTTAGGGTCCAAGTTTCATGTGCGTAAATTACAGCTGGTCTGATTTCAGTTTTATAAATAGTTTTCTTTGTTTCTCTTGTAATGTTTTTACTTTTGAGTATTTTCTGACCACTGACGTATGCCCTGTTTCCGGCTGATATTCTTTCTCTTATTTCTATTAGTAATTCATTTCTTTCATTTAATAAAGATCCTAGCTATTTGAATTGATTGACTTTTTCAAAAGTCTGGTTTATAATTTTAATGAGTTCATCTGTCTATTCTTCTCTTATCATAGTCATGTATTTTGTTCCTTGATTGTTAACTTCCAGCCCTGCTTGTAGTGATTCGTCTTCTAATTCAATGAAAGCTTTTGATAATATTATGTCTTTACTACTTTTCCCTAGCAGTGCTATGTCATCAGCATATGCAAGATACGGAATGGGTTGATTGTAGAGAGTGCCCATTGGTTGTGGGTCTTGGGTTTCCCTCAGAAAGTATCCTGTTATTGTCCCTCGAGTGTCAATATGTTTTCTTCTCATAACTCTCTCTAATGTTAGGTTAAATAGCATACAAGACAGTGTGTCTCCCTGTCTTATACCTCGTATAATCTGAAATTCCCTTGAATATTCTTGTTGAGCCTTGGTTTTGCTTTTTGAGCTGTTCTATGTTACACTTATCAGTCTTATCAGTTTGTTGGGTATTCCAAACTCCTGCAGAGTCTCATATAGAAATGTTCTTTTGATGCTACCATAAGAAATGTTATAGTTTCTATTTGTTGAGGCCTGCATTAGTCACTGAAGCTCTAGCTCTATTATTATTATCTTTCTTTTTTATCTAATTGTAACATTACTGATTGTAATTGTACTCTCAGTAAGTTAACTAATACTGTTTTAATATGTATGGTCCTTACTTGCAGCTACTACTATCATCCTTAAATTTGCCACTGCCTCACTGTGTCATACGAATCAAATAGGTCCGAGTGTATATATATCACACAGTACTTTATTATGCACATTACACAAATACGGTTCTTGATATAGAACATCCATGTAACTAATAGAGTTACATTATACGAAATATGGTACACTTTAATATTCTTTAATCCACGAATTAACATGACAGTCAAAAATGGCGACGTCCTTCTCTCTCTAACCAAAACCGTGCACACTCAATATGGCTTCCAGCCTCTCACTGTTAAAGTCATGCTCTCTTTTTACGCCACAAAAAACTAGTTCCCCTTATTCTCATATTCATAATGATTAAAATCACTATGCCACCGTGCAGAGGAATAAAAATACAGTCATGTGACTGAGTACCATTCACTCATTGTGTTACACTAATTTTTATTAAAATTTCAATAATTTAAAAACAAAATTATTCAAATTAGGCATTATAAAGAAATTTAATTTATTTGTATTAAATATGAACTTTTGAATATAAAAAAATGGGTTTTAAGCTTTGTATTTGAATAATTCTGCATAAAATGTTTTACTTTCTAAATTAACAGCAAAAAAAGACAAAACTATTTATTAATGTTTTTAAAAAAATTCAAAATAACAACTAGTCTGTTTTTATATGGTATATTATATTGCAGAGTTAAATACCAATAAATTTTAAACTATTAAAATTTCTTCTATACATTTTTATTTTCCTTCTTAAAATATGTCGTTGGTGCAAAAAATTGTTAAAAAGTAAAATCATTTTCACATACCCATCATGATTGGAAAAAAAAAGAAAAAAGATCTACTAACCCCCAAGGTCCACTTACATTTTTCATGACATCTGTCCATTCCCCATGTCCTGCTTGCCACTCTTTCACCAAAAGCAGGTTCTCAGAGATTTTGACAAAGTCATCCGTGTGGAACATGTGAACCTAAAATAACATTTAGGTATAATCCAAAAGAGTCTCTAAAAATAGTTTTAAATTTAAATGTTCTTGTCAAGAGAAGTTACCTTTTCTTAGGACCATAAACTTGCTTCAGATGTACATTCTTTGGATTTATAGAAGATGAAATTAAAAGGTCTCACAGGTCAGTGAAAGTTACAGCTCAAGGCAAATTCATTCCAGGAATTATTTCATTATTCTCTGTTTAATGTCTTACAGAACAAAATATTAATATTTTAAGAACATTTATAAACCTAAACATGTTATGACCACAATGGAGCAGTTCTTTTTAAATGTTAGATTCAATACCTTGGTCAGCGCATCTGTGTGAAAGGTCCATCTGTTAACACAACCTTCATACTGTACCCTGACATCCCCTCGGTCTGTGATACGATGTACTGTCCCAACTTTGTTGATATACTGGGGGAAAATAAACACCATATCTGATCCATGTCCTAACACTATATCTGATCCATGTCCTAACACTATATCTGATCCATGTCCTAACACTATATCTGATGCATCTCCTAACACTATATCTGATCCATGTCCTAACACTATATCAGATCCATGTCCTCAAGATTATATTTTTTCCACTTTCAATTAACTAAATAATTATATGGTTCATTAGTACAAAAATTACTTTGATTTAGTCATGTCACATTGAACTCATGATATAATATAGTTTTGCAGGGAGTGATACAAATCTGATATTTTGTAAGCTCTGCTCTGTCTTGGAGGGGACTTGGTGGTATTTTAAATCAAATGAAATAGGATTGATACACAATTTACCTATTTCAAAATATACCCATCTACATCAAGGAAAAGACGTTTGCAGCAACTTATTAATATAGTGATGCATATCAAGCCATGTCCGTTTACCTATTTGCACAACTCACAGCCATATTGAAAAGTGTGCATGCTAAATGGTTTAAAAGGTGTTTGCTTAAAAAAAGACTTTGATCTCTGTTTGCTATTTTCACCACAGCAAGGTCTTTCCTTGTCATCACTGAACATGACCTCCACATGACTGGCAGGTCATCACTGAACATGACCTCCACATGACTGGCAGGTCATCACTTAACATGACCTCCACATGACTGGCAGGTCATCACTGAACATGAACTCCACATGACCTCCACATGACTGGCAGGTCATCACTGAACATGACCTCCACATGACTGGCAGGTCATCACTAAACATGACCTCCACATGACTGGCAGGTCTTTCAAATCAAACTCACTTGATCTTATGCTCAACTAATCCCTCAATTTTAAATTTCTATTTTGTTAAAAACTTGCTGTACCAAAAAGTCATCAACATCTTTTTTAAAGAAAGTGTTAAAGCTGAAATTTACCTCGGCCATTCGAGGATTCCAGCCACCATGACCTTCCTGCATCTGTTTGAGTATTTCCACTTCAAGGTCACAACGCACTTTGTCTCCCACTTTGAACTGACTAGGTGTGACAGGGCCCTCCAATTCAACAAACTCTCCTGTAAAGCAGAACATACAGGTAATGATAAGATGATGCAGGTAATGATAAGATGATACAGGTAACGATAAGATGATACAGGTAACAACAAGACCCTTGATATAAGCTGCTGTTACCATGTCCCAGACCAACAGGCTGTGGTGGCTCGCTCTAGACCAATGCTCCCCTTAGTAATGGCCAGTGGCTGTTACATGAATGGAAACAATCCTTACTTTGAATGGAAACAATCCTTACTTTGAATGGAAACAATCCTTACTTTGAATGGAAACAATGGAAACAATCCTTCCTTTGTGAGCCCAGGCTTATGCAGGTAATGACTTACCCAAGACAGGTAAATGGTCTCGGAAGTAGGTCCCCCCAGATGTTGCATGTATATATTTGAGGTCGACCTTTCCTTTGTGTCCCATACGATACACATTGGTGGAGCCAGATGACCATGTTACGTGGGCGACACTCCGACCAGACTCAGAGTCCCAGCCTCGTATGTCTGTGACCTTCCCCACTTTCCCTTCACCTCCTGTGAATACAAGACAGTTACGTTGTGGTGAGCGCAGTTAGCTTTCAACAACTTGTATAGTGTTTACTAAATTACTCTTTGAAAGTGTTTTGGCTGAAATACAGTAGAAGTCCATTAGTCCGGCATCCAACAGTCCGGAATGCCCGATAGTCCGGCATCGCTCCGGAAAATTGTAAAAATTTTGGTTTTCTCCAAAAGTGTGTCTTTAAAGCAAATAATCGACGAGAATGAGCCTGTTGAACAAGAACTAACCGATGAGGACATTATCAACAGTGTAGTAAACCCTCAGCCTACTCAAAATCTTGAAGAAAGTGACTCAGATGCCGAAACGGAAGAAAAGGAAAAAATCAGCTGGGCAGAAGCTGCAGAATCACTAAATAAGTTTATCTCTTTTGCTGAGGCTAGTACTAGCTACAGTGCTTCAGAAATTATTGATTTCCATATCATTAGAAATAAATTTTATACTAAACGCCAAAAGTCAAGAAAACAAAAAGACATTCGTGACTTTTTTAAATCTAAGTGAAATATGTTTTACAGTACGTGTACATACATTATATGAAATGTAAAATAAACTTTGTTGTATTTGCGTACTGTATTTGTAGTTTAATTATTAACCTAATTGTTCTTATAATTACGATTTATGTATGTATGTAGTTAAAAAACAAAGTACATTTGTTTTACGGCAAAGCCTACACTAAAAAGAAGGGGCACCGCCCGATAGACCGGAATTTTTGGTAGTCCGGCACCGAGCCGGTCCCGAACGTGCCGGATTATCGGACTTCTACTGTACCATTTAAGTAGCCAGTCCTGGTTATGTTTGAAAAGCTAATGAAATAGTTGAAATTAAAAGCCTAAGGATTGTGCTTAACTGTAAACTACACAATAAATAACCTATGGTGTTTGTCTGGCACTGTGACTTGAGACAATGATGTGACGTTACTCACCATCTTGATTCCCCCAGTCCCAGTCGGGGCCCCTACTGACTTTAGCACCAGAATAAATGCCAAAAGCAACCACTTTTTGACTGAGACTGTTACAGCGCTTGGGAACCTTAGCTCTGGAAGTTAAGAATTTTTTTTTAAAAAGTAATTGAAAGTTTAGCTAGGAAAAAAAAGAATTAAGAAAATAGCAAAGGAAATAAAGTTCAAACTTTTTGCATTGATTAATTGACATGAAAATTAGGGAATTCTTTTCTGAAGAAAAAAATAAAGTCCACTGACCTGGTTAACCCTGGAACTCCCAAAATATGACAATATCATTTCAGAATAGTGAATAAATAAAAGTACAATATAGTGTATACAATAACTATTTGCATCGCATGTCTAAAAAATGTCACTCCCCAAAGGAGATCAAAGAGGTTTATATATTTATAATCAGTGCTTTATTGTAAATAAAAGGTGCCAAACATTGACATTTTGATAGACGAAGATAGTGGTGGTAGGGGGGGGAGGGAGCGATAACTGAGGATGCCCGCCGAGACACCCATGTGAAAGTGGGGGTTGGGTTTGAGGTTGGGGTTTGAGGCTGAGATGCCTTCCTCCACCCCCTCATATGCACACCCAAACCCTCCTACACCATTACCCACTTCCCCTCTCAGTGTGTACGTAATACAATTATGGATGGTCCCCAGCCAATCTTATCTCTCGTCCAAGCTCATTGCCCGATGTAGAAAGGAGCTCAAACTAACAACCGAAAATTCATTTGGGAATATATATTTTCAACCCAATCTCTTAAAATCATAGTTCTGATAGGTCTCTGCGTACAACCATAACGGACATTTAAAAAAATCATACATTTGTATGCAAAAATCTCAAGAGTAAACAGGTCTATGGTAAAAAGATACAGAATTTATTTCCCAATAGGCCACCAGCTTCACCACCCTGACTTCAAAATTTTGTTAAATAAACTATTAAAATAATAATTCTTTCCATTCTTCTTTCTCAAATTCATGTAAGATTTAAAGCCGACATGAGACAAAGCTGTGGACTATCAGTTCATGAGCAAACTTCAACAATTGAATGTGAAACGAGACCGCTCCCGCCTAGTCGGGCTGTAGTTTTAACAGATTTTGGGGAGTGAGTGATGGGGGGGGGGTGCGCTGAAAGAAACACTGAAACTACCTAAGAGTCAATGCCCCTTAAAATAAATAAATCATCGAGTGAGCACGCATGGGTTAAAGTCATGGGTTTTCTCACCCTTTTGATGTCGCCGTATCAAACCTAAGGAACGCGTGGGATGTGTCGTGTTTCTCACTCATATAGCAAAGCATGCACAGGTCAAAGTCGTGGCACTTGGTGCACTTCCACCTCATGCCCTGGATGCCTTGTATGCGGCACGTATCACAGATTATATTGGTATGCTTGACACCTGAAAGTCAGAAGAGGCAAAGATAAAAATAATCCCTCCATCACGTCTGTCAAACAGAAAATACAGGAGAGGCTGACAAATGGATCTTTCTTATTTCAAGGATTTAAATCTTGGCCATTATAGAAATCTCAACAGTTTTAAATGGTTCAGGTAATGAATAAAAAAAAAAGAAAGAGATATAATGACAATTGAGGACCCTGTGCATCAAAAATTATCAACTTCATTTCTTAACCTATGCAATACAAACTGACATCACTGCCAATATTTAGGTTTACTTTGTATAAATATATTATATATACACAATCCTCACATAAACTTTAATGATGAACATGATCAGCTGTAAGTACTAGTACACTTATTACACCTCGGAATAACAGCACATGGAGTGCAGTACAAATTCCAGACTAGTTGTGCCAAGCTGTGTGATTGTTGCTATAATTCACAGGGTGAGGATGTCACAAAAGTGATTGTTGCTATAATTCACAGGGTGAGGGTGTCACAAAAGTGATTGTTGCTATAATTCACAGGGTGAGGATGTCACAAAAGTGATTGTTGCTATAATTCACAGGGTGAGGATGTCACAAAAGTGATTGTTGCTATAATTCACAGGGTGAGGATGTCACAAAAGTGATTGTTGCTATAATTCACAGGGTGAGGATGTCACAAAAGTGATTGTTGCTATAATTCACAGGGTGAGGATGTCACAAAAGTGATTGTTGCTATAATTCACAGGGTGAGGATGTCATAAAAGTGATTGTTGCTATAATTCACAGGGTGAGGATGTCACAAAAGTGATTGTTGCTATAATTCACAGGGTGAGGATGTCACAAAAGTTAAGGCGAAACTATAGAAGACAAGTTCAAATTAAATAACAGTGGATGGGGAAGGCAAATCTCTCTAGAATATAGCTAACTTATGCATTTAGCTCAGCACTCTTGTTTGCTCATAAGAAACCTAGGCAAACCAAAACAATAAGAGACCAACAGCTCAAGTATCCTGACACAAGAAACCAACAGCTCAAGTATCCTGACACAAGAAACCAACAGCTCAAGTGTCCTGACACAAGAAACCAACAGCTCAAGTATCCTGACACAAGAAACCAACAGCTCAAGTATCCTGACACAACTGTATGTTGTTCAGTGATCCTCAACCCCACAAGCAATAAACCAAACGTACCACAAGGGGCATTGTCATACACACGCAGGTCATAGGCTCCCTGGTATCCCACTCTGTAATTTGTCCTCGCCCCGGAATCCCACTGCACAACAACCGTCTTGTCGGGTGACGTCTGACTACCAGGTCTTCCAATTTCCACAACCGTCCCTACGTGGCCTTCTCCATTATCCTGGTTTCCCCATTTCCAGTCAGGACCACGAACAACCCGCATGCCCAGCTCTACAGACATTTCTGAAAAGGATTAGCAAATTAGAAAAATAACTGAATTGAACCTGTCTTTGGTTCCTTTTTTTTGGCTACTGAGTGTTGTTTTAGAAATGGCACATAATTAAAATGCATGTACTGGTATCTTTATATTATGCACAGTATAGAAAGAAATAGATTTTAATTAGTTTTGCAAATAGGCAGGTGATTACTATCATAGCCATTATAAAGAAAGGGAACTCTTCTTCAAACACAACAAGTTTATTATCATTTTGAGCATAAAATTAAAATAAACTGCCACATTAGTATTCATTACATTTGTTCATTATGGAGTTCACGTACTGCCCACTGAACTTTTGCTACTGGTATTTAACTGAACTTTTGCTGCCAGTATTAACTGAACTTTTGTTACCAGTATTTAACTGAAGTTTTGCAACTGGTATTGAACTGAACCTCTGCAACTGGTATTAAACTGAACTTTTGCTCAATTATTATATTTTTAAAAAGCTTCTGCATTGTGAAGATTCCAGCCGGTGGACTTCAATGACATCAATTTTGATTCAGTGTGGGGTTGTCATTTCTATGTCTTCACCAGTTAACTTGGTGCAGCCTCCTGCCACTCTTTCCCTACCTCCTTTTAATGGGTTCTACATGGAGGTAGAAACTGCTCTCTGACGGTTGAGTTTCTGGACTTTCTATTTTGGAAAGTTCTTATTCATTAACTATAAATAAGATAGTCGACTCTGACTGCGTACAAGAGACTTACAAGACTTACATGTTTTTCCCTCTGTGTGTGTGGATTAATATTTTTACATTTTCATTTATATACATATTCAAGTTCTGTAACAGAGTTTTTATTTCTATATATATATGGATTTTGTACTTTGATATAAAATCTAATAGTGTAAATAAATCAATTATTGTTAATTTATTCTTTATTTATTATATTTAATTAATGGTATCGTCAATTTCTATGTAATGTACTGTTTGTTAATGAGCCATTGTAAAACAAAAGATTAAACTTGTTAAACCTAATAACGGTACGAAACATTCTGCCTGCAAGACCTATTTCTTGGGGTCAGCTAGTACTACTACTATTACTACAACATGAGACTAATTAAAAATTATAAGGTGAAAGTGAATCCATGAATTAAGTTATTATTATGAACTTGCTTGCTCTCATGATTACGTCATGATTGTCACAGAGGCATAGCGTGGGGGGGGGGGGGGGGGGGGCAGGGGTGGTACAGATGTAATTGAGACTAATTAAAAATTATAAGGTGAAAGTGAATCCATAAATTAAGTTATAATTATGAACTTGCTTGCTCTCATGATTACGTCATGAGTGTCACAGAGGCATAGCGTAGGGGGGGCAGGGGGGTACAGATGTACCCGGGCGCCAGCTAGTTAGGGGCGCCAAAATGTGCTTTGGTATTATTTTATTGATGAAAATAATGGGTTTGAGAGTTGAAAAAAGTAAAGGAGGGTGCTTTAAAATGAATCTTGTCCCCGGGCGCGAATCTTGTCCCCGGGCGCCAAACACTCTAGCTACGCCTCTGGACTGTCATTCTGAATCTGGCTCCTAAAAGTTTTGTTTGGCAGACTAATTGACATTGTATAGTAATTAGTATATTAGTTAATAATACATTATAAATATAAAAACAGTATGTAGACATGGCTGATACTATCTTAGAATTTAGAGGCTGTGGAGTGTGGCGGAAGGCCCTGATACTGATGTTATTGAAGTGTTTGTCAGTGTGTCTGTATCAGACTGTTCTAATCACTAATCAATCAAAGGCTAATTCCACTAATTCAAGTACTAAAAAAAACCCAAATCAATTAGCCTATATGATTAAATGTTAATAATCAATGGCATGAAAATTACATTAAGTTAGTAGATATCTCTCTAAGTCTAAGACTTTAAGTCTAAAGTTAAGTCTACAGCATTTATGATTAAAACTATAACTAGGCCCTATTTAGCCTATTTTGGTTTTTTATACAAGTACAAGTAAATTAAGTATTGTGAAAGATTATGTAAGTTTAGAATATATAGAGACTAGGTTAGACAATTCTAGCAGACACATCTCATTTCAATCTGAATCAGATCTCTCACATTCAATTCAGTAAAATAATCACTCACAATGAGTTGAATATGAGTTTGAATGAGTCAATGAGAATGACTTGAATGAGTGAATGACTCAATTTCTGAAATTCAGATGCTAAACTAATATATCTTTTGATGGTAAAAAATATATATTTTTATATAATTGTATTGCTACGTCTCTTACCAGTCTTTTTTTTAAATTTGTTTTTAACCAATTAAATGAACAATTACTCACGAAACGTGAGAATAAATTATGAAATCCTGCTTCGGCTGTTATCGAAGGCAGCCATGATTTATTTCCCCATATTTACCTAGCCAGATTTCCTTGCCAAAATGTTTTTAAAATTTCTTCAATAAAATTTAATATTCATTTTTTCTTAATTAAACTAAAAAAATAGGACATTTGCTTACAAATCCATTGTAATATTTTATTTTTAAAATGTACTTTATTGATATTTAAATTTATTTAAATAAAAAATGCGCACTTTGGGAATATTAATACGATTTCTTCCTAAAATATTTCAAACCAGGGTTTAACCTAGGTGAAGTTTTTTTCAACGCCGGGTCCGGTTGTTTTGAGAAAATACCTGGTGGGTCCAAGATTTACAACAAAAAAATAAAATAAAATAATATTTTTTTCTATAATATATGCCTGCTTTAAACAATAGTCCTAGACCCTACCTGTCAACCTTTAAACAATATGCATAAAGACAGTTCTACAACCTACTTGCCAGCCTATAGTCCTATACAGAGACCTAGACTCCACCTGCTGGCCTACATTAGCCATACACCTACAGTCAGTCCTATGCCATAACCGTGGCCGTGGCTCTTTGTTGATTGATATAATAGCCCCCCCCCCCCTGCCCCCAATTTAAAAAAATTAACTCTCGCATGTGGTGTTGGGGCTGGGGGAAGGGAGGTTTTGAAGAGGAGGCAGGACACACAAGAAGCAAAATATGCATAAGATTTAAGAGAAATCTATTTAATATGTGGGTCTAAAGAAAATTTAGATAATTATTTATTTTTTAGTCTATCATAAAGTGTATGTTATTAATTTTTAAGATCGAAGTGGCTATAGGTACACGGGTACCAGAATTAAGAGGTTGGGATTAAAAGATGATTTAAAATATTATTGTTGGGTTTGTAAGACCAAATGAGGTATCAAATGAAAGATAATTGAAAGTATTGTAAGTTTGAATTGTTAATTCTTCAGTTTTCCTAAAATAAACTACCACAAATGACATCCGTATAGCATTGAGCTTAATGGTACCCGGGTGCGAATGGCGGCGCTGCGTGTCCGGGTCCATTTTTACTAATGCTATTGGGATGTCATTTTTAGTAGTTTATTTTAGTTAAAATAAAGAATTAAGTTTACAAACGTATAGTACATTCAATTATCTTTCATTTGATACCTCATTTGGTCTTACAAACCCAACAATAATATTTTAAATCGTTTCTTAATCCCAACCTCTCAATTCTGGTACCCGTGTACCTATAGGTGCAGCCTTTTTAGATATTAGTCAGCAAGGCTAACGCCAAAGTGTAACGCCATAACCAACTGTAAAGACCACAATATTATTATTTATTTTTAAACAAAGAATTTTCCTCTTATAATATGAATTGAAAAAATCTTGAAATGACATTCCGTGAGACAATGATCTGGTTGCTGACAGTTAATCTTTGTTTAAGACATTTTAAACATCTAGGCTAGGAAAAAAACAAAAAAACATTTTGCCTAATTTTTTATTACAAAACTAAAACCTACATATTTAGTGTCCTTCTTTTTTTGTCATAGAAGCATTTTGATACGATTTTAAGGCAAGCATATTATGTTTTCAAACATTCCCCTTAATATAAAAAGAGACTCCGCTGTATCCTTAAATGAAATAGTAATTTTATTAAATTTAATGTTTTTTTTCCTTAGATAATTTTTGTTTCTTGTCAGGGGAAAATATTATTAATAACCTAGGTGTAACGTTTTTCATGGATTTGTTCCCTTTGCTTGAATTTGTCGTTGTCAGTTACTTTTCAGAAAGAAATAAGATTTATTATTTTAAATATAAATGGCTCACAGCATAGCCTACTTCAAATATGGTTCATAGCATAGCAAACTTCAACTATGGCTCACATCATAGCCCACTTCAATTATGGCTCACATCATAGCCCACTGCATCTATAGCTTACAGCACAGCTCACTTCAACTATGGCTCACATCATAGCAAACTTCAACTATGGCTCACATCATAGCAAACTTCAACTATGGCTCACATCATAGCAAACTTCAACTATGGCTCACATCATAGCAAACTTCAACTATGGCTCACATCATAGCAAACTTCAACTATGGCTCACATCATAGCCCACTTCAATTATGGCTCACATCATAGCAAACTTCAACTATGGCTCACATCATAGCAAACTTCAACTATGGCTCACATCATAGCAAACTTCAACTATGGCTCACATCATAGCCCACTTCAATTATGGCTCACATCATAGCCCACTTCAACTATGGCTCACATCATAGCCCACTGCATCTATAGCTTACAGCACAGCTCACTTCAACTATGGCTCACATCATAGCAAACTTCAACTATGGCTCACATCATAGCAAACTTCAACTATGGCTCACATCATAGCCCACTTCAACTATGGCTCACATCATAGCAAACTTCAACTATGGTTCAAAATGGACCCGGACACGCAGCTCCGCCATTCGCACCCGGGTACCATCAGGCTCAATGCTATTCGGATGTAATTTTCGGTAGTTTATTTTAGTAAAACTGAAGAATTAAGATTTCAAACGTATAGAATTTGGAGCCCCCCCTTCCCCTCCCCTCGCCATTACACCATATTACATTTTATAAATGATTTATACGAAAAAATTGTTTTTAGGGTTTGTTTAAATATATTGTTGCTGGATTCTTATTGTTTATTAAAGAATTTAAAAAAAATGTTAAGTTAAATTCAGAGGTGGGTCACTTGCTACTAGTTCGTCATTTGCCACTAGTTGGTCACTTGCTCCTAGTGGGTCACTTGCAACTAGTGAGTCACTTACTACTTGTGAGTTACTTGCTACTAGTGAGTTACTTGCTACTAGTGAGTCACTTGCTGCTAGTGAGTCACTTGCTACCACGGTGTTACTTGCTACTAGTGAGTTACTTGCTACTAGTGAGTTACTTGCTACTAGTGAGTTACTTGCTACTATGGAGTTACATGCTACTAGTGAGCTACTTGCTACTAGTGAGTTACTTGCTACTAGTGAGTCACTTGCTAGTAGTCAGTTACTTGCAACTAGTGAGTCAATTGCTAATAGTGAGTTACTTGCTACTAGTGAGGTACTTGCTACAAATGAGTTACTTGCTACAAGTGAGTTACTTGCTACTAGTGAGTCACTTGCTTCTAGTGAGTTACTTGCTACTAGTGAGTTACTTGCTACTAGTGAGTTACTTGCTACTAGTGAGTTACTTGCTACTAGTGAGTTACTTGCTACTAATTGGTCACTTGCTACTAGTGAGTTACTTGCTAGTAGTGAGTCAATTGCTTATAGTGAGTCACTTGCTACTAGTGAGTTACTTGCTACTAGTTGGTCACGTGCTACTAGTGGGTCACTTGCTACTAGTGAGTTACTTGCTACTAGTGAGTTACTTGCTACTAGTGAGTTACTTGCTACTAGTGAGTCACTTGCTACTAATGAGTCACTTGCTACTAGTTAAAACAACAATATGGTGATCTCGTTGTTACTACAACAATACGGTATTCTCATTGCTAATACGGCAATATGGTGTTCTAAAGGTCTGTACCCTGGATGGGAAAATTCCCCGGAAAGTCTTCGGACTTCGGTTTACTTAAAAATCGTTGGGTTCTCGGGATCTCAGAGGAAAGGGGAACCTGAGCCCACGCTGTCCTGTGACTGTTACTGAAAAATAATATGAAACCAATGGACTACGATGAGTCGATTGTTTTGTCACGTGATAAGCGTAAGTACTAGTAAGACTTCCAGTAGGCTGTCTGCAACACACAGATTTTTCTTTAAACAACTTTCTTCCTTTAATCATAACTGAATTATAATTATTGTCACATTTAATGAATGGCATTTAAAAAACACGTGTATTCAAGAATATTTTGAAAAGTAAAATTTTTAATTCACACTGGGGAAGCGCTGATGGAGACAAACATTGTGCTTTAAAATTAATGATGATGGCAATGGCTGATCAGCTGTTATCTGTTGTTATGTGTTGCTATGCGTAGCAGAAAGCCTACCAATGGCTGGTACGTATCACGTGACAAAACAAGGAAGTGACTCATCGTAGTCCATTTGTTCGAAGGAATGTGGCTCGAACGGAAGTTACCTAAAACGGAAGTTTTTCGAACGGAAGTTTCATACTATTTTACGGGCACTTCCTGCGTCCACAAGCAATGGACTACGATGAGTCGATTGTTTTGTCATGTGATAAGTGTAAGTTCGAGTAAGACTTCCGGTAGGCTATCTGCAACACACTAGTCACTAGTCGCTCACAAATTTTTCTTCAAACAACTTTCTTCCTTTAATCATAACTGAATTATAATTATTGTCATATTTATTAATGTCATTTAAAAAACTCGTGTACTCAAGAATATTTTGAAAGTAAAATTTTTAATTAACATTGGGGACGCGCTGATGGAGACAAGCATTTTGCTTAAAAATTAATAATAATGGCTGATCAGCTGTTATCCGTTGTTATGTGTTGTTATGTGTAGCATAGGCTGCCGAAGGCTTACACATATCACGTGACAAAACAAGGAAGTGACTAATCGTAGTCCATTATATTTAATTTGCAGGTTTGAATTTCAAAATAGGACTGGAGCCTGTTCATTTACTTAAAGGTTGTTTACATGTGTCTACATAGAAGCGTCAACCGTGCCCTGTGGTGGGCGGAGGGGGTGGGGGCTTTGATGTTAAAGGACCTAGATTGCAATATGAAAAAAAACCCCGCTAACAACTATCAACTGTAATGCCAGCCCCAATCATCTCGTGACTTTCTTCACAAGGCGTCGTATGTGGTTACCGTAGACGCAACAGCTACACTCTCGTTCTCTCCTCTTCTGTCTCTTTCTCCCTTCTCTCTCACTTTCTCCCTTCTCTCTCACTTTCTCCCTTCTCTCTCACTTTCTCCCTTCTCTCTCACTTTCTCCCTTCTCTCTCACTTTCTCCCTTCTCTCTCACTTTCTCCCTTCTCTCTCACTTTCTCCCTTCTCTCTCACTTTCTCCCTTCTCTCTCACTTTCTCCCTTCTCTCTCACTTTCTCCCTTCTCTCTCACTTTCTCCCTTCTCTCTCACTTTCTCCCTTCTCTCTCACTTTCTCCCTTCTCTCTCACTTTCTCCCTTCTCTCTCACTTTCTCCCTTCTCTCTCACTTTCTCCCTTCTCTCTCACTTTCTCCCTTCTCTCTCACTTTCTCCCTTCTCTCTCACTTTCTCCCTTCTCTCTCACTTTCTCCCTTCTCTCTCACTTTCTCCCTTCTCTCTCACTTTCTCTCTTCTCTCTCACTTTCTCCCTTCTCTCTCACTTTCTCCCCTCTCGTTCTCTCCTCTTCTGTCTCTTTCTCCCTTCTCGTTCTCTCCTCTTCTGTCTCTTTCTCCCTTCTCTCTCACTTTCTCCCCTCTCGTTCTCTCCTCTTCTGTCTCTTTCTCACTTTCTCCCCTCTCGTTCTCTCCTCTTCTGTCTCTTTCTCCCTTCTCTCTCACTTTCTCCCCTCTCTTTCTCTCCCCCCCCCCTGTCTCTTTCTCCCTTCTCTCTCTCTCACTTTTTCCCCTTCTCTCTCTCTCTCTCTCTCTGCGTCTTTCCCACCTCTCTCTTTCAAGTCTTTCTCTCTCCCTCTTTCACCCTCTCCCTCTCTCTATCTCTCTTCTTTCCCACCTCTCTCTTTCAAGTATTTCACACTCTCTCTCTCTCATTGGAGAGGAGCACGATGATTGGCGGAGTAAAAGAAGACAAACGATTGGCTCACTTAGCAGATGTGCACGCGGGGCATAAAATTTGATCATAAATCGACTCGATAGACCACCCCCCACCACCACCCTACCCCCTTTCTTATTTTTCAACCCCTCCCCACAAACCCCCTTTGTCGGGGGCCGCCAGAATGTGCCGCAAGTTGTCACGCCATGACGGAATAAATACCACGATGCTGACAGCTTTACGGCAGGCGGCAGGCTTGCCGTGTCATCAATGCCTAAGTCACCCAAAGCTTATCTGTTGGTTGAAAGTTGTTGGTGGGATTACCAGACGTTGGTTGTTTGACATCGTTGTCTCGTGGCGGGAGATTTACTATGGCAATATAGCGTTGATTAACAAGGCCGGGGTGCACTCTTGAAACCCATAATATCATCTTTGATGTTGCGATTCTTTGGTGCCCCCCCCCCCCCAAACCGACCCCCCTCCCCCTTTTGTACTAAGATTCCAATCTTAAAGAGACTCCCTTGCATGTTAAACCGATGATTTAAATTACTGTTATTTGTTTGTTTCAAAATTTATATTTTGTCTATAATGGTTTTTTTAAATTTTGAGTTATGGCCGCTCTAGAAGGAATGGCTGTTTAGAAATCGATCGGTCAGGGCCAAGAAGTGGACACAGTCAGAGTACAAAAGATTGTTGTTGTTGTTGTTGTTGCTGTTGTTGTTGTTGTTTTAAATTGCGGTTGAGATGGGATGGAAATATTTTTTTGTGGCGCCGCATGACATGCTATTTGTTTGTTTTTCTTTGTCCCAGGATATAAAATAAAATATTTCGTTACTCTGAGTTCTAATGTAAATGTCCTTCTCTGGTGACTGAATTTGAACATGTACACCTCGTTCGGTTCGAACATAAGCAGTGGAATCATTTTTTTAAAATTTGCGTTCATTATTATTATTACAGCTTGACAATTTATTTACAATGGGATTATTAATTTCCGTAGACTTTTACAGATAATCATCCATAATTTGTACAATTTACGAAAATATTAATCCAGTTCCGGAGAGTCTTGAGAGTCGAAATAAACCTTTAAGCGGGCCGCACAGGACACGCGGACCGCACAGGACACGTGGGGCTCACAGGACACGCGGGCAGCACAGGACACGCGGACCACACAGGACACGCGGGCCGCACAGGACATGCGGACCACACAGGATACGCGGGCAGCACAGGACACGCGGGCCGCACAGGACACGCGGGTCACACAGGACACGCGGGCCGCACAGGACACGCGAGCCACACAGGACACGCGGGCCGCACAGGACACGCGGGCTGCACAGGACACGCGGACCGCACAGGACACGCGGGCCACACAGGACACGCGGGCCGCACAGGACACGCGGGCCACACAGGACACGTGGGGCTCACAGGGCTGCCCAACCCTTGGTTAAAGCTTGTACAATTTTTTTATGATTACCAAATGAGCATCGTATTTTAAACAAAATGTATGACGTCACTTATTGGACTTTTATTATTTCTTAAAGTGCCGATATTTGTTCAGTAAGCTGCAGGTCAATTTTTATGCAGGTGTTTTTGTGTGTGAACACCCCATTTTTAATCTTCAAACTTCGGTGCCTCCCCCCCCCCCCTTTGCCACCCTTTCTGCCACACCTCAGGCACCCCAGCAGCCCACACGGCAATGCTTTGCCCCCCTTACTGCCACACCCCAGGCAGTATGATTACCAAGACTAGCGGTATGACTTGTTTTGTTGGCGAGTCCATCAAATCCTGGGAGTTTCCCTTTGAGGCCCCGGAAGAATCCGAACACACTGCCGAGAGCCATGGTTGCCGTTGCGTTACAAAAATGGTAAAAAAAAAAGTATCCCAAATCCTCGAATCGCATGTCATAGTCCAGGATCAGAGTCAAAACTTTGTCCACCCGTCCCTGCAAGGGTTGGCCACCCCCCCCCCCCCCCAACCCCTGAGTGGGAAGGGCACGCCCTTGGGTAAAGGTGTTTAGAGCCTGCGCTGATGCCTCAGAGAAATTGGTCGACTATTATTATTACTTATTTAATGAAATATTTATTTGCGGGCGGCGAGGCGTTGACGTATGGGTGCCTGGGGTGCCTGGGGTGTGGCAGTAAGGGTGGCAAGGCATTGCCGTGTGGGTGTCTGGGGTGCCTGGGGTGTGGCAGTAAGGGTGGCAAGGCATTGCCGTGTGGGTGTCTGGGGTGCCTGGGGTGTGGCAGTAAGGGTGGCAAGGCATTGCCGTGTGGGTGTCTGGGGTGCCTGGGGTGTGGCAGTAAGGGTGGCAAGGCATTGCCGTGTGGGTGTCTGGGGTGCCTGGGGTGTGGCAGTAAGGGTGGCAAGGCATTGCCGTGTGGGTGTCTGGGGTGCCTGGGGTGTGGCAGTAAGGGTGGCAAGGCATTGCCGTGTGGGCTGCTTGGGTGCCTGGGGTGTGGCAGTAAGGGTGGCAAGGCATTGCCGTGTGGGCTGCTGGGGTGCGGTAGAACAAAGACCGCTATTTTTTATTTCTTTGTAGTATAAGTCAACGAAGTTAGTAAGATTTTTAATCTGATTTCACTACGATTCATTTGATTACGTCCATTTGTATAGCTTATGACAGCTTAGTTGTTAAGATTCTCTCCATTTATATAGTTTGTGACACCGTAGTAGGTAAGATTCTCTCCATTTGTATAGTTTGTGACACCGTAGTAAGTAAGATTCTCTCCATTTGTAGAGCTTGTGACACCATAGTTGTTAAGATTCTCTCCTTTTGTAGAGCTTGTGACACAGTAGTTGTTAAGATTCTCTCCATTTGTAGAGCTTGTGACACAGTAGTTGTTAAGATTCTCTCCATTTGTAGAGCTTGTGACACTGCAGTTGTTAAGATTCTCTCCATTTGTCACCCATGCTGTCATACATGGCGTCTCACGTATTTGACGCATATATCATCAGACCTCTCTCCATTTGTCACCCATGCTATCATACATGCTGTCATCAGACCCAGCGACACACGCGGGAATCTGGAAACTCCAGCCTGACGAAATGTTTAACGAGCTTCACGAGACCGAGGTCATTCCTTCAAACAATTGGTCATTCCAGCAAACACTAGGTCACTTCTTCAAATAATAGGTCATTCCTTAAAACAATAGGTCACTTCTTAAAACAATAGGTAATTCCTTCAAGTAACAGGTCATTGCTTCGAACAATGGGAAAACATACGCCTTTCAAGACGACATCATGCTCGACCATATTAGCTGTTAACTACTTGGTTGTTAAATGTTTATAATCTCAGCTACATTGGTTGTTGAACGTACAGAATCTCAGAAATTTTGGCTGTTGTATTTATAAAATGTCATCCATTGGGCTGTTAAACGTATAGAATGTCAGCCACCTGGCTCTTAATCGTAAGGAATCACAGCCATTTTGGATGTTTACCGTGTTGAATGTCAACGTTACTCCTGAACATCAGTACCGCGAAATCAGTGATACATCTGAAATAAAGGTATAAAGAACATCTGCGCACATTATAGAAGTTGTTGTAATCCACCAAAAGCCAGACAACAAACACAATATATTGTGCGACATTGACAACGACGCCTAAGAGAAGAAAAAAATCAGCCGTGCGTTCCTTTAAAAGAACTACGACATCCAAACGGTAGCCGTGTCACGGCTGCGGTTCATTACTGGGTGTTCTGACCAGCTGTGACCACCCTGGCATTCAGCAACAACCTACGTCCGCCCGCGCACCACATCTTCCACACGACAATGCGACGACGACAACACTGCGAGGAAAGGACGCACGACAAAAGGACACTAAAAAAAATTACAACTTTTGTTGTTGTCAGCGGGAGGATTAAGAGGGAAAACTGTCGCCTGCCTCCGAGACGGAATCTCACTTACGTTGGAAGGTGTACTAACTTAATGCTAAATAACAAGGTAGGTTTCTCCTCTTATAAAGAAATAAGAGATAAATTTAAAAAAAAAATATTTGGTAAAAATACTAGACAAAAGGTATTGCGGCCTGAGGATATCGAACCCTGAGATTTATTATGAAAATTAAAGATTTTTTTTACCCCACCTCGTACTCTATAATTTTTTTTTACCTGCAATTTCCTTTCTGTAGCGTCGTGGTCACGTGCAGGAGACACATCCATAAATTGGGAGCTTCGTATGCCACGTCACGCACGTGACACTAGCCATTCCAGGCACGCGCAACATTTCGCGTCAAAAATTAGGTCCCTCTCCACCCCCCACCCCAACTCCAGCTTGTACCGTGGGTGCTTTCAGTAGCTTGACTAAATCCCCCCCCCCCCCCTCCTTATCTTTTGTCTTCTCTCAACGTCTGTGAGGTGTTGTGTTTTTTTCTTTTCTCTCTGGCGAGGGAGGGTGGCACTCAATGACGCGGCAAACCCCCCCTCCCGCCACCCTACCGGGTGCTGCTGTATCATGGTTCACAAGCCCCGTGCGAGCAGACCTCCCCCACCTCGTCAAGTCATCTTTAAAAGCGTCCTCGCAGCGGGGGAAAAGACATGAAAGGCCCTGGCTGGAAATATTGGGATCACCTGAGACAGACGCATGCGCAATCGACGTCCTAGCCCCCCCCCCCCCCAAACCTTTCCTCCGATGATCTCTTTTCAGCGTTTACCAGCGGAGATGGATGATGCCAGGATGAAAATCTGTATTAAAAAGGAGAGGGGGGAGGAGGTAGGGCGCATCTGAGTTGATTGGCTTACATCTAGATTCGTTCTCCAACAACAGAATATTGGAGGGAAAAAATCCCCTTTGTAATCTCCCCCGCCCTCCCCCCGATTTAATGGCGATCTGTAATACGGTTTTTGTCTGGGCGTTCTGCCAGTCCTCCGTCATGGCTCACAACCGGTTCCGGTTCCTGTGGGTGCCGGCTTCCGGTGCTATCTTCGCGACGTCGGTGAATCATGGATTCAGGAGGGGAGACAATGGCCCACCGTTGCCGGTGTATGAAAAAAAAAATAGGAACGTCCTCCCCCTTGCTCGTTAGACGTCCAGTTATTGAATGCCGTCAATCTCAGCGCCATATTATGTTATTGGAAGATGCAAAAAAAGACTCGAGAGACGGGAGATGGAGGGAGGGGGAAAATAAAAACGGTTTTAAGACGAGATTTTATAACACGTGGGAGGAAAAAAAATGGGGATGGGATAGATGAATTGTTATTGAAGAGACTGGAAGATGAGTTTAAAAAAACAAAAGAAATACTCAATTAAATCAATAGAAATAGAAGCAAACGCCGTGCCATATTTAAAAGATAAAATAAAAATAGATACATCGTTTTTTGTTTGGTAAAATAGAATAGAGATCCCTCACTAATCTTCTTCTTTTTTTTTTTTTTTTTTAAACAAGCAATGTGGAATCGAAGTCGTATTTATTACAGCGTGGGACACCAACTTTTAAAAAGATCGCCAACATGTTATTCAAAGCTAGAGGCAATTAGGATGGTCCTTGTGATTACGGACAGCGCACCACCTCCCTCCCCCCTCCCCCAGACCCCACCTTTTCTCCTCCACGCGGTTATCACGAAGCAGGCGCGGTTTTATGCACAAGACTGGGGGGGGGGGGGGGGGGACTTCAAAGATGGTTCTTACCTGAAAAAGCCATTAGATGGGATGGCCACGGAACAATGGCGCCAGGTATCGGGACCGTTATTGAGGAGTCCCGATCGTGGGCCGGTGATTAACTTAATCAAGGTAACGCTTGATTGATAATCTTGTCATGGGCGGCATTCTTCTCTCGCCTATTTGATTCCCGATCTTGGGGACTCGCCGAGTGCCGCTCTAATTGAAAATCGATGCCGTCCGCCATTGGACGAGCCCAATGTAACTCGGCACGGCACTTAGCTATCAATGGGAGATTGACGTACCACCAATGACATCAGTCGATAGCTCCTTAGAAATGCAACCCCCCCCCCCCCCGTCCCACCCCTTGATACGATATTACAGCGGACGGAGAGGATGAGGGGGCCACGTGGTCAGGCAATGGGTCAGACTTTTGGATCCGTTCAAAATTGTGCGGCACGTCATCCGTGGGAGCCATAAATTTGAGCCAGAGTCACTTGCCTTTCAACACGGCGAGGAAAAAAAATGGTGCTGTTGGGTCCTATCCTAGATGTTGGTAGTGGTATGATTATAAAGATGAAATCTGTGTCAATAGTTGGCTTGTAGGCGTAACAATAGACTGACCTAACAGTGTGTACAGAAAACGATACCAAAACAATTCGAATTATATAAATAAATGTTTATATAAATATAAATTTGAGTCATAAACAAAAAGAGAATCAACTTACAAGTGGTGGCAAAAGGATACAAGCCTCAAAATAGAAATATTCATTTATACACAAAATAAACATATAAACGTCTCAAAAGTCTGTTTCTTAGTTTCACTAAGTCTATTTCTCGGTAAGTATAAACCTCAGAAAGTCTAACTGCTAAGAAACCTGGTGGGCTTTACATGGGAATTAAAGCCGAACGTTCTAGTACAGAAAATCTAGATATTGCGTTACATATTGACATTATTGAGAAAACAATTGAAACGCATTCGAATGTAAACTATTTTTTTGCCAGCCAGGGCAAGGGCGGGTTTGGAAGGAAGTGACAATACATTCACTCGGTGACGTCAATTTCAAGGCCATTCTACTAGCAGGCAAGATGTGATGGCTAAAAATAACTATGTGTATTTTAAAAATAAGCCAAAACCTACGCTGTACAAGGCTATACATATAACAAACAGTAGTTCTTAAGAAAAACTGGTGCCGTTGGTTCCTATTTGAGACAGTGGTTGGTGCTGTTGGTTCCTATTTGAGACAGTGACTGGTGCTGTTGGGTCCTATTTGAGACAGTGGTTGGTGCTATTGGGTCCTATTTGAGACCGTCGATGGTGCTGTTGGGTCCTATTTGAGACAGTGGTTGGTGCTGTTGGGTCCTATTTGAGACAGTGGTTGGTGCTGTTGGCTCCTATTTGAGACAGTGGTTGGTGCTTTTGGGTCCAAAAATGTGCTGACGACATGTCCGCCTCCTATATGCGGTCATATTACTTTTCAACGTCCCGACGGCATTTGGCTTCCTGATCTCTTTCTGAAAACATAAATAAAAAAGCTCTGTTAATAAAATTTCGCCTGTCTAAAATATAAAGGGACAAGAGACGCCACGACCTTCGAATTTCGCTGGGATATTTCCCAATTATTAGCATGCCAAGTTCTTATTAATACAGGTTCTCATGTTGATGCGACCCCCCCAACCACAAAATTATTCTCGTTTGCCTGGGAAATGGTCATTCGACCTCCAAAGGGGTCACGACCCACAGGTTGAGAGCCGCTGACCTAATTCATATTCACCCAATTCACATCCACCAGAGTTCTTATTAGACCTAGAAGCTTTATATTTATCTCAAAACTTTCTACAAGACACACGACTTATCGCAAATAAGATATAAACGTTCTATACGCGATTTTGGCTTATAACAAATAACATATATAGCCCTACACGAAGCTAGCTTATCCTGTACGCATAAGATGTAAATATTCTACACGAAGCTGGCTTATCCTACACCAGATATCAACGTCCTAAAAGAAACAGGCTTATCCAACATCAGATATAAACGCTCTTAAAGACCCACTCACTTAACATTTAATAAGTTATAAACGTCTTGCTCGCTGCTGAGATGTGGACATATAGCTTGAAATTGATTTATGCCAATAAAATCAGTTCGATACTGTGTATACATCAATCCGCGGAGTTGCAAAGATAGCCGAGAAAGTCGCGACGAGTAATCAATTGAGGATCGGCATCGATACGCACTTGATTGCCATAAAGTATTTCCACGACTGGTATCGATGAAATGACACGCGGGTATCGAAGAAATGACACGCGGGGATCGATGAAATGACACGCGGTTATCGATGAAATGACACGTGGGGATCGAAGGTATATAGGCATTCCGTCTCAGACCCTGAGCTCAAGATATACGAATCTGAAACAGGACAAGGGTTTCCTTTCAAATCCTGCGGGTGTTGGCAGGCGATGTAAGTCACGTTTCCAATACGTGGCGTCGGTAATGAATGTTTATGCGGGAATAATGGATGCGCCGAAAAATGGATGCATAGCATCGATTTGGTATCCATATCCCAGCATTGCGTTTGTATTTTTTTCCCTTACATTTTTGCTAAAATTAAACTATTATTAGAAAAATGTGCATGTTTCTTTAAAAACTGGGTGTGTAGCTGGGTTAGGGTGTTTTTTTAAAAAAAAAGATATTTATATTATTTCATCAACCAATTCGGCTTCTTGAGTTATCGCATGGAAGAAAGAAAAAATTATTTGATTCAAAGAGTGCTTAGAAAGAAGAAAGAAAAAAAAAAGGTCCGTAATCCATACTTCTCCTAACAGCGTTTACCAATCGAGCAGCCATAGGCCTTGTCGGCCGTTTTTTTTTTTTTTTTTTAAAGAATTAATTGATCTTTTGTCTTTCCACCGAAATGGCTTGTACGGCGGGATTCTGCGCACGGCAAACCGTTTTTGGAAGACCCCAAATAAAAAAATTAAAAAATGTATTGCCTCGGTCATAGCTGCATTTCCAGATCTCTTTTTCCGCTCCGTCGGTGGCTAAAACGAGGCTGGATGACACTACAGGAAGTCGTCATCAATTCAATGGCGGACAAACATGGACACCGTTTTACCACGACAAGAAACCGCCGACTTGACGCTCGTAAATTCGATGTTGCAGAAGATAATGATTGTCTGTGTGCTGTCCAGGCTTATTGGCGGCTTGTCGCGGTAAAGTGCTGCTGATTTAAATGATCTCTTTTGTCGGGCCGGGAGTAAGGGGGTGGGGGGGTGGGGAAAAAAGATTGCCATCTCTCTGTTCTTTTTCTTTCGCCTATCTTTCTATCAGGTGGTTTCAAACTGTTGAGGGTCAGAGCGTTAAGATGGACCTTGGAGACAGCGGGTTCTTTTGAAAAGAGAGGTTTTTAAATGGGAGAGTTAGAAGTAGAGAGATACATGTATTTATTTTTGGTTAAGTTTCAAGTGCATACATATATTTGATCAAGGCTAAGCTGTTCTCAAACGAATCCTTTCAAAACTAAATATTCACACACAAACTCACGCACGATCTCACACAAAACTTACAGACAAACTCAGACTTAAATTCAGACATTAACTCACACAGCAAACTCACGCAAAATCTAACACACACAAACTCACACATGAACTCACACAATATCTAACACACAAAATCCCCCCCCACACACACAAACTCTCACACTTAAATAATTGTGTGGAGTCCTAATCTTTTCCCATGACGCCAACCGCGGGTGGGAATAGTTCTTTCAATCCTCATGTGCTTATTGGTGCTTGAGGTTCCTCGAGTGCTTACTGGTGCTTGAGGTTCCTCGAGTGCTTACTGGTGCTTGAGGTTCCTCATGTGCTTACTGGTGTTTGAGGTTCCTCGTGTGCTGACTGGTGCTTGAGGTTCCTCGAGTGCTTACTGGTGCTTGAGGTTCCTCATGTCCTTACTGGTGCTTGAGGTTCCTCGTGTCCTTACTGGTGCTTGAGGTCACTGCCAAAGAAAGCCATGTCTGTCTATGGTCTGCTTCTTTGGGAGCTGTCTGTCAAAGGTCTGTCCATTGTCTGTTAATGGTCTCTCAATGGTCTGCTTATGGTCTGTTTAGGGTCGTCTGTGGGGACTGTCTGCCGCCTCGGGTTTCTATCCTTTAGGACTTATTTCGATTTTTATTCGGCTGTCCATCTTAGAGCTGTCCTTGGCTGTCCATCATAGAACTGCCCTGGCTGTCCATCATAGAACTGCCCTGGCTGTCCATTATAGAACTGTCCTTGGCTGTCCAAATTACCATTTTCCTGGGCTTAGTGGTATTTTATGAAGCTCACTAAGCCAATGACATTGACATATCCGGTGCGGTTTCTGCGAGGGTTGTCACTGCCCATCAGTTTCTCAGTTTTTCATTTGACATTCTCTTTGGCCAGAACACAACATAGACATTGCCTTTGGCCAGAAACATCAAGAAAAGAAATCAAGACATTAAAACATCAATTAACAATGATCCATCCACCCATCAACAATCAACCATCAGACCAAAAAAAAAAGAGCAAAAATGTAACAGAAGTGTTAACATTTAAAAACTGCAATCATCTCAGATAAGATTCTGCCGAAACAAAAGGCTATAGTGTGTGTGTGTGTGGGGGGGGGGTAGTAGTTTTGGGGGGGGGGGGGGAACTGGCGGCTCAAGTATCATAACGAGAAATTAAATCCCGTGTCGTTAATTGCCCCTAACCCACACCCTGACCTCCCAACTCTGACCTCCCCTGACGCCCGACCACGGACGCCTCTTGAATACCATCGAGCCATCATCTTCTCCCCATCATCAGCATCCTTTTTTCTCTCCTTCTTCTTCTGTTTTTGTCTCCCGCCAGACAAGACGAACGTCTTGACATGCGCATTTAGCAACCGGAAACGCGGAGACGAATGGCCCGCGTGACAACCAGACGTGCGCGTGCCGCAGAATGGCAAGAGGTCAGTTTAGTTCTTCTTTGTTCATTCGGATACAATGGCCAGAAAAAAAGTGTTTTTGTGTGTGTGTGTCTTGGTATACAATGAACCATCTCCTTGTATTCCTATTGTTTCTTAAACTGACCAGGTTTGGGGGGGACATCTGTGGTGTAACTGGCACAAAAAGGGGGCTGGGGGGCGGGAAGGGCAATGTTAGGCTGGACAGCTTTTCAAAATGCTGTTTGTCCAAATTTCAAACATTGACATGGTTCACTGCCCTAATATCTATTGCTATTTACTAATGGTTCACTGCCCTAATATCTATTGCTATTTACAAATGGTTCACTGCCCTAATATCTATTGCTATTTACTAATGGTTCACTGCCCTAATATCTATTGCTATTTACAAATGGTTCACTGCCCTAGTATCTATTGCTATTTACAAATGGTTCACTGCCCTAATATCTATTGCTATTTACTAATGGTTCACTGCCCTAATATCTATTGCTATTTACTGATGGTTCACTGCCCTAATATCTATTGCTATTTACTAATGGTTCACTGCCCTAATATATATTGCTATTTACAAATGGTTCACTGCCCTAATATCTATTGCTATTTACTAATGGTTCACTGCCCTAATATCTATTGCTATTTACTAATGGTTCACTGCCCTAATATCTATTGCTATTTACAAATGGTTCACTGCCCTAATATCTATTGCTATTTACTAATGGTTCACTGCCCTAACATCTATTGCTATTTACTAATGGTTCACTGCCCTAATATCTATTGCTATTTACTAATGGTTCACTGCCCTAATATCTATTGCTATTTACTAATGGTTCACTGCCCTAATATCTATTGCTATTTACTAATGGTTCACTGCCCTAATATCTATTGCTATTTACTAATGGTTCACTGCCCTAATATCTATTGCTATTTACTAATGGTTCACTGCCCTAATATCTATTGCTATTTACAAATGGTTCACTGCCCTAATATCTATTGCTATTTACTAATGGTTCACTACCCTAATATCTATTGCTATTTACAAATGGTTCACTGCCCTAATATCTATTGCTATTTACTAATGGTTCACTGCCCTAATATCTATTGCTATTTACAAATGGTTCACTACCCTAATATCTATTGCTATTTACTAATGGTTCACTGCCCTAATATCTATTGCTATTTACTAATGGTTCACTGCCCTAATATCTATTGCTATTTACTAATGGTTCACTGCCCTAATATCTATTGCTATTTACTAATGGTTCACTGCCCTAATATCTATTGCTATTTACTAATGGTTCACTGCCCTAATATCTATTGCTATTTACTAATGGTTCACTGCCCTAATATCTATTGCTATTTACAAATGGTTCACTGCCCTAGTATCTATTGCTATTTACAAATGGTTCACTGCCCTAATATCTATTGCTATTTACTAATGGTTCACTGCCCTAATATCTATTGCTATTTACTAATGGTTCACTGCCCTAATATCTATTGCTATTTACTAATGGTTCACTGCCCTAATATCTATTGCTATTTACTAATGGTTCACTGCCCTAATATCTATTGCTATTTACTAATGGTTCACTGCCCTAATATCTATTGCTATTTACTAATGGTTCACTGCCCTAATATCTATTGCTATTTACTAATGGTTCACTGCCCTAATATCTATTGCTATTTACTAATGGTTCACTGCCCTAATATCTATTGCTATTTACTAATGGTTCACTGCCCTAATATCTATTGCTATTTACTAATGGTTCACTGCCCTAATATCTATTGCTATTTACTAATGGTTCACTGCCCTAATATCTATTGCTATTTACTAATGGTTCACTGCCCTAATATCTATTGCTATTTACAAATGGTTCACTGCCCTAGTATCTATTGCTATTTACAAATGGTTCACTGCCCTAATATCTATTGCTATTTACTAATGGTTCACTACCCTAGTATCTATTGCTATGTACTAGTGCAGTGGTTCTCAACTTTCATAATGCCGCGACCCTTTAATACAGTTCCTCATATTGTGGCGACCCCCAACAAAAAAATTAATTTAATTGCTACTTCATAACAGTAGAGTATATTTTCTGATGGTCATAGGCGACCACTGAGAAAGGGTCGTTCGACCCCCAAAGGAGTCGCGACCCTCAGGCTGAGAACCGCTGTATTCAACCTGTACTAGTGGTTTAAGCGTAATGGGGGGGGGGGGGGGGGTGTTCTCATAGATCTTAACAATGATAATAACGTTCAACGTCAATCTGTTATTTTTTGTCTATCTGTAGGTCGCTGATGGTCAGCCTTAGAATACTTAATTTTCTGTTTTGAATATTAAGTATATGCCATATGTGATAATTAGATGATATGTAGGTTCAAACAATTTCAGTGCAACCCATGCAGTGCAGCTGTAAAAATAAAAAAATAAATATATATATATATTAACCGGGTTGGAAAAGAGGGGGGGGGGGAGGGGGGGATTACAAGAATTCAGCAGCATTAGAAAAATAAAAGGCGGAACCTATCTGTCATTTGGACTCGAACACGAAAAGGAGCTCACAAAAATTGACCCAAAGTCTTATACAGCATATTACGTGAATGCACTAAATACGCGATATTTTAATAATCTTTTTCTGGCATCGGTTCTTATGCTTCTTTCTTATGAAGCTTACCTTGTGCCTTAAACATATTTGATTTAATCAACATTTCAGTTATTTCACATTTCACGGTGGGTCTCGGGGTGGGGGTGGAGGTGTTTCAAATCATGTATGGCAGATGCATAGGTCCAATCACAAGAAATGCCACTTGTAAAGTCACTCAATCATTATTTTGACTAAACTGGCTGCCTTCAACAATCAACCAAATGAATATGTTTATGTTTTGTATCAAGAACCGCCGCTCAACATTATCGCTCGTTTTGGATTGTTGGATTGGCAGTTCCGTCCTAAACACGTGATCCAGTCAATGGTCTAAATATAGAACGATAACCTACACGGGGCGAATAATCAATACGAAGTCATTCAGTGGCGGAGAGAAACGGAGAGAAAGAGAGAAAGAGAGAGAGAGAGAAGGGAGGAAGACCATAAAACAAAACAAGACCCAACAATGCCAGTCTCTTTCTGAAGTCACACCGGAAATTGAAGATAAGAGATGGCGTCTGAATAGAATGCTTTTAATTGGCACCCAATCGACTCATTGAGAGGAGAAAAAAAGGCAATCAAAGATTTTTTTCGTTGGCTACTCAAACAATTATATTTGAAGAACAAGAGCTGTGTGTTCATCGCAGCGAGTAGAACAATTAAAAAATTCATCTCAGGTCTGAATCAAGTCGTTTAAGTGAGTGTTTGAGATTCACCGCCATCTTAGACACCATGGCTTAGCCCAGAGCACATGACCTGGATAGACACCATGGGTTAGCACCGAATAAAAGGCCTGGATAGACACCATGGGTTAGCACCGAGCACATGTCCTGGATAGACACCATGGGTTAGCACCGAATAAAAGGCCCGGATAGAAACCATTGGTTAGCACCGAGCACATGGCCTGGATAGACACCATGGGTTTTGAACCGTGTAAAAGTCCTGGATAGACACCATGGGTTTTGAACCGTGTAAAAGTCCGGGATAGACACCATGGGTTTTGAACCGTGTAAAAGTCCGGGATAGACACCATGGGTTTTGAACCGTGTAAAAGTCCGGGATAGACACCATGGGTTTTGAACGGTGTAAAAGTCCTGGATAGACACCATGGGTTTTGAATCGTGTAAAAGTCCGGGATATACACCTTGGGTTTTGAACCGTGTAAAAGTCCTGGATAGACACCATGGGTTTTGAACCGTGTAAAAGTCCGGGATAGACACCATGGGTTTTGAACCGTGTAAAAGTCCGGGATAGACACCATGGGTTTTGAACGGTGTAAAATTAGCCTACAATGGGCAGTATGAACTATTAGCTTGCCGGTGAATTTTTTCTTCTTCCATGCAATGCCCTTTCCTATTTCGGGAAATCGTTGATGGCGCCCCGGGCAACTACCTGAGTTGCCGGTACCTTGAGCCGGTCCTGTATAGACACCACGGGTTTGCACCGAGTAGGAGGCCTATAACATGCCTATGCATCTGTTTAGCTACAAGCCTAGATAAACACCTAGAAGAACACTAAGTTATGTGTCCATTTAAACGCCGATATACACACATATGTACACGCTTAGAATGTTTAAAAAGTCCCACAAACTTATTATTTATTTAGCCCATTCAAATTTGTAGTCTTGCGGGTTGGGGTATGGTGGGTTGGGGTATATGGTGGGTTGGGGTATGGTGGGTTGGGGTATGGTGGGTTGGGGTATATGGTGGGTGGGGTATGGTGGGTTGGGGTATATGGTGGGTTGGGGTATATGGTGGGTTGGGGCATGGTGGGTTGGGGTAGGGGTGGGTTGGGGTATATGGTGGGTTGTGGTAGAGGTGGGTTGGGGTATCTGGTGAGTTGGGGTAGAGGTGGGTTTGGGCATGGTGGGTTGGGGTAGGGGTGGGAGATGTGCTCAGTTATATAGGAGTTCGGTGTTTCCCTAAAACTGTGTCCTAAGTACCACCACATGTTGCCCCTGACGCTGTTTGGTGTACTGCACTGATTGTTTAAGCAATATTATTGAAGGGGTACAACGTTTCAAAATATTGAGAATCTCTGGAATAGATCATGGCTTGCAACAGTTCCAGCTTTCTTCAACAACCGGGACTATGATTGCGTCGGTACCAGTAGTGATATAGAAGGCCGCTCAGCGGTACCAGTAGTGATATAGAAGGCCGCTCAGCGGTACCAGTAGAGATATAGAAGGCCGCTCAGCGGTACCAGTAGTGATATAGAAGGCCGCTCAGCGGTACCAGTAGTGATATAGAAGGCCGCTCAGCGGTACCAGTAGTGATATAGAAGGCCGCTCAGCGGTACCAGTAGTGATATAGAAGGCCGCTCAGCGGTACCAGTAGTGATATAGAAGGCCGCTCAGCGGTACCAGTAGTGATATAGAAGGCCGCTCAGCGGTACCAGTAGTGATATAGAAGGCCGCTCAGCGGTACCAGTAGTGATATAGAAGGCCGCTCAGCGGTACCAGTAGTGATATAGAAGGCCGCTCAGCGGTACCAGTAGTGATATAGAAGGCCGCTCAGCGGTACCAGTAGTGATATAGAAGGCCGCTCAGCGGTACCAGTAGTGATATAGAAGGCCGCTCAGCGGTACCAGTAGTGATATAGAAGGCCGCTCAGCGGTACCAGTAGTGATATAGAAGGCCGCTCAGCGGTACCAGTAGTGATATAGAAGGCCGCTCAGCGGTACCAGTAGTGATATAGAAGGCCGCTCAGCGGTACCAGTAGTGATATAGAAGGCCGCTCAGCGGTACCAGTAGTGATATAGAAGGCCGCTCAGCGGTACCAGTAGTGATATAGAAGGCCGCTCAGCGGTACCAGTAGTGATATAGAAGGCCGCTCAGCGGTACCAGTAGAGATACTAACTGCCGGTGAATAGGGTGGAGCGTGTGGTATTGTCCACTAAAACACCACTGTTAATGTACCGGGACCAAAATACACTTAAAAGAGGACCGATTAAATTTGAGTATGGTCTGGGTCCCATAAAGGTTGTCGCGCACCCACCCCCCTATTAATGAAGGGTACCCGCCCCTGTGTTGTGTGATGGAATAATCCCCCCACCCCTGTCCTCAAAATAAGAAGTTTTAAAACTTGTGAAAGACATCTGTGTGTAATACATTTATATGCATTGTCTGATCCAGAGGTCTTGTCTGTTGTAAGACAAATTTAGATGGATTGTAATAGTATAATATTTTATAAAGTCTAAGGCCCATTTTATTTTTACACTCCTGGGTGCCGCCATGTCTCTTTCAGTATCCACAATTGCATCCATGGCCGAATTTAAATGTTTGCGATCCATGACGCCAAGCATCCTAAGCTATCCATAAGGTCCAGCGGGCTGGACTACAGGATGTAAATACTTTAGTTGTTACGTCACTTCCTTCACGGCTTCCGATATGCATCTTTAATTTTCATAGTACTAAGAAAGAAAGGGTGGGTTATGGGGTGTGGTGGGGGGGGGGAGCGAAAGAACAAGAAGGGGTTGGGGTGTGTGGGGGAGGGGGGGGTCAACTACTCAAAAATGTCCCTAAAAAACATTTCAATGATTTCCTTTTGATAAAGCCAGAGACATCCATGTGGCAGCGCTTCAAGAGCTGTCCTTCGTCTCACCCCCAGGGATAATTTGTACGTTTCCCCCCTCTCATTCTACTCCACTGTCTGTCCAGTTGTCTTACGGGTGCCATGAACGACGCCCTTGAAAACAAAACATCCCCTCCCACCCCACACCACACACAAAAAAGAAACTCAACATCCAGGCAGACGACAGGGATGAAACATTTTGGGGTTAGAGGTTAAAAACAACAGATGCGGATGGCAATGGTGACTAGAGACATTTTTAGAGAGTAGGGGGGGCGTGGGGCAGAAGGGGGGGGGGCTTACAAAGAGATGAGCTGTCGCAGTTTTGGGGTAGGGGTCAGAAGGTGTCCAAGAAGGAAAAGTGGGGGTTGGGAGGAAGTGGTGGTCAAGAGGTGCGGGGCGCTCAGGGTCAGGTTGACTCAGGTCATGTTCAAAACGGTTTCTTACTACAATATATATATATATGTTTGAATCTATGTATCCCACCTATACCTGTGAAAGAAAAGAAAATAAGAAAAGTTCCTGACAACAAAAAAGCTCAGAAGAACGGAACGAAAGTTGGTGGCAGTACAAAGTAAAATCCAAAGATGAAAAGAGACAGTGCGCAGCTATGTAAAATTATGAACTAGGATTCTAACGTCTGAAGTCAACGAACCAAATCTTTTTTATTGATGCTTGACTATAATGATCTCATGACGTCATTTCTGTTTTCCCATTCTTATTTTCAAGTGTTGTTGGGTGGGGAGGGGGAGGGGGGAGGATTACAGCTGACCAGATTCCAACATTAAAGGCGCTTGACTCCATCGAAGATCTGCTCAAAGATCTGCTCAAAGATCTGCGTCGTTAATGGGCCGTGTAAAGATCGCTGTCTGATTGGCCAGCGCGTTCAGAAAATACAATCAACTGGCTCCCTCCAAAAAATAAAATGAAAAATAAATAAAATAAACAAAACTATTTTTATGCACGTGAATTACTTAGGTACTAGGCTTATGGTATTTTGGGCTAATTACGATTGGGTCAAACTTGACATAGAACAAGTTGGACATTCGGATCAAGGCTGTTAATGAAAATAAATGTGAAATAGTGAATTTCCGCCGCCGCATAAAACAAGTGCATCAAACATGAGATGAATACAAGCGACACCTGCTGGGAGGAGGAGGAGGAAGTCATCACAGGCGACACCTGCTGGGAGGATGAGGAGGCAGTCGTCACAGGCGATACCTGCTGGGAGGATGAGGAGGCAGTCATCACAGGCGACACCTGCTGGGAGGATGAGGAGGCAGTCACCACAGGCGACACCTGCTGGGAGGAGGAGGAGGCAGTCGTCACAGGCAAAACCTGCTGGGAGGAGGAGGAGGCAGTCATCACAGGCGACACCTGCTGGGAGGAGGAGGAGGCAGTCATCACAGGCGACACCTGCTGGGAGGAGGAGGAGGCAGTCGTCACAGGCGACACCTGCTGGAAGGAGGAGGAGGCAGTCATCACAGGCGACACCTGCTGGGAGGAGGAGGCAGTCATCACAGGCGACACCTGTTGGAAGGAGGAGGAGGCAGTCATCCCAGGCGACACCTGCTGGGAGGAGGTGGAGGCAGTCGTCACAGGCGACACCTGCTGGGAGGAGGAGGCAGTCATCACAGGCGACCACAGAGCAACATTATAAGAGGAAAAGAAAGAAATACCTTGTGATCTCTATAGCTTCATTGCCGTTTTCTTTGTTTAAATGTCGTTCTTTTGTTGCGAGTCAGATCACCATTAATAGTTATAATAATGATAATAATGATAATAGTTATAATAATGATAATAATGCGATCATGGTGAAATAAGGAGAAGCGCAGTGCTGGGCTAGAGATGACAATGTTATTGCAGAAGGAGGCAAAGTTATATATGAGATTGCACATAAGTTTTAAGATAATAGCCTTTAGTCTCATTGCCACCGATGATTCAAATTTTGATTGTGTTAGCCGGTCAAATTGAGAGCAGGTGAGCAGGGCCGTCGATAAGATGGGCAGGGTCGTCGACAAGGTGAGCAGGGCCGTCGATAAAGGTGAGCAGGGCCGTCGATAAGGTGAGCAGGGCCGTCGATAAGATAGGCAGGGCCACCGATAATGTAAACAAGGCCGTCGAAAAGGTGAGCAGGTACATAAATAAGGCGAGCAATAAGGTGAGCAGGGTCGTCGATAAGATGAGATTTTTATATCAAAATCCTGTGATAAATCTTCAAACTTTAGCGGTGTGTCCCAGACACATTGGCTGATGGCTGCTGCGAAAGACACAGTGCCATGTGACGTAATAAACCTTAAAATAAATTGGCTGGCAGCTGTTGTTATATATATAGCCTTGTAGGGCGCAATGCTTGGCTTAGTTTAAACTTCAACATAGAGCAATTTTAGGCATTACAACTGGTCTGCTAGCATGTTGACGTCACCGTGTCAATGTGTTGTGTCACTTTTTCCATGCCCGCCTCTCCCATGATTGAAGAAAAAGTGGTTTGCATTCGAGTGCCTTCCAGTTGTTTTAAGAATGCCCATAGGGGACACAATTTCTAGATTTTCTGTACTAGAACGTTCGAAATTAATACCTGTATAAAGCCAGCCAGGTTTCTTAGCAGACAGAGAAATAGACATAGCGAGACTTAGACACACGAGACGTATTTTTATTGTGTATAGAATGAATATTTGTATTTGAGAATTGTACAATTTTTTACTGGCTGCAAGCTGATACAATATTTGCTTCTCTACTCAATTTTGTATTGGTATAGAACACGGTTCTCAACCTGTGGGTCGCGACCGTTTTGGGGGTCGACTAGGACCATAGAAAAACACATATACTCTACAGTTATGAAGCAGCGACGATAAAAAAATTTTGGCTATGGGTCACCACAGCATGAGTAACTGTGTTAATTGGTCGCGGCATTAGGAAGGTTGAGAACCACTGGCATGGAACGTCATTTGTAAACATAAATTACAATTTAGTATCATTTACTTTGCATGCTGTTAGATCAGCCTTTTGTTACGCGTTGTCCCTTCTATTTTTTTTTTGCTGGCATCCGTCCGTCACAAGGTGACGATGGTATGGAATTCGCAGGACGAAATCCACAAGGCCTGGGATTATTCTTATAGGATTATTAGCTGGTTCCCAACAGCAAATCGCCTCTCTCCACGCCGCTGGATGACCCCAAGGGAACATCATGCGGATGAGACAGCTTGGCACCAGTGGCGTCGCAGGAGTTGCCGGAATGTTTCATTGTGCCAATGTTATCCGCCTATCGGGACTCCATCTCCGGGTTTCAATTCAGAGTTGCCTTCTCTTAGATGAGTTGCCGTCCAAGGTTAACGAGTCCCATCCACCCGGGGTGCTGGTGGTGTTTTTGCTTGACTGGGCTTTGGTGGGGATTGAACTCCTGACCATCAGCTTGAGATTTGCTCAGTTTAGACCACTCGGCTACGAGCTGAATATTAACACAGATTAAATCTTCAAAACCATAACGGTATGTAACAGAGGTAGACAAAGGGTGGGATTAACATGCGCTTTATTATATAGAGACAGACATCCATACAGCCCATATTCTAATAGCAGATTTTCAAGACATGTCCAACGCAAACTCAAGTCTGGCGGCCAGACGTGCTGTCCGACGTCAGTGTAACGTAGAACGTGAGAAAATGTCCCCCCCTGCACCTGAGGTCAGTCGCTTGTCTCATCAACGAGCCACTGACCAGACAAGAACGCCGTGACGACCCGGAGATAGCTGGACGACTTGACGATGACCGGCTGACCAGAGGCATTTCGTGTGTGGGTCAGCGTGAGGTGTCATCACAGGGGTCGTTCGGGGTCGTGGGATGTCCTGGCAAAACGGTCTGACCCGAGGATTCAACAAGTCTGGAGCGGAGTGCCTGGTTGGGGGAGCACGGCCTTGACATTGTTCAAACATTGTTTAGAAAACTTGATTGATACAAGCCGTGGGAAGATGAGGAAATCTCATTTATCTGATGAAAGCAACAGGATAGATAAGGTGAGCATGAAAGCAACAGGATAGATAAGGTTAACATGAAAGCAACAGGAAATTTAACATATATTTAACTGAGTTATACACATATAAAACGTAGTCATACACAATAGAACTTAGTCATACACATATCCAACGTAGTCATACACATATCCAACTTATTCATACACATATCCAACTTAGCCATAAACTATCCAACTTAGTCATACACATATCCAACTTAGTAACACACATATCCAACTTACACTTACACATATCCAACTTAGTCACACACATATCCAACCTAGCCACACACATATTCAACTTAGTAATACACATATCCAACTTAGTCACACACATATCCAACTTAACTATACACATATCCAACTTAGTCATACACATATCCAACGTAGCCATACACATATCCAACTTAGTCATACACATATCCAACTTAGTCGTACACATAAATAACTGAGTTATATAAACAATGACTTATTTTAAAGGTACTATGACATTTATTTCTACGTGGTGGTCACGATACTTGACGAAACCAAGCTATGTACCTACATTAGCTTTGTTGCTAACCTATGTACCTACACTAGCTTTGTTGCCAACCTATGTACCTACACTAGCTTTGTTGCCAACCTATGTCCCTACACTAGCTTAGTTGCCAACCTATGTACCTACATTAGCTTTGTTGCTAACCTATGTACCTACACTAGCTTTGTTGCCAACCTATGTACCTACACTAGCTTAGTTGCCAACCTATGTACCTACACTAGCTTAGTTGGCAACATATGTACCTACACTAGCTTTGTTGCCTGTAGTTTTGACTTGACTTGTTTGCACTCAAGTCTTTGACAACAGTAGACAGCAGTAGACAACAGTAGACAACAGTAGACAGCAGTAGATAAATAAATATTAACACATATTTTCAACGAAATATCCTCAAATGTCAAATGAGGGTGACGCCCTCCCTCCACCCCTCCAGCTCCCGTAAGGGGATGCAATGCGCTCAAATTCACAAATGTCGCCATGTTGTCAGTTTGTGATTTAAAGCAAAACAAACGACAACAAAATAATCAACCTTTTGACATGGACAACATTGAAATGGACAACTTTGACCTGAACAACATTGACATGGACAAAACTGACATGGACAACATTGACCTGGAAACATTGACATGGACAACATTGACATGGACAACATTGACATGGACAACATGGACAACATTGACATGGACAACATTGACCTGGACAACATTGACCTGGACAACATTGACATGGACACATTGACCTGGACAACATTGACATGGACACATTTACCTGGACAACATTGACCTGGACAACATTGACATGGACACATTGACCTGGACAACATTAACATGGACAACATTGACATGGACAACAGTGAAATGGACAACTTTGACCTGAACAACATTGACATGGACGAAATTGACATGGATAACGTTGACCTGAACAACATTGACCTGGACAACATTGACATGGACAACATTGACATGGACAACATTGATCTGGACAACATTGACATGGACACATTGACCTGGACAACATTGACATGGACAACATTGACATGGACAACATTGACATGGACAACATTGACATGGACAACATTGACATGGACAACATTGATATGGACAACATTGACATGGACAACATTGACATGGACAACATTGATATGGACAACATTGACATGGACAACATTGACATGGACACATTGACTTGGACAACATTGACATGGAAAACATTGATCGGTGATTTAGTTGCAGAAGAAGTCTTCTCATTTGTCTTGCTTTGTTACTCCAAGACTCAAAGTTGGGAGAACGCACCCCCCCTCCCCAGCACCGTTTTTTTTCTATTTATAATAGGGATTGCCGGCACATGCGCACACACTTCAAACCTGCGACAGCTCGGCCACTTGTTATGATAAGCGAATGCGCCATTCACCCACCCTCCCTCTTTAACCCCCCTACCCCCCAATCCGTTCTTCTTTAAACTCGAGTTTCAGCTCATATCGCCGTTAGGGCTTGAAAAGAAAATACATACAAGATAAGCTCCTGGTTTACATGTGTTTCAAACTCAGCCATCCTTTAATCCGACTTGAAATTAAGTGGTTGGTTAAACATATTTTTAAAATTTTAAAAGAATACTCCTTAAAAAAGATGGCGCATGGCGCCTCTGCGGCAGACATGACCACCAAGGGCCGATCACTCGCAGTAAACTTGACGTCATTATGAAGACTGTTACAATATATATTAAAAAAAAAAAAAAAAAAAAAAAAAAAGGCTCGTCTGATTAAAGTTGAGGCAATATTTCCTTAATACTTCGGGAACAAATACCCTACCCTACACCCCCCCCCCCGTGGGGGGCATGGAGATGAATAAAGCCTGATAATGATATGTATTTAAATAAGGGCGTCCAGAAAAAAAATATTGAAGGGGTGCAAGGCGTAAATAGGGTGGCACTAGGGTGGCACTAGGGTGGCCCTAAGGTGGCACTGGAGTGGCACTAGGGGGAAACTGTCTTCAAAGAAACTTGTGTACTGGAAAAAAGAACGTATATTCCTCAGTGCGGTCTAACATACCGACTTTCTATAAGGACAAATCAAAACCCTCCAGTAAATGTATACTTTTGTTTTGGGAATTTCCCTCAGTTCTAATATCTCTAGCTCCATGAACTTGGGGTGAATCTTGATGACAGAATTATTATGGAAACAAAAATTTTGGTGGCTAAAAGATATTGGTAGCTCAGAGATGATGACGGCTCAAAGATGCTGGTAGCTCAAATATTTTGATGGCTGAGAGATGTTGGTGGCTCAGAGATGTTGGTGGCTCAGAGATGTTGGTGGCTCGGAGATGTTGATGGCTCAGAGATGTTGGTGGCTCAGAGGTGATGGTGGCTCGAAAGTGTTGATAAAAGACACAAAAGACTTACATGTCAAAAAAATTAGTTTGGATATTTTTTTCCCTCTGATCCCCGGACTTGACGTGCCCCATAGTGCAATGACCCCCACCCCACTTTTTTTTTTAGTTTGACCATCCGATGCCTCTAGGATAGACAATATGATCTGAATATTTCATTTTGATTACAACCTAGTTATTAACTTAAGTAAGGGACAATGAACTACCGTTATAAGATTCGTTTTCAGCTTCTATCTTCTGTCTTCTATCTTCTGTCTTCTATCTTCTGTCTTCTATCTTCTGTCTTCTATCTTCTGTCTTCTATCTTCTGTCTTCTATCTTCTGTCTTCTATCTTCTGTCTTCTATCTTCTGTCTTCTATCTTCTGTATTCTATGTTCTGTATTCTATCTTCTGTCTCTGGGTACAAATGTAAGGCGAGCTAAAATATAAATATCATATTGTTATTATGTTTGGATCCGCCACTGCATATCTTTAATACCACTTTGAACAATATCTGCAAAGCTACACAAACTGATGAGCATCACTGCAAACGATAAAGAGATATGGCTTTGGGGATGGGGTTGTGGAGGGGGGGGTTGCTTGGTCTGATAGCCGGACAAGGGTCCTCCACTGAAAAGCCCTAGATTTGCTCAAGTGCCCTCAAGACAGAGGCATCTGTTACCACTGTGTCACAGCTACGCCCCTGTATCTGAACCTTAGGTTAGATAAAGAATTGCTCTCCTCTCTCTCTGTCTAGACCGTGATGAAATATAGCCCTTTTACTGTGACGTAACCTCCAAGAACCTGACCCCCCCACCCCCCTCACCCTCTAACGTTTCCGATGACGCCACGTCAGGCGTCACGTGACCACGAAGGGGGAACACCCTGTCCCCATATTTACTTTTCGTCACGTCTAGATTAATCCTTAGAACAAACCCATAAGACAACAAAGATTTTCTGTCAGGACTTTTCAAAATGGCGCCAGCAGCAGATCTATAAAAAGAAGGGTCTCAAACCATTTGGAACCCCCTCCCCCATCTAATATATTTAAATATTGCCATCCCCCTCCCCCAAACGCACACACACCGGGGTGTTATTTTACGAACGTTGACTAAACATAAGCATCAACTATTTTATTACATTTATAACGTTAACAATCTATTTGAACAGGAACCCCTAGCGGGGTCGGCGTATGATGAGTTTGAGACTCACCGAATCGAATGGACAAGACACAGCCGTTGGTACGTCACGGATTAGGACGAGAGATTTTACGACACCAGGTCAGCGCTATCTCAATGCTAACAGAAAAGACACTGTGTTGACCCTGACTGTACCCTGACTGCACCCTGACTGTACCTTGACTGTACCCTGAATATACCCTGACTGTACCTTGACTGTACCCTGACTGTACTTTGAATGTACCCTGATTGAGGACTTAGCAATGAATCACTTTAAGAGACACAGCTGTCTTTAATATGTTGTTGGTCAGGTGAGGGGGGGGGGGGACTCAATCCGGTCTGAAGAACTCTCAATTAAGGCGAGAAGATGTCACGCAGGATGTTTCATTCTAGGTTTCATGGGGGAGATATTTTATTGTTATATAACATTCAGAAGATGTTTTATTCTAGGTTTTATGGGGACATGTTTTTTTGGTAACTTAACATTCAGAAGGTGTTTCATTTGTAAATTTCACGGAAGAGTTGGTAGTATTTTAGGGGAGATTTCAGTATAGACATATGGCATCCTGACGTCTTCGCGAGACGATGGGGGAGCTATTGACACTTCATCAAATGGCCGACCCTGGAATGGCAGTCTCGGCTGCGTTTATCGCCGGAGAACATTGACTCGTTGTTAAATTTGGCACCCCATATTTCTCTTTTTGAGGGCTTCGTTTGTCGCAACTTCTCCCATTTTGACTCCTTCACACACTGATGTTCAGTGATGATCTCTCATTCATTGATTTCTATGTTGGCTTCCCTCGTGCTACTTTTGCAAACGCCCTTATATCGCAGCCGCGGCCGTCCAATAAGCTCTACCAACTCTCCATAAAGCAGACCTATTGGAATACAACCTTCCTCCATTCTCCTTACATGGCCTAACCAAAGAAGGCGCCTAGCGCTAAGAGCGGAGAATATGCGACACATTTTGACACGTTTCAAAATCTCGGTCTTAGGGTGATCACACACTAGGTCCGGATTTCACCGGATTCCAAGACTGACGAACGAGACTGGATCGGTATAAAAAACAAATGCAATAACAAAGTGAACACAGCTACATTTGCTCAAGCGTCATCGGTGAAAGTCGGTAACACGCGCCGGTCGAATTTGTTTTTTTCGTCAGAACTGTCCAAAGCTAATTTTAAAACAATTAAAATGGCGGCATGTAATTTTTTACAGATTTTTTGTACAAAAATGTCACCTTAAAATCTAGAATAGCCTTTCATTTGTGTATTATTCCTTTGGATCCATCATAAGTAATTTAAATATATACAAATTGTAGCTTTTTATCAATTAAAATGGTAGAAATTGATAAACTAATATCTCAAGTGGATGATCGCTCTCCACTATGGGACATAGCAACCATATAATTAGAACGATGTTCGACGGAATGATCCGAAGCTAAATTAGAAAAAAAACAAGCAAATGACGTCATTGCAGGTCTTCTTTGCATCAACCGTGTGTAGGATTCATTTGGATCCAATAAAAGTAATTTAAGATAAATACAAATTATAGAACTAGTTCATGACCGCACGCCACCATGGGACATAACGAACAATTACCACAATAGTCAATAGGGATATTGGTAGGAAACTTTAGCACGAAATAGCAGAAGAGCTCAATACTACAAGTGAGTGGCGGGGTGGGCATATGATTTTATTTCTATTTTTAAGTTAGTTCGATCGATATGGATAAAGGCTGCACCTATTGGTACCCGGGTACCAGAAGTGAGAGTTTGGGATTAAAAAACTATTAAAAATATTATTGTTGGGTTTGTAAGACCAAATGAGGTATCAAATGAAAGATAATTGAGTGTACTATACGTTTGTAAACTTAATTCTTCATTTTAACTAAAATACACTACAACAAATGACATCTGTATAGAATTGAGCCTAATGGTACCCGGGTGTGAATGGCGGCGCTGCGTGTCTGGGTCAATGTTTATTTTTTATTGCAAGAAGATGGAACCTCATGACTGGCATATGTGGTCCACACTTCACTGCCATATAAGAGTGTACTTTGCACAATGACTGGCATATGTGGTCAACACTTCCATATAGGAGCTTACAGAGCACACATACCTGATAGCCGCTTAGTTTTGTACTTTCTTTCAGTTTAGGATTTTTCCACATACTCTTATATACAAGCATTATATAATGTTTGAAACCGTATATATGACCAAGTCAAAATATAATTTGATATTCCGACTCATCCTTAAATACTGTATGACTTTTAAGAGGCTACTAGTATATATCACATATCACATATAGATGTCATCGACATATTAATGTTTGAAATTCCTGATAGATATGAACATTACATATCGACCCCCCCAGGCACCTCCCCCCCCCCCACTCAAATATTGTCCAGACAAGTCTGTGCACGTTCCCATGACACCACGCAACCCATCACTGACCGCGACGACCCCGCTATGACCATAAGCTGACCACAGATGACCCACGCTACAAACTGGCCTGTTGTCTGCGGCAGGCGTTAACACCCGTGGCCGTCTCACGTTGACAGGGGCGTCATTTTTGCCATAACTCATGTTCCCTGGACGGGCGAACTGACCGGAAGTGACCCGTGCTGAGATTACAGGTGAGAGACGCAGGTCTGACGTGAGGAGAAGGTGAGACCCGATCAGGCGTGCATGGCGTGGGATTCCGTTAGCGACCAGGCTTAACGCGTGGAACATCCGGTTTATTATTTTAAAAGCTGTCTCTTGGAGTCAGCGTCCAATTTCGTAGGTCGGAGCCCTATCAATCAGCTCGACTGTAGTTAATTTTTTTTTTTTTTTTTTATTGTAGCAGATTGACGTCTTCAGTCTTTTCCCCCGCCTTTCAAAGGTACAATGAAACCTATCTTAAAAAGTTACCTGTGTAGCTATTTGGTTGTCGCGGCTTACAGGTTAAATTAACAAACAATGAAATGCAGGTCTGCGAACTATAAGTTTTAATTTTGAGGTACAATCCGTTGAACAGACAGTCAAATCTCTCACACGTCAGCCGACTCGAAGGAGCCGTTTTCACTCACAATATCAATGTCATCATCATCATGTCCCTTAGTCCTTGGACCGTTGGGGCACCACAGATGACATGAAAACTATTCTTCTCCATTCCTCTCTGTCTTCCGCACTACGCCCAGCATCGACCAGTTTTAGTCCCGTCCATTCTTTGATGTTATATTCCCAACTTTTTCTCTGTCTTCCTCTTCTTCTACCTCCTCTAGCTGTGCCCTGAAGGATTTCTTTGGCGAGCCCTTGTTTTCTGGTCACGTGACCAAACCATTCATGTATGCGCTTTTTTTACCGACACCAGGAGGTCATCGTACTGCCCAGTTGCTTTAGGAATCCTTTCTTTCACATGTTCATTGGTGATTTGGTCTCTATAGCAGATGCCAAGAATGCTACAATGTACACACTCCGTAACACAGGGGCCCCGGGTTCAAATTCCCCTGGCTTATGTAGTCACAATTTGTGTCCCCGTGATTGGCTGTTTTCCAGTTCTCCCGTGGGACAAACATACCCAGCTCAGTGAAATCTGAACACGCCTGGAAGAAAACCTCGTGCCCCATGAGCGTGTTTTCTATGCTCCATAGGTGGCACCATGCACCATATACAAAATGATACATACATCCAGGTACACTGCCACGCCTGGAATAGTTATAAATAGTGGAACAAGATATCAACCTGGAAAGTTATACCTATCGCCCGAAAGATACAATAAAATCTACCTTAAAATTTAACTTTAAACTTTGGCAGAGGTAGGAAACACCAATCTGAGCCAGTCAGTCCGACGTCATAGCCACGTAAATGTATGACAATTTTTTTTTAAAAATTCGAATCGATACGATTACTGGAAATCAGCTAAACAAAACCACATTAACTGCCCAGAATTCAAATGTGAACTGCACGGGCTGCACAAAGGCACAATTACCATTGCGTGAACGGACAAAAAAAGATGAATTGTCTTTCGCTGATTGCAATCCCCTACAAAAATAATTTTACATGGTATTGATTTGTATTGTTAAAACAATATTTAATTGTGTATTCGATGTTATCGCGGAAAACTTGAAGTGGCGTCGCGGAGCAGATTCAGTGTTCCTACCATTGTTCCTGTCGCAGTATTCCTGCCATGGGGCTCCTGCCTGCATTCCTGCAGCAGTGTTCCTGCCAGTGTTCCTGTCGGTGTTCCCACCAGTGTTTCTACCAGTGTTCCTGTCGCAGTGTTTCCACCATTTTTCCTGCCAGTGTGCCTGTCGGTGTTCCTGCCAGTGTTCTTTTCGTGGTGTCCCTGCCGCAATGTTCCTGCCGCAATGTTCCTGCCGCAGGGCTCCTGCCTGTGTTCTTGCAGCAGTGTTCCTGCCAGTGTTCATGTCGCAGTGTTTCCACCATTGTTCCTGCCAGTGTTCCTTCCAGTGTTCCTGCCAGTGTTCCTTCCAGTGTTCCTGCCAGTGTTCCTGTCGCAGTGCTCATGTCAGTGCTCCTGTCAGTGCTCCTGCTTGTTCCTTGCACATTTGTGAACCACTTGGGTAAGAAATAAAAAAAAAAAAAAGATTATAAATATCCAGAGATAAGACTGTCACAAAATTATCACTGTCATTTTATTGTGACAAAATCATTTGAAAATAAAGTTATCAGAAATCCTAACTTCTTGCAACTGTATCAAATTAAAAATAGTAATAATAATTTATAGCGAAAATAAATCGTGGAATTCGTACAGTGAATTCGTGTGCAAATTAACTTCAACAAAATGCGTCATCGTCAGTGGTCGCGGTATGAACGAAAACTCAGCAATTTGTAATAGACACCGTGATAAGAGATGCGAGGAAGCAGAGGTTAAAGACATCCGGTCGAAAGACGAACCGTACGTCGAGGGCTGTAACTCACCGGAATGTTCACAAACATTCGGACTTGTCTATGTTTAAACAATGATTTGTGGCCCTTTCTTTTCCTTCTTCCTTATTAGTAAGAGGGCTGGTACCCCTTTGTGCCCCCATGTTGTGGCGCCATCAAACCCGTCTGCCTGTTTAAAAAAAAATGGGGGGAAAAAATAAATAAAAGTAATCTTTAATCATAAATCAGCCGATGTCGTCTGCTTCTTTGACCTGATGTGGCCATGATCAAAACCGTCGATGGGACTGTGATGCAAGGGAGGGTTGGAAGAAAACTTCAAGATTGCGACAGCTTGGGGACCGTGTCGTGCTTCAGTGGACACGCAAAGAACTCGGCCACTATAAGAATACAATTTACCGTCTAAGATAAGAAAACTCAAAGAGATCGGGTTTTAAATATCTAAATAATACCACCGCCTCCCCCACTTTCCAAACAAAATCCGCTAATTTATTGAAATGCTTACACTACCGATTTATCAGAAAATATGCTAATTTCATTTGGACGATCCGATCATGACCCAATTTTTCAATCTGAAAAGTTTTCTCTCTTTCTACCAAACCCCTCCCCCCCCCCCCTTTTTTTTTTATTTTTTTTTTTTATTTTTTTTTTTTACGTGGGCCTCGATTATTTGAAAGGCACTTTGAATAGCGATGTGTATCGTCTTCTACACTGCGGATTTAAGATCCAAGTTTGGTTTTTGTTTCTTTTGTTACGGCCAATCAAACGTCGCCGACAGCCCGATGGTTGCATGTGACACTTGTGCCTTTCTGTTTCTGGCTTACTCCAGGTTCCGCTTGAACGATTTTCGAACAGGGGAGATTATTCTTCACGCCCACTCCTGCACGCCACATGTCTCGGTAAGAGTGAGTGGAGGTAGATGACAGCGGTTGCCATTTTAAAATCTCAATATTAAGAAGGTGGGTTTTTAAAAAAAAATATTACAAAAATATCTGATTATTCAAGTTGATACAGATTTAAAGTCTCGACCTTGACACCTGTTTCGACCTTGACTTTAGGGCAATTGAGTTACCACGACCCACCCGACTGTATTTGGTTACACGCAGTAAAGTGGTTACAGGCAATAAAGTGGGTACAGGCAGTAAAGTGGTTACAAGCAGTAAAGTGGTTACAGGCAGTAAAGTGGTTACAGGCAGTAAAGTGGTTACAGGCAGTAAAGTGGTTACAGGCAGTAAAGTGGTTACAGGCAGTAAAGTGGTTACAGGCAGTAAAGTGGGTACAGGCAGTAAAGTGGTTACAAGCAGTAAAGTGGTTACAGGCAGTAAAGTGGTTACAGGCAATAAAGTGGTTACAGGCAGTAAAGTGGTTACAAGCAGTAAAGTGGTTACAGGCAGTAAAGTGGTTACAAGCAGTAAAGTGGTTACAGGCAGTAAAGTGGTTACAGGCAGTAAAGTGGTTACAAGCAGTAAAGTGGTTCCAGATAATAAAATGGTTACGTGCAGTAAATTGGTTACAGGCATTAAAGTGGTTACAAGCGGAAAGTGGTTACAAGCAGTAAAGTGGTTACAAGCAGTAAAGTGGTTACAGGCAGTAAAGTGGTTACAAGCGGAAAGTGGTTACAAGCAATAAAGTGGTTACAGGCGGAAAGTGGTTACAAGAGGAAAGTGGTTACAAGCAATAAAGTGGTTACAGGCAGTAAAGTGGTTACAAGCAATAAAGTGGTTACAGGCAGTAAAGTGGTTACAGGCAGTAAAGTGGTTACAGGCAGTAAAGTGGATAAAGGCAGTAACGTGGTTACAGGCAGTAACGTGGTTACATGCAGTAAAATAGTTACAGACAGGCAGAAACGGTTATTTCATTTGCAGACCATTAAAAAAAACAACAACTGATGTGTCGGCAAAAAGCCTCCTCTATCGAAGCAACAAACAAAAACCAAGTTAACTACAAAATAATAAAATAATAACGTATGCGAAGTTTTGGAGAGCTGGGGGAAAATCTTTGAAAGAAATTTGATAATATCAGATTCAGATGAAATTATGGTAACATCAGATTCAGATGAAATTATGGTAATATCAGATTAAGATTAAATTATGGTAATATCAGATAGATGAAATTATGGTAATATCAGATTCAGATGAAATTAAGGTAATATCAGATTCAGATGAAATTATGGTAATATCAGATTCAGGTGAAATTATGGTAATATCAGATTCAGATGAAATTATGGTAATATCATATTCAGATGAAATTATGGTAATACCAGATTCAGATGAAATTATGGTAATATCAGATTCAGATGAAATTATGGTAATATGAGATTCTGCTGAAATTATGGTAATATGAGATTCAGATGAAATTATGGTAATATCAGATTCAGGTGAAATTATGGTAATATCAGATATCAGATGAAATTATGGTAATATCGCCAGGTAGAAGGTATACTTTGTTTTTTTTGTTACACCAACTATTTTGTCAGTCAGATGAAGGCCAGGCGGACCCCTTATTCGAATACAGTTTTTAAATGAATAACATCGAATTACATAGGAAATGCGGGTCAAGGATACCATATACCTTTTCGTGGACCAGCAAGGGTGCCGTCCACAGCTGGTTAAAGTGCCCCCGAAGTCAGGGGACCTAAAACTCACCGCGTGTTTGTGTATACTGAATGTCAGCGATTCTCAACCTGTTGGTCGTGATCACTTTTGGGGGTCGAACGACCCTTTCACAGTGGTCGCCGATGACCATCAGAAAACACATATACTCTACAGTTATGAAGTAGCAACGAAAATAATTGTGTGTTTGGTGGTCGCCACAACATGAGGAACTGTATTCAAGGGTCACAATATTAGAAAGGTTGAGAGCCACTGCTGTATGTGATGGTGAATGTAATGGGTTTCCTGACTTTGAAACACGCAGCCATCAATATATTATTATACAGGATGCTGGTCATAACCCGCCAAAGATTGTGGTCTGCAACGCGCGATTGCCCATCTACTAGTGTTACTTGGCAATATATTCAAGTAGCGCACTTTATGAGATTCCCAAATTAGTACTACCCTCTCCCCGTTATGCGTGCGCCCCTGAACTATATTAATATTCGTATCCCCACCCCTTTAAGCACCGCAGATTTCTTTAACCAACTTTCCCCATAAAACAAAAGACAAAATGACGCACCGAACAGCGCTTGAGATATTTTGAAAGAATCTCACTGAGAGCAGTTATCGGGAATTTCATTTTTGCGCACCATTGAACCTTAGCGTTAGTGTTGGACGCTGGGCATTAGCGTTAGTGCTGGACATTGAACATTAGCGTTAGTGCTGGACATTGAACATTAGCGTTAGTGCTGTACATTGATTCTTATCGTTAAAGACAGACATTGACTCTTAGCGTTAATGTCAGACATTGAACATTAGCGTTAGAGACGGATATTGAACATTAGCGTTAGTGACGGACATTTAATCTTAGCGTTAGTGCCGGACATTTAATCTTAGCGTTAGTGGCGGAGATTAATCTTAGCGTTAGTGACAGACATTGAATCTTAGCGTTAGTGACATACATTGATTCTTAGCGTTAGTGACGGACGTTGAACATTAGCGTTAGTGACGGACGTTGAACATTAGCATTAGTGACGGATGTTGAACATTAGCGTTAGTGAAGGACGTTGAACATTAGCGTTAGTGACGGACGTTGAACATTAACGTTATTAACGGACGTTGATTAAAAACGATAATTATGTATATGCTTATTCTGTGTCTACATAATAATAATAATAAAGTTCATTTGAAAAATCACGCGTCATCCCCAAAGGCTCGAAGCGCGGTACAAAAACAAAGCTGGGAGATAATAACTAGCTGGAAAAGATGGTAGACAACATCATCCCAGCAGGTGTTTGCGAAATAGATGAGTTTTCAAATTTGTCTTGAAGGACTCCAGCGTCTGGCTGTGTCTGAGAGCGCCAGGAAGGGCGTTCCAAATGGTTGGGCCAGCTAATGCGAACGTGCGCTTTCCGTAAGTCTCAAGGCGAACACGCGGTATCGAGAGTTTGCCACTATCGGATGAGCGGAGTTGTCTAGTGGGTACATAACGCGTCATGACCACTTTGAGATAGGACGGCGCCAGGTCATGCAAGAAGCGGTAGCACGCAGAGTTGCAATTTTGTACTCTATGCGAGCGCGGACCGGCAGCCAATGCAGTTCTCTCAGAAGAGTATTATCATGGTCGAATTTGCATTTACGAAGAACAATTCGAGCCGCATTATTCTGTGCTTTTTGAATTTTATCTAGGAGCATAGCTGGAAGACCCACCATTGCAGTAGTCCATGCGTGATAGAACGAATGCAGACATCAGCCTCGTTGATGCATTCAACGTTAAGAAAGGTCTGATATGTCTAATTCTGCGCAGCTCTAGAAAAATCGCCTTGCAAATCATGTTAATGTGATTTTCCATAGTTAACATTCTGTCTAAGTAGACACCCAGGTTTCGCACTGTTTGAGCAAACTCAATCTGCACGCCTGAGAGAGTAAAGGATGGTGTATTTTTTAAATATTTTAACTTTTGAGCGGTAGCAATGGGGATCAGCTTAGTCTTTTCATCATTCAATTTGAGTTTGTTTAATAATAGATGTGAGTGCATCAAGACAACGATTCTATTACAATTATTTCTTTTAGCTCATCAACTTGTCCAAGGTCATTGCATGTTCATTTTAAGATCAGATGTCAGGCTACACTAAACACACACGACCCTTGACCTCTGTCCCATAGCTGCTCTCAGCACACATGACCCTTGACCCCTGTCCCATGGCTTCTCTCAGAAGACCGTCTCGGATTTCTATCCCGTCTACTGTCCTCCTGCCTTCATATCTATCCCACTTGCCTCGTGTTTCTGATGTATTCTCCCGGCTCACTAGGTGACCCAGGGTCATGAATGTTGACACAATCCAACTTAACGTTATCATGTATTGCATGTTTAACCTTGGCGTGTTCACTCAGCTGTGACAGATTGCCCCCCCTCCCCCCCCCCGAACAAAAAACACAAACAACAACACACCATGTTTAAATGACTCGTTAACTTTTCACACGTACACACAAAGATGGTGGGTACGAAGAGAAGGAAAACACTGGAAGAAGGCAACAATCTGTGGTGAGAAGTTTACGACATTCTGTACTGAAGACGTTAACAAGATTCTATCCTGGAGAATTGCTAACTAAATTTAGTACTGAAGATGTTACCAAGATTCTATCCTGGAGAATTGCTAACTAAATTTAGTACTGAAGATGTTAACAAGATTCTATCCTTGAGCATTGCTAACTAAATTCTGTACCGAAGAAAACGTTAAAAATAAGATATTACACTGAAGAGCTGTTAACAGTATTCTGCTTTGAAGAAATTGACGATATTCTTCAAAGTAGAAATTCAAAATTACATTTTTTTAAAAAGTCCCGGATTTTCAAAATACATTGAAACCACTGGCAGTGAGTACGTGACCAAGTCGATAGCTCAAATTATGGTAAGTAGAGATTAAGCATGCATAAGAAGAAACGGTAAATGCGAAGAGATAGGCCCGCGTTTTTTACCATGGCCGCCAACTTGATTGCCGTGACCCTTAAAATTAAGAATAAAATGTTTAAAATAATGAAAAAATTTGCTAAATGTATCCCTAAACCTAACCTGAACCCTAAATATATCCCTAAACCTAACCTGAACCCTAAAGTCATCAGCAACATAATAATAAAACAGCAACTTAACAAAACACGCAAACAACGTCATGGGACAATCTCTTAGCATTAGCCGAAGAAACTTCTATAATTATTATAATATGATAATGGGGCATAGTATGATCATTGTGTATAATGTGATCATGGCGTAGAGTATGATTAGGACCTTTTGAGGAACATAAACCATATGTATCGAGGACACCCCTCACACATGCATCCCCACACCTCCAATCCCACATACACTGATCATCCGTTTAGAGATGAGTGTTACATTATTTCACTAACATTGCCGTGGACCACATGACGTCACTAACTTTCTGTGGACCACATGACGCCACTAACTTTCTGTGGACCACATGACGTCACTAACTTTCTGTGGACCACATGACGTCACTAACTTTCTGTGGACCACATGACGTCACTAAAATTGCCATGGACCACATGACGTCACTAAATTTCTGTGGACCACATGACGCCACTAACTTTCTGTGGACCACATGACGCCACTAACCTTATGTGGACCACATGACGCCACTAACTTTCTGTGGACCACATGACGTCACTAACCTTATGTGGACCACATGATGCCACTAACCTTATGTGGACCACATGACGCCATTTACTTTCTGAGACCACATGATGCCAATAACTTTCTGTGGACCACATGACGCCACTAGCTTTCTGTGGACCACATGACGCCACTAACTTTCTGTGGACCACATGACGTCACTAACATTGCCGTGAACCACATGACGTCACTAACCTTATGTGGACCACATGACGTCACTAACCTTATGTGGACCACATGACTCCACTAACTTTCTGTGGACCACATGGCCTCAATAACATTTCTCGTGCTACAACAATACACCACCAATACTTGAGGTCCACTTGATGTCACCGAAAATGTATGTGCAATCTTAGTTCAGTAAGAGTTCAATGTGTTACGTCACAGTATTTTCTAGCTGGCTTGCAGACTAAAGACATATTCCGAAATCGATAACAAGTTTCCCTAGTATAAAAAACCAATTCATTTTACACCCTTAGAACTTTCCCCAAAACAAGTTTCATCAATCAGACAACTTCCACACCTCACCCAGTACTAGCAACAAAAGATCAGACGACAGCAGCAACAACATTATTAAAAGACCCCCATCAACTCCAGACATATGTTGGTCACCTCACCTACCACCCCCACACTCCCATTGACCCTAACGGCCTCACGCCCTAGTCCGCCAGCGTGACAAAACGACAAAACCTTCTGTGACTGTTTATTTTGTTATGTAGACACGAAGACCGGAACAATCTCTGGACAGGAACTACGTCACCCAGACACCGGCTTTGATCCGCCGTAGAAATAATTTTTGTTGGGTTAGCGCGCAAAACGAAATGACTTACCTTACAAGCCCCCCCCCCCCCCCCCCCCCCCCCGTCGCCCGGCCGAGACCCCACATCCAACAATTTATCATTAACTTAAGTTTGAATGAAATCGACTTGCTACTCTCGACTTCAAAGTGCGGAATGTTACACGGTTCGAATCCCGAGATTATGCTAATAGTGTTTGTTAAGAGCGGGAGTCGATTTCAAAGAATGGAAATCCCGACCCCTCACCCCCCCCCCCCCCCCCACTCCTACATCCCCATCCAAAAAAAAATGCTTTTATGATTATTGCTGATGAATGGTAATTATCTCGAATCAACAGCCGCACGAGGAGTTGATAGAGCAAACATGTTGCCGTAGTCGATTACGTTATCTGATTGAGTCAGGTAGTCAAACAGTTTCGATTTCTTATCTGTATCGATTACGGTGGCAAATATTTATCTATATAATACGTTAGATGTCAGTATTGGAGGTCTCGACGTGAACCCACACACAAAAAAATAAATAAATATTATTTTGATTGCAGTTACAACAATACACACGGTATAGCATCAGTGGTTCTCAACCTTGAATGATTTATGACCGGTATTACTTTTACCCCCCCCCCCCCCCCACACCCTCCCGCCTTTTCCCCGTACCTTTCATTGAATTTTTAGACTGCTAGGGTTCGAAGCTTTCAATGAAATCAACGTAATGAAACCGTCACAATTAAATCATCACAATTAAATCATCAAAATTAAATCATCACAATTAAATCTGCACAATTAAATCATCACAATTAAATCATCGCAACTAAATCATCGCAATTAAATCATCGCAATTAAATCATCGCAATTAAATTATCACAATTAAATCATCACAATTAAATCACTCTATAACTGCAGGTTCTCATGTTAAGTACGTCATTAGTCACACACTCCCAGATTCAGGTAATAATCATCCTTTAACATGATTTTATTCACCATTAGGACCAACTGATTCACAGTGTTGTATTTACAGTGAAAATCTTACGTGTTCAATGCACCCACGTTATTTTAACAGCACTACGCTGAGTGATAATTTCATACATTGGTGAGACCTGACTTGGCTATCATACATTGGTGAGACCTGACTTGGCTATCATACATTGGTGAGACCTGACTTGGCTATCATACATTGGTGAGACCTGACTTGGCTATCATACATTGGTGAGACCTGACTTTGCTATCATACATTAGTGAGCCTTGCCCGGATATCATACATTGGTGAGACCTTGCCCGGATATCATACATTGGTGAGCCTTTCCCGGATATCATACATTGGTGAGTCTTGCCCGGCTATCATACATTGGTGAGCCTTGCCCGGCTATCATCTATTGAGGAGATTTAGCCCGGATATCATACATTGGTGAGACCTTGCCCGGATATCATACATTAGTGAGCCTTGCCCAGATATCATACATTGGTGAGCCTTGTCCAGATATCATACATTGGTGAGACCTTGCCCGGATATCATACATTGGTGAGACCTTGCCCGGATATCATACATTGGTGAGACCTTGCCCGGATATGATACATTGGTGAGCCTTTCCCGGATATCATACATTGGTGAGCCTTTCCCGGATATCATACATTAGTGAGATTTAGCCCGGCTATCATAAATACATGATACTGAAAATAATAGACATGCCTTCCTTAAATAATTGGCGTTCAGTCATACACAGGATTGTGTTCCATCAATAACTGCATTAAATAATTGTCGTTCAGTCATACACAGGATTGTGTTCCATCCTTCCATGTTGCGCTACAGCCCATGTATAGGGCTTTGGCCTCCCTCACTGTTACGACCTGGATTGTTAGGGCTGGCGCCATGGCGACAGAGAGAGTGTTTGTTTGGGTTAATTGTGAGGTCAGAGGTGCAATTTGTTCGTTAATGAATGTCTGGGCGGGCGAGGGGTTGAGGGCGATAAAAGCTGTGAGCTGGTTAGTTGAGAGAGTAGAGCCAGGAGGTAGCTGAGAGAGTAGAGCCAAGAGTTGAGTTAGTAGAGCCAGGAGTTAGTCGAGAGAGGAGTCGAGAGTAGATCGTTAGAGTTAGTGTAGAGTCAAGGGTAGTTAGAGAGAAGAGAGTTAAACAGTGAGTATTATCTCCATAGATGAATCGACATTGGCATAGAATAGATCATGTAATAAAAGTACTATCATTGTGATCTTCATTGTTTTGGTCTACTATGAATCTGGTGTGGCAGAGTATATTCGTCAACCTTGTAGAAGACACTAGACTATTGAAAGTAGACAAAAACAGATTAGACAGCAACATTTTAGACCACGATTAATTAGACGGTAACACTCACCACTTCCTTCAACTCAGACCTAACTGATGCTTTCTTGTCCATGCTTGGATTCCCAGCCGATGTGTGAAATCATCATGATTCATAAATTCACAGTATGCTCTCAAGCATCAAGGAATGCATGGTGGAAAAATGGTGCGTTCTTAGGAATATGTTTAATAAACAATACTAAATAGCACGTATATAGCAAATGTAGAACAACTGACTCATTCTATGAATGTGAACATAGAGCTAATCTCATAAATAAGTTAATGTGTGGACATAGAACTAATGAAATACCTAAGTTCATGTGTGGACATAAAACTAATCACATACATACGTTCATGTATGGACCAAGCGCTAGAGCAGCGGTTCTCAACCTGTGGGTCGCGACACCTTTGGGGGTCGAACGACCCTTTCACATGGGTCGCCGATGACCACCGGAAAACACATACACCCTCCAGTTATGAAGTAGCAATGAAAATAATTTTGTGGTTGGGGGTCGCCATAACAGGAGAAAAAATATTAAAGGGTAGGGGCATTAGAAAGGTTGAGAACCACTGCACTAGAGCTTCACTGCAGAAGGGTTCTCAGAGAAGAAAAACATGCCACAAAGAGATGACCCCCTTCGCCAACCAACGGTGTCAGAACAATCTGCACTACAAATATTATCACAGGCGCTCTCGGCTGTCAGTTCTGGGGTTTCAGCCTCGTTGCTGACTGACCGCTGGTCAGCCGGGGGGAGAAATGTTAAGCCATTCTTGAGAGCTATCTAGAGACAAGTGCTACGTGTCGCATTTAAATGACGTCACTGTGTTCACTTTTAAGAGACTTCGTTCACGCCAGGGGCGTACCCCAAATAACCGAATTACTATCTTCGGGATAAGAACGTACGCAGGGGTTAACCTGGAAAAAAAAGTGCGATATGAAAAGGGGGTCATGGGCCGAAGACATTTCCTGATGATTTTTCTCTCCCAGGTATTGAGTAGCTTCTCTGCTTTTCTGCTTCGTACCAAGTCTCACTAGCGGTTGGCAAAGAGCTTCGTGCTCAGTGCCGCCTCTGCCAATTGTTTGTCCCTAGCGGTATTTCAATTTTAATTCACCACAAAAATTACTATTATTCACACTTCCAATAAAACAAATGTTCTTTTGAATAAAAACGTTTAATTCAACGCAAAAATTATTAAACTTATACATTATACATTATTTCAAATTCCCATTAAAAGCAGTTAGTCTGGTGGCATCTCTAACGATCCTGTTGGTTATTCAAGAATATATTATGGTTGTTAGTACATTGTCTGACAGCATGTATAATACCATGTTGTTGTAGAAGTTAGCACATCGTCTGACAGCATGTATAATACCGTGTTTTTGTAGAAGTTAGCACATCATCTGACAGCATGTATAATACCGTGTTGTTGTAGTAGTTAGCACATCGTCTGACAGCATGTATAATACCGTGTTTTTGTAGAAGTTAGCACATCGTCTGACAGCATGTATAATACCGTGTTGTTGTAGAAGTTAGCACATCGTCTGACAGCATGTATAATACCGTGTTGTTGTAAAAGTTAGCACATCGTCTGACAGCATAGATAATACCGTGTTGTTGTAAAAGTTAGCACATCGTCTGACAGCATGTATAATACCGTGTTGTTGTAGAAGTTAGCACATCGTCTGACAGCATGTATAATACCGTGTTGTAGAAACAAGATACTACCTGCTTTATCGTGAATTAATGCAGAAATTGTCAAAAAATTCATGGCGTCTACAGAAGCAGTAGTTTTATTTATTAAACCGAATATAGCTGCATAGATTAAAAATAGCGGTATTGGTAATTTTTGCGGTGAATTAAAATTGAAGTGACTAATTTACTACTAGTCTGTGTATGTGTCAACTCAGTGTTTCTGATAGGTTGGTTCATTCGTCAAGTTCGTTCACACGTTGTAATACGTCGTACTATTCTTAATATCACTGAATGAACTCAAGTCCTTTTTTCATACTACTTGTAACTTTAATATCTAATTATATATACAGGCTGTAAAATTCCATAAACACATGCATATGGCGCAGCTCGCTATCAGACAAAATTAAAAACACATACTACTTCCACAAGATCCTTTCACGACTGCCGCACGACTAAAACGCACGTCACAAAACCGTCTAGACAATACGTTACAATACAGTCTAGACAATACGTTACAATCAGCCTAAAAATACGTCACTAAGTCAAGCGCGGGAAGAGCGTTCACTAGCTTATTAAAACTCTCAAACACACACCGCGCGTGATAAAACATAATATTGAGTCGCAACAATTCTCAAATGAACTCCCATACTCGACAGTATGATAGTGGTGTAGATTGTTCATTAGTATAACAACTGCGTCTCCTGAACACTGAACAGATCGTTTGCAGCTGCGAACATTGTGCTGAAAATGTCCCATAAGACTAATGTCCCATAAGACTAATGTCCCATAAGACTAATGTCCCATAAGACTAATGTCCCATAAGACTAATGTCCCATAAGACTAATGTCCCATAAGACTAATGTCCTATAAGACAGCTCAAAGATGGGGCTGTTTTGCAACGGATCTCTTGGTTATGCCCTAAACTTGACTAAGTGTCATTTACTTTGACTAAATATAACTTCATCCATAAATAAACAATGCCATCATCCACGATGACACAATTTGAATTAGTCCAACCCCCTTCCCTGGCCGCACGAATACCCCCAAACAACCCCCCACAAGCACGCAAGCAAATTAATGAGCAAATGAACTTTGGTCCGATTTTACCGGAAAATCAACTAATTTTTGACCAGCTTCCGCCTCCCCCACACCCTACTCCCCACATACACCACCCCTACTCCCCACATACACCCCACACTAATGTCTTGGAAGGTATTGGACACTTTCCCAGGCCTGTCTCACCGATTCCATAACAGGTGATTGTAAATTACACCAGCGTCCAATAACGGTTGGAGTTTGTCATTCTGGTCACGTGGTCTCGAGTCGCGTCCAAACTTGTTTTGCTAACATCGCGTGTTGGCCATGAAGCAAGGGTGGATTTAAAGGAAGGGTGAACGAGGGCGGGAGCGCCCCTAACAAGGTTTTAGCATTGACTCATTGGCACGAGAAGAATATTCCAATCAAACAGCAGACTTTGTTTGATGTGTCTGTGATTGCAAGGTGTGTTCAAGACTGATGCACCAGTGCACTTGGACCTTCGGTGGCTCAGATTTGATGTTATGAGGAACTTAACTCCATAGTACAGAGGTCAGAACCTACGTCACCCGTCCCTGGCACAGCCCAATCATCCCACGCCTCCAACCCATTCAACCCCGCTTCCCTCTCAACTCACAACCTAATACAATCTATCCACCCAAACTACATCTCCAACCCATCTCACCTCCCCAACTGCCCCACCTTCCTATTTTTACCACCCCATCACCTCCCCATCCCTCTCACCTACCCACCAATATTAGCTTCCTACCCCAATCACATTCTTACTACTATCACCTCCCTACCCGTCGCACCTCCTGAACCCCAATGACCTCCCCACCCATTCACCTCCAAACCCATCTTACCTCCCCATTCCATCCACCTTCCCACCACCTCCCACCCCCTAAACCCAATCTCAACTCTCTACACACCTCATCTCACTTCCCTACTGAACTTGTATCAACTCTCTACACACCTCATCTCACTTCCCTACTGAACTTGTATCAACTCTCTACACACCTCATCTCACTTCCCTACTGAATTTGTCTTAACTCTCTACACACCTCATCTCATTCCATACTGAACTTGTCTCAATTCTCTACACACCTCATCTCACATCGCTACTGAACTTGTCTTTTTATTGATAATATGGCATCTTTCGAATGTTGTCTGAATTATTACCCACAGCTCCAAATGCCTTATCAACAAGGGAGTTGAAATTGGATTTCTGCAACCTCATAAGGGATTTCGGATAATGGATATGGAGTTACCCTTGACATAGTGTTGACATTTCACAATGGAGTTATCTTTAACATATTGGCGACATGTCACAGAGGAGTTAACCTTGACATACTAGTGACATGTCACAACGGAGTTATCCTTGACATGCTGTGACATGTCACAATAGAGTTATCTTTTAAATGTTGGTGACATGTCAAAATGGAGTTATCCTCGACATGCTAGTGACATGTCACAATGGAGTTATCCTTGACATGCTAGTGACACGTCACCGTTAAATTTTGAGCAGTTATCACTTTTTACCGTTAGCAACGTCTCCTTTACACGTGATGAGTTGTTTGGGTTAAAAGCAGACAATTGTGTTTTAGTTGGTCAAACTGTGTCCCCTTCAATACCACCATTCTGTGTCCACTTCAATACCACCATTCTGTGTCCACTTCAATACCACCATTCTGTGTCCACTTCAATACCACCATTCTGTGTCCACTTCAATACCACCATTCTGTGTCCACTTCAATACCACCATTCTGTGTCCACTTCAATACCACCATTCTGTGTCCACTTCAATACCACCATTCTGTGTCCACTTCAATACCACCATTCTGTGTCCACTTCAATACCACCATTCTGTGTCCACTTCAATACCACCATTCTGTGTCCACTTGCTTCCCTTCCTTGTCAACTTACCTCCCATGTGTCCACTGGATTATATCCTGAGTCCAATGTCTTCCGATCTCTGCCCGCTGGCTCACAAGTCTGTATCGACTGCTGTATTTGGGACATTTGAACCCCAGATCGTCAGCACACATGTCTTGTGTCTTATTTCCAGACTTCCCACAGTGACAGTTCCCCCCCCCCCCCCTCCACTTTTTTTCTGACCGATAAACGATGTTGCTGGCTGTCGTCCATGGCCTGACATGTCAAAGTTCTGGGGTGTGTGGGGGTGAATAAACATTTGTTTTTGTTTTGTTCTTATATAGCTGTTTTATTAAATACATGTATGTGATTTTTTGATGTCACGATTATGTTTGCTAATATTTTATGTACAGCGCGGTGAGCCTAGCAATAGGATGCGGTACCACGCTATATAAGACCACCATTAATAATAATAATAATTACAAATAATTAAAAACAATATCTAATTTTCAAATTCTCTTCTCCGACTCCCCTCATACCCAACTCCCCTGCGAAATTCCCCCCCCCCCACACACATCGCCCGACCACCAGTCACCAAATCTCCGACACCAACTGTGAGGTCCATTGTTTGCGCCATCTCTTTTAATTAAGATGTTAAAGCAAGCACTCAATACTCAAGAAACAAGCAATCAATCATCCAACACTATCTATGGAAAAAAACAAAATCCAAAAAAACAACAAATCACCACCACACCAAACTACGCCGATATTCCCTGCACACAAGTGCCCAAGAGCAAAAGTATATCCACTATCCCACTCTACCCGCTCACACAGGCCCTATATTCCACAGGCCCTACATTCCACAGGCCCTACATTCCACAGGCCCTATATTCCACAGGCCCTATATTCCACAGGCCCTATATTCCACAGCCCCTAGATTCCACAGCCACTAGATTCCACAGGCCCTATATTCCACAGCCCCTAGATTCCACAGCCACTAGATTCCACAAGCCCTATATTCCACAAGCCCTATATTCCACAGGCCCTATATTCCACAGGCCCTATATTCCACAGGCCCTATATTCCACAAGCCCTATATTCCACAGGCCCTACATTCCACAAGCCCTATATTCCACAGGCCCTATATTCCACAGGCCCTATATTCCACAGGCCCTATATTCCACAGCCCCTAGATTCCACAGCCACTATATTCCACAAGCCCTATATTCCACAGGCCCTATATTCCACAGGCCCTATATTCCACAGGCCCTATATTCCACAGGCCCTATATTCCACAGCCCCTAGATTCCACAAGCCCTATATTCCACAAGCCCTATATTCCACAGGCCCTATATTCCACAGATCCTATATTCCACACATATTTTACTAATGTGAACCCAACAAAATGACCTTACGAGATTTAATAATATTATTAAAAATTATCCCGGCGCACCGCAACAATAATCATCTCTGGCGTATAAATTTTCGCTCCATCTTACACCAGCGCCCGGTGACACACGTGCGCACGACACCATACCCCAGGGCAGAGCCACACACACAAAAAAAAACCCCTCATTAATTAGACCGGTTGCCCACTAAATGAGCAAACTAATAACGCAGGGGGGAGGCATTCCGCGCGTCCCTAGCAACCGTGATTGTGATCTCCCGGAGAAAAGGAAGGGGAAACTACTCCCCGCGTCTGAGGGAGGTCACCCTGGATGATTACTCTTGTCTCCAGCGAGACTTGAAAAAGATGGATGCCACGGGTGTGAAATGCCTTATGGCCTGAGTCCCATAGACATTAAGAAATTGTATTGATTCATTAGCATTGTTTGGCCCGGTTGCCCAACAGTCAGGCTTGATTAGGTCTTATGGAAATGAGCGGCGTGTGGGGGGGGGGGGGGGGGGAGGGACGAAATGTCACGTGAGAACGGCGGGGCCTGGGGCCCGGCACAGGTAGCGGGTGAGCACGGCAGAGTTAGGAGATTCGGGGTGGGGTGTGGCAGGTGAGGGGTGTGATTGAGGGTGAGAGGGGTTGGGGATAGGTCGGGGTAACTAAGTACGAGTTGGTTTGTGAAGAGGTGGTGGTGAGAAGGAATTGGACGATGTCAATGGTGGGCAGTGAATAGGGTGATATGAATGGTGGGAAGGTGATAGGATGATGTGAATGGTGGATGGGAGGTAGGGTTATCAGAATGGTGGACAGGTGATGTGGTGATATGAGTGGTGGGGAGGTCATAGGGTGATATTAGTGGTGGGAAGGTGATTGGATGATCAGAATGGTGGGCAGGTGATAGGATGATATGAGTGGCGTGCAGGTGATAGGGTGATATGAGTGGTGGGGTGATAGGATAATCAGAATGGTGGGAAGGTGATAGGGTGATCAGAATGATGGGCAGGTGATATGAGTGGTGGGAGGTGATAGGATGATATGAATGGTGGGCAGGTGATAGGATGATATGAGTGGCGTGCAGGTGATAGGGTGATATGAGTGGTGGGGTGATAGGATAATCAGAATGGTGGGAAGGTGATAGGGTGATCAGAATGATGGGCAGGTGATATGAGTGGTGGGAGGTGATAGGATGATATGAATGGTGGGCAGGTGATAGGGTGATATTATTGGTGGGAAGGTGATAGGACGATATGATTGGTGGGAAGGTGATATAAAAGGTGGGAATGTGATAGGGTGACATGAATGGTGGGCAGGTGATATGATTAGTTGGAAGGTGATAACGGGTTTCAAATGTTGTGAAGGTGATATGATGAATGGAATGTGGGGTTTGAGAGAAGAATCAAAGATTCGCCAGTGTGACCTGATCTGCTGGTTTGGTGACCTGATCTGTTGGTTTGGTGACCTGATCTGCTGGTTTGGTTACCTGGTCTGTTGGTTTGGTGACCCGATCTGCTGGTTTGGTGACCTGATCTGTTGGCTTGGTGACCTGATCTGTTGGTTTGGTGAACTGATCTGTTGGTTTGGTGACCTGATATGTTGGTTTGGTGACCTGGTCTGTTGGTATGGTGACCTGATCTGTTGATATGGTGACCTGATCTGCTGGTTTGGTGACCTGGTCTGCTGGTTTGGTGACCTGGTCTGCTGGTTTGGTAACCTGATCTGCTGGTTTGGTGACCTGATCTGTTGGTTTGGTGACCTGGTCTGTTGGTTTGGTGACCTGATCTGTTGGTTTGATGACCTGATCTGTTGGTTTGGTGACCTGATCTGTTGGTTTGGTGACCTGATCTGTTGGTTTGGTGACCTGATCTGTTTGTTTGGTGACCTGATCTGTTGGTTTGGTGACCTGATCTGTTGGTTTGGTGACCTGATCTGTTGGTTTGGTGACCTGATCTGTTGGTTTGGATAAATTTTTATATTTTCTCTACGGGAAAATAGAGTTTGGCAGTGAGCTGCTAATGTTAAAGTTGTAAAATATTGTATTTAAATCTCAAAACTAATAACTATCATACAATTATATTGTAACATTCATGTATTATGGTAATATCTTCTATAGGAGACAAGTCTGGGAGCTTGAAACACAAAGAGAAGACAGTCGTTATCTTTGTTGTCTTAAACGCCACTGTCCCTGATAAAGGCATCTTTAAAGAAAACAGAAAGATACCCTCACCATCTGGACTTCCCTCCCTTTGAATGCTGCTCACTGCGAGTTATCCCCCTTTGAATAGGTCCCAAACGGAAGCGTAGACAACCCACTGTTAGAGTCCAGGAAATCAACCGCAAGGTAGGCAACTCTCTCTCTTCTTTTTTTTCTTTTTCTTTGAAGTGGGACGCGAACCTCAAACAAGATGGCCCCCGAGTGTCCGGCAAGAGCGTCAGTTGTGGTGGACTAAAGATTCGAATTACTACCCCCCTCCCCTCAACCTAAACCCAATCTGCCCCCAGTCTTCGCCCCTGCCATACCACGATTTATACACTGGATGACCCCCACCCTCCCATCCTTATTAACGTTTAATATTAGAGGCACAAAACCGGGGTCCAGTCTTCCTAGAAAAATAGAGTGTTGAGAATCGTGTTCGTCATTTCACAGGTCTATTGTTGTTGTTCTTGTCGTGGTTTGGTCAATTTGTGCAAGTGAGGACTTTCTCGTTTGATCTAATTGACGTGTGGTAGCCATCTAATTTGTCAGTGATGGTTATGTCATTTGTCAGTGATGGGTATGTCATTTGTCAGTGATAGGTATGTCATTTGAAAGTGATGGTTATGTCAATTGGAGGTGATGGGTATGTCATTTGGAGGTGATGGGTATGTCATTTAAAGGTGATGGGTATGTCATTTGAAGGTGATTGGTATGTCCTTTGAAGGATATGGGTATGTCATTTGAAGGTGATGGGTATGTCATTTGAAGGTGATGGGTATGTTATTTGAAGGTGATGGGTATGTTATTAGAAAGGGATGGGTATGTCATTTGGAGGTGATGGTATGTCATTTGGAGGTGATGGTTATGTCATTCAAACAAATAACGCAATTTATAAGAATTCAAGTTAGTGTTACACCCCACCCCCTCTCCAGATACGCTACCGCATACTGTTTAACACCACTGAACTATATTCATAGTCTAATGTAGCACCCCTGTTACACCGCACTTTTATTCAATCATTTCGAATTGAAAATTATTTCCGTAAAACGAAAGAATATATTACGCACAAAAGTCGCTCGCGGTATTTCTAAGAATCTCATTTAGCGCAGTTATCGGGAATTTCCTTTTTGCACGCTATTGAATTCGACATTACATCCTATTGAATTCGACATTACATCCTATTGAATTCGACATTACATCCTATTGAATTCGACATTACATCATATTTCATTTGTCTCCATATATAGAGAAGTATATTGATTGATGCGTCTCTACAATCGAATAACAGTAAGCGAGTCTGATGTCCAGTGGATAAGGTCACTTATGCTTTTTACCGAATTTTGTTTCGGTTGGGGGGGATGCTACCTACACATGAGTACTTACGGTTATGCTACCTAAACACGAGTAGGCCTATCTTATGGCAATGCTACATATACGTTGCTGGTCCACCAAATAATATGAATGTTTAAAAAAAAATTGAGAAGAAAAAAAAAAACCCAGTAATTTCGAATCTTGTCCACCGGTCCGCCAAACTTGATAGTTTGGGAATCACTGCGTTGGACAATTTAACAAATTGTGACTTCTGTAAATATGATGTGCACTAATCTTGTCATGTTCGTAAGACGACCGCTACTGAATCAATGGAGAGCCACTCATCTAGACACGTCAGCATTATCAAGGAATAAGTGTAGGCCACCAGGGAGTCAGTGGTAGATGCCCCAGGGACGGGAAGCGTAGTGGTTATGTTGCACTTGTTAGGGGGGAGGGGGCGAGGATTGGGGGCGGGATGCTCTTGAGTTGACCGAACACAAAACGTATTGGCATAACATTGTCCCCCTCCCCATCACCCGCCCTCCCCATCGCTTCTCCCTCCCCCATCGCTGTGAGTCGCTGAAAACGTTGAGCAGACGATAAAAGTAAGGCGCAGCGGCAGACGGGAAGAAGAAGCCGCAGATGAATGCCAAGACAATTGTGGACGGGGTATTTGTTTTAGCGAGCCTTATCTAACTCAGCAGCGTCTCCTTCGCCCGGGGCCGTCAGCTCACGCGCGGAATCCTGGAGATAAAAACAACACAAAACAACCACCACACACAAAATCAACATTGGGAACACAAGAAGTCAAACGGTTAGATATGTGTGTGGGGGGGGGGCGCTCGCTCGGGACGCTTTTAGTTTGGTTTATGTGAGTCATTGTGGTTGTGAAGATGAGCTGCCCTTGCTGGGTGGGGGTGTGTGGCTGGCTGGGTGAGTGGGTGTGTGGCTGGCTGGGTGAGTGGTTGTGTGGCTGCTGGGTGCGTGGGTGTGTGGCGGGCTGGGTGCGTGGGCGTGTGGCTGGCTGGGTGAGTGGGCGTGTGGCTGTCTGAGTGATTGGGTGTGTGGCTGGCTGAGTGCGTGGGCGTGTGGCTGTCTGGGTGGGGGTGTGTGGCTGGCTGGGTGCGTGGGTGTGTGGCTGGCTGGGTGCGTGGGTGTGTGGCTGGCTGGGTGCGTGGGTGTGTTGCTTGCTGGGTGGGTGGATGTGTGGCTGGCTTGGTGCGTGGGTGTGTGGCTGGCTGGGTGCGTGGGCGTTTGGCTGGCTGGGTGCCTGGGCGTGTGGCTGTCTGGGTGGATGGTGTGTGTGGCTGGCTGGGTGCCTGGGCGTGTGGCTGTCTGGGTGGGTGGTGTGTGGCTGTCTGGGTGGGTGAGTGTGTGGCTGGCTGGTTGGGTGGGTGTGTGGCTAGCTGGGTGGGTGGGTGTGTGTGTCTGGATGGGTGCATGCCTGGCTGGGAGAGTGTGTTGTAGGGTTGACGGGTGAAGAGACGGTTGTTCAAGATTATGCTTGGTAAGGGGGGGGGGGGGTAGGTGGGAAATTGTAATGAGCAGAAAAGCAATGTGCATAATTGTGATTTGTAGTATAATAATTATATGTAGCATATTAGTTGTGCGAAGAATAATTATGTGTAGTATAATGATATGTGGTAAAATGATGTGTACTATAACGGTGTGTGGTACAATGTGTATTATAACGGTGTGTGGTACAATGATGTGTATTATAACGGTGTGTGGTACAATGATGTGTAGTATAATGATATATATATTGTATACAACTGTGGTATGTAAAAAAAGGGGGATGTCTGGTCATGATGTGTAGAAAAAATCATGTCTAGTGATGTTTAGGTTTGTGGTGTCTAGTGAAGTGAATCGTTGTATAGTACCAAGAAGGCTCCTTCCTAAAAAAAGATAGAAGATAGCAGTGAGAATGCCACCAGGTGTCATCCGCCTGTCATCGATCGCGCGTGCCACTCACAATAACTTCATGGCCCTTCATGAACCCATCAGGTAACCCTGGACAGTCTGCTTGTCCCTTATTCATCCCGCCATCATTAACTTTAGTAATCGTAGTCGGAGCGACAATTTTGTTTCCGATAATTTCGGATACCAAAATACTTGGTTGAGCAACGGGTTTTCCCGATCTTCGTTTATTGTTCATTCAGTTATTATAATTTTCATAATTTGAGAGATTGCAAATAGGTCATTATATTTTTTTACAATTTAAAAAAATTATAATTTTAATATTATTTTAGCAAAAATAACGGGGATGTATAGTAGAATCGAATATCGTAATCGCATTCGCCCCGTGTCGTATCACATGAGTCCAGGCAACGTGTTGCAGGTTCCCATCTTCCAGTCGTCAGCTGTCCGAAGCCATAATCTCCAAACCGACTCGTCTTTCCTTTCTGATCTAAACTGACGACAAAGTGGTTTAGAGTTACCTCCCGTCTACCTGTAGGATAATGCCCACCCCCCCCCCTTCCCTCCTGTTTTTTTTTTTGTGTCATCACATTGGGGATTGGGGGTGTGGGAGGACAGGTAGTGGGGGAGGGGGCGGACAGGTAGTGGGGGGGGGGGGACAAATGCGTGTGTTTTCGGTGTCTCTCACGGAGTTGTCTTTTCATGATGGGGAAAAGTTGATACCAATATTGACGTTGACTTTTGGGCTTTATTATTTTTTTATAAAAATGTTTACTGGGGGGGGGGGGGGGGGGTGAAGAGAGAAATCCAAGCCAAGAGAGGAGCGTCCTGTGAGAATGACAAGAGTAGAAAGAAAAAAAAAAGGTGGGGGTGGGATAAGTAGCGTTGAGAATGTGCAGTGGCGTGGCCTGGTGGTTAATTAGATGGACAGGCGATACGATGGAAAGAGCCTGGTTAAAGAAGAAAGTCCGAGGTCTTGAAGAGGGCCATCTCGTGGTGACGTTATCAGCCGGACGGAAATAATATCACTTTATGTCAATGACAGGAAATGTAGTATGGCTGGATTTATTTTGTTGTGGGAGAAAGTGGAAAGAGGGGGGGGGGGGGGAAGAGGGGGGGTAGCAGAGGAGAATAATGTTCTTTATAATATATTTAAAAAAATGAATGATGGAAACAAAATATTGCAAGGGTAAAAAATAACCACAAGTGCCCTTTAATATAACATGTGCCAATCATATCTGGTGCCCAACATAACAGGTGTGCAGCATAACACGTGGCCCAACAAAACAGGTACCGCACATAATAGATGTCACACAGAATCAGAGCCCAACATAACAGGTGCCCAACATAACAGGTGCCCAACATAACAGGTGCCCAACATAACAGGTGCCCAACATAACAGGTGCCCAACATAACAGGTGCCCAACAAAACAGGTGCCCAACATAACAGGTGCCCAACAAAACAGGTGCCCCCAAAAACCACGTGCCCAACAAAACAGGTGCCCAGCGTAACAGGTGAATTGTTTCCTAATATAAAATAGAAGTTTTACAAAATAATTAGTGGCACCGATGTTGCATCGATCCCACATTTTTAGAACTCCCTCACGTTGAAGACAGTATCAACTTGAATAGTTTGAGAATCCTATCAAGGAGGCCCATGTATGTAGCTGAGGCCGTGTCTATAGCTGAGGCCGTGTCACGCTGAGACCGTGTCACGCTACAGCTAGGTCCAGTGCACACGACAAGTGACCCCAGTGACGAGCTGCGTGGCGATGATATGATCAGTTAACCAAAGAGGGACTTCCTCATGGAGTGAGTACTGACTGTGTGATCATAGGGTAAGTACTGACTATGTGATCATGGAGTAAGTACTGACTGTGTGATCATGGAGTAAGTATTGACTGTGTGATCATGGAGTAAGTACTGGCTGTGTGATCATGGAGTAAGTATGTGATCATAGGGTAAGTACTGACTGTGGGATCATGGAGTAAGTACTGACTGTGTGATTATGGAGTAAGTACTGACTGTGTGATCATGGAATAAGTAAGGGGCGGAATCAATAGGCGTCTGCAATGGTGTTCTCAAGTAATCATCGATAGTTATCTCCCCGTCAGTGTCTTAAGCATTTCGCCATCTCTGGTTCTCTATCTCTGTCTGTCTGTGTTTCTCTCCCCACTCTCTTTCTCATCTCTCTTTCTAACGTTCTCTCTCTTTCTCCACTCCCTCTCTCCTCTCCCTCTCTCCTCTCCCTCCTCTCTAGATAATTGTATAGTTGCAAGAGAAGAGCCGTTCTTAGGATTTTGGGGGGCCCTAGGCATGAAGCTTAGTTAGGGGGCCCCGGAAGGGGGGTGGTCTGGGGGTGGGCGTTCAATGTGGATTATCAGTGCCAGCCCGCTGGGGCACCACAATTCTGCATTCGTCACTGTTTCCTCTTCCCTCCGGGCTGTACGATGACCTCCTGGTGTCTGTAAAAAAGCGAAAACTTGAATGGTATGGCCCCGTTACCAGAAAACAAGGGCCCGCCAAATAAATCACGCAGGGCACAACTAGAGGAGGAAGAAGAAAAGGACGACAGAGAAAAAGATGGGAAGAAAATATCAAAGAATGGACGGGATTACAACAAGGCGATGCTATGCATAGGGCAGGAGACCGAGAGGAATGGAGAAGAATAGTGTACATGTCATCTGTGGCGCTTCAACGGTCTAAGGACTACGGGCCATGATGATGATGATGATGATGATTTGGATAAAATACCACAAACACGTGATGCCGATTGACCAATGATTTACGGAAAAAAACTGTCAAGAATGATTGCTTCGACAGGAAGTCTTCGCAGTAGCGCCTGAGCCAATCACGCGAGTGCATAATAAGGTGCCATTTCATATTTCACACCAGTGATAAATTATTTTGAAATATTTGACCTCAAAATCCCCCCCCCCCCCCCCCCCCCGACACAATAAAGTTCAGCTCAGCTTAAGAATAGAGTTTTAAGTCTGTAGGATCTGTTAGTGTTTATGAGACAGGACACGTACAGCTATGCGGGATTGTTGACACTGGTCGCAATATTTAGTGAAAAGTCTCTGAGGTCGTATGTTAAACTCGTGCAGGCACAAATTTGATTTGATTAAAAGCATGGAAATCGTCTGCAGTTTTTGGCGCCATGCCGTGGCACGTCACCCTGGGATATTTAAAATGTACGCGTTTCATGAAATAAAATTTAAACCAAAATGTAAAAATTTAAAAAAATCATTAAAATTACGATAATCAGTCAGAAGTTTTTATTGTACCGGAAACGTAAGTAACAAACCAAAGCTACTTTTTTTTTTCAATACCAGGTGTAAATGATAGAGGGATGAAATGCCAGGTCTGATATTGTTTAAGATATTTCAGCTAGTTTCATGCCCTCGTGAATCGAGGCCAGCAAGTGATTCTCACGTTTTGACACGGGTAATGAATAGTTTCACCAAGTCAGCGGCTCCCAACCTGAGGTGCGGGTCCCCTGGGGGTATGTGTCCCCTGAGGGTACGTGTTGGACAGCTTGGGGGTATGTGGTGGACAGCTTGAGGGTATGTGGTGAACAGCTTGGGGGTACGTGGTGGACAGCTTGGGGGTATGTGGTGGACAGCTTGGGGGTATGTGGTGGACAGCTTGGGGGTATGTGGTGGACAGCTTGGGGGTATGTGGTGGACATCTTGGGGGTATGTGGGGACAGCTTGGTGGGGGTACGTGGTGGACAGCTTGGGGGTATTTGGTGGACAGCTTGGGGATATGTGGTGGACAGCTTGGGGGTATTTGGTGGACAGCCTGGGGGTATGCAAAAGTTATATTGATAATCTGAGAAGATTTTGTTTTGTTATACACCCGTTCATTTACGAGAAACTATATAATATATGGGGGTACTTATAAATGAAAAGTCTAATCAAGGAGTACTGCAGAAAAAAAGGTTGGGAACCGCTGCACTAAGTGAATGAGCTCAACAATGAACATTTAGGAACTTTTAAATGTAATTGAACATTATGAGAAAAGTGAACAAGTGTGACAGTGACAACAGTGCAATCTCTGCATACGCGGAGAAAAAGGGGGGGGGGGGTGGTGGTGATTCGGGCTCTCGTAAGCCTCTGCCGCTGAAGGCCTGACATGCCAAAAAGAGATTATGAAAACGGGGGCGGGCACGGACAGACAAAACACGACGCCCCGTCCCATTGAGCGTGACAAGAACACCACTATTAACACACGCAGCTTATGGGAATATGGGAACAAGCGCCACGCCACTCGGGGGGCCCCCCTCGCTTGTTGATGTTAGCCTCGTTTTGTAAAGAGGATCCCGGGGCTAATAACCGTGACGGGCGGACAGGGAGGAATTTGATCTTCAGGGGGAGACCACTACATAAGGGGGCCACTTGTTCCTGCCAGGGCGCGGGGGAAGATTAGCTCCCGTGGCATAATCCCGCCCCAACAATGGGGGTGACTCTCATCAACGGAGAGCTCCGATGGTACAGCTGTGTTGGTGGGACACTCGTGTTTTGACCTGGTGGTCAGTTCCTTAACGGGCCAGAGGGCAAAGAAGGATGGGGGTTGGGGGGGTTGGTGCTCGAGGAGATTTCGTCTTGAAGGAGCCGTTGTGAGACTCTGTCCTTGAGATAGTAAATCAGATAGATAAATAAAAACAGAATGTCATTGGGGGAAGATTGGTTTGAGACCAAGCAGAGTGTGGATTCAATTTGAAAAAATGCTGGGGGTTGGGGGGGGGGGGTGTCATTATATGACGGGCCGGAAAGCCCCGCAGTGTCGTTGGCTTGGCGTAAATTCGTTATCAAAGAGAAGTCACGTTGGTTGAAACGGTGGAATCATGTCTTGAAGTAAATTAGTGGTGACAGAGAAGTCATGTTGGTTGCAGAGAAGTCATGTTGATTGAAGCGGTGGAATCATGTCTTTAATTAAATTAGTGGTGACAGAGAAGTCATGTTGATTAAAACGGTGGAAATCATGTTTGTCTATTCAAAACTGTAATTCATATTTAAAAATAGGAACACTAATGATAATGTGACAATGCTTTGGTTTAGTGCATCCTTTAAAAATTAGGAGTTTGTTGGGTTAGAGGGGGTGGGGGGCAAATCCTTCATACTTATCAAGATCTCCCCACTTATGACACACACCATCCAATTACATTATGGAAAGATCATTACCATAAAAAAAATCTTCTCTACGTATTTGAAAATTTTCAAGCAAAATGCTAGATATTCGTTTTTGAGAGTTTATACACATTATAGTTGCGCAATTATTTTGACGTCATCAAAATGTGATTACAACGAGGCAAACAGCGATGTCGACTTCAAACAAAATCAATTCTTTATCTGAATGTTAGGGCCGAGACAAATATAAGAAGTGTTGGAATATTTCAAACAATAAGTCCCGAATGACACGAATGGCCATTTGATTGGCACCGAATGACACGGATGGCCATTTGATTGGCACCGAATGACACGGATGGCCATTTGATTGGCACCGAATGACACGGATGGCCATTTGATTGGCACCGAATGACACGGATGGCCATTTGATTGGCACCGAATGACACGGATGGCCATTTGTTTGGCACCGAATGACAAGGATGGCCATTTGATTGGCACCGAATGACAAGATGGCCATTTGATTGGCACCGAATGACAAGATGGCCATTTGATTGGCACCGAATGACAAGATGGCCATTTGATTGGCACCGAATGACACGGATGGCCATTTGATTGGCACCGAATGACAAGATGGCCATTTGATTGGCACCGAATGACAAGGATGGCCATTTGATTGGCACCGAATGACACGGATGGCCATTTGATTGGCACCGAATGACACGGATGGCCATTTGATTGGCACCGAATGACAAGGATGGCCATTTGATTGGCACCGAATGACACGGATGGCCATTTGATTGGCACCGAATGACAAGATGGCCATTTGATTGGCACCGAATGACAAGATGGCCATTTGATTGGCACCGAATGACAAGATGGCCATTTAATTGGCACCGAATGACAAGATGGCCATTTGATTGGCACCGAATGACAAGATGGCCATTTGATTGGCACCGAATGACAAGATGGCCATTTAATTGGCACCGAATGACAAGATGGCCATTTGATTGACACCGAGAGCAGCCTGCTTGTTTGTACAAACTCATAGAAATGTCCAATATTTATAGGAAAAAAAAAACGCCACTTGGTACAACACTATCACTTGCAGTTTTTCTAAAGTCTGGGGGGGGGGGGGGGGAAGAGAGTATGTGTGTGGGTGTGTGGAGTGGGGTTAGGTGGAGGGTTGATTGTCCGAAGACCACTGACACGTCTGACTACACGGCGACCGCTAACTCTCGCAGTCAGAGGGCTGGTTATGAAAGGTACTATCACCAAGGCTTAGTCACACGTGATATCAAAACGTGATATCAACACGTTATATCAACACGTGATATCAACACGTGATATCAACACGTGATATCATGTGTCATATTAAACAATAGTTACGTGTCGTAAAGGGGGGGGGGAATGGGGGGGGGGAAATGGGTGATGTCACAAATTCTTTACAAGATTACTTATAGTTACGTCCCGAATGGTACAAAAGTACGCCATGATGGTCGGTGAATGTCCCACAAAATTTGTCTGGCCAGACTTTTCACCTCTTCAGATGAATTATTTACCAGCACTGGCCCAAAGTGTCTGAATTCGTGAGCCATCACTGTGCCAAGAGGATTTTGTGAGAAGTAATCACCCAATTAGGGACACTTCAAGGCAAAACACAGTCATGCACTGAAGTGTACCGATATGATGCAACGTGGCGATGATTGATATAATGGGATATAACATGGCAATGATTGATATAATGGTTTTAAACATGGCAAGGATTGCTTTAATAGGATTTAACATGGCAAGGATTGATATAATGGGATATAACATGGCAATGATTGATATAATGGTTTTAAACATGGCAAGGGTTGCTTTAATAGGATTTAACATGGCAAGGATTGATATAATGCGATATAACATGGCAATGATTGATATAATGGTTTTAAACATGGCAAGGGTTGCTTTAATAGGATTTAACACGGCAAGGATTGATATAATGCGATATAACATGGCAATGATTGATATAATGGTTTTAAACATGGCAAGGATTGCTTTAATAGGATTTAGCATGGCAATGATTGATATAATGGGATATAACATGGCAAGGATTGATATAATGGGATATAACATGGCAAGGATTGATATAATGGGATTTAACATGGCAAGGATTGATATAATGGGATTTAACATGGCAAGGATTGATATGAGATTTAACATGGCAAGGATTGATATAATGGGATTTAACATGTGCAATGATTGAGAAAATGGGATTTAACATGTAAAAGTATTAAGTATTTTATGCCGTCATCGGTGACGTAATGTTCAAATTATTTCCTAAAATTAAAAATGTCAAGGTCATCTCATCATAATGACCAAACCAAGTGCGTCATCTTTAGCAGTTGTGAACTCTTCACAGCCGGAGTCTTTGTGAACTCTTCACAGCCGAAGTCTTTGTGAACTCTTCACAGCCGAAGTCTTTGTGAACTCTTCACAGCCGGAGTCTGAATCAAAATCGAAAACCATAAATAGGGGGCTGGCTAACCAACAAACAGGATGTCCACTTGTCGCCATCTTGAAGTTATTTTAACACTCGCCTGACCAGAGTAATCTCGGCTCCTCGAGTGCGAGGATGTGCCTTGTTGAAAGTGATAAGTGCAGGGAGATGCGTGGCCGCACTAATGAACACGCTTTCTTAATGCGGGCACTTCTTACCGTGTTCTTCTTGTGCGTGTGTGTGTGTGTGTGTGTGAGTAAGGGCATCGCGAGGGTGTAAATTAACTCTGCTCATCGGGGGGGGGGGGGGGGACAGCTTGAGAAATCCTTTTCTAAAAGTATACTTATAGATTCGATGACATCAGATAGAGACGTTATGTTTCTATGGACGCGAGGTCCTCAGAAATAAATACTCAAATGGCATAAATTGTTAAGCAATGCTTCGTCTGCTGAAAGTCGACCATGACCAGTCTGCTGAAAGTCGACCATGACCAGTCTGCTGAAAGTCGACCATGACCAGTCTGCTGAAAGTCGACCATGACCAGTCTGCTGAAAGTCGACCATGACCAGTCTGCTGAAAGTCGACCATGACCAGTCTGCTGAAAGTCGACCATGACCAGTCTGCTGAAAGTCGACGATGACCAGTCTGCTGAAAGTCGACCATGACCAGTCTGCTGAAAGTCGACCATGACCAGTCTGCTGAAAGTCGAACATGACCAGTCTGCTGAAAGTCGACCATGACCAGTCTGCTGAAAGTCGACCATGACCAGTCTAAACATCGCGGCCTGCTGCTGGGGCTGAATCTGTCTGTGGGTGCGCTTAGATGGCTGATCAGGCCCATTCTGAAACGAAAAGTATTGGCGCAGGAGGTGGATGGGGACAGAGGTGTATAGAGTAACATATATGTTGATTTGACATATAAAATTACAACCGCGAAGAACACGTTTGACACGGAAGTCAATTGAAATAAATATCGGGACTTGAATTTATTATTTAACTCTTTTTGTAAAATACACTTTAGAAAAGTAATCTGCCGCAGATGATTGAGTTGTTTTTTTAAAATACAGACTCACTCCACGTGTAAGACTCCGCCAACAAAATATGACGACAAAAGAATGTTGGTGCTATCTCTCCCCCCCCCCCCCCCCTAAAATGGAGTCACGCCGTTGTTCTAAACTAATGTAATTTCGACTCCGGTGAATTGAAACGGGTGGAAGGAATAGACGCTTCGAATAACTTTTCAAAATCAAATAAATTTTTTTGCCGACACATGAACCGTAAAGTTCTAAATACGGAACTAATAGTGTTTATTTAATCATTATCATCATCCAGTGGCCATATGGGAATTTTTCCTTCGACCTTCTGTGAACATGGTGAAGTATCTTCCCATTCTCTGCTTTTGTTGTTTGTTTGTTTGAATATGGAGTGTTGGTGTAGTTTTTGGTGGTTTTTGTGGTCGTAAGTCCTGAAGTTACAGGCAATGGAAGAGGTGGTGTGCTACTTTCTCATTTGGATGTCCGCAGACATTGGTGTTTTATCTGGTTTTAAGCGGTTAAGATGGGAATTAAGTTGTGTGTGTCCTGTGTGAGTTTTGTGTGTGTCCTGTATGTGTCCTGTAAGCAGATGAAATATTATTGACTGTTCATGTCTTTTTAGGCCATTTTGGAACTTTATGGTCGGGACTGGGTACCTGTGGGTATTTTGTGGTGACATGGCACCCATGCAAGGTTAGCTTGACTGCATAGGTTTGGACGAAAGTATTAATTTTCATCAGTAGTGATTGTTACAACGATTGCAGCTTTCGTCACATGATCGGTCTGGGTACTGTATTCGTACGTCATATCCGGCATGTAGAGCTCCTTAGAACGCTGACCCATCTCTTCTTACGCTTCTGGTGTGACTCGTTGACTACTTCCATTTCCGGCTGATTCCAAAAGAGAATTTGGTATAGAGAGTATATTACGAATAACTCTAAATAATTGAAAGAAAGTAAGGTTCAATAATGAGTTCAATATATAGCGTTGAAAATATAATTCCCGATAACGACGCTAAATGGTATATTTTTGTATATATAACGCAACTTCGTTTGGTGCTTAACATTTTCTTTTCGGAAAATGAAATCGTCTCAATTTGAGTGTGGTGTAAAACAAAATCTTCGGTTTAAATGTGGTTGGGACATCTGAATATTTAATATTGCTCATAGGAGTGAAATAAAAAGTGTGCAGTGACGTATCATGGAGGGAAAGGGTGTATCAAAAATTGGGATTCTTAGATGTGCGCTATTTGAGTTCATGTTTTGTCAAGTAACTTTAGTAGATGGGAAGTTCACGCATTGCTGTCGCCAATGTTTGGCCGGCTATATCTAGTAGATGGGACGTTCACGCATTGCTGTCACCAATGTTTGGCGACCTATGTCTAGTCTTGTGTATATTTTGATTCTATCCTCTGGTTAGAGGAGGCTATGTGTATTTTCTCGTCTGCAGCTATCGTTGTTTGTAATGTGATGTCACTTTTCTTTTCTATCTTTTCGATTAGGTCTATAAGCCGTTTGTAAATGTTGGTTAGGGGAATACGTCCTTATGTATGATTTGCAAAGGTTCTCCATCTGTGTGTATAGGTATGGTGTTTCTCTTCAAACAAAGGGGCCACATCTAGTATTGATTTATGTTAAATTTTATGGGGTTTTTTCATACGTTTTTTAACTGTTTCTTTATTAAAAAATATGTGTTCTATTTGAATTCAGCTTGGACAGAACCTAACATTCTTATCATGTATATGGAACCTAACATTTTTATTATGTACATGGAACCTAACATTCTTATCATGTATATGGAACCTAACATTTTTATTATGTACATGGAACCTAACATTCTTATCACGTGGTTAAATCTAGGGGTGTAACAAAAATAGAGACATAAAAAAACCTTTTTCTTTTTTTAAACAAATAAAAATATAATTTAATAAATATATTCAAATATTCTTTAAGATCAAATGTCATTAATTGACATTACATGAACTGTCATTTGAAAGTTGATATGCTCAAGATCAATCGCCTCTTTCTTCTCGTTGAACTAAGCATAGACAATGACAGGATATCTGTGCTATTTTTTATTTGTTACTAACCGCGCGCAATGATTCATTTTTTAGCTCATCCGTCGTCTGCTTGCGTCAGATTATATGGAGATGTCAGGGTTTAAAAACAAGATTTGCATTTCAACCCTTTTCTAAAGGGCTTTTGTTTTCTTGCAATTTCAAAATGATATTAAGGTCGTCCCAACCTTTTCCTTGGATATTGTCAATTTTTAACGGCCCCCCATCCACCATCCATTGTCTCTTGTCTACCGGACTTAACACCACGTGAGCGTCCGCCCTCGCTCCATCATCCGGAGAGATCAATAAAGCGGCCCGGAGATAGCACGCATCCCGAGTGTCCCTACCCCCTCAGTGATGCGCCACGATGTGCTCACGTCTGGCGCATCCAGCGGTCCAATTATCTCTGGGGCCCTCGCGAGCTCCTCCCGTCGGATGCTCCCCAGGAGGTCGGCCGAGGACGGCCCGGGAACCACGAGTCCCCGACCAATGGCGAGCGTTGGATTTTTATATATTTGTTTCGTTTAAATGATGGATTGGTTTTGAGTGAGAGGAGGGTGAGAGGAATGTGGAAAGACAGGTAATGATTGGAGGGTGGTTGTTGTGGAGAGATCTGAAGGTAATCAAGAGGAGATGTAAAGTTGATTGATTAATGAGCGGTGGTTAAGGTGTACGATGGAGTGTACGGGGAAGTAATATTGGAGGTATTGTGTTGGGGAAGTAATACTGGAGTTATGTGCGAGGAAGTAATGCTTGAGGTATTGTGTGGGGAAGCAATATTGTAGGTAATGTGTGGGGAAGTAATATTGGAGGTAATGTGCGGGTAGGTAATATTGGAGTTAATGTGCGAGGAAGTAATATTGGAGTAATGTGCGGGTAGGTAATATTGGAGTTAATGTGCGAGGAAGTAATGTTGGAGGTAATGTGCGGGTAGGTAATGTTGGAGGTAATGTGCGAGGAAGTAGTGTTTAGAGTTGAGTGTGAAGTAATTATTGAGTTTGAGAATTCTGGAGTATTGTAAAGTTGTTATTAGATTTCAATAGGACGTGAGGTACTGCGTAGCATAGGGGTGGGCAACCTTTTTGTGTAGGGGCAGCGCTGAAATGAATTTTTTTTAATCTGGCGGGCCTCATGATAATTTTTGTGTAGTCCACATATTTCTAGTTCTTATATTCGTCAAAGGAGGGCTTAAAATAATTCACACTGAGATAAGTTCGAAAATCATCAGCGGAATAGTCTGATATTTGTTGTTATTATTGCAGTTGCGGTTTGACCGGGTGGCAGAGCGGTCTAAACTGAGCCAGTCCTACGCCGAGCGGTCTAAACTGAGCCAGTCCCACGCCGAGTGGTCTAAACTGAGCCAGTCCCACGCTAGTGGGGTTCAATCCCCAGAAAATGCCAAGTCAAGCAAGAACATCACCAGCACCCCGGGTGGATGGGACTCGTTAACCCTGGATGGCGACTCATCTAAGGGAAGGAACATTCTGAAATCAAACCCGGGGATGGAGTCCCGTAGGCGGTATGACGTTGACATGACGAAATTTTCCAACAACTCTTACGTCGTGCGTCGCAGAAGTGGTAAAGTGCACAGTGAAATAAAACAAACACACACTGCTGATCATCTACTGCATCATCCTGGTCTTTTCCCAGTCTTCTTGACTAAGTCTTCCAATTGGAATCAAATAGTAAACTCTCCCTCACTTAAACAAAATACAGCTCAAGTCAAGGCTACCGCTGAAGTCAAGGCTACAACTGAAGTCAAGGCTACAACTGAAGTCGAGGCTACAACTGAAGTCAAGGCTACAACTGAAGCCAAGGCTACAACTGAAGTCAAGGCTACAACTCAAGTCAAGGCTACAACTCAAGTCAAGGCTACAACTCAAGTCAAGGCTACCTACAACTCAAGTCAAGGCTACCTACAACTCAAGTCAAGGCTACAACTCAAGCCAAGGCTACAACTCAAGTCAATGCTACAACTCAAGGCTACAACTCAAGTCAAGGCTACAACTCAAGTCAAGGCTACAACTCAAGTCAAGGCTACAACTCAAGTCAAGGCTACAACTCAAGTCAAGGCTACAACTCAAGTCACGGCTACAACTCAAGTCAAGGCTACTACCCAAGTCGTATATCGTCTTGGCCCTCTTCGCGTGCGATGTGCGAGCAATAAACATATTTACGATCACAGTCTGGGATAAATCAATCGTTAAAGACTTCTACAGATAATCATGCACATTTTGCTGCCAACAATCTACGAAATCATTAATTCAGTTTCCGGAATGTCTTGTGGACAGCATAAAACGATTCAGCGTGTCGCATTTTACCCGCGGGCAATGGGTCGCCCACACCTTGTGTATCTTTTGGATTAAAGTCATTGGCAGATGTCAATAGGGAAATGCCATGTTATGAATCATGGCGATAAATATAACAATAATGATAATAATCGTAAAAAACGATAATGTTACAATTCAATGGGGAAAAAAAACATCTTTCAGAAGTAGATCTTTTTTACCGGCGTCCCCGACATCCGGAAGTGACAAGTCTGACATTTATTGTAGTCCAGATGGATGGTCTGAGAAAATATCATTTCTTATCTTTTATTATAAACACAGATACCGTGAAGACATTAGATAAAAGCCACACCATTCATTCAGATTTTCAGATGGTTTTAATTTGTTGTCACGTGTTGTAGTTGCTAGTTTACTGTTGTTTTCTTTAACTGCAAACGTCCTTCCTGGCAAGTGTGAGCAGTCCATCCTTGCAAAAGTGAGCAGTCCTTCCTGGCAGTGTGAGCAGTCCTTCCTGGCAAGTGTGAGCAGTCCTTCCTTGCAAGTGTGAGCAGTCCTTCCTGGCAAGTGTAAGCAGTTTTTCCTCGCCAGTGGCAGCAGTCCTTCCTGGCAAGTAGGAGCAGTCCTACCTGGCAAGTGTGAGCAGTCCTTCCTGGCAAGTATGAGCAGTCCTACCTGGCAAGTGTGAGCAGTCATTCCTGGCAAGTATGAGCAGTCCTACCTGGCAAGTATGAGCAGTCCTTCCTGGCAAGTAGGAGCAGTCCTACCTGGCAAGTATGAGCAGTCCTACCTGGCAAGTATGAGCAGTCCTACCTGGCAAGTATGAGAAGTCCTACCTGGCAAGTAGGAGCAGTCCTACCTGGCAAGTATGAGCAGTCCTACCTGGCAAGTATGAGCAGTCCTAACTGGCAAGTAGGAGCAGTCCTACCTGGCAAGTATGAGCAGTCCTACCTGGCAAGTATGAGCAGTCCTACCTGGCAAGTATGAGAAGTCCTTCCTGGCAAGTAGGAGCAGTCCTAACTGGCAAGTATGAGCAGTCCTACCTGGCAAGTATGAGCAGTCCTACCTGGCAAGTATGAGAAGTCCTACCTGGCAAGTAGGAGCAGTCCTACCTGGCAAGTAGGAGCGGTCCTACCTGGTAAGTGTGAGCAGTCCTTTCTGGCAAGTATGAGCAGTCCTACCTGGCAAGTGTGAGTAGTCAACGTTGAATAAACAAACATACTTCAATAAAAGCGCTTTCTTCTTACTCTATAGTACCACTGACATAGCTTTCTTCTTACTCTATTGTTCCACTGACATAGCTTTCTTCTTACTCTATATTACCACTGACATAGCTTTCTTCTTACTCTATAGTACCACTGACATATTGACTGTACAATAATTCATACTCTTGTCCACCATACTGGACCATATACTCATTTGAACTCAACGTGCAGTGGACACCGGCGCAGGATTTACGCCTTTCTTGGGGTTTGGAGGGATAGGAGCTCTGGGCAAAGAAAGGGGGCTGGTAGTCATTCAGCCCTTGCCTTGAAACAATGGACGATTATTTTATGAACGTCAGCCCCCGTTAAGTAACGTCAGCCCCCGTTAAGTAACGTCAGCCCCTGTTAAGTAACGTCAGCCCCTGTTAAGTAACGTCAGCCCCCGTTAAGTGACGTCAGCCCCTGTTAAGTAACGTCAGCCCCCGTTAAGTAACGTCAGCCCCCGTTAAGTAACGCCAGGCCCCGTTAAGTAACGTCAGGCCCCGTTAAGTAACGTCAGGCCCCGTTAAGTAACGTCAGGCCCCGTTAAGTAACGTCAGCCCCTGTTAAGTAACGTCAGCCCCTGTTAAGTAACGTCAGCCCCCGTTAAGTGACGTCAGCCCCCGTTAAGTAACGTCAGCCCCCGTTAAGTAACGTCAGCCCCCGTTAAGTAACGTCAGGCCCCGTTAAGTAACGTCAGGCCCCGTTAAGTAACGTCAGGCTCCGTTAAGTAACGTCAGCCCCCGTTAAGTAACGTCAGCTCCTGTTAAGTAACGTCGGCCCCCGTTAAGTAACGTCAGCCCCCGTTAAGTAACGTCAGCCCCCGTTAAGTAACGTCAGCCCCTGTTAAGTAACGTCAGCCCCTGTTAAGTAACGTCAGGCCCCGTTAAGTAACGTCAGCCCCCGTTAAGTAACGTCAGCCCCCGTTAAGTAACGTCAGCCCCCGTTAAGTAACGTCAGCCCCCGTTAAGTAACGTCAGCCCCTGTTAAGTAACGTCAGGCCCCGTTAAGTAACGTCAGCCCCCGTTAAGTAACGTCAGCCCCCGTTAAGTAACGTCAGCCCCCGTTAAGTCTAGATTCAAATGGTCTTGAATGGCGTAACTAACTTTCCTTTTCTTTTCCAACCTTGATTCAAAGCTTGCTATGAGCTTCGTCGACGAAGACTTTTCGCCGACAGTTTCATTGCCAATTTATTTTTATTTTTGTTGAGAGGTTATTATTTATCCTGTAATTTATTTTTCTAGGGAATTATTGTCTTTATAAAATTAATGTCAATATAAAAATGATTTCTTTACAAAATTAGCGTCATAAAATTAATGTCATTTTAAAATTAATGCCGTTATAAAATTAATTTTTTTTATTATAAAAAATTGATTAATTTGACTGACATTCTTGCGAGTCCTTAATGCGATTGCCTAGGGATATTTATGTCTCCGGAAAAATGTTTCTGCTTGATTCCCTTTGCCGAAATAGTGAGTTAAGGAGCTAAAAAAATAATTGTATAAAGGCACCCTCATTATAGGTTATCATTAGGTAATCCAGTGGTTGACAGGGGTAACGATGAAGGGTAACACAAGTAAGCTGTCACCTGTCAATTAAAATGAATCTTTTCCATTTGTTGTTTACTTTTACTAACGAGAATATGGTGGATGACATGTGACTCATTGGCACGTCCCCCAAATCTTCAGACTCTGAATTGTTTTCATCTGTACTTCTAAGATGACGTGTCCTTGCTATTTTTGGCTGAGTTCAGGGGAAAACACTCGGTGTTTATCTGGTTTGATAAATCTGTGTTAGATTGCGTGGGAGGACTGACCTATTCTCTCAAACAAATTCGTATACAACCGAGGGCGGGGCGCCCCATGTCACACTAATTGTGAAGATAGGTTATGTTTTTATGACAGATCCGAGTGACAGTTTTTGACGCGTCGTGGATTTATTTTTCATGAGATATGTGTCATAAAGGCTACTGGGAAAATACTTTCCACTCGAGTATCTTGTATATCTATACTCAAATCTTTACTCAAATCTCTATTTAGATCTCTATTCCAACCTTTTGTCAAATCTCCATTGAAATCTCTATTGAAATCTCTATTGAAATCTCTATTCAAATCTCTTTCTGAAATATGTATTAAAATCTCTACTGAAATCTGTATTCAAATCTCTATTCAAATATCTATTCAAATATCTACTGAAATTTCTATTCAAATCTCTATTCAAATCTCTATTCAAATCTCTACTGAAATCTCTATTCAAATCTCTATTTAAATCTTTATTCAAATCTCTATTCAATACTCTACTGAAATCTCTATTCAAATCTCTATTTAAATCTCTTTTCAAATCTCTATTCAAATCTCTATTCAAATCTCTATTCAAGTCTCTATTGAAATCTCTATTGAAATCTCTATTGAAATCTCTATTCAAATCTCTATTCAAGTCTCTGCTGAAATCTCTATTCAATTTCTATTCAAGTCTCTACTGAAATCTCTATTCAAATCTCTACTCAAATCTCTATTCAAATCTCTATTCAAATCTCTTTTCAAATCTCTATTCAAATCTCTAATGAAAGCTCTATTCAAATCTCTAATCCAATCTCTGTTGTATCTCAATACTCCAGACTCTACTCTTAGCTCACCCATGACCCGTGCACCATATCTATGCACCTGACGACATTCGTCCCTACTCACACACCCATCGAAACACCTGTTTGTAAGCTGGGTGCAGGTGGAATCAACCTTGTCAAGGCCACGCCAGCCGCTTAAATCTTGCAACATGCAAAAACTCGCTCCTTCAGTCTTTGGATGTCTATGCAGACTTATCCATACCTTCTCTTTCTTTCTTTTTCTTTTTTAAAATGTAAAAATAAGGTGGAAATTAAAATATTTGGTGACATTATTCTTCACTACATTTTATCCGTTTTGTTTCAGCGGTTTCCAAGTTCAATCTGTACTATGTGTCTATCTGTACTCTGTGTCGATCTGTACTCTGTATCTATCTGTGCTCTGTGTCTATCTGTACTCTGTGTCGATATGTACTCTGTGTCGATCTGTACTCTGTGTCGATCTGTACTCTGTGTCGATCTGTACTCTGTGTCGATCTGTACTATGTATCTATCTGTACTCTGTGTCTATCTGTATTCTGTGTCTATCTGTACTCTGTGTCTATCTGTACTCTGTGTCGATATGTACTCTGTGTCGATCTGTACTGTGTCTATCTGTTCTCTGTGTCTATCTGTACTCTGTGTCTATCTGTACTGTGTCTATCTGTACTCTGTGTCTATCTGTACTCTGTGTCTATCTGTACTCTGTGTCGATCTGTACTGTGTATGTCTGTACTCTGTGTCTATCTGTACTGTGTCTATCAGTACTGTGTCTATCTGTACGGTGTCTATCTGTACTGTGTCTATCTGTACTCTGTGTCTATCTGTACTCTGTGTCTATCTGTACTCTGTGTCTATCTGTACTGTGTCTATCTGTACTGTGTCTATCTGTGCTGTGTCTGCACTGTGTCTACGTCAGTTATTATTTGTTCAAATAAGAGAATGAACATAATCTCCAAATAATGTGGTTTAAAAATAGAAATTAGATTAAGGCGCTTTTACTTTTAAAGTGCCGCTCTTAGTGTGCCGCTACATTTAAAGACCACTGCATTACGTCATACATAGGGGTAGGAGACCCGAGTATCTATGCTTGAACTCTCGGACAGTATGGATATATTTTTCCGTTCCACGTGGGAGGGGGGAATTGAAATAATAAATTTAACATTAGGTTCTCTGCCTTCGGGAAGTCACCGCCGGAAGATCAAAGGAAAATAAAGGGGGGGGGGGGTATTTAAAAAAAAAAAAAAAAAAAAAAGAAGCAATTTTATCATATTTATATGTATACATTCTGAAACGAAAGAAGGGATCAAAGATGGGCGTGTCTTAAATGACTTTTTTTTTGTTGTAAGCAATAGTGTGAAGGAATAGTTCATCACAAATATGTCAGCTACATCCGACCTCTTTCAGCAACATGGCGGCCCGTACCTGAAGCCAAAGCAAACACGCCGACACACAAATAAACAAACGCGTAATGGAACGTTCATTTACCCCGGGTATTGTCTACTTCCGGTTTTACGAAAGGAATCAGAAACATATATACCCACCCGCTAAGCCCACTAGCCTGACACGTTACGAGGTGCCCGGCCGTTGTAACCATCATGTGAACCGTAGTGTGTGTATGTATGTGTATGGGGGGGGGGGGGGCAACGACAGTGACTCACCCCCCAACCCCCCTCCGCCGGGAAAGTACATTTAGCTGTAGATCTGTTTATCCAAATTATGAGGCACAGATATGAGCACCGCCTCAACCCCGGCACAACGTGGGTGTCCCACTTCCTTTGCAGCGGGGTTTCCTGGTGTGAACCCCCCCCCCCTACACCAGCCCCCGTACCTTGCCTCTTGTCTTTTGGGACCTCCCATGCAACCAGACTAATGTCTAGAATCACACTGAATTTGAAGTCACTGAATTTGAAGTCACTGAATTTGAAGTCACTGAATTTGACGTCACTGAATGAGTGTCACTGAATTTGAAGTCACTGAATTTGTAGTCACTGAATGAGTTTCACTGAATGAGTGTCATTGAATTTGAAGTCACTGAATTTGAAGTCCCTGAATTTGTAGTCACTGAATGAGTGTCACTGAATTTGAAGTCACTGAATTTGAAGTCACTGAATTTGAAGTCACTGAATTTGAAGTCACTGAATTTGTAGTCACTGAATGAGTTTCACTAAATGAGTGTCACTGAATTTGAAGTCACTGAATGAGTGTCACTGAATTTGAAGTCCCTGAATTTGAAGTCAATGAATTTTATGTCAATGAATTTGATGTCAATGAGTTTCGGTGTTATTTGTAAGTGCATCTGACTACGTTTTGTTTCGTACATTCATTAGATCTGAACAGCAAATATGTTTTGATTTTTTTTGACAAATGTATTACTGCTCCGATTAAAATACAATATGTGACGTCACCAGTGAATGACGTCATAAAGGTGCTTTTCTTTCTTTTTCAATTCCAGTTGAAATAAGACTTTAGAATACTTGACAAAATAAGACTTGAGAGTACATGACAAAATAAGACTTTAGAATACATGACAAAATAAGACTTGAGAATATATGACAAAATAAGACTTCAGAATACATGACAAAGTAATACTTTAGAATACATGACAAAATAAGACATGAGAATTCATGACTCATCAATTTTTAAGTTCATGATTATGTTTGTTAAATTGTATGTACAGCGTGGTGAGCCAACCCTAGGTTGGGGTACTACGCTATAAAAAAAATAACGTCTTATAATGATAATAATAATAATTTCCCCAAATCTTTTGAACTGTAAACTATGAAATTAAAATAATATTGGAACCCCAAATGTATCGTCTGCTGCTACAAACCCGACCAACTGCGCATGCGCTCTATTAAATTCCTTAAAAAACATAAAACAATCTTCCGGGCTATTGAAGAATTATATGACTACTTTAGCCAGGGTGGTCATTGTATCTGTGTTTCTAAAGACTACTAATCACATGCTTGACGTATGCTTGACGTTCGCTTGACGTATGTTTGACGTATGCTTGACGTATGCTTGATGTACGCTTGACGTATGTTTCACGTATGCTTGACGTATGCTTGACGTATGTTTGACGTACGCTTGACGCATGTTTGACGTATGCTTGACGTATGATTGACGTATGCTTGACGTATGCTTGACGCAAGCTTGACGTATTTCTTGACGTATGCTTGACGTATTTCTTGGCGTATGCTTGACTTTTGTTTGACGCATGCTTGACTTTTGCTTGACGCATGCTTGACATATGCTTGACATATGTTGTTTAAAAAACATAGACCAAAGGTTTATTTAAAATTAAGCTGCAAATTAAACTCCTTAAGCTTGTGTACAATGGGGCATTTTTAGATCGCATAAAACATAAAAAAAGGGTGGGGGTGTTTGAAGATCTCATAAAACAGAGGGGGCGCTTCTAGATCTCAGTAAAACACAAGGGAGCAGCAAAAAAAGTGGGAGGGGTGGGTTAGGTCTCATAAAGCAGGGGGGCAAATGTTGATCTGGGAGGGGGAGTTTGTAAATCTCGTAAAGCAGGGGGGGGGGTTTGTAGATCTCGTAAAGCTGGGGGAGGGGGGAGTTTGTAGATCTCGTAAAGCAAGGTTTCTTAACTTGCCTTAAAGGGCAAATGATCTTTGCCTATCCCCTTAACTGGCAAAGGATCGGTGGAATTTAAAAGATGGCTAAGAACTCTTGTCTAGAGTGTGGAGTCGCACACTGCTGCTCGCATTGCAGCTTACCTTAAGTCGGGAACTGAGATGATCTTGCATCGTCTGTGTTGTTAAAAAAAAATGTTATCGCCTTTTAATTAAGAAATAAATATTTATTTTTAAAAATAAAAATGTGTTCGTTTATAATTCATCACTTTTGAGAAAATGTTATCATGAGACCCACCCCCCACCCCCTTAGTTCCAGTCATCTTATTTTAACCCTGTGTGTAACGAATCCTCTTATAAGTCCACAGTAATCGACTACCATTTGATTCACAACACGTAGGTCGCGGAATTCCAAAATTATTCCAAGCGGGATGTATTCGATTGTATCGTTATTCGTAATGCCACGCGGAAAGGGAAGGGGGAGGGGGCACGATATCTCTGAGACGGCTAACTGGTATCACGTGACTTCTAAGAACCACAACTTTCGCTATGCGGGCGTCTCGGAAATGTCTGAGATTGTTCCGTAACGTAAACGGTTGTCATAGGAACCAGAAACAGGGGAAGCCATTCATCAATAAACAGTGTTAGCGCACTCACCGAGACACTGTCAAGGGAAGGGGAGATGATTAATAGAATGTATAAGACTGACTTCGTACTGCGTTCTTTTTGGTAAAGGGTGGCGGGCCTTGAGGGTGGTGGGCCTTGAGGGTGGCGGGCCTTGAAGGTGGTGGGTCTTGAAGGTCGCGGGCCTTGAAGGTGGCGGGCCTTGAGGGTGGCGGGCCTTGAGGGTGGTGGGCCTTGAAGGTGGCGGGCCTTGATGGTGGCGGGCCTTGAAGGTGGCGGGCCATGAAGGTGGCGGGCCTTGAGAGTGGCGGGCCTTGAGAGTGGCGGGCCTTGAGAGTGGCGGGCCTTGAGAGTGGCGGGCCTTGAGAAAATGTTAAGACTTAAGACATTACCATTGACTCGCGTCCTCTCTCCCCCTCGCTATCTCTCTCTCTGTCCCTTTCTCTTCCTCTCTCACCCACTCTCTCTTCCTCTCTCTCTCTCTCTTTCTCTCCCTCGATTTTTAATATCTGTCTGCAGCGGTGTATTGCCAAATTCGTAACAAAGGCTTCGCAGTTAGTATGTCCCCTTATGCCATATCGGTCACCGCCACAGTCAATCAAATTACGATTAGGGGAACTAACGGTTTGCACGAACCTGACTGAACCGGCTCCAAACCACCGCTGTCTGTCTCTCTCAACCCTCTCCCTTTACATGGCTTAGTCTCTTTTACCTCTCTCTGCCTCTCTCGTTGTCTCTCTCCATTGTTTGTCTCTCTGTTTCCCCCCTCTCCATTTGTCTGTCTCTTTCTCTCCCCCACCCACTCTCTCTCTGTGTCTCTCTCCCATCTATCACTGTACATGTAATATAGAGGGAAAATTAAACAAATACACGTTACTCTTGATAAAACCAGTGGTGATAAATCCCCCCCCCCCCCTTTTCTCCTTTTTTTTATAGAGATACTACAGACGACGAGATATCGAGAAGGTCCAAAAAATGAAAAAGACGAGGAAGAAACGAGCATTCCTATTAGCGGTGAGATAAGTTATCTCCCTTGTTACATACTCCCCCCTTCCCTGTCTTTTTAGCATCGCTGTCATTGCGTCAGGGGATTATCTCCCATCGAGGCAATAAACAGAACGTGGCAATAATAGATTAACCACCACGTGGATTTTAGCGCCTGGTACCCACCCAACGCGCCCCCATCCCCCGTCCCTGGGCAGTGTTGGGTTAATCTACAGTCGGGGGGGGGGGGGGCGTACCTCCTCTTAGTTAGATAGACCGCTATAGCTGATAAGCCAGCCTCGTTTTCAATTTATTGGCAGAGCAGATTATCTGCCATTTTGTCACATGAGACAGCGATTCGATTATTGTTCCTCACGAACGTGGCCCGTTTGAGGGGGGGGGGGGGGGGGGGGGTTAAAGAGGAGACAAATGGCTTAGGACCAAACCAAGCCTACACCGTAAAGCCTACACCGTAAAACCTACGACCAAAACAAGCCTACATCTGATAGCCTACGACCAAAACAAGCCTACATCTGATAGCCTACGACCAAAACAAGCCTACATCTGATAGCTTACGACCAAAAAAGCCTACATCTGATAGCCTACGACCAAAACAAGCCTACATCTGATAGCCTACGACCAAAACAATCCTACATCTGATAGCCTACGACCAAAACAATCCTACATCTGATAGCCTACGACCAAACCAAGCCTACATCTGATAGCCTACGACCGAAACAAGGCTACAGCCTATTACCAAACCAAGCCTACATCTGATAGCCTATGACCAAACCAAGCCTACATCTGATAGCCTATGACCAGACCAAGCCTACATCTAACAAACTTCCTTGGACATCATCTACAAATTCAATATTAAAAAAAATTGTTATTGAATCTAAGTCGCCTTTCGTTTGGGAAAGAAGTCATTTTTGACTAATTTTTTTTCGAGAACTTAACGGAATATGAAATTTTCATCGTGACACACATTCGGATATTTGATTCAGGGAACCGTGTCCGATGCCTTTTAACTTCTGGGGAGTCTTTATGGTATGGTTGGCTGGCGGAACGGTACCAGACCTCGGACCAGTATTTGCAGAAGACTGAAGTAAGTAGTGGGTGGGGAGAGAAATTGGTTGTCCAAAATGTTGATCAGATTTTCTTTGATGGGGGACCACAAGTAGATATGAAACCACAAGTAGATATGAAACCACAAGTAGATATGAAACCATAAGTAGATGTGAAACCACAAGTAGATGTGAAACCAGAAGTAGACGTGAAACCACAAGTAGATGTGAAACCAAAAGTAGATATGAAACCAAAAGTAGATGTGAAACCACAAGTAGATATGAAACCACAAGTAGATATGAAACCAAAAGTATATGTGAAACCAAAAGTAGATGTGAAACCACAAGTAGATGTGAAACAAAAAGTAGATATGAAACCACAAGTAGATGTGAAACCACAAGTAGATGTGAAACGACAAGTAGATGTGAAACCACAAGTAGATGTGAAACCACAAGTAGATGTGAAACCACAAGTAGATGTGAAACCACAAGTAGACATGAAACCACAAGTAGATGTGAAACCAAAAGTAGATGTGAAACCAAAAGTAGATGTGAAACCAAAAGTAGATGTGAAACCAAAAGTAGATGTGAAACCAAAAGTAGATGTGAAACCACAAGTATATGTGAAACCGCAAGTAGATATGAAACCAAAAGTAGATGTGAAACCAAAAGTAGATATGAAACCAAAAGTAGATGTGAAACCAAAAGTAGATGTGAAACAACAAGTAGATATGAAACCAAAAGTAGATGTGAAACCACAAGTAGATGTGAAGCCAAAAGTAGATGTGAAACCAAAAGTAGATGTGAAACCACAAGTAGATATGAAACCAAAAGTAGATATGAAACCGCAAGTAGATGTGAAACCAAAAGTAGATATGAAACCAAAAGTAGATGTGAAACCACAAGTAGATATGAAACCAAAAGTAGATATGAAACCGCAAGTAGATGTGAAACCACAAGTAGATATGAAACCAAAAGTAGATGTGAAACCGCAAGTAGATGTGAAACCGCAAGTAGATGTGAAACCGCAAGTAGATGTGAAACCGCAAGTAGATGTGAAACCGCAAGTAGATGTGAAACCGCAAGTAGATGTGAAACCGCAAGTAGATGTGAAACCGCAAGTAGATGTGAAACCGCAAGTAGATGTGAAACCGCAAGTAGATGTGAAACCGCAAGTAGATGTGAAAGAAAAGTAGATGTGAAACCGCAAGTAGATGTGAAACCGCAAGTAGATGTGAAACCGCAAGTAGATGTGAAACCGCAAGTAGATGTGAAACCGCAAGTAGATGTGAAACCAAAAGTAGATGTGAAACCACAAGTAGATGTGAAACCGCAAGTAGATGTGAAACCGCAAGTAGATGTGAAACCGCAAGTAGATGTGAAACCGCAAGTAGATGTAAAAGAAAAGTAGATGTGAAACCGCAAGTAGATGTGAAACCGCAAGTAGATGTGAAACCGCAAGTAGATGTGAAACCACAAGTAGATGTGAAACCACAAGTAGATGTGAAACCACAAGTAGATGTGAAACCACAAGTAGATGTGAAAGCACAAGTAGATGTGAAAGCACAAGTAGATGTGAAAGCACAAGTAGATGTGAAACCACAAATAGATGTGAAACCACAAATAGATGTGAAACCACAAATAGATATGAAACCACAAGTAGATATGGCACCACAAGTAGATATGAAACCACAAGTAGATATGAAACCACAAGTAGATATGAAACCACAAGTAGATATGAAACCACAAGTAGATATGAAACCACAAGTAGATATGAAACCACAAGTAGATATGAAACCACAAGTAGATATGAAACCACAAGTAGATATGAAACCACAAGTAGATGTGACATCAAAAGTCTTTACCCCATTGCAGTCAAAGACGTCCAATCAAGAACCTGTATTGCCTGTATCCGGTCCAGACGAAAAAAAAAAAAGGGGGGGGGGGGGTGTTTCTCACATTAAGCTTTCAAAACCACACCAGACATCATTTGTATGTTTACGCTGTCTCAATCGTTTCACTTATCTCCCTCCGCCCCCTCCCCCGCCCCCGTCAGCACTGTCACGACCCATTATCTATTTCGTGTGACTATCGCCTCATCTCGCCGTCCACCCGCCCCTCCTCCCGTGCCGCCCATGACACGAACGTTGACAGGTCTGATTCCACTTCTAGGAAAACAATCTACTCCGAGGATTAGGTTCAACGCATCGGGTGCCAGGGGCGCGCCCTGTTCATCTTGCAGACGGCACGAGACACGTGCGGTCCACCGTTCGATTGTTTGTTTTCATTCCGCCGTTAGTAATGTTGTGACATCAGAAAGGAAGAATTGCAACTTTTTTCTTTTTTTTTTTTGTATTGTGGGTAGAAAGTTGTGGGGTTGGACATGGTTGGGGGGGGGGAAGGGGGGGGGAATTGATCAAGGATTCTAAAACTATATATAATTGATGTGCAGTAGGCTTTGTCGGATTAAAGAACTGTGGAGGCCCTAAAGCGGTCGAAATTTTGTTTCTTTCAGTGACGTACCTAGATTTTAAGCAAAGGTATTGGTGAAGTGTCTGTTGGTGAAGTGTCTGTTGTTGAAGTGTCTGTTGGTGAAGTGTCTGTTGGTGAAGTGTCTGTTGGCGAAGTGTCTGTTGGCGAAGTGTCTGTTGGTGAAGTGTCTGTTGGTGAAGTGTCTGTTGGCGAAGTGTCTGTTGGCGAAGTGTCTGTTGGCGAAGTGTCTGTTGGCGAAGTGTCTGTTGGTGAAGTGTCTGTTGGTGAAGTGTCTGTTGGCGAAGTGTCTGTTGGCGAAGTGTCTGTTGGCGAAGTGTCTGTTGGCGAAGTGTCTGTTGGCGAAGTGTCTGTTGGCGAAGTGTTTGTTTGCGAAGTGTCTGTTGGTGAAGTGTCTGTTGGTGAAGTGTCTGTTGGCGAAGTGTCTGTTGATAAAGTGTCTTTTGAGGGTGCTTTTTGATAAAGTGGAAAGCCACAAACATATGCTGGAAGAAAACATGGAATTGGAAGAAACAAAAAAAACTAAAAGAAATAGAAGACTTATCAAGAGAGGGAAACATCAGAGGAATGCACATGAAGATAAAAGATGAAACGAATGGACACCAAGCCAGACCGCAAATGTGTGAGTGCCATGGTGGAGAATTAATCACGGAAAACAGTAAAGTACTGGAGAGGTTGGCTGAATATTTTGAGGACATACTGAATGCAGACAACAGACAAGATGAAGATGACCAACCACCACAGGGAGGACCAGACCCTTTTATAATCTACTTAACTCTAGAAGAAACTAAAGAAGTATTTAATCACATGAAAAACAACAAAGACCCCGGAGAAGACCTCATCACAGCAGAACTTATTAAATATGGAGGAAAAGTACTACACACTCAGATACATAAACTTATTACTAAAATTTAGCAAAAATATAAAATTCCAACAGAATAGGAAACTAGAGTACAGAGGAATCTCCCTATTAAATATTTCTTACAAAATACTGACGAATCTAATTGCCAAAAGACTACAACCATGCACTGAAGAAATACTTGGTGACTACCAATGTGGATTTAGGCAAAACAGATCAATAACTGATCAGATTCTCACCATCAGATGCCTTTTAGAGAAATGGTATGAATACAGTATACCAGTGCATCAACTCTTTGTGGACTAAGATGGATGGATGATGTGGAAAAAGATATACAACAACAATTGGGAATCCAAGCATGGAAAAGAAAAGCATAAGTTAGGTCTGAGTGGAAGGTAGTAGTGAGGCAGGCCAAAGCCCTTCATGGGCTGTAGCGACACAGGGATGGATTTTGATGGTGTTTGTTGATGAAGTATCTGTTGATGGGGTGTCTATTAATGAAGTGTCTGTTGATGGGGTATCTTTTAATGAAGTGTCTGTTGATGGGGTGTCTATTAATGAAGTGTCTGTTGATGGGGTGTCTATTAATGATGTGTCTGTTGATTAGGTAACTGTTTATGAGGTCTCTATTCATGAAGTGAATTTGATAACAGCGTGGCATCAGTGAAGTATCTAACAATAAAATGACTGTCCAGTGAAGTGTCTATGTCATGGCTGCCCGGTGAAGTGTCTATGTCTTGGCTGCCCAGTGAAGTGTCTAAGTCATGGCTGTCCAGTGAAGTGTATGTCATGGCTGCCCGGTGAAGTGTCTATGTCTTGGCTGCCCGGTGAAGTGTCTATGTCATGGCTGCCCGGTGAAGTGTCTATGTTTTGGCTGCCCGGTGAAGTGTCTATGTCATGGCTGCCCAGTGAAGTGTATATGTCATGGCTGCCCGGTGAAGTGTCTATGTCATGACTGTCCAGTGAAGTGTCTATGTCATGGCTGCCCAGTGAAGTGTCTGTGTCATGGCTGCCCGGTGAAGTGTCTATGTCATGGCTGCCCGGTGAAGTGTCTATGTCATGGCTGTCCAGTGAAGTGTCTATGTCATGGCTGCCCAGTGAAGTGTCTATGTCATGGCTGTCCAGTAAAATGTCTATGTCATGCCTGCCCAGTGAAGTTTCTATGTCATGGCTGCCCAGTAAAGTGTCTATGTCATGGCTGTCCAGTAAAATGTCTATGTCATGGCTGTCCAGTAAAATGTCTATGTCATGGCTGCCCAGTGAAGTGTCTATGTCATGGCTGTCCAGTAAAATGTCTATGTCATGGCTGCCCAGTGAAGTTTCTATGTCATGGCTGCCCAGTGAAGTGTCTATGTCATGGCTGTCCAGGAAAATGTCTATGTCATGGCTGTCCAGGAAAATGTCTATGTCATGGCTGTCCAGTAAAATGTCTATGTCATGGCTGTCCAGGAAAATGTCTATGTCATGGCTGTCCAGGAAAATGTCTATGTCATGGCTGTCCAGGAAAATGTCTATGTCATGGCTGTCCAGGAAAATGTCTATGTCATGGCTGTCCAGGAAAATGTCTATGTCATGGCTGTCCAGGAAAATGTCTATGTCATGGCAGCCTAGTAAAATGTCTATGTCATGGCAGCCTAGTAAAATGTCTATGTCATGGCTGTCCAGTAAAATGTCTATGTCATGGCTGTCCAGTAAAATGTCTATGTCATGGCTGTCCAGGAAAATGTCTATATCATGGCAGCCTAGTAAAATGTCTATGTCATGGCTGTCCAGTAAAATGTCTATGTCATGGCTGTCCAGTAAAATGTCTATGTCATGGCTGTCCAGGAAAATGTCTATGTCATGGCAGCCTAGTAAAGCGTCTATGTCATGGCAGCCTAGTAAAGCGTCTATGTCATGGCAGCCTAGTAAAGCGTCTATGTCATGGCAGCCTAGTAAAGCGTCTATGTCATGGCTGTCCAGTAAAATGTCTATGTCATGGCAGCCCAGTAAAGCGTCTATGTCATGGCAGCCTAGTAAAGCGTCTATGTCATGGCTGTCCAGGAAAATGTCTATGTCATGGCAGCCTAGTAAAGCGTGTATGTCATGGCAGCCTAGTAAAGTGTCTATGTCATGGCAGCCTAGTAAAGAGTCTATGTCATGGCAGCCTAGTAAAGCGTCTATGTCATGGCTGTCCAGGAAAATGTCTATGTCATGGCAGCCTAGTAAAGCGTCTATGTCATGGCAGCCTAGTAAAGCGTCTATGTCATGGCAGCCTAGTAAAGCGTCTATGTTATGGCAGCCTAGTAAAGCGTCTATGTCATGGCTGTCCAGGAAAATGTCTATGTCATGGCAGCCTAGTAAAGCGTCTATGTCATGGCAGCCTAGTAAAGCGTCTATGTCATGGCAGCCTAGTAAAGCGTCTATGTCATGGCAGCCTAGTAAAGCGTCTATGTCATGGCTGTCCAGGAAAATGTCTATGTCATGGCAGCCTAGTAAAGCGTCTATGTCATGGCTGTCCAGGAAAATGTCTATGTCATGGCAGCCTAGTAAAGCGTCTATGTCATGGCAGCCTAGTAAAGCGTCTATGTCATGGCAGCCTAGTAAAGCGTCTATGTCATGGCAGCCTAGTAAAGTGTCTATGTCATGGCAGCCTAGTAAAGCGTCTATGTCATGGCAGCCTAGTAAAGCGTCTATGTCATGGCAGCCTAGTAAAGCGTCTATGTCATGGCAGCCTAGTAAAGCGTCTATGTCATGGCAGCCTAGTAAAGCGTCTATGTCATGGCAGCCTAGTAAAGCGTCTATGTCATGGCAGCCTAGTAAAGCGTCTATGTCATGGCAGCCTAGTAAAGCGTCTATGTCATGGCAGCCTAGTAAAGCGTCTATGTCATGGCAGCCTAGTAAAGCGTCTATGTCATGGCAGCCTAGTAAAGCGTCTATGTCATGGCAGCCTAGTAAAGTGTCTATGTCATGGCAGCCTAGTAAAGCGTCTATGTCATGGCAGCCTAGTAAAGCGTCTATGTCATGGCAGCCTAGTAAAGCGTCTATGTCATGGCAGCCTAGTAAAGCGTCTATGTCATGGCAGCCTAGTAAAGCGTCTATGTCATGGCTGTCCAGGAAAATGTCTATGTCATGGCTGTCCAGGAAAATGTCTATGTCATGGCTGTCCAGGAAAATGTCTATGTCATGGCTGTCCAGGAAAATGTCTATGTCATGGCTGTCCAGGAAAATGTCTATGTCATGGCAGCCTAGTAAAATGTCTATGTCATGGCAGCCTAGTAAAATGTCTATGTCATGGCTGTCCAGTAAAATGTCTATGTCATGGCTGTCCAGGAAAATGTCTATATCATGGCAGCCTAGTAAAATGTCTATGTCATGGCTGTCCAGTAAAATGTCTATGTCATGGCTGTCCAGTAAAATGTCTATGTCATGGCTGTCCAGGAAAATGTCTATGTCATGGCAGCCTAGTAAAGCGTCTCTGTCATGGCAGCCTAGTAAAGCGTCTATGTCATGGCAGCCTAGTAAAGCGTCTATGTCATGGCAGCCTAGTAAAGCGTCTATGTCATGGCTGTCCAGTAAAATGTCTATGTCATGGCAGCCTAGTAAAGCGTCTATGTCATGGCAGCCTAGTAAAGCGTCTATGTCATGGCTGTCCAGGAAAATGTCTATGTCATGGCAGCCTAGTAAAGCGTGTATGTCATGGCAGCCTAGTAAAGCGTCTATGTCATGGCAGCCTAGTAAAGCGTCTATGTCATGGCAGCCTAGTAAAGCGTCTATGTCATGGCTGTCCAGGAAAATGTCTATGTCATGGCAGCCTAGTAAAGCGTCTATGTCATGGCAGCCTAGTAAAGCGTCTATGTCATGGCAGCCTAGTAAAGCGTCTATGTCATGGCAGCCTAGTAAAGCGTCTATGTCATGGCTGTCCAGGAAAATGTCTATGTCATGGCAGCCTAGTAAAGCGTCTATGTCATGGCAGCCTAGTAAAGCGTCTATGTCATGGCAGCCTAGTAAAGCGTCTATGTCATGGCAGCCTAGTAAAGCGTCTATGTCATGGCTGTCCAGGAAAATGTCTATGTCATGGCAGCCTAGTAAAGCGTCTATGTCATGGCTGTCCAGGAAAATGTCTATGTCATGGCAGCCTAGTAAAGCGTCTATGTCATGGCAGCCTAGTAAAGCGTCTATGTCATGGCAGCCTAGTAAAGCGTCTATGTCATGGCAGCCTAGTAAAGTGTCTATGTCATGGCAGCCTAGTAAAGCGTCTATGTCATGGCAGCCTAGTAAAGCGTCTATGTCATGGCAGCCTAGTAAAGCGTCTATGTCATGGCAGCCTAGTAAAGCGTCTATGTCATGGCAGCCTAGTAAAGCGTCTATGTCATGGCAGCCTAGTAAAGTGTCTATGTCATGGCAGCCTAGTAAAGCGTCTATGTCATGGCAGCCTAGTAAAGCGTCTATGTCATGGCTGTCCAGGAAAATGTCTATGTCATGGCAGCCTAGTAAAGCGTGTATGTCATGGCAGCCTAGTAAAGTGTCTATGTCATGGCAGCCTAGTAAAGCGTCTATGTCATGGCAGCCTAGTAAAGCGTCTATGTCATGGCTGTCCAGGAAAATGTCTATGTCATGGCAGCCTAGTAAAGCGTCTATGTCATGGCAGCCTAGTAAAGCGTCTATGTCATGGCTGTCCAGGAAAATGTCTATGTCATGGCTGTCCAGGAAAATGTCTATGTCATGGCTGTCCAGGAAAATGTCTATGTCATGGCTGTCCAGGAAAATGTCTATGTCATGGCTGTCCAGGAAAATGTCTATGTCATGGCTGTCCAGTAAAATGTCTATGTCATGGCTGTCCAGGAAAATGTCTATGTCATGGCAGCCTAGTAAAGCGTCTATGTCATGGCAGCCTAGTAAAGCGTCTATGTCATGGCAGCCTAGTAAAGCGTCTATGTCATGGCAGCCTAGTAAAGCGTCTATGTCATGGCTGTCCAGTAAAATGTCTATGTCATGGCAGCCTAGTAAAGCGTCTATGTCATGGCAGCCTAGTAAAGCGTCTATGTCATGGCAGCCTAGTAAAGCGTCTATGTCATGGCTGTCCAGGAAAATGTCTATGTCATGGCAGCCTAGTAAAGCGTGTATGTCATGGCAGCCTAGTAAAGCGTCTATGTCATGGCAGCCTAGTAAAGCGTCTATGTCATGGCAGCCTAGTAAAGCGTCTATGTCATGGCTGTCCAGGAAAATGTCTATGTCATGGCAGCCTAGTAAAGCGTCTATGTCATGGCAGCCTAGTAAAGCGTCTATGTCATGGCAGCCTAGTAAAGCGTCTATGTCATGGCAGCCTAGTAAAGCGTCTATGTCATGGCTGTCCAGGAAAATGTCTATGTCATGGCAGCCTAGTAAAGCGTCTATGTCATGGCAGCCTAGTAAAGCGTCTATGTCATGGCAGCCTAGTAAAGCGTCTATGTCATGGCAGCCTAGTAAAGCGTCTATGTCATGGCTGTCCAGGAAAATGTCTATGTCATGGCAGCCTAGTAAAGCGTCTATGTCATGGCTGTCCAGGAAAATGTCTATGTCATGGCAGCCTAGTAAAGCGTCTATGTCATGGCAGCCTAGTAAAGCGTCTATGTCATGGCTGTCCAGGAAAATGTCTATGTCATGGCAGCCTAGTAAAGCGTCTATGTCATGGCTGTCCAGGAAAATGTCTATGTCATGGCAGCCTAGTAAAGCGTCTATGTCATGGCAGCCTAGTAAAGCGTCTATGTCATGGCAGCCTAGTAAAGCGTCTATGTCATGGCAGCCTAGTAAAGTGTCTATGTCATGGCAGCCTAGTAAAGCGTCTATGTCATGGCAGCCTAGTAAAGCGTCTATGTCATGGCAGCCTAGTAAAGCGTCTATGTCATGGCAGCCTAGTAAAGCGTCTATGTCATGGCAGCCTAGTAAAGCGTCTATGTCATGGCTGTCCAGGAAAATGTCTATGTCATGGCTGTCCAGGAAAATGTCTATGTCATGGCTGTCCAGGAAAATGTCTATGTCATGGCTGTCCAGGAAAATGTCTATGTCATGGCTGTCCAGGAAAATGTCTATGTCATGGCTGTCCAGGAAAATGTCTATGTCATGGCTGTCCAGGAAAATGTCTATGTCATGGCTGTCCAGGAAAATGTCTATGTCATGGCTGTCCAGGAAAATGTCTATGTCATGGCTGTCCAGGAAAATGTCTATGTCATGGCTGTCCAGGAAAATGTCTATGTCATGGCTGTCCAGGAAAATGTCTATGTCATGGCTGTCCAGGAAAATGTCTATGTCATGGCTGTCCAGGAAAATGTCTATGTCATGGCTGTCCAGGAAAATGTCTATGTCATGGCAGCCTAGTAAAGCGATCTGTTACAACAAGAAACCTCTTAGTCCAATAAAAAAAACTAAATGATATTGTAATTTACGCAATAATTTCCCCTTTTATTTGGTGTTTCGCTTATTCAACACTCTCCCTTAAACGGCCCAGATCCGACCGAGTGCTGACACGACAGACAAGAGCGAACGAGACACTGAAAGCATGGAACGGGATGAGAAACACACAAACAATAATTACATGTAACGGGAGTCCAAGAAGGGCTGACCACGCCCGGAATTCTTAAACTGTTACGGTCACGTGATCCGGGACCAGATTTCAGGACACGCCCACAATTCCTTTTCTAAAATCTTTCTTTATTTAAAAGATGTTTTTTCCCTCTTTTAGTTTCAAAACAATACATTTCTTGCGCCCCTTTATCTTGCGCCTCCGTCCCCTATCTCTACCACCGCCCTCCCTCGATCCCTTAGGCCTCCCCAAATCCACCCGACTTCCTTCAATCTATCATCTTGTCTGCTTAAATCCACCATTTCCCTCCCTCCCCATCAGTCATTATCATCACCGGCACCACCACCAACACAAAGATTCAGTCTCTTTTTTTTATGCACTCCGTCCTCCCGAGCGAGTTCACTCACCCTCTCTCTCTTTCCCATTCCTATTCTCTCTCATTCCTCCTCCGCTCTCATTCCCCCCTTCTCTTTCATTCTCCTCTTCTCTCTCATTCACCCCTTCTCTCTCATTCCCCCCTTCTCTCTCATCCCCCCCTTCTATCTCATTTCCTCCTTCTCTCTCATTCCCCCTTCTATCTCATTCCCCCATTTTCTCTCATTCCCCGACCCTACTCACTCATTCTACCCATATTCGAAACCTGTTCTTACCTCATGTTCATTTGGGGGGGGGGGGGGGGGAGAGTGAGGGGGTCAATTGTGTTGAATTGCTGACAAAGTCATCCTTTTCAAGGACGCAAGGATGATACGATAATATAAAATATTTCTTTGTTTTATATATTTGTATGAGATGAATGTATGGAGAGATGGAGATGGAGATGAAGAGAGAGAGAAAGAAGATAAGACACGTTTGGGGTGTGTGTCGATGGGGTAAGAGGTCAACTAGGTACTAAAATCTTGAAGAATGAGGTGGTTTCTGTGTTGGCATAGGTGGTTTTTGTGTCAGAGTATGTGATTTTAGTCTCATAATAGATGTTTTGTATCAGAGACGGTTATTTTAGTCTCATAATAGGTGGTTTTTGTGTCAGAGTAGGTGATTTTAGTCTCATAATAGGTGGTTTTTGTATCAGAGACGGTTATTTTAGTCTCATAATAGGTAGTTTTTGTGTCAGAGTGGGTTATTTTAGTCTCATATTATGTGGTTTTTGTGTCAGAGTAGGTGATTTTTGTCTCAGAGTAGGTGGTTTCAGTCTAAGAGTAGGTGATTTTAGTCTAAGAGTAGGTGTTTTTTGTGTCAGAGTAGGTGATTTTAGTCTCAGAGTAGGTGATTTTAATATCAGAGTAGGAGGTTTTTGTGTCAGAGTAGGTGATTTTAGTCTCACAGTAAGTCATTTTAATCTCAGAGTACCTTGTTTTTTTGTCAGAGTAGGTGGTTTTTGTGTCAGAGTACATGATTTTTGTGTCAGAGTAGGTGGTTTTTTGTGTCAGAGTAGGTTGTTTTTGTGTCAGAGTAGGTGGTTTTTGTGTCAGAATAATTTAATTTTTCTTGGCGTTAAGGTAAGCTTACTTTCGTAAGATGACTCTTTTTAGTTTTGAGTGGTCTTTGCAATCCCTGAGGATGATGGGATGTCAAAGACTGGGTGAGAGATGTGAAAGATTGGGTGAGAGATGTGAAAGACTGGGTGAGAGATGTGAAAGATTGGGTGAGAGATGTTAAAGACTGGGTGAGAGATGTCAAAGACTGGGTGAGAGATGTGAAAGATTGGGTGAGAGATGTTAAAGATTGGGTGAGAGATGTGAAAGATTGGGTGAGAGATGTGAAAGATTGGGTGAGAGATGTGAAAGATTGGGTGAGAGATGTATAAGACTGGGTGAGAGATGTGAAGGACTGGGTGAGAGATGTGAAAGATTGGGTGAGAGATGTGAAAGATTGGGTGAGAGATGTGAAAGATTGGGTGAGAGATGTGAAAGATTGGGTGATAGATGTGAACTATTGGGTGAGAGATGTCAAAGACTGTGTGAGAGATGTCAAAGACTGGGTGAGAGATGTCAAAGATTGGTTGAGAGATGTGAAAGACTGGGTGAGAGATGTGAAAGATTGGGTGAGAGATGTGAAAGATTGGGTGAGAGATGTGAAAGATTGGGTGAGAGATGTGAAAGACTGGGTGAGAGATGTCAAAGACTGGGTGAGAGATGTGAAAGATTGCGTGAGAGATGTGAAAGATTGGGTGAGAGATGTCAAAGATTGGGTGAGAGATGTCAAAGATTGGGTGAGAGATGTGAAAGACTGGGTGAGAAATGTCAAAGATTGGGTGAGAGATGTGAAAGACTGGGTGAGAGATGTGAAGGAGATATAGAGAGCAAGGGCCGCTATGAGTAGCGTCCGTGTGAAGTGGGCATTTTCTAATGATTCTACTGAATTTCGATGGAATACCGAACTCCACAACATGTAGGCTAACTCTCCAAACCAATCACCCCCATCATCTTATTTTACCTCCCTTGTCCACACTACATTTCTCCTTCCGGTTAAAACTACAGTTCTTCCTCCTGTTAAGTTACCTCTCTTGTCCAATCTCAGTTCACCATCCAATTGCATTACCCCCCTTGTCCACCATCGCTATTTCTTTCCACGACAATACCTCCCTCGTCTGACCCAAGTAGACCCCTAATGTCAAATTATCTTCCTCTCAAATCCAGTTCTTTTAACCATTCCATTACCTCTCTTGCCCCCCCCTCCCCTCCTCTCACATTTCTTCTTTAACATCCATGAATTATATCCCCATTACAATTACGCAACAGTCACAAACATTATATGTATATGTTTCGTTCCGTTTTGTTCTCATCTATTAAGCGTGTTTGCTTGCTACCACTGCCACCACTACATCCCTTCAGTCCCCATTTCCCTACAAACTCGGCAAGTATTCTTTTTATAAAACGAAATTGACCAAGAAAACAGAACCGAATCCCCCCCGTCCACCCCTTGTCGCGCGGACACGTTGACCAACACACGCACGTGCACATGTCTCCCAGCGGGCGAGCAGGGGGCTCCCAAACACGGGGAGACAACCTACAATCGCATTCGGCGGCTCGGCAAATGTAAATAAACACTTCTGATTGGGTGTCTTCAATCAAAGTCAGACAATGAGGGGCTTCCCCCCGGGTGATCATCGCACAGTTTCTCCCCCTCGGGGTCGTGCTCGGTAATTGAGGAAGATTCTGCTCGCTGGTGTCCTCTTCTTGGCGCAGGCCGGAGCCAAAATAAGATATCTGACCCGGGTCTATATGGTACAGTAAAGGATGGGTATCGAGATTTTGGTGGAATTTTAAGCAATAGATGTAGGTGAAAGATAGTTGAAAATGTGGGCTAAGGTTGCTTATAAAATGATGGTTGTGTGGGACTACATTGCCCATATTATAAATTTGAATGTGGGGGGCTTCGATGGAACATGTGTGAAAGAAATTGGGTTGAAACGAAAGATTCCAAAGCTGAGGAAAAATAAGAATAAGTAGGATCTCAAACTCAAATTTTCACCCTACACACACATAAAGAGCATATCATTGGAAAGAGCTGGCTTTAAGCTTTCCAGTGCAACCAAGATAATCTTTGTATCATTTGGAGAAAAGTTATGAATTTTTTTAATGATTTAAAGTTTAAGCCTACAGACTAGGTTGTTCAGGGGTAAACAAGTTTTGCCATCTCCCCCAATGACACAGTCTTGCACCGAGTTCGGGCATTCCCGCGTGCAGCCCTGCAAGGTTTCCAAGGCAACCAGCGGGAATCTCCGTGTCCACACAACGTGTGCCATCTTTCCTGAGACGAGTATTTAAAGAAGCTGCATAAGATAGTCCTACCCATTAGCAAACTCGGTCTGGGTGTCATGGGGCGGGGGGGGGGGCGAGGGGGTGAGTGACGTAGGGTGCAGGAAGGGGCGGTGCGCGTAGGGGGCTTCATCGATGGAGTTTTTGTGGGTCAGAAAAGTGATCTACTGCCCAACATTGGGAGTGAAGGTAACAATTTTGAACTCTAACGTTTCTTCTTCGTATCACAAAGTTAGGATGTTTGAAAATTAGTGAGAGGCTCGGGTACTGCTTGGGGGTAATGCTAGGGGTGCTGCTAAGGTCGCTGCTCAGGGTTCTGCTAAGGTCACTGGTAGGGGTGCTGCTAAGGTCGCTGGTAGGGGTGCTGCTAAGGTCGCTGCTAGAGGTGCTGCTAAGGTCGCTGGTAGGGGTGCTGCTAAGGTCGCTGCTAGAGGTGCTGCTAAGGTCGCTGGTAGGGGTGCTGCTAAGGTCGCTGCTAGAGGTGCTGCTAAGGTGCAGCTAGAGATGCTGCTAAGTTGCTGCTTAGGGTGCTGCTAAGGTCGCTGCTCAGGGTTCTGCTAAGGTCACTGGTAGGGGTGCTGCTAAGGACGCTGCTAGAGATTCTGCTAAGGTGCAGCTAGAGATGCTGCTAAGTTGCTGCTTAGGGTGCTGCTAAGGTCGCTGCTAGAGGTGCAGCTAAGGTGCTGCTATGATCCTGTGATCTGCTAAAGATAAGACTAACACCAATATGCTTAAAATCTCAGGATCTTTTAAAGACAGGAAAAGTATTTATTTCCTTAAAATCACAGGTTCTGTTTAAGACAGGCCCAACACTAATGTCCATATCATCACAGACAGGCCCAACACAAATGTCCATATCATCACAGACAGGCCCAACACAAATGTCCATATCATCACAGACAGGCCCAACACAAATGTCCATATCATCACAGACAGGCCCAACACAAAAGTCCATATCATCACAGACAGGCCCAACACAAATGTCCATATCATCACAGACAGGCCCAACACAAATGTCCATATCATCACAGACAGGCCCAACACAAATGTCCATATCATCACAGACAGGCCCAACACAAAAGTCCATATCATCACAGACAGGCCCAACACAAAAGTCCATATCATATTTTTTTACATGAGCTGGAAAAGATACAACTCAACACTCATGTTTGTACTTTATTTTAAAACGATAATGTAGTCATCCGGACCTCATCTCACGGAAACATACTCATAATTTCACCAACACACCCCATCCCCCTCTTAAAACCTACCCCTACCTCTGAGCACCCGTCTGATTCTTTAAAGACCACTTATCGATCCCAATTTGCCCTAAACGGTCCGTATTGTTGTCCGTGAAATCACCAAACTTACAATTCGATCCCAAGTCATATATGATTGCTCTCGATGCCGCCGGCCCTGGACACAAAGACGTTTAATCCGGGACTCTGTCTCGCTCCGCTGATGTTCAGATTTTCTGTCTACTTTGGATGTTCGGAAAAGGGGGGGGGGAGGGGAAGGAGAGAATTAAAGAAAAAAAAAGGGGGGGGGGGTGCAACAAACCGGGGTCTTCCAAAGCCTCAGAAAGGGATTAGAGGTTACAGGGCTTAGCTTTGAATCTATCCTATGGGATTATCCTGCTGTTGTCAAGAAATGGTGTAATTATAAGGACACCCTTCAATACAACGCAACAGAATAATTGAAGAAATGGGTAAAAAAACAAGAAAGAGAGTTCGCTACCGAGACGTTTTAACGTGGTCAATGTTTAATATGTTTAATGTGTTTAATGTGTTTAATGTGTTTAGTGTGTTTAATATGGTTCATATGTTTAATGTGCTTAATGTGTTTGATGTGTTTAAAATGGTTCATATGTTGAAAATGTTGAATGTGTTTAATACGTTGAATATGTTGAATATGTTTAATATGTGTAATGTGTTTGATGTGTTTAATCTATTTGATGTGTTAAATGTGTTTACTCTGTTTAATGTATTTAATGTGTTAGCCTCGATGTTAATATGTATCATGGGCTCTACTGATTTGTTGTATCCTGGAACATGTAAAGTAGCTGTTTGCTGGGCCATGTAAAGTAGTTGTATGATGAGCCATGTAAAGTAGTTGTATGATGAGCCATGTAAAGTAGTTGTATGCGGGAACATATAAAGTAGCTGTTTGCTGGGCCATGTAAAGTAGTTGTATGCTGGAACATGTAAAGTAGTTGTATGCAGGGCCATGTAAAGTAGTTGTATGCTGGAACATGTAAAGTAATTGTATGCTGGGCCATGTAAAGTAGTTGTATGCTGGGCCATGTAAAGTAGTTGTATGCTGGAACATGTAAAGTAGTTGTATGCTGGAACATGTAAAGTAGTTGTATGCTGAGCCATGTAAAGTAGTTGTATGATGAGCCATGTAAAGTAGTTGTATGATGAGCCATGTAAAGTAGTTGTATGATGGGCCATTTAAAGAAAAATCCATATCCACTGTGGATTAAAATTTAAACTAACGAAACAACCAAATAAACATTTATTCTAAAAATAAATGTTTACACTTGCAGCAGGGTAGAAATCATTAGTGTAACTTTTGTCCCTGACTACTTTTTGACTTTTGGCCATATTGAAGATCATATTTCATATTTCAGCTGTAAAGATAAAATTAATATTTTTTTCACATTCCAATCCTAACTCATCTGATAATTTCTGAAATTATAACAATTGAAATAATTGTCACACCTGTTGTGTGCATAACTTTGTTAAAATAGTTCCATCGTCACTTATCCATACGTCCTCAACTTCCGGTCCCTCAGGAATGTGGCCCCCCACATTTACTATTCCAAGAGTTCCAGTCCAGTGTAGGATGCCAGTATCATGTTATTTTGTGATTTCTGTATGTGTGTGTGTGTGTATGTGTGTTCTACGTGCTACGTATGTGTGATCCTAAGTGCTACGTATGTGAACGATGTGTTGCACGCGATATCTGTGTGAGTTCGGGAGATTGCTATTGAAGCTATATAACTAAGATACCCTAAACATAAGACTAAGATACCCTATACATAAGACTAAGATACCCTATACATAAGACTAAGATACCCTATACATAAGACTAAGATACCCTATACATAAGAAAGATACCCTATACATAAGACTAAGATACCCTATTTTACATAAGACTAAGATACCTTATTTTACATAAGACTAAGATACCCTATTTTACATAAGACTAAGATACCCTATTTTACATAAGACTAAGATACCCTATTTTACATAAGATTAAGATACCCTATACATAAGACTAAGATACCCTATACATAAGATTAAGATACCCTATACATAAGACTAAGATACCCTATACATAAGACTAAGATACCCTATACATAAGACTAAGATACATATACATAAGACTAAGATACCCTATACATAAGACTAAGATACCCTTTACATAAGACTAATATACCCTATTTTACATAAGACTAAGATACCCTATACATAAGACTAATATACCCTATTTTACATAAGACTAAGATACCCTATACATAAGACTAATTTACCCTATTTTACATAAGACTAAGATACCCTATACATAAGACTAATATACCCTATTTTACATAAGACATTTGATGATAAGTCGCTGTGTTCAAACTAAGACATATGGTTGAACTCCTATCTGTGTGTTCAAACTCCTATCTGTGTGTTCAAACTAAGACATATGATTGTACTCCTATCTGTTTTTTCAAACTAAGACATATGATTGTACTCCTATCTGTGTTTTCAAACTAAGACATATGATTGTACTCCTATCTGTGTTTTCAAACTAAGACATATGATTGTACTCATCTGTCTGTTCAAAATAAGGACACATGATTGTACTCCCATCTGTGTTTTCAAATTAAGACATATGGTTGTACTCCTCTGTCTGTTCAAAATAAGGACACATGATTGTACTCCTATCTGTGTTTTCAAATTAAGACATATAATTGTACTCCTATCTGTGTGTTCAAATTAAGACATATGATTGTACTCTTCTGTGTGTTCAAATTAAGACACATGATTCTACTCCTCTGTGTGTTCAATTTAAAACACATTATTATACTCCTCTGTGTGTTCAAACTAAGACACATGATTGTACACCTAAGTGTGTTCAAACTACTACACTACTACACTACTATACTACTACACTACTATACTACTACACTACTACACTACTACACTACTATACTATTCAAAGTCTTTTACCCTATTGTGTAGTTCTTAATAAGTTAGTATCTGTCCAGTCTTTGTTGTTTTTTCCTCCCTCCGATTCGGTCTCCAAGATTATCCATTTTTATAGTCGCTTGGCTCATCTGCGGACCTATCGGAAATAGGTTACTCTTGAGACAATGTGTTCGGCTCATAAGCTGAAGCCGAGGAATGATGTCATGTGCGGAGTTTGTATTTCTTCCCAACACCTTTACGTGGGAGTAAGACGTCACGCCATTGTGTTTATTATTTTGTGTGGCTATCTCCGTGAAGTACCGACTGTCTCCGTGAAGTACCGGCTATCTCCGTGAAGTACCGGCTATCTCCGTGAAGTACCGACTGTCTCCGTGAAGTACCGGTTATTTAAAAATGTGTATGTCTCACGACTCCCGAAAAATGAGGTCCAGCTTTAATTCTCCGACTTCCCACGAACGACGCCCCCCCCCCCCCCCCCCCACCAAATGACCACCATCCACGAGTGACAATACCTAACACTAGAATCCGCGTTAATTAATAGCAGGCGGCCATATTGTTTTTGCATCTCATTCTGGTGTTATTATTTATTTATTTATTTTGGTAGGGGGGGGGGGGGGGTGCAAATATAATCCAAAGGAAAAAAACTTATAGCAGTCTTTTCAAACGTAAGAAAACCCGAAATTGCGAGGGGGGTGGGGGAAAGGCGCCCACCCCCGGTGTGGGGGTGGGAACGGGACAGAGCTCAATTAGAATTACACGCCTGATTAACTCTTCGGTGTAATTATGCAGCAAGATGTTACAGCACTCTGGCCACGCCTTCTTTAACACGAGAGCTCAGCGAGGATTGGTTTTATAGCGTTCAAGCTTGCCTTGGCACGCGTTTCTTGGGGCACGGGTGGTAGGGGGGACTGGGGGTTAGGGGGGGCTAGGGGACTGGGGGTTAAGGGGGCTAGCGGAGCTGGGGGTAATGGGGCCTAGGGGGTAGGGGTCTGGGGGAAGGGGGACTGGGGGTAGAGGGCCTGTGGTTAAGGGGACTGGGGGGTAGTGGGACTGGGGGTAGGGAGGCTGGGGGTAGGGGGCCTGTGGTGTAGGTGGACTGGGGGTAGGGGTAGGGGGCTGTGGGGTAGGGTTTCTTGGAAACGGGGGACTGACGGGCACTGATGGGGAGCATGGGAAAATTGTCGGCAGCAACGAAAATCAGAAGATACGGGTGGTTAGGGGGGGGGATGTGGTGACATCAAAAAGTACAACAGCCGTCACATTTGTTACAAGTTTGATTTCCCACTTTCATGAAATAAAATATCCGCTTTTGTCCTACAAAGCCTCCCCACGGATATATATCAAGAACAAAATTAACACCCGAGGCAGGCCCCCCCCCCCCCCCCCCCAGGCTTTCCATTGCTTACGCCACTGTCGTGATCATTACATGCGGTCATTTTCTGTGAACATTACCTGCATTCATAATTTATGGTCATTAACCGTGGAATTACCTGCAGTCATTACTTTTTTGTGGTCATTACCCGTGGTTATTACCTGAAGTCATTACTTGTGGTCATTACCCGTGGTCATTACTTGTGGTCATTACCCGTGGTCGTTACCTGCAGTCATTACTTGTGGTCATTACCCGTGGTCATAACCTGCAGTCATTACTTGCGGTCATTACCCGTGGTCATAACCTGCAGTCATTACTTGCGGTCATTACCCGTGGTCATAACCTGCAGTCATTACTTGTGGTCATTACTCGTGGTCATTACCTGCAGTCATTACTTGCGGTCACAACCTGAGTCAGGTTGCCTTTTTTGAAAAGGGGAAACAAAAAGTGGGGGGGGGGGGGCGGGGAGGTCTCTAAATCCTTTTACCTAGTACTAAAACTGTGACCCCATTTCATAGTTTCAGAGCTGCTGGATGAGATTACTCACCAGGGATCGAAAAACGAGGAAAAAGGGGGGGGGGGGGCCACTTAAAAAATACATGTTTTTTTTCAAGACCGTAAACTAATTGTGTCTTGCAAACGTTGATCTGTGACATACACGAACTAGATACGGTATCTTGGTCGCAAATCACGTGACAAATTTGACCCAATCAGGCCACACGCCCCCTCACCCCTTCCCCCGTTTTGATTAGGTGGTCACCATTGTTTATTTGGGGTGCGCTGGGGCGTGTGGAATAAAAGTAATCCCTTATTAAGTCTGCTTACCTTCAATTGACAGCATTAGTCGTCGCCCCCCCCCCTCATATCACCCACCCGTGGGGGGGGGGGCCTGAAGTGGGAGCATAAAGAACTGTTTATCAAAACCTTTCAGAATCTGACGTTTTACGAATATTTAAACAAATAGGTAATAAAATTGGATATAAGATCTCTCCCCCCACCGGACTTTCTACCCACCCCTACACCTCCACGCTTCCTCGCCAATCGAGAGAGGGAAACCTGTTCCCAGCCGCACAGCAGTAGAGCCAATCACGTGATGAAAAAAATGGAGGCCGAAATATGAGTAATGATATTTTAATATTTTATTTGCATATTAATTAGTCTTAAGATATCGGCGTAAGTCAACTGAAACGAACCCCCCCCCCCTTTTTTTCCCCGAGTCTCCCACCCCCAGCCAAAAAAATGAAAGGAGCGTAAAGAGAGAGAGAGACGCAGCGTGTGTGTGTGAGTGAAATAAATAAATAGGTAATCCCTTTTTAATAATCGGAGATATCAAAAATAATCCTGAGATATACATATTGTAATGGGCTGAGCGTTGTAAAGATTATTTATTTGAAAGGGTTTGAAGGTATTTCCTTTGTGAGTGGACAAGTGGGACAAAAAATCAAAACCAGTGTGACGTCATTTTATGAAGAAAGAAAACAAAGTTTGAGATGAGATATTAAATATTTATTTTAGCCTCTTTGGTAAGAGAGGGTGTGGGCTAGGAGGTGGGGGCTAGTAGTTGAGGGGGCTAGGAGGTGGAGGCTAGTAGAGGAGAGGGCTAGGAGAAGTGGGGGCTAGGAGAAGTGGGGGCTAGGAGAAGAGGGGGTAGGAGAAAGGGAGGCTAGGGGAACAGGGGGGTATGAGAAAGGGAGGCTAGGAGAAGAGGGGGCTAGGAGAAGTGGGGTTTAAGAGAAGACTGTCGTTTTGAATTCAGGAGAGTTAAAGGTTAGCAATATCAATGGAACATGGGGTGGATTGTCATCTTAAGTTGAGGTGGAAATTATGAAGAGAATAATAATCTTTATCAGTAGACTAATCTGTATCAATAAAATAATATGGTTGAATAAAATAATATGTATCAATACAATAATATGTATCAATACAATAATATGTATCAATAAAATATGTATCAATAAAATATGTATCAATAAAATATGTATCAATAAAATATGTATCAATAAAATATGTATCAATAAAATATGTATCAATAAAATATGTATCAATTAAATACGTATCTATAGAATATGCATCAATCGAATAATATGTATCAATCGAATAATATGTATCAATATGTCCACCCGAAGCTAAAAACCCCGGCCAAACGCATGACTCCTAACGCAACAGGAGTAGCGATTAACATGATTACATGTTGCCGTTGATTGATATGAGGCCTGGGTGGCGGCCAAAACCCATGCCGATGATTTTAGCTATGCGGCCGCGAGAAAGCCGCTCCTAGGCAACCGTTTCGTCCCGCCACTACTCGTCCCGACCGAAAGACTCCCAGGGCGGTGGGGGGTTGTAACGCAACACCTTCCCTCCGGAGTGGAAGCAAACCCGACCTGACCATCGGAGAGTGGACTGCGGACGCTTTAAACGCAGCGTCATCGGTCGACCGGGCTTCCCCAGGCCCACCGACGCTATCTCCTATGCGACTTTATTAGTATCAATAAATTATGTATCAATAGAATATGTATCAATAGAATTTTTATCAATAGAATCAAATGCTTCAATAGATTTATCTGTATCAATAGAATACTATGGATGTCAAAGTAGTCTCTAGGATGATAAAGATGGATCATTTGTCAAGTTAAGTAGTGGAGTCTTTCATTGGCTGTCTATTGTTGATGATGTTTTAGCAATTAACAAAACCAGTACCAATTGAGTATGAGACAGCCAGAAAGAGAGAGAGAGAGAGGGGGTGAGAGAGAGGGTGAGAGAGAGGGTGAGAGAGAGGGAGACAGAGAGAGAGACAGAGAGAGAGGGTGAGTGAGAGGGTGAGAGAGAGAAAGAGAGGGAGACAGGGTGAGAGAGAGAGGTGAGAGAGAGAAAGAGAGAGAGAGATGGTGAGACAGAGAGAGGTTGAGTGAGAGGGTGAGAGAGGGAGAGAGAGAGAGAGCGAAAGAGAGAGAGAGCAAGGGAGGACGTGAGTAAAATTTGTGATTCCTATTCCTATGTTCCTATTTAAAAGGTACACGGTACGCTGCACACAGTTAATTGCACACCGTTAGTTGCGCACCGTAATTTGCGCACCGTAAGTTGCACACCGTAAGTTATCATATTATTTTATCCTTGCGAATGTGTCTCTCCTCGCCCACCCCCACGCCGCCACTGTCCCCCCTTCACCCCTTTCATTTTTCTCCTGTTAATCAGCTCCAATTTACCTAGTAAGCTGCCGCTCTAACACAATTTCCATAATCTTCTTCTTGTCGGGTTAATTATCCAAATAGCTAGTTCATTGACTGACTCCCCACAGCTGAGCCAACAGCGTTGCCGTTTCGTTTACTCTTTTTGGGGACGGAAAGATGACACCGCCATATTGGATTTAAGAGCCTTTAAAACTATCGTAGAAATTCGACACGACAAACCGGGATATTTCGGTAGTCGGGAAAAGTTTTTTATGAAGCATTGAGGGGTGAGGGGAGGTGGGCGTGGGCTGGGCTGGGACATCTCGGGCAGTTTACCAGTTCTCAAATAAGGGATGACAAAAAAAGGGGGGGGGGGGGAATCAAATTTGGGTGTTAGCATTGAGGGCAGTTTCGGTTGGAGCATTGGAGGGCAGCATTGGAGCCAGTTTGGATGGTAGCATTGGAGTGCAGCATTTGGGTGGTAGCATTTGGGTTGGGGTGGCATTTTAAAATGACTGGCTACCTATTATCGATAAGGCACGCTAGGACGGGTGATTTAGGCTTTCTTCATGCGACCAAAATTGGAAAATGCATACGTTTGCACCCCCCCCCCTCTTCCACGTTCTTGAAACGACAACCTCAAGAACGCCCCTGAGTACGAGGGCGTGATCATTGGTCTAGGTCAGGATTGCGGAGTTGACGCTTGATTTTGCTCGCCCCGGGCGGCAATTAGGCTAGCTACGCAACCGGTGTGACGTCGTCACCCTTGCCTTAGCACTCCAGTCTCAAAGTGTGGTAGTCACCCTTGCCTTAGCACTTCAGTTTAAACATGCGGTAGTCACCCTTGCGTTAGCACTCCAGTCTCAAAGTGCGGTAGTCACCCTTGCGTTAGCACTCCAGTTTAAACGTGCGGTAGTCACCCTTGCCTTAGCACTCCAGTTTAAACGTGCGGTAGTCACCCTTGCCTTAGCACTCCAGTTTAAACGTGCGGTAGTCACCCTTGCGTTAGCACTCAAATCTCAAAGTGCGGTAGTCACCCTTGCCTTAGCACTCCAGTCTAAACGTGCGGTAGTCACCCTTGCGTTAGCACTCCAGTCTAAACATGCGGTAGTCACCCTTGCCTTAGCACTCCAGTCTAAACATGCGGTAGTCACCCTTTCCTTAGCACTCCAGTCTAAACGTACGGTAGTCACCCTTGCCTTAGCACTCCAGTCTAAACGTACGGTAGTCACCCTTGCCTTAGCACTCCAGTCTAAACGTACGGTAGTCACCCTTGCCTTAGCACTCCAGTCTCAAAGGATTATGCAGTTGCGCACCCACATTTTAATGTATGCTGTAGGTGAACCGAAGAGCATCGACAGCATGCATGGCGCAGCTATATTTACCGCACTGTGAACGCACCGCACGTGCTGGGACAGCTTGCTATCGTGAGACAATGGACGAGGCTAGATAGTTCTTTGCACGCTTCGCTCAGTTGTGGATGACATCATTTCTGCCGTGCTTGTTACTAATAATACATAGTGACATGAGGCCAATAACGTGCCATCTCGGAGCACTTGGCGCGCGCCTTTGCCAGGAAAGCACAACAAAAGGACAAGACGCCAAGCTGACCTACGTTACCAAACCAACGTAGTGACCAGCACTGGCCTAGGGCGCCTGTGCCAGGAAAGCACAACAAAAGGACAAGACGCAAAGCTGACATACATTACCAAACCAACGTAGTGACCAGCACTGGACTAGGGCGCCTGTGCCAGGAAAGCACAACAAAAGGACAAGACGCTAAGCTGACCTACATTACCAAACCAACGTAGTGACCAGCACTGTGCCAGGAAAGCACAACAAAAGGACAAGACGCCAAGCTGACCTACATTACCAAACCAACGTAGTGACCAGCACTTGCCTATAGATACCAAACTAACCTAATTTAGCTATGCGACCAAAGAACTTTCCCCAAACAAATACTGAACTAGCATAGTTACCATATTAATTTTTATTTTAAGAACTGAAAGGCTGTTAGGTGACTACTTTATCGGTTACGCCCGGGGGGGGGGGGGGCGGGAGTTAGTGTCAGCGCTGGGGGGCGGAAGTTAATGTTAGTACAGGGGGGCGGGAGGTAATGTCACGACCCGGGGGGGGGGGGTGCATGAGTTAGTGTCAGAAGTGATAACCAAGAAAATGTATTTTCATTTGTATTTCATTTTTTTATTTTGTGACGTGCGGGGAGTGGGTGGGGTTGAAATCAAGGCGAGTGCGGCGCTGCACACAAAAGGTTAAAGAATCCATTGTTTACACTTTATTTAAGTTCTAGCCGCAAAAAAAGCAATGCATGTACTGCTAAAATTACTTGACAAAACAGGCTTTCAAATAACATGCTTATCAGAATCCCAATTAGCGATACCACTCCCATCCCCATCCCACCCACACGCCAAGTACGCTACCGCAGACTTTGTTCACGCCCCTGGAAAATGTGAATAAATTCAAATGCCTCACCCCCCCCCCCCCACCCTATTTACATTAACGATTTATTCAACCATATTAACACTGAGACTCTTCGCGTTAAACAAAAGAAAATATTACGAACCAGACACATCTGCGGTATTTTTAATATTCTAAAATTTAAAGAGTAATCGGGAATTTCTTTTTGCGCGCGCGTTTGACTTCATCATTACAGCATATTTTTATTTTAAACGCACAGAGAATAATAATGATTTCTTTTTTAACAGGAAAGAAAGAAAGAAAGAAAATCAGAATAAATATAAAACTACCCATTCGTACATTAAATAAAAAATATATTTCTCTTCTAAGAAGAAAACTTTTTAAAAAATTAATTACCTATAGTCCCCCCCCCCCCCCCTTTTTTTTTCCTTCTCCCTCCTAAACCAAACTCAAAATAATTTCTCCTCCATTTTACTGACACCATTCAATTGAAATAATCCCACAGTTTTAAGTTCCCCTTTACCACAACACTTTGTGCAAAATGTCGCCAGACAACAATATGGCGTCGCGAAAAGATAAAAGTGTCAATCATAGAGCACTTTTCTTCCTTAACTATTAAAAAAAAAAAAAAAAAAAAAAAACGAAAAAACCACATTTAAAAAAAAAGCAAAGATGAAATATTGAAGGAAAAAAGGAAAAAAAATCTCTGTCAATTAAGATGTGGCCACGTTCAAACATATCACCCTTACATAAAGACTTGTGCGAGTGTCCCGCGTCTAACCGCCGGTAAACTGTTGCTCTTTAATGGGCTGCCCAGATGGTGCGAGGCACAAATTAAGAGCTGATCGACCAGGCCGTAGATCTGATTATTATCTAATCGGGGGGGGGGGGGGGATGATGTGGAAAAAAAACAACTCAGCTGATCCAATTGTGAACTGATTTCTTATTGCGCGTGGATCTCTTGTGGTATCGAGGACAGGGTTGCACACGTTTAACTTGTCTTTGATGCATTGCACGTGAAGATGAAGAGAAGGTTGAGGTTGTAACTGGTTGACAGATCTCGGAGGTGGCTTATCACAAGGAGTTCTGAAAAGTGCATTGCCACAAGGAGTTGTCAAATGTGTATTACTATCGTGATTGAAAATTGTACAATACCATAGGCTGGTGACAACGGGTGCCTTGATCAGTACCATAGGCTGGTGACAGGGAGTGCCTTGATCAGGACCATGGGCTGGTGACAGGGGTGCCTTGATCAGTACCATAGGCTGGTGACAGGGAGTGCCTTGATCAGGACCATGGGCTGGTGACAACGGGTGCCTTGATCAGGACCATAGGCTGGTGACAGGGGTGCCTTGATCAGGACCATAGGCTAGTGACAACGGGTGCCTTGATCAGGACCATAGGCTGGTGACAGGGAGTGCCTTGATCAGGACCATAGGCTGGTGACAACGGGTGCCATGATCAGGACCATAGGCTGGTGACAGGGGTGCCTTGATCAGTACCATAGGCTGGTGACAGGGGTGCCTTGATCAGTACCATAGGCTGGTGACAGGGAGTGCCTTGATCAGGACCATGGGCTGGTGACAGGGGTGCCTTGATCAGTACCATAGGCTGGTGACAGGGGTGCCTTGATCAGTATCATAGGCTGGTAACAAGGGTGCCTTGATCAGTACCATAGGCTGGTAACAGGGGTGCCTTGATCAGTACCATAGGCTGGTGACAGGGAGTGCCTTGATCAGGACCATTGGCTGGTGACAGGGGTGCCTTGATCAGTACCATAGGCTGGTAACAGGGGTGCCTGGATGAGGACCATAGGCTGGTGACAGGGGGTGCTTTGATCAGGACCACAGGCTGGTGACAGGGGTGCCTTGATCAGGGCCATAGGCTGGTGACAGGGGGTGCCTTGATCAGGACCATAGGCTGGTGACAGGAGTGCCGTGATCAGGACCATATGCCAGGGTTTACCAAACTTTTTTCACAGTGATGGGCCGGATAACAGACAAACTGAAGATTGCGGGTCGCATAATCTTTCTGTACAATACTTGCAAGCCACATAATCATTCTGTACAATACTTGCAAGCCACATAATCATTCTGTACAATACTTGCAAGCCACATAATCTTTCTGTACAATACTTGCAAGCCACATAATCTTTCTGTACAATACTTGCAAGCCACGTAATCTTTCTGTACAATACTTGCAAGCCACATAATCTTTCTGTACAATACTTGGATTAACCATTGTTTGTAAGACGGCTATGAATTTAGTTGAAGCCCTCGCTGAATGCTTGTGCCTTGATTTATCCCCATGACTAAAACCTACTCGACAAACCACTGGCCGGACAGTTTAATGACCAGGCGTAAAGAAGAATTTGTGTGTGTGTCTAGGCCTGCAATCTTTGAGTGGGATTTAAGATGAGTGGTGTGGAGGGTGGGGTGTCACCTGGGATGCGGGTGCCTGATGACAAATAAGGGCGGGACCGGGCGTGCTTGTATTGTCAGCGCTGCGTATGTGCTACACATGTGCTACACATTATGCCAACTAAGGGGAGTGCTTGACAAGAAACCAGTCAACTGACGAGTCGTATGGTGTCCTGAAGTCATCAAAGTGGGCAGTTGGCCTTTTTTTTTGTTCCTTAAGGTATCATGTTAACCTGTCATATAAGATTGTGGTTTATTTATGTAAACCTATCATAAATTTATGGTCACATTTATGTTAACCTATCATAAATTTATGGTCCCATTTATACCTATTATTTAAGATTGTCGTCCCATTCATGTAAACCTATCATGTAAGATTACTGTCCCATTTATGTAAACCTATTATTTAAGATTTTGGTCCCATTTATATTAATAAACATATCATATAAGATTTTGGTCCCATTTATGTAAACATATCATATAAGATACCGGTCCCATTTATGTAAACCTATCAAATAAGATTGTGGTCCAATTTATTTGAATAAAGTTTTCTTTGACGCTGATCTAACGCCATGCGATTGGTTGGTTGCTGATCTAACGCCATGCGATTGGTTGGTTGCTGATCTAACGCCATGCGATTGGTTGGTTGCTGATCTAACGCCATGCGATTGGCTGGTTGCTGATATAACGCCATGCGATTGGTTGGTTGCTGATCTAACGCCATGCGATTGGTTGGTTGCTGATCTAACGCCATGCGATTGGCTGGTTGCTGATATAACGCCATGCGATTGGTTGGTTGCTGATCTAATGCCATGCGATTGGTTGGTTGCTGATCTAACGCCATGCGATTGGTTGGTTGTTGATCTAACGCCATGCGATTGGCTGGTTGTTGATCTAACGCCATGCGATTGGCTGGTTGCTGATCTAACGCCATGGAGTTGGTTGGTTGACTTACTTTTAACATTGAAGTGACGTCTTTCATTCTTGTTTCATTTTCCTTTTTTGTTATCGCCTTTCTGTGACGTCAGAATCGTAATGGTGTTGTCGGTCTTGAAGTCGTTAAATCTTTTATTTACTAGGGTGCCATTTTTATCTAAGGGGTGGGGTGGTTGGAGATGTTGGGGTGGGAGTGGGGTATTGGGAGAAGGTGCCATCTGCTTCTCCAAACTTTCCAAACTTTTATGTAAAATTCGACCTCAAAGGGGAGAGAATATCAAGTTCACCCAAATCTCTGGTCGTTAAAGGGAGTGAATCTCTCATCAAAACCGGACCAAAATTTCTTGGAAGTGTACATCAAATTAAATCCGCTCCAAATGGAGGGCTTTAACTCCTTGATATAGATAGGGCATGGAACAAGGTGCTCGGGTTATCTGCCTTTGTGACGAGGGTGACGGGTGACCTCCCTTGGTTTCCGATTAATTACATGTGTTTGAGAGGTATTTCAGCGTCGGCTCAGGATAATTAGAGGAGGTTGGATTATAAGGAATGAAGGAGAGGGAGAAAGGAGATGTGGCTCTAAATGTTGAGGTGGGATGAGGGAAGGGATGATAGAAGAAGCTGTGACTGTAAATGATGAGAGGTGGGATGAAGGAGGGGAAGAAAGTGGGGAGTCTGTCCTTCTAAAATGGCTTCCAGATTTTAAAAACTTTTTTCCCCGACCCCATTGTTGTACGGACATAGCCAGAGTTAACGGTAGGTTTGGACTCAATTGTTTTCCCTAATTGAAAACCCCCACAGCCCTCTACCAACAGCTAGATATCCCTCTCTCAAACCACCGATAGCTAAGTACCACTCTCATCCAACCTCCAAATTACCTCAATGTCACCCTCTCCCAACCACCAAATTAACTCAATATACCATCCTCTCACCAACCACCAAATCACCTCAAAATCCCTTCCTCTCCCCAACCACATAATCACCTCAAAATCCCTTCCTCTCCCCAACCACCAAATCACCTCAAAATCCCTTCCTCTCCCCAACCACCAAATCACCTCAAAATCCCTTCCTCTCCCCAACCACCAAATCACCTCAAAATCCTTTCCTCTCCCCAACCACCAAATCACCTCAAAATCCCTTCCTCTCCCCAACCACCAAATCACCTCAAAATCCCTTCTTCTCCCCAACCACCAAATCACCTCAAAATCCCTTCCTCTCCCCAACAGTCAAATCACCTCAAAATCCCTTCCTCTCCCCAACCACCAAAACACCTCAAAATCCCTTCCTAACCCCCAACCACCAAATCACCTCAAAATCCCTCCACCCCCCAACCACCAAATCCCCTCAAAATCCCTTCCTCCCCCCAACCACCAAATCCCTCAAATCTCTTCCTCCCCCAACCACCAAATCACCTCAAAATCCCTTCCCCTCCCCAACCACCAAATCACCTCAAAATCCCTTCCCCTCCCCAACCACCAAATCACCTCAAAATCCCTTCCCCTCCCCAACCACCAAATCACCTCAAAATCCCTTCCCCTCCCCAACCACCAAATCACCTCAAAATCCCTTCCCCTCCCCAACCACCAAATCACCTCAAAATCCCTTCCCCTCCCCAACCACCAAATCACCTCAAAATCCCTTCCCCTCCCCAACCACCAAATCACCTCAAAATCCCTTCCCCTCCCCAACCACCAAATCACCTCAAAATCCCTTCCCCTCCCCAACCAACAAATCACCTCAAAATCCCTTCCTCTCCCCAACCACCAAATTAACTCAATATTCAACCCTCTCCCCAACCACCAAATCACCTCAAAATCCCTTCCTCTCCCCAACCACCAAATTAATTCAATATTCCACCCTCTCCCCAACCACCAAATCACCTCAAAATCCCTTCCTCTCCCCAACCCCCAAATCACCTCAATATCCAACAACATTACCAAACCAATCCCCAGTCAGTAGATAACTAATCAAAAACGATAAGTGATCTAATTATCATTGTTACACGTAGCGTTTCTTTTCTTTTTTCCTATTGAATTTTTTGGGGGGGAGGGGGTTCGGGGAGGGGGGGGAGGGGGGGAATGTCAGCCTGGGTCTCAGATACACTCAAATAACGCCATGATAAAGTTAACAAATATTCTGGTTATGGTTGACGCTTCACGGATTTCCATTGTTAAAGGTCATCGTGTCATGGATGAATCCCCAATTAGTTTCCTTAGTAGCCCGTCATAGTAATTACCTAACTTTTAACACATTTTAAAGAATTTTTTTGCTGGTGGGGTTTGGGGGGTGGGGTGGGGGAAACTTTCAATCCAGCTTAAATCTCTGAACGCTCTTTCATGATTTTAAGACAGAAACAGGGATTCTCAAAGGTGTAAAAAGATTTTTTCAACTAACTGAAATGCGAGTGACATCACTGAGGTGAGAGTTTTTTTTTTATATGAAGCGTCACGCGACCACACGATCCCTCCACCTAAGAGAGGCACTAGCGACATCATATGTACAAATTCAATTTAACCGGTTAGTTGTACACATACGAGTTTATGTTTAAATAATGTTGAGAGAAACAGCGTGTTTGCGTTTAAACACTGTTACGACAGGCGTCCTTGTTGACATTGTGAAACGCATGCATGAACTCTGGGTGACCCCAAGTTCGGCAACGCTACGGGGTTGTGGCTTAATTACAAATTGTCTCCATTGACCTTGATTACAAATAAATACACTTTTAGTTTGTAGAAATAGAATTCGTTAGAACGTACGAGATTGACCGATATAGAGGTACGAAACCAAATCCCTTTCTTGAAAAGTCTCTAAGAAAGACTATAAATACGGCTACCGACAGCGACGAGCAGGTAGAGAGCTTTGCCATTGCGATACGAGACAAAGATTTGTATATTAATATTTACTCTCTGTGCTTGAGTGTACCCTCTTAATGCTGTACTGTATAAGTCAACAGCCTTAGTGTTAATCTATTTGATTTTGTAATTTTAAATTAACTAAATAAATTATTATTTGTAATTAGCCCAAGTTTGTGATCGTTCTTTGTTACAGTATTTAACAAATGGTATCGTCCTTTTTTTGGTATATTGTTTGACACGTGACATGTAGATAAATAAGAGATTAAATTATTCTCTACACCATAGCGGTACGTAACAACAGTAGGAAATAAGAAGAAATATTATGGGAAACGTGAAAAGGGAAGCAAAAAAATACCGAACGTATCGGCAAGAAGCCTTCTTCGGCGAACAATCAAACAGTGAAAACACTTTAGATATACATAAACGCTTAGCTGCAATATATTATCCAAGAGGACAGCTACGAAAAATGTACGACAGGCGCGTGGACCGAAAAGAGGGATGCGTAGAATTGGAATCGAGGAACAATGAAAGAAGCACACGCATATCTAATGACGTCAAAGAAAAACGTGATACGGGAAACCCAAGATCAAGATTTCCAAAAGGAAAGAAAAGACTTCCTCAAGACAAAACGTCAACCGCAGGCAGATCTCATGAGACGGTCAAACCACTTAGCCCCCCCCCCCCCCCCCCCCACCATCCCGTCTAACCGTCTCATTTTTCCTGACATCGTCTCTCTTTAAACCCCCCATTTGGGGGGTGGGGGTGGGGGAGAGGTTAAAAATCTGAGCGTCTCTGGAAGCTCCCAGGATGAGTAAATCATCAGGCCCAACAGATTGAGCACGCTTTAGGATTCACCGATCATTTCATTGCTAAAATGGGTGGCTTCGATTACATCTTTAAAATGATAAAAGCAATACGATACATCTAAAGGATTAAGGATACACGTGATACTTAGCAGTTTGTGTGCTCAAATTCTAAGTAAGGAAACGGTAATCAAATATTTAATGTGAGTCAGTTTGCAAGTGGGCAGGGGGTGAGTGGGGAAAGTAGGCAGGGGGCAAGTAGGCAAGGGGGCAAGTAGGTAAAGGGGCAAGTAGGCAGGGGGGCAAGTGGGAAAGGGGAAGGAGCAAGGCGGGAAAGTGTGAAGGGGTTAAGAGGGAAAGGGGGCAAGTGGGCAGGTGGACAGGGATTAGGGGGCAAGTAGGCAGGAGGTAAGGTGGAAAGGGGAAAGTCAAAATTAAAAATGAATGTTTTCAATTGTAACATTAGTATAACTTTCTTATTTTAGTCCATAGTCGTCATTTGAGGTTACTGATAGAACCAGACGTCATTTGACTTGACTGATAGAACTATTAGAACCAGACGTCTTTTGAGGTTACTGATAGCACCACAAAAGTAATAGGCAAGAAATAGAGTAGAGTATAACAAAACAAAACAAAAATACGACTCTGCCCATTCCAGATCGCTGGTTCTGGTATCGCCCACTCTTGCATGCCTTGTCCGGGAGATCCTCCCTTGATTTATCCCAGCCAGGAAATTAGCGTGGCCCCCCTGTATCGGGCTCCCTGGCCCGGGTGACAGAATTCCAATCAAGGCTAGCCTGACAATTGGCTGGTGTGTCAGTTGCTGGTGACGGCCACCCAACATTTCTTGGCACACCAGGATTAGAGGCCGAGGGTGGTATCGACTACCACTCATCATCATCTAGAAGTCGATCGTCGCCGGTTTCATGCGCTCATTGAGTTTGGCAATTTCAATATTTTCTTCAACAAAATCAGTTAAATACAAATTCGCATTTAATCTTTTTTGCATCTCAAATTAAACGCTAAATATCAAAATATAAAGTATATTTACAAAATAAATTGGATTCGATTCTGACTACGCCTGACAGACATCCCCTAGCGGCTTCCGTAGAATCGATTCCGTACGAGGTCGGTGTCGCCCTGTAGTTCCTGAAATCAATGTAGTGAGATAAATCTGGGCCACTTGAGGGTCTGGAGATGTCACGTGGGATGTCACGATCCCTGACATGAGTTGGAGCAAATTAGTCTTCCATTAGAGACGGTCTTCTGGGATAGCGATGCCTGATCTTTAACCCAACACCACCACCCTCGCATCCCTTCCCGTTATTTTGCCCCCGACCGTGATCCCTATTTCGGAAATTATTTTTATTTCCAAGGATTTTTTTTTTTTTGAAGGTCTGTATTTAAAAGGATAGAGCTCAAGAATATGCTGGAAAAAAGGGCGAGGGTGCAAGGATCTGTAACACTTCGCCGCCGCCATTTCGCCGTCAGGCAATTAGCCGATGTCCGTTTCTCCGTCGGGCCTGGTGTCCGTTTCACTGTCGGACCTGGCGTTCGTTTCACCGTCGGGCCCGACGTCCGTTTCGCCGTCGTTGGTAAGGAAATAATTTAAAGAAAGTTATATTTTGAACACCCATGTTATTAGAAAAATGTTAACGTTTTTTAAGACGGTGCATCCGTGTAAACAGAACAGATCTCTTGTCGTATTTCATTTGTCGTATGTCTGCTGAGGGAGGCTCTTAGCCGAAACGTTCACATCATATTGTCCGGTCCGTTTGATTCCAGCTGCCATTTACCTTGTTATATTATATCATAGCTTTTGTTGCAGACTTTTGGTGCTGCCACGTCGCGGGTGGCTCGGTGGTGCTGCCACGTCACAGGTGGCTCGGTGGTGCAGCCACGTCACAAGTGGCTCAGTGGTACGGCCACGTCACAAGTGGCTCAGTGGTGCTGCCACGTCACAAGTGCCTCAGTGGTGCAGCCACGTCACAAGTGCCTCAGTGGTGCTGCCACGTCACAAGTGGCTCAGTGGTGCAGCCACGTGACAAGTGGCTCAGTGGTGCTGCCACGTCACAAGTGGCTCAGTGGTGCTGCCACGTCGCAAGTGGCTCAGTGGTGCAGCCACGTCACAACTGGCTCAGTGATGTCTTACTCACATATTTATATTTATACAAACGCCAAGTCAAGATCAGTGATTGTGTCTTCAAATACTCTGATAGGACATTGATTGTGTCTTCAAATACTCTGATAGGACACTGGTTGTGTCTTTAAATACTCTGATAGGACATTGGTTGTGTCTTCAAATACTCTGATAGGACATTGGTTGTGTCTTCAAATACTCTGATATGACACTGGTTGCGTCTTCAAATACTCTGATAGGACATTGGTTGTGTCTTCAAATACTCTGATAGGACATTGGTTGTGTCTTCAAATACTCTGATAGGACATTGGTTGTGTCTTCAAATACTCTGACAACTGACATTACTATGGCGAGACTTAAGTCCGCAGTCTTACAAATGAGATGGTGCTGATTATATAAGTAACAAACGTCCTTGATCCCTTTCTATGTGTCTTGACATCGATGTGTCTTGAAATCTATGTGTCTTGACAGCTATGTGTCTGGACATATATTTGTGTTGTCATCTATTTGTGTTGACATCTATGTGTATTGACATCATGTGTCTTGGCAACTATGTGCCTTGACATCCATGTGTCTTGACAAGGTTCTTTGTGCATTTTTAAGGGTGTCGTTTTAAGCCTTTTATTAGACACCAACAGGTAACAACTGAAATTTTATAAAACTAACTTCATTTTGATGGTGTAACACCTCTCTTTCGCCTTTTCGTCCTCGAGGAACAGCTGCCGATCTTCATCGACGTCTGTGATTAGGACATAGGCCGCCTACAAGAGCCCTCCAGGCATCACGATCCTGAGCCAATCTCTCCAGCCTCCCCGCAAAATCGAGGTCATCAAGCTGGTCCCACAAGGTCCATTGAATACCATTCCGCTTCTGCTGTGTGGAAGTTTTCATCACCCAGTCAATGGCCAATAGGAACAGGAAAGGCGAAAGCAAACATCCCTGCCTCAAACCAGTCTTCACCTGGAAAGCATCCGTCACCTGTTGTCCGTGGACCACTCGGCAGGTCATCCCCTCGTAAGAGTTTCTGATCAAGTCCGTGATTTTCCGCGGGACTCCATAATGTCTCAACAGTCTCCAGAGGGTTTGCCTATCCACACTGTCAAAGGCTTTCTCGTAGTCAACGAAGTTGATGTAGAGGGGTGAGTTCCATTCCAGGGATTGCTCTAGGATGATGCGCAGTGTTGCAATTTGGTCAGTACAGGGTCTGTTGGTCCGGAAGCCAGCCTGTTGGTCCCGCAGCAGGGGGTCAACAGTTTCTTTCATTCTGTTGAGTAGTACGCGGTTGAAAACCTTGCCTGGGATGGACAGTATGGTGATCCCTCTATAGTTGGAACAGGAGCTTAAGTCCCCCTTTTTTTGGATTTTAATGAGGTATCCCTCCTTCCACTCCGAAGGTACCCGTTCCTCCTCCCAGATCTTCAAGAACAGTGGGTGAAGCATCTCTACACTGGTGTGCACGTCAGCCTTGAGTGCCTCTGCTGGGATGCCATCCGGTCCTGCAGCCTTGCCATTTTTAAGTTGTTTGATGGCAATACGGATCTCTTCTTTGGTGGGTGCGTTGCAGTCAATAGCCAGGTCACTGTCAGCTGGCTGAATATCTGGTGGGTTACTTGGCTCTGGCCTGTTTAGAAGTTCCTGAAAGTGTTCTTTCCATCTGGCTCTCTGTTGCTCCTCATTTGGTATGCTCTTACCATCTTTGTCCTTCACTGGTCTCTCTGGCTTCCTGAACTTTCCAGACAACTTCTTGATGGTAGCGAACAATTCCCGCATATTTCCTTGGTAGGCTGCTTCTTCCGCTTCTTTGGCAAGCATGTCTACAACGTTTCTTTTTGTCCATCTTAGCGCTTTTCTTTACGTTCTTATTTGCCTCTGAGTACTCCTTTTGGAACCTAACTTTCTGCGCTCGTGTACGGCTGTTGTTAATTTCTGCCTTCTTCCCCTTTTCTCTCTTCTATCACTTTCAATGTATCTGCTGTTATCCATTCTTTGTGTGTATGTTTCTTGTTTCCCAACACTTCCTGACATGTTGATTTGACTGCTTTCTTTACTCCCTGCCACTTTCCATCGATCGTCTCGTCTCCTAGCAGTTCCTGTAGGACTTGGAACTTGTTGGACAGAGTGATCCTGAACTCTTCCTGTTTGGCCTTATCTTTCAAGGGGGGGGGGGGGTGTTGTAGCGCAACCTATATGATGTCTGCTTAGTGTAGTGCCTTTTCAGTTTTAGTCTCAGCCGGGCCACTAGAAGATGGTGGTCTGAGGCAACGTCAGCTCCTCTTCTGACACGTACATCTTGGAGAGATCGCCTGAATTTTCTCCCAATACACACATGATCTATTTGGTTCATCGTTTGGAGGTCTGGTGAAACCCATGTGGCCTTGTGTATCCTCCTGTGTTGGAATAAGCTCCCGCCTATGACTAGATTTGTTGTGGCACATAGGTCGGCAAATCTTTCTCCGTTATCATTCATTTCTCCTATCCCCTGTCGCCCCATGGCTTCTTCGTAGCCCGTGTTGTCACTGCCGATCTTGGCATTGAGGTCTCCCATGAGGATGACAATGTTTCGCCTAGGGCGACCCTGGGTAATGGTAAGCAATCTCTTATAGAATTCATCTTTGTCTTCCTCCTCACTTTCGTTTGTTGGTGCGTAGCCCTGGATAACATCCAAATTGATTCTGTGTTTTTTGGTCCGAAAGGTTGCTGTGAGTATTCTAGGCCCATGCGCCTCTCATCCAATGAGTGCTCCTTGGGCTGCCCTGGATATCATCAGGGCCACGCCCAGAGTGTGTGGTGCATCGTCACCCTCATGCCCTGAGAATAACAGCATCTCTTCTTAGGCTAGTCTCTTCTGTCCGCACCCGATCCATCTTGCCTCGCTGATTCCTAGTATGGCGAGGTTATTGTTCCTCATCTCAGCGGCTACTTGTGCAGTCTTTCCTGTCTCATACATGGTGCGTACATTCCATGTTCCAATGGCGGTGGTGGTCCTGGTGGAGATGATGGTCGTCGGCCTAGTAGTTTCCAGATTCTGGCTTTCACTACTTGGCTTCATGCATTCCGCGGCTGGGAATCTATCTTCTCCCAGGACCGTAAAGTCTTTTGTTGCTCTTGTCTGCGTTTTTGTAACAAAGAGTTTTTACGCAGCAGAGTTGTAAGCCCTGCGCACAACCGTCTGGGGGGATGCCCCTCGCAACTCTCCGGAGAGCTGCCCTTAATTTTGGGAAGGGTACCCTAGCCTTTGTTGTTTCGTCCACTCCCTGCAAGGCAGCAGGCTCTGATTTTGGTCCACCCTGGGTATTTGATTTCCCCAGTACCTACCATATCTGGTGGGCATTCCCCTATCCGCCACCTGGGGAGGCGCTTGATGGGAGATCAGAAACTCCCACACGAGGCTGTAACACCAGCTAACTTTAAAACCTCCCCCCTTCCCCCCCCCCCCCACCCGCCGAACACCTACAGCATCACGAGCACGCACTGCTTGATATGGATTAATCCGCCTGAATTACCCCTTGGTACTACTTTTATTAGTATTTTTTTATAATACCTTTTAGCCGAAATAATCCCCTCCGATGTCCCATATTTGTATATATGTGTGCGCCACTGAAAGGTGGTTAAAAGGATGTCATCCACAATTCTGAGACATCTGTTCAAACAGCTCTAGAAGCGCTCTCTATTCACACCGCCACAATAACCTAGCGGCGCATTTAATGGCTCCACATCGGGTTGGGTGTAAGAGGAGGGGGAGTATGGCAAAGGAGAAAGGGGGTGGGGGTGTGGAAAAAAGGTCCTTCGTGTTTTCTCTATCCTGGAAAGAAATGATCGTGTGTACAAATACCTCTTTACGCCCATGTGTACAAATACACCTCTTTACGCCCATCCGGACAGCCCTGTCTGTTTTGTGCCTTCTAATATTCTTTGGTTTGTCAATAGAGCCGGCAATAATATGGCCGAAGAATGGAATACAGTTGCGGTTTTTCAGCATGTCTAATGCGGCTTTGAGAAGAGAGATAAAGAAAAGGAATATCTCTTAAAAGACTTGTGTCTCTAAGTCGGCTGAGGCGTATTAGAAGGGGGGGGGGGGCCCGGGCTATGTTTAAAAGCTCTTGGTGGATTTTTCTTTAAAACGTCTGTACACCGTTTGGAGAAATCCATTTTTAAAAAAGGAAAAAGAAAGAAATAAATGTTTTTTATTTTGGGCGCTGTCTTTTTTTTTTTTGTGGGGGCGGGGGGTGGGGTGAGCAATGTATTAGGCACGGTCAGCCTTTTGAACGGAGGAAAACATTGAATCTGGGGGTGCGAGAGATTAACAAGGGCGTGGGAGAGGAGGCGTCCGAAATTTTTTTAGGGGTGAGGGGCGGTGGGAGGGATGACAGAAGAAAAGAGGAGAATGGTGGGAGGCACGGCATTCCCCCTCTCCACCCGGGATCAATGAGGATTTTGTTCAGTGACCGGGGTCGTTGGGTGCGAAACCTCCCCGCAATTTGGGGGTTTGGAAACATGTGCGGGCCACGCAATGCTGAACGGAAACAAAACATGCGTGGCCCGTGGAGTGGAGGGGCCACAACAGCGGTTAAGATAGGTCTGTATGGAAGGCGCGCTGGGGTGGACGCCGGTGCGGGGCGGCCTGAAAGAAGCACCGGGTCCCCGAGTCCCATTCAGACTCTGATCTATTCAGTGTGGTTTTAGAAGAACTTGTATCTCACGCGAGTAATGCACCCGGTTACTGGTAGCGTTGTTCTTCCCGCCGAGTCGCTTTGTGATCTCCGGTGGTGCGGTCTGCGTCACAATCTGATCATTTGGGGATTTTCCCAAACACAACCTTTTCGTCTTGGCGTTAATTAATTGGAGGGAAGCATTTTTTTTAAATTGCGTTTCGAATACAATGTATTTATTTTAGGGGCCATCTCGATGGATTAATTCAATAGGATGTTTGACGGGATAACTTGGCACGCGTGTCAATCTTGTGACACCAAAGTTATTTTTCCGGAGACTCGAAAAATCATGGGTACTTGGGTAAATTTTTTTTTTAAAATCTGCGAAAAATCTAAAATTTAAATGGTCTAAATAAGCAATATTGTCCCTGTTTTTTTAAATTTCTTCTTTCGGTGTACATGCTGTGGTAATTACCATAGCAATCCCATTGCTATTAGCAACATTGTTTCAATCCTAGGTGAATGTAAAATCGCTCTCCAATTATTCACACTGAAATTGAAATAAAAATACATTTTTTTTTTTTTAAATTGTACCAACCTTTAGGGATTTGTTTCTTTAAAAAAAAAAGATCTTTTGATACATTCCTCACATAATTAAATACCACGGTTTGATGTTATTTAAGAAAACAACTTTTTAGGCACGTGATCAACAATGGCGTCACAGATTTGGTTGCCTTGACTACCACATGTGAACAGCTTTCCCGAAACCTGGTTTATGGCAACGTTATGGGGCTCCAAAGGAAACTCTTTGAGACCCTAAGTGCCCCTTTTTTAGGCTCTAGTTGACCCTTTTTTTAGTCTAATTGCATTTCTTCAGGGCTCCAAATGTTTCTATATGGGCTCCCGGAGTTTTCATGACAAATGTAACTTATTCGTCCTGTCTTATCGTCTGCGGTCACCGTTCTTAAATCAGACACTTTTTAACGTCTGAATAGCGAGCCTTAACGAACTGAGCCAAGATCGTGCCCGAACTGTGCCCGGACTGTGCCCAGACTGTGCCCAGACTGTGCCCAGACTGTGCCCGGACTATGCCCAGATTAAGCCCAGATTCCTGATTGAAACAAAAGCCCTTTGTTGCAGGCAAAGTTATTGTCATTATTAACTTACTGTACTCATGGACAAAACAGTTTAAGAAACGCTGCGCTAAGGAATGCGATGTGTTGCCTAGCAACTAGCTATGGCGAAGTCATCAGACGTCAAGGAACATTTAAAATTGAAGTATTCAAAGTTTGGTATCCTAATTATCTTCAGACACATCAATGGTTGCCGGATATCGTATAGAAGGTCAAGGGTGTATTGTGTAGTCAAGGTTTTGTGAATTGTGCCGGAGCAGAGAGTAAGTAGACCAACTTAGCGTGACTGAGAATAGACCGACGTAGAGTTACCGAGGGGTCTCGCCTTATTGACCGTTACTGAATAGTTGCTGACGTGACTATGTCAAGGGGGGGGGGGATTTGGTCTTTCTTTAGTCTTTAGATGATGCATATGCGAACAGGGGTTACTGAGAACAGTTCAGTGATTCTCTAAGTCTCTCTCTATGTCTCCTTCAGCCCGACTCTTTATCTGGATGCAAAGCTCTCATCCTTTCTCATACAAATCTGTATCGAATGCTTTCTGCATGCACTTGCCCCCTTACCCACCCCCACTTGCATAAGACTACGGGCGTCACTTAACCCCCCCCCCCCCTTTTGTTTCAGCCTCGTCCATTTCCCGCCCGTCCAATATGGCTTCTATTGCTCTTACTGGGAAAGTAATGTTTCATGTGTACTTTTTCTAGAAACGATCACTCTTGACTATTATGGAACATACATGTTGAGATCCAAATGTAGTTATTTCCCCTGAGTAATCCCCAACTGGCAGTATTTACCGAAGCCACATGTTGAGACATAAGTCCCTGCGGAGCTGTAGATCCACCGTCTAAATTGTGATTTTTGTGCTGTCCGTATCGTTATTTGCATCTCTTTATACGCCGCAATCTGAATTTGAATCTCGGTGGTTCTCAAAATTGCCCCAAAGAAACTGCTCCACTGTGACTAATGTTTTAATTATTAAAAAATATATATTCATCAAAATATGGCACTAGTCTATTTAAAAAATTGGTATCTGTGCCAGTTAAATAATGGGGACGTTCATTACTGATCCATCATGACCGAAGAGATTGAGAAGCGCTGTGATGTCAGACAGCGATCACAGTAAAAGTAGCCTGGGCTGTACTATCGGAGATTGGCCAGACCAATCGCACGGAGTAGTGGCGTAAAACTCACGTGATGGTCATATCAAAAACCGTCGGCCCGGACCCATCAACCGTAAACAGAGGTCACTTGCTTTCCTACACCCTGGGCAGCGTGATGTCACTTTAGACTGACCGCTGGTCATCTGAGGTCCGAGGAAGCGTCCGAGAAATTCCCCCCCCCCTCCCGTACTCACACGTTCTGTCTCACACTGTCTATTAGACTCCGAGGAAAGGAGGGGGTAGGGTAAGGAGGGCAAGGGCCATCATTTGGAAACGTTTGAGTGACGGGTCGCCCGGATGTTAGTTTCCACGTGACTTCGCGTGAGTGCCGCCTGTGAGCGTCACGTTTGGCGGGGCGAGATTGTCTTTAATAAGATGGGGGTGAAATGAGGAAGCGGAATGAAGGGTGAAAGGTTGAGGAAGGGGGGGGGGTGAGCTTTGGGGTGATAAGGAGACAAGAAGGTCATCGAAGCAAAAGGTCAAATGTTTCTTCATTCGCTCACATCACCTCAACACGAGGTCAAAGTTTATACTTAAAAAATTCGCCCCCCTCCCCCCCCCCCCCCCCCAAAAAAAAAATCCTTGAATTTCAATATAGAAAATATAGTTTTGCGAGCTACTAGCTTCTTAACGAGATGATTAGCTGGCTTATAAATTATAAACATCCATTTAATTTTGCATCTATAAAGATCTAACTCTTGAGTTCCATGTAATTATTTCTAAAATATTGATCCCGTTGCAGCTTCAGCAATGAAGCTTTATTTCGTATGGGTGTACATAAATAAAGGTCATTCATTCAACACAATAAAGGTCTCATACGTTTGAAGGTCTTCTTGCGCTGTAGAAATAAACACCTTATAAATGTGGCAATAAAGTTATTTTCTTATTAAAAATGAAACCTTTATTATTCTAACTTCGCATTAACATATTTCATGTTGTCATTGAATCGTGCACATTCAGCCCTGCTTCATTGTAAGGTTTCATTTCCCCCTTTGACAAAATGCTACTTTTATGACGAAAAGCACATGCCCTAATTGCCACTGGAACTAAATGATGACATAATTATATATTATGCCTAAGGGAAAATGCCCAAGGGAAAATGCCCAAATGGCCACTGGAACTGATGGATGACATAACTATATATTATGCCGAAGTGCAAATGCCCAAATGGTCACTGGAACTGAAGGATGACGCAATTATCTTTTATGCCGAAAGGAAAATGCCCAAATGGCCAATGGAACTGAAGCTGAAGGATGACAAAAATATCTTTGATGCCAAAGGCAAATGCCCAAATGGCCTCTATAACTGAATTATGACAAAGTGCTATTTTATGACGAAGGGCAAATGCCCAAATGGCCACTGGAACTGACTGATGACGAAATGCCCCTGAAGTAAGGATTTCTCTATCGGGGGGGGGGGGGCTGTCCTGGCTGGTTGATGGCGCCCCATTGAGGAAATCCTGGCTCCACTGGGTGTCACGAAGCACAATTCGGGGACTGCTTCTTTAAAGATATACCTGGTGGCAACCACGGTGACAAAACTGCATCATATGATGGTCTAGTTACTCCAACTCCGACAGATGACGTCATGGGTGAGTTGTCTTCTGTTAATGGTATATCGCATTTTTGGGATTATATTTACGTTATATTTTATATCTGTTATTTTAATTAATGATTGTAGTTTGTAATTTTTTTATTTGTTTTATCACAGTATTTACGGCCTACATGACTAAAAACAAAGATCAGTTCTCAAGCATTTTTCATGAGGGCACCCGGTGACCTTACATGATCGTGGCCCCCCCCCCTTTTTCCCCCGAGGCCGCCGCTGTCCATTTGATATATATTACTTAACACAACGAGTGTGTTGTTTCTGGTACAAGATGTGATGGTAGCACCGATTACTTAATCCGCAGTGGCAGACGGCTCCTCGTAACGACGGGAGCCCCAGTGTCGTACCCAGTACACCTGAGAAAGGGGATGGGAGTGCTGGTTACGCCCGTGAAAATTGCAGTCAAACAACAGAAGCTTCTCGTGACCTTGATTCAAGTCAATGTCACTGTCGATTTAACACGCTCATTCGATGTTGTCACATCCTTAATTCTTGTGCACGCAGCGGTTCCCAATTTGAGGACCGCTGTGAGCAGACTTTTTTTTAATGAGATGTAAAGTGAAATAAGATGTGTTGTCACTCGCAATGAAGATAGCTTGCTGGGATAAAATCTCACGCTGATAGAGGGGCGAGGGTTCTGATAAGACACAAGACCCACGACCAAAGGTTCCCACACAGGAGCACCACGCAGTGGGAAAGTGCACAGCGAGCAAATCCCCTAGACATAATTTGCGACATTTTGAAGTCAGGGGCAGACTCTGGCATTGGATTGGGGCGCCAAGCCATTTTGATATTCCGTTAACTTGTGAAAATTAAAGTTTAAAAAAAACAAAAGGGTTTTATTTTAGGAAATGCGGAATAGCTTTACGATGTTAAGGTCAAGGACACGTTCGATTGACGTAACAAGAGGTTTCTTATAAAAAATTGGATAGGGAAAAATGATAAAGCTTAAAATAATTGTTCCATGCATTCTGATATATACATAAATATATCCTTTGCCACACTGCGTCACCACCATAAATAACTATTGGTGCTGTAGTGACGCAATCCCTTGGCGAATAGACAATGATCTCATGTCTGCTAAGACATACAGAGTGTCTGTGCTAAGGGGTAACTGTAACTTAGGCTTTGTATGCAGTCTGCTAAATGGTGCTTTCTGTTTTTTTATTTGTTTTTTTAAAATATGTTTTTCGTATTTTAATTTATTTTTCGAATTTTGACAAGTGCTTTGTTGTTGTGTGTGAGAGAAGTGATTTCAAGGTGTATGGAAGGGAGATACTGCACATAGTGTCATACCCAAACCATATCATTTATATTTGGATCCGCCACTGTTTTTGTTTTTTTTACGTGTAACCTCTCTCGGTCCTTCCCTACCCTTTCCACGTTTTCTCCCACAACCCTTTTAATTTGCCAGTCAGCAGACGATGTAAACCAATGTCCCATCTAAGAGTCTGGAACCTGATTGTTACACGCTGGACGTGACTTCTGTTATGACTGCTGCTAGCAGCGCTGTGGAGATAAGGCCGGGATAAGGCCCACGGGAAAATGACAACTTGTGACCCCTCGACATTGTGCTCGTTGATTGTCTAAGCCAGGACTCGTTTAAGACGTAACTTTCTCGGCAATGGTCATTTATCCCACTCAAAATTTATAAACAACATGACAACAAAAAACAAACAAAAAAAATTAGGAAAATTAGGTAAATATTTGAAGATGTCTTTTAAATTCATTCTGATCCAACTAATGTTATGCCAGCAATGTTTATGTTGTCAAGTTTACCATTAAAAAATACAGCAGTACACAAATTTATTTGACACAGTTGATGGTGCGAGAGATCCCCATTATTTGACACAGTTGATGGTGCGAGAGATCCATATTATTTGAAAGGCTAAATTAACTTAAACATGGAAAGTTCAGGTGTAGTTCGAATCATTGTCCGATTTGGATGTGACCCTATATCTACAGTAGCATTGACAGATGACCCTATATGGACCGTAACATTGACTGGTGACCCTATATGGACAGTAGCATTGACAGATGACCCATAATCTACAGTAACATCGACATGTGACCTCTGTCTACAGTAACATTGACATATGATCCCCTGTCTACATTAAGATTGACAGTTGACCGTCTGTCTACAGTAACATTGACAGATGACACTCTGTCTACAGTAACATTGACATATGACCCTCTGTCTACAGTAACATTGACAGTTGACCCTCTGTCTACAGTAACATTGGCAGGTGGCCCTCTGTCTACAGTAACATTGGCAGTTGACCCTCTGTCTACAGTAACATTGACAGTTGACCCTCTGTCTACAATAACATTGACAGTTGACCCTCTGTCTACAGTAACATTGACAGGTGGCCCTCTGTCTACAGTAACATTAACAGTTGACCCTCTGTCCACAGTAACATTGACAGTTGACCCTCTGTCTACAGTAACATTGACAGTTGACCCTCGGTCTACAGTAACATTGACAGTTGACCCTCTGTCTACAGTAACATTGAAAACCAAGAAGAGGGTCAAATAGAATATGAGTCGAGTTAAGTTTAAGAGAAATTCGGAAAAAATGAATCTACATGAATATATGCTGTATTTCCTTCCCAACGAAACGAGTTTACAATGACGTAATAGGAGTGACATCACTGTCTTCGCTGACTGAGATGTAAACCTTGTACCCGAGTGACGTCACTGTCTTCGCTGACTGAGATGTAAACCTTGTACCCGAGTGACATCACTGTCTTCGCTGACTGAGATGTAAACCTTGTACCCGAGTGACATCACTGTCTTCGCTGACTGAGATGTAAACCTTGTACCCGAGTGACATCACTGTCTTCGCTGACTGAGAAGTAAACCTTGTACCCGAGTGACGTCGCAAAACGGGTTCAATAGATTACAAAGTACTGAAAAAGGATGACGTGGACACAATGCCAGGTCTGTTGGTCAGCTGATGCTGTAGTTGAACTCTGAAAAACTGGGTCCTCCTTGGCAATGTCCTCTGTCATAAATGTCCGACCAAACACCGTCCTGTCATTAATGTCCGACTCAACATGTCCTCTCATAAGGTATTTTTTTAAGCACCGCCCTGTAATTAGTTTCCACCTTTACATGATCTCGCCTAAAATGTCCGCCTTTTACACGGACGCGTACGATGGGTCCTCCTTAAAAACATGTACTGTCATATCATCCATCGGTCTCTGCCTAACCTCTTCCGCGTGCCTCGATGTGATCATGAAAGGCAGACGTCCTGGTTTGGGGGGGGGGGGGGGACGTTTAGTCAGCTGACTTTCTTGCTGTTGTACCTCCTGACTTATTAGGGATCTTAAGCCCGGGGGGGGGGGGGGGGGTGTTTAGTCAGCTATCTTTCTTGCCGTTGTACCCCCGTGTCTTATTAGTGATCTTAAGCGGGGGGGGGGGGGATCCTATTTGATAAACACCTTTATGTTTGCCCGCGCCCCCCCCCCCCCATCCTCCCGTAAAACGCTCAACATCTCCTCCTTTTTTTTTTAACGACATCATTAAATGACGAGTCTTGACACACACACATACACAAGCAGTTCCCGTGTCCGCGCTGTTTCGTGCCGGGCGTGCATTGCGCGGCATTAACAGGCGTTACGCATCAGGGACTCGCCGGTCAGCACCCGGTGGAGGAGAAGCAGGAGAGAGAAGGAAAAAAAAAAACAGGGGGGCCCCCGCGTGTCGCATGTGTCAACCTTGACGTGCCCCCCCCCCCCTTTTTTTTCTAGTGCCGTGATAAAAGACAACTCGCGATTCCCCAGATTAGGGGCAGATAATCGTGTCACTCTAATTTGTTTTTAATTGGTTGGGTGGAATAAAAAAAAAGTGGGGGATGGGGGTGGAATTTATTTATATAATTTGCGTAGGTGTGTGTAACAAAAAGTGTGGGGGGGGGGGGCAGTAATTGTGAGGGTAGTTCATATTATGAAAACACCGTTTATTGAAATCTTTGATAAAAACATATTTTTAAAAAAAAATGATTTGTGTGTTGCCAGAGAGAGGTATTTTGATGATAAAGCGTGGTCGCCAGTCGTCATTTTTAAAGAATGGAGTGACAGCGGTTCTAAACTTATGTTGTTTTGCATGTTTACCAAACCAACTAAAGGTCTGAATCTTTCGTCAGGTGGGGGTGGGGGGAGAGCTATAACTAGAAAGTACAGGAAATGAGCGAAATGGGACAGTGTTGTAGCAAGCGTTGACAGACAAACAAGCCAAAACTGACAGGGAACTAGCGGGAAGGTCCCCGTGAACAAATGAGGACATCAGCCCGCTGTCGTGTCATCATTTTCACTGTCACTGACGTGTCATCTTTTTCACTGTCACTGTCGTGTCATCTTTTAGGGATTCAATTTGAATAGAAGCTTAACACCAACTCGCGGAAAGTCACACAGCCCCGGCCAATCCTCCACCCCGCTATTATAAGTTAGACCAGCGGTTCTCAACCTCTGGGTCGCCACCCGTTTGGGGTCGAATGAGCCTTTCACAAGGGTCGCCTAAGACCACGGAAAAACACATATACTCTACGGTTATGAAGTAGCAACGAAAATAATTTTGTGGTTGGGGGTCGCCACAACACGAGAAACTGTATTTATGGGTCGCGGCATTAGGAACGTCGAGAACCACTGACTTAGACTAACATTTTGTGATCGCGAATGCAGTAACTAATCCGAAAAGACAAATATTTAAAAAATTGTTTCGTAAAATAAATAATAAAAGCCATAATTTCTAACTTCATTGCCTTAGGCTAAAAATAGTTGTTCAGTTTATAGCTCACTTTGAATAATTCACATTTTCAAACATTGTTTCATATACATAATTAACTATTATTATATCGAAGTGGCTAATCGTGCCCGGGTACCAGAAGTGAGAGGGTTGGGATAAAAAAAAACTATTTAAAATATTATTGTTGGGTTTGTAAGACCAAATGAGGTATCAAATGAAAGATAATTGAATGGACTATACGTTGGTAAACTTAATTCTTCAGTTTTACTAAATAAATAAACTGCCACACATGACATCCGAATAGCATTAGTCAAAATGGACCCGGACACGCAGCGCCGCCATTCACACCCGGGTCCCATTAGACTCAATTAGAATACTAGTATATTTCCACGCATTCATAGTAAATTCAATGTGTTTTACCCAATCATTGCTTAAAAAAATCTTATTCATTTTTTACGTCATTCTTTTAACAAGTGTGCCAAAAATGGCTGTCCAGTTACTTGTGGAGAAACCAACTTTTTAAAAGTTACCGATTTTTTTCGGCGTATAAGACGACTGGGCGTATAAGACGACTGGGCGTATAAGACGAACGGGCGTATAAGACGACTGGGCGCATAAGACGACTGGGCATATAAGACGACCCGCATACATTTCCTGTTAAGATATAGGGCTTGGGCCGTAAACCAGCGTTTTAGACGACCCCCAGCTTATAAGACGACCCCCAGCTTATAAGACGACCCCCAGCTTATAAGACGACCCCCAGCTTATAAGACGACCCCCAGCTTATAAGACGACCCCCAGCTTATAAGACGACCCCCAGCTTATAAGACGACCCCCAGCTTATAAGACGACCCTTAGCTTATAAGACGACCCTTAGCTTATAAGACGACCCCCAGCTTATAAGACGACCCCCAGCTTTTGAAAAGATTTTCATGGGTTAAAAAGTCGTGTAATAGGCCGCAAAATACAATCCATCATGCCAAATGTTAGTACAATCTATCATGCCAAATGTTAGTACAATCTATCATGCCAAATAAGACTTTATCACATTGCACAAAGTGACATGGTACTTGGTTCATATGGGCAACAGACAGCGACGGGGCCATGACAGGCAGTTCCAGCTCATACCAGCGAGGAACTGCTCGTTCCTGCCAAAGACAATCAGGGACTGGAAAAAGCTTCCAAAAGGAACAGTTGAGGCGACAACACTTGACTCATTTGCGTCTATTGCATCAGGCCTTCCAACCCCCAGTGCATGATACCCTCACACAGTTACTCTTGTAATCAGTGAAATATCCTCATCAACACCAGGCACAGAAACATTGCAAATCCCATCTACATTCATAGGAGCCATAGTGATCAATAAATTGATCGTGGGCCCTTAATATATAGAATATGAAGAAGAAGAAGTATCGGCATCTGGAATTATTATGATATATTATGCAACCTTTCCTGTGTTTAAATTTAATAAAACGCGCAACTTTGTTGCGTTTCCCCCACATAGTCAATAAATATAAAATCCACAAGCGTCAGTTCACACGATCAAATTTTCGATCATGCATTTGATTTCAAATTTCTATTTGATCAAATTTCCATTTTTGTCCAAAAATTGAAACCGCGCACAAAATAGTGCGTTCATTCAAAAATTTCACGCGAAATTTGATTGTGTGAACGGACGCTAAGTGTAAAGGAAACGATGGATTAATGATGGGTTCAAAAGCGAGGAGAATAAGATGCCATTTCAGATAACTGCCCAAATACCGCACGTGCGTTTGGTGCGCAATATTTTCTTTTGATTAAGGGAAATGGTCACAATTTAAGTATGGTGTAAAAAGTATGTATCGTGTTATAGAGGATGAGACATAAGAATATTAATAGTTCAGGGGGCGTGAAAAATGTGTGCGGTGTAGTACCTGGGGGAAGGGGTCTTTTTAGCAAGTATTGGAATTATTTTAAAGTGCGTTCGTTAATGGAATGCATGTTTTGTCAAACACTTTTAGTAGATGGAAGGTTCTCCCATTGCCTCCGCCACTGTTTGTCAGTCTATTACTTATTTTAAACCAATAGTTTCAGCAAGAATTTGAATGTGCCCTCAAAACACATCTCTTTAAACTCTACTACCCCGACTGATTCCCCACATCTGACCGATAATCGATGCTGCTGGCCGCCGTCCATGGCTTGTCATGTAAAAGTTCTGGTGTGGATGGGGTGAATATGCATTAGCTTTTGTTTTGTCTCTGTACAGCTGTTCTTTTTGCCTATTTGTATTTTATTTTATAGTCACGATTGTGTCTCTCTAATATTTTTATTTACAGCGCGGTGAGCCCAGCCGTAGGCTGGGGTACCGCGCTGTATAAGACAACTAATAATAATAATAAAGCACCATTGCTTCGTGTGTCCATCTCTGCATTAGAATTCTTCTTCTTCCCGGTCTGACCTCCCCTGCTCCTCCCATCCACGGGGAACCAAAAAGGTTACTTCCTAGATCCTGGCAGATGGCTAACTTATAGTATCCCAGTGTCTCCTTTCATCCCTAATCTCATCTCCCTCTTCTGTTTTTTTCCCTCTCTGATGCGTGGGCGGAGAGAGGGTGGGGAGGAGGTGGGGTGGTTGAGAGTGCGGATAACACAAAATGACACAGCGATGGTCTTAAGACTGTCCCCCGTGACACTGGTTCGAGAGACGGATCGCCGTGCTAGTATTCCATCATATTTATCCATCTGTCGCTCTCCTCCGTGAGAGTGGGGCGCTAGGGGCGCTGGTGAGGTGTGAAGCTAAAGAAAAGAAGGGCACGCGCTGCGACCGTCTCCCTGGAGCAGTTGTCGCGAAGGTGCTCGGTCCTTGTGTGACCGCTTACAGGAGGGGTGGGGTGGGGGGTGCATGGTCCCCAGTCGACCTCACACATGCACATAAATAAGGATGCTCACAAAGAGCAAAGGAAAGTAGCGGGGTATTGGTACACGTTTGTGTGTGAAAGAAGCGTTATCAAAGTTTACGGAGTGCATACTGCACTCAGGTATCATACCCAAATGTTATCATTTCAAAATAAATTTAAAAAGGGGGTTGGATTTGTAATTGTTAGTTTTTAAATTATTTTTTTTGGTGGGGTGGGGGGGGGGGGGGTGACCAACCAAGGCAAAACGTGGATGGGAGAGGCCGGCTTTTGCGTGCCCTCTGACAGTCCTATTTGTTGTCTGACAGTCCTATTTGTTGTCTGAAATTGTTATTTGCTGTCTGTCAGTCCTATTTGTTGTCTGACAGTCCTAAATTGTCTGATAGTCCTACTTTGTCTGTCAGTCCTATTTTTTTTCTGACTGTCCTTTTGTTGTCTAACAGTCTTGCTAGTTTGTCTGACAGTCATGCATTGTTATTTCCCCGACTGCCTCGCTAACAACATGTCTACAGAAGCGTGCAACAAGAAAGATTCTCTTACTGACACTACCACATTATTCCCTTAAACTAGAGAAATCAAAGTTCAACTTTTTTACAAATTCTCTTTGGTTTTGCACATATTATTTTGTCTGCAAATGCGAACGAAGGCTTTCAGTCGAAACGTTTTATCACGCCTGAATGTCGTGTATCAACGCCTGGCTGTCGTGTATCCACGCCTGGCTGTCGTGTATCCACGCCTGGCTGTCGTGTATCCATGCCTGACTTTCGTGTATCCACGCCTGACTGTCGTGTATCCATACCTGACTGTCGTGTATCCACGCCTGAATGTCGTGTATCCACACCTTGACTGTCGTGTATCCACGCCTTGACAGTGTGTATCCACGCCTAACTGTCGTGTATCCACGCCTGAATGTCGTGTATCTTCATTCAGGATTTCACTTCTGAATCTTATGATTTCTCTCACACGGCTTCAACATGATCAGCACTATACAGCCTCCTATCGACTTACCCTGTCTTTTAGATTATGATTACGTCATCTAGAAAGCATAGTTTGAACTTCTGTGTGTGGTGGCTGTGTTCGTAAATAAATTTGCGTTGTGAATTTGACCTAAACAACATCTATAAGCAATATTTTTTCGTATAATTCTTCTATAAATGTAATCCCCAGCAATGTGCAGTGTGGGCACTGTGGGCAGTGTGGATGAAAAGTTGACAAAACATGCATTCAAGTAACACACTTTATAACAATCCCCCCCCCCCCCAATTAATCCCTCCCCCTCCTCTCCCGATCCACCCAAGGTTCGCAACCGCATATTCTTTTCACGCCTCTCAACTTTATTAATATGCTAATAGTTAATGACCCACCCACTTCACACCGAGATTTATTACACAAACTATTTCTGTCAAACAAAAAAAAAAGATTACGCACCAAACGGACTTGTAAAGAATCTCATTTCGCGCAGTTATCATGAATTTTCATGAAACCAGTGGCCTCTGGTGTTAAACCTGATTGTGGGGGATTAGGGGTTGGGGGAATGGCTGAAAATTTGATAGGATATGTTGGTATCGGCAAAAAAGTCTATGTGCCAAGTTTTAGTTCGACAGGATGACGGGGAGTGGGTCAATTAGCCACCCGAAGATGTTGCCTTAAACACATGAACAAAAGCCAAGTTAATATTATAAAGGATTTAAAAGTAAAATAAACGTAGCCATTCCGTTCTCAGACGTAGCCATTCCGTTCTCAGACGTAGCCATTCCGTTCTCAGACGTAGCCACTCCGTTCTCAGACGTAGCCATTCCGTTCTCAGACGTAGCCATTCCGTTCTCAGACGTAGCCATTCCGTTCTCAGACGTAGCCATTCCGTTCTCAGACGTAGCCACTCCGTTCTCAGACGTAGCCATTCCGTTCTCAGACGTAGCCATTCCGTTCTCAGACGTAGCCATTCCGTTCTCAGACGTAGCCATTCCGTTCTCAGACGTAGCCATTCCGTTCTCAGACGTAGCCATTCCGTTCTCAGACGTAGCCATTCCGTTCTCAGACGTAGCCATTCCGTTCTCAGACGTAGCCATTCCGTTCTCAGACGTAGCCATTCCGTTCTCAGACGTAGCCATTCCGTTCTCAGACGTAGCCATTCCGTTCTCAGACGTAGCCATTCCGTTCTCAGACGTAGCCATTCCGTTCTCAGACGTAGCCATTCCGTTCTCAGACGTAGCCATTCCATTCTCAGACGTAGCCATTCCGTTCTCAGACGTAGCCATTCCGTTCTCAGACGTAGCCATTCGGTTCTCTGACGTAGCCATTCCGTTCTCAGACGTAGCCATTCCGTTCTCAGACGTAGCCATTCCGTTCTCAGACGTAGCCATTCCGTTCTCAGACGTAGCCATTCCGTTCTCAGACGTAGCCCTTCCGTTCTCAGACGTATTGTCTTTTGATGTTTTTTAATTCAATGATCCGATCTTGGTTTCCATCCATATGTAATGTTTTTGTCTCCATGCATATGTAATGTTTTTGTCTCCATACATATGTAATGTTTTTGTCTCCACGCATATGTAATGTTTTTGTCTCCATGCATATGTAATGTTTTTGTCTCCACGCATATGTAATGTTTTTGTCTCCACGCATATGTAATGTTTTTGTCTCCATGCATATGTAATGTTTTTGTCTCCACGCATATGTAATGTTTTTGTCTCCATGCATATGTAATGTTTTTGTCTCCACGCATATGTAATGTTTTTGTCTCCATACATGTGTAATGTTTTTGTCTCCACGCATATGTAATGTTTTTGTCTCCACGCATATGTAATGTTTTTGTCTCCACGCATATGTAATGTTTTTGTCTCCACGCATATGTATTGTTTTTGTCTCCACGCATATGTAATGTTTTTGTCTCCATACATATGTAATGTTTTTGTCTCCACGCATATGTATTTTTTTGTCTCCACGCATATGTAATGTTTTTGTCTCCATACATATGTAATGTTTTTGTCTCCATACATATGTAATGTTTTTGTCTCCATGCATATGTAATGTTTTTGTCTCCACGCATATGCAATGTTTTTGTCTCCATACATATGTAATGTTTTTGTCTCCATACTTATGTAATGTTTTTGCCTTTAAACATATGCAATGTCTTAGGCTTCTATTAAACGTTGGATGACTCCATGGGCGTAGCTAGTTTGAATGCCGCCAGGAGCAGGCCAAGAATTTTGTCCCGTCCAAGAAAAACAAGATCATCCTCTGTTGACCAAATATGCCCGCCTCCCCCCCCTCCCCCCCTCCCCCCCTCCCTGTCACTGTATACGGAGACTCGTGTTACAATGGCTATTTGTCAGTAATCGGTACAAGAAGACTCTTACTTAATTGTTCATCTTGGATCCTAGAAGTGACTTAACGTGTGCATGAATAGAGGTGTTTCACATCTGCGCACTGTTCAGTCACAATCTAGCGACGTTTGGATGAATAGAGGTGTTTCACATCTGCGCACTGTTCAGTCACAATCTAGCGACGTGTGCATGAATAGAGGTGTTTCACATCTGCGCACTGTTCAGTCACAATCTAGCGACGTGTGTATGAATAGAGGTGTTTCACATCTGCGCACTGTTCAGTCACAATCTAGCGACGTGTGCATGAATAGAGGTGTTTCACATCTGCGCACTGTTCAGTCACAATCTAGCGACGTGTGCATGAATAGAGGTGTTTCACATCTGCGCACTGTTCAGTCACAATCTAGCGACGTGTGCATGAATAGAGGTGTTTCACATCTGCGCACTGTTCAGTCACAATCTAGCGACGTGTGCATGAATAGAGGTGTTTCACATCTGCGCACTGTTCAGTCACAATCTAGCGACGTGTGCATGAATAGAGGTGTTTCACATCTGCGCACTGTTCAGTCACAATCTAGCGACGTGTGCATGAATAGAGGTGTTTCACATCTGCGCACTGTTCAGTCACAATCTAGCGACGTGTGCATGAATAGAGGTGTTTCACATCTGCGCACTGTTCAGTCACAATCTAGCGACGTGTGTATGAATAGAGGTGTTTCACATCTGCGCACTGTTCAGTCACAATCTAGCGACGTGTGCATGAATAGAGGTGTTTCACATCTGCGCACTGTTCAGTCACAATCTAGCGACGTGTGTATGAATAGAGGTGTTTCACATCTGCGCACTGTTCAGTCACAATCTAGCGACGTGTGCATGAATAGAGGTGTTTCACATCTGCGCACTGTTCAGTCACAATCTAGCGACGTGTGCATGAATAGAGGTGTTTCACATCTGCGCACTGTTCAGTCACAATCTAGCGACGTGTGCATGAATAGAGGTGTTTCACATCTGCGCACTGTTCAGTCACAATCTAGCGACGTGTGCATGAATAGAGGTGTTTCACATCTGCGCACTGTTCAGTCACAATCTAGCGACGTGTGCATGAATAGAGGTGTTTCACATCTGCGCACTGTTCAGTCACAATCTAGCGACGTGTGCATGAATAGGAGGGTTTCAAATCTGCGCACTGTTCAGTCACAATCTAGCGACGTGTGCATAAATACAACGGTTTCAAATCTGCGCAACGTTCAATCACAATCTAGCGATGTGAGCATGAATACAACGGTTTCAAATCTGCGGACCGTTCATTCATAATCTAGCGATGTGTGCATGAATAGAAGAGTTTCAAATTTGCGCAACGTTCAGTCACAATCTAGCAATTTAATATCTTAGTTGTGCTCTTTGTGCATCCATCCCCCAGTCTGAAGTTGAGAATAAAAATGCCCCCCCCCCCCAAACTCGACTCAAGCCCTCACCCCCCACATTTTTTTAGACATGCAGTTTCTGCGTTGTAAGTTGTAGCTTAGATGTATCGCTGGCTGCTTTTAAGACCTGTATCTATAGAGATATCTTTTCCATAGAAATTTCAATCGTTTTTCTTTGAAAACCGCGCATTAAAAAAACATCAACTCTTTTCAAGTGAGTTAAAAAAAAACAACCCACAGCTTTCCCACTCTTTGTCTCAGGTGGCATTACTTAAGGGATTTCTTTGGTTGGGACCAATTGCCGAAAGATATGTTGGAGACAAAAAAAACCACACACACACAAAAACTGCCAGCATAACGTGTGAGAAACAGTTCTTTATCAGTTCATCTTTCGCCACCATCATTACAACAGCGAGGACAAAAGCTATCAGCCACTGGGCCACATGGTCTCTCTCTAGCTGGGGCAATATATACAGCCCCCTCCCTCACTCGCACTTTCACAGGGGCAATATTGGGCACACCCCCCCCCCCCAAAGCGCTCTCCCTCTCTCACTGGGACAGTCTTCGCCCCCTCTCCTTTAACTTCGTTTTTTTCCTCTACCAATGTTTGGATAGATGTCGAGGATTAACGCTATTAATAGACCTATCATGGCTGTCGTGAGCACAACGAGGCTCACGGCCCTGACCCGACTAAAAAGTGGCTAGGCGTTATCGGTACGTAAATGGTAATCAGATTGCAGTGTCCTGTATGGGGGCCCGGGGGAGGGGGGGGGGAGAGCCAGTAGACACAAATCACGGGACTGGTCCAATCGTGAGAGAACCAGAAGCGTCGTCCGTAGATGACGTCACGACCTGATTAAGCGGTGACCCACGAGGGTGGCGGGTGTAGATTTTAAGATAAAGTGTGATGATGACCTTGCCCTTTCTTGAAAGATTTAATGTTTGGTTGACATTTACAAAAAAAAAAAACAATCATAAATTGCTACGGTACCACTACCCCAGGGCATCAGGTTCCCACGGCGCTAAAGATGTGCTCCCGGAGCCTGCGGCTGTTTCACTTTGCAACCACACAAAAATAGGAAATCAAATAATAGTAGCAATAGTAATTATTGAATGTGCCTAGTCCCGTGTACCTTGAAATGGTCAAGTCAATGTTCCGCGCAGTAGTCTTTCGTGTCCAGTCCAATAAAAGTCGTGTCCAGTTCAGTTTAAGTCGTGTCCAGTCAAGTAAAAGTCGTGTCCAGTCAAGTAAAAGTCGTGTCCAGTCCAGTAAAAGTCGTGTCAAGTCCGGTAAAAGTCGTGTCCAGTCCGGTAAAAGTCGTGTCCAGTCCAGTAAAAGTCGTGTCCAGTCCAGTAAAAGTCGTGTCCAGTCCAGTAAAAGTCGTGTCCAGTCCAGTAAAAGTCGTGTCCAGTCCAGTAAAAGTCGTGTCCAGTCCAGTAAAAGTCGTGTCCAGTTCAGTTTAAGTCGTGTCCAGTCAAGTAAAAGTCGTGTCCAGTCAAGTAAAAGTCGTGTCCAGTCCAGTAAAAGTCGTGTCAAGTCCGGTAAAAGTCGTGTCCAGTCCGGTAAAAGTCGTGTCCAGTCCAGTAAAAGTCGTGTCCAGTCCAGTAAAAGTCGTGTCCAGTCCAGTAAAAGTCGTGTCCAGTCCAGTAAAAGTCGTGTCCAATCCAGTAAAAGTCGTGTCCAGTGCAGTAAAAGTCGTGTCCAATCCAGTAAAAGTCGTGTCCAGTCCAGTAAAAGTCGTGTCCAGTCCAGGAAAAGTCGTGTCCAGTCCAGTAAAAGTCGTGTCAAGTCCGGTAAAAGTCGTGTCCAGTCCAGTAAAAGTCGTGTCAAGTCCGGTAAAAGTCGTGTCCAGTCCGGTAAAAGTCGTGTCCAGTCCAGTAAAAGTCGTGTCCAGTCCAGTAAAAGTCGTGTCCAGTCCAGTAAAAGTCGTGTCCAGTCCAGTAAAAGTCGTGTCCAATCCAGTAAAAGTCGTGTCCAGTGCAGTAAAAGTCGTGTCCAATCCAGTAAAAGTCGTGTCCAGTCCAGTAAAAGTCGTGTCCAGTCCAGTAAAAGTCGTGTCCAATCCAGTAAAAGTCGTGTCCAGTCCAGTAAAAGTCGTATCCAATCCAGTAAAAGTCGTGTCCAGTCCAGTAAAAGTCTTTTCCACAACATTCGGAAAGATCTTAATCGTACATTTAAGATAACTTGAATGCAGTGCACTTAAATGTATCGGGCTACATAAAAGTATGCTATCTCGTATGCCATCCACACTGTTTGTATCCAGTATATAAAAGTTATCCATCACATATAATGCCATTCACACTGTTGTATCCTGTACATTATAGTTAGCTGTGACACATCCATCCAGGAATAGTACCTGCATATTAAAGTCGTCTGTCACACCTTTTAATCTGTCACACAAATCCTTTAAAAAACATATTTGCGGTGTGACAGATCATTCGCAACAGTTCTGAATTTAACACCAACAAAAAAAAAAAACAACACACACACAAAAATGCCAAAATTTCCAATGACGCCACCAGACGTTAACCAGCCGCTTCTAGGACGATCTTGCGCCCACATTTCTCCGGCAGCCATGTCATGTTTGCAAACACAGAGCTTCTCTAGAAATTCCGACAAATATTGCACAGCCAACAGCGGACCCATCAATTTCCCATCACCGCGCTGTCGACAGCTTGTTTGTTGGTCTTTTTTGTCCCTGGACAACTTGGTCAATTTTGGTGTCTCCAATGGAATTTTTTTTTTAAAAGGGGAGAATTAGGCCGGGGACAGACTCCCTTTTTTATTTTTTAATGTTAAGAATTTTCTAGTAAATGCCATTATTTATAAACATATTTCTCTATTTATTATAATTGTTTATTATATTTGTTTCATAACTTTCCTAACAATGTCAAATTTGAATTAGAATTTGTAAGGCTTATATAGTAATATTTTTGTTAAAATTATTTACATGTATTTTCAAATTATATACATCGCATTCGTATTCTTTATTTATTGACAATTAACTGCAAAGTAGCTTCTGAATGGTTGACATACAATGGTTGACACAACATGGTTGACATTCAAAAATAATCATAAATAATTAATTTTTTTTAAAAGCACACAAACATGCCTGCTATTTTCTGAAATATTTTGACCCTCTGTTAGGAAGGATTTGGCTTTTAGGAAGCCAAAGTGGCAACTAACAGGTTGGCTTTTTAGGAAGCCAAAGTGGCAACTCACAGGTTGTGGACAAGAAGCACCTGACGGCCAAATATTGCCAGGATGCCGCGAGCGTCGAAGATGGTCAACCGTTTGCCTATTTGACGACAAAATACCACATCGTCGTCCGGTGTTTGCGGACTCCACGGGCGACGCTAACGACGTGTCTGGGAAATGGGCCTCGGAACATCAACGGAGGCGTATCTCCTCATTAGTCAAAAGAAATTCCACATCTTCTCATGTATCTGCATGGATTCATTTAACCGTATTGCTATCATTCTCTGTTTAGCTTTGATTTTCTGTATCTCTCTATTGGTTTGTGTCTTGCCGTTTGTCCGTATCTATGGGTCCGTGTCTCGTCATTTGTCCGTATCTATGGGTCCGTGTCTCGTCATTTGTCCGTATCTATTGGTCTGTGTCTCGTCATTTGTCCTTAACTTTTTATTTTGCTTGTCCTCATTATTTAACCACACCTCTTCTTTTATCCACATATCTTACTTTGTTTACCTATGTTCCTTTGTCCACATATCTTCCTATGTTAAAATATCTTCCTTTGTTTACATATCGACCTTGGTCCACATATCTTCCTTCGTCCACATATCTTCCTTTGTGCATATCTTCCTTTTCCTACATATCTTCCTTTGTCTGTACTGGTTTTAAACAGACACTGCTTTCTCCCACCTGCCGTACTCAGCCAGTGCAAAATCAAATTAGTTTTACATGTAACACAATAGCTGTGAGGGCAACAAATATAGTGTTGTTCGTGTAACTTTCCTCTACTTGTGCGGCACACTGCTTTTATTTTACTCATGCGGCACACTGCTTTTCTTGGATTATGCGGCACACTGCTTTTCTTGGATTATGCGGCACATTGCTTTCCTTGACTTATGTGGCACACTGCTTTCCTTGGCTTATGTGGCACACTGCTTTCCTTGACTTATGCGGTACACTTCTTTCCTTAGCTTATGCGGCACACTGCTTTCCTTAGCTTATGCGGCACACTGCTTTCCTTAGCTTATGCGGCACACTGCTTTCCTTAGCTTATGCGGCACACTGCTTTCCTTAGCTTATGCTGCACACTGCTTTCCTTGACTTATGTGGCACATTGCTTTCCTTGACTTATGTGGCACACTGCTTTCCTTGGCTTATGTGGCACACTGCTTTCCTTGACTTATGCGGTACACTTCTTTCCTTAGCTTATGCAGCACACTGCTTTCCTTAGCTTATGCGGCACACTGCTTTCCTTAGCTTATGCGGCACACTGCTTTCTTTAGCTTATGCGGCACACTGCTTTCCTTAGCTTATGCTGCACACTGCTTTCCTTGACTTATGTGGCACACTGCTTTCCTTGACTTATGCGGCACACTGCTTTCCTTGACTTATGCGGCACACTGCTTTCACACCCAATTTTTTCTCTACTGTTCTATTCACTGAATGAATTGCGGTGACCATGACGTCATGAGACATCCGAATCCAAAAAAAAAACTGTCTAGAGATGTTTGTTAAACTTTTAGCTCGACCTTTGAACTATGGACCGTGGCGTAGCTGAGCATTTTTTCCTCGAGTCCTTGGTAGCGTCATGAGGGGCTTAGCGTAATGAGGGACTTAGCGTCATGGGGAAGTTAGCGTCATGAGGGGCTTAGCGTCATGAAGGACTTAGCGTCATGAGGGGCTTAGCGTCATGAGGAACTTGGCGTCATGAGGGACTTGGCGTCATGAGGGACTTAGCGTCATGGGGGACTTATCGTTATGAGGGGCTTAGCGTCAAGATAGGCTTAGCGTCAAGATAGGCTTAGTTTGAAGAAAGGCTTAGCGTCATGTGGGAGTTAGCGTCATGAGGGGCCTATACATTCAGAAAAGAAAAGTCGGTACCAACTTATCTTTTAACGCCCCCCCCCATTTCCCCCCTTTTAAATTTTTTAAAACCGGAAGTAGGGTAAACAAAATGTTCTGAGTGTGATACCCCCCTCCCCTTGACTCTTCAGCACTCCGGGACAGATCTCAGCTAATTTTGGGTCGTGTTAAGGCCTGGAGTTACGCCCACGTACCATCGAGCACGTCCAAACAGGGGCGGAATGTCAGAGAGGCACGGAGCACACTGAACGCGACATTGGTGTGATGAGAAAAGATAACACGAAGCCGTGACACCAATGTGCTGGACAAACCCCTGGACGGGCGGGTTAGGTGTGGGGAGGTGTGGGGGCGCGGGTGTTGTCATTTTGGGGCGCCACTGAGAAAACGTGAAGGTATTCGTCAGTTTCTTTTATCGTTGTTCGATGTTTTTAAAGCGGAAGTAGCATTATCGGGCTATTATGCAGTTATTTACACAAATAAAAGTAGACTGATCATGTGGCGCAATCGCTGGTTTTTAAAGTTAATTCTCTTACATATATTACGCTTCTGGTGTGACTGCTTCCATTTCCGGCTGCTTCCTATCAAGCGGGCTGCTTCCTATTCAGCGCAATTGGTACTGAGATTATTTTCGTAGCTTTTGCTAAATGCTTTTATTTGGTGACGTATTTTTGGGTGTGGAAATTGCGTTATCAATGTTGTTACGCTTTAGCAGGAGCAGGAGTGATGGTGTGTTACTAATGGAGTGTTAGTAATGGAGTGTTAGTAATTGTGTGTTAGTGATGGTGTGTTAGTGATGGTGTGTTAGTGATGGTGTGTTAGTAATTGTGTGTTGGTAATGGTGTGTTAGTAATGGTGTGTTAGTAATGGTGTGTTAGTAATGGTGTTTTAGTAATGGTGTGTTAGTGATGGTGTGTTAGTGATGGTGTGTTAGTAATGGAGTGTTAGTAATGGTGTTTTAGTAATGGTGTTTTAGTAATGGTGTGTTAGTAATGGAGTGTTAGTAATGGTGTGTTAGTAATGGTGTGTTAGTAATGGTGTGTTAGTAATGGTGTTCTTTATTTAATAAAGAGACGTTGGCTACTCCCATGGTTGGTTTGTAAAATAATTAATAAAATGAATACAGTGCATGTACTTCTCTATGTTTGAAAGAAAATATGGTTCAATTGTGAATTTAGTAGAGTGCAAAATATAATATCCCTACTATACACTGCTCCCCACACATTGTGCACCATAAGATGTGCACCATAAGATGTGCACCATAAAATGTGCACCATAAAATGTGCACCATAAAATGTGCACCATAAAATCTGCACCATAAGATGTGGATCATGCACTGGGACCAACCCAATTAGCTCCATTGGTCCGGGGGTTACAAATTGATCAATATCTGCAGATATCCGATGTCTCGCGTTCAGATATCCGATGTCTCGCGTTCAGATATCCGATGTCTCGCGTTCAGATATCCGATGTCTCGCGTTCATTCAAGCTGTTCATTGATCCATGTTGTCAGGGACCTGATGATTATCTCCCCATTAATCTGTGAGTGACCTAGTGTCATCTCGCCTTATTTTCCTTTCTTTCCCCCGAGGGTTATCTCCAGTTACTCTGAGTGACCTAATTGTTATCTCCCCTTTCATATGTGAGTGATCTCTGTATGCTCTATGTATCTTTTCGGCCCCTTTACTATAAGTGTGATCTATATGGTGTCTTCCCCTTTTATCTGTGAGTGATCTGTATATTTTCTCCCCTTTTCCATATGAGTTATCTGTATATTGTCTCCCCTTTTCTCTGTGAATGATATGTATGTTGTCACCCCTTTTCGCTGTGAGAGACTGTGAAGTTATCTCCCCTTTTCTCTGTGAGTGACTGTGAAGTTATCTCTCCTTTTCTCTGTGAGCGATCTGTATGTTGTCTCCCGTTTTTCTCTGTGAGATATCTACATGTTGTCTCCCTTTTGTCTCTGTGAGTGACCTAAGTGATATCTCCCCCATTTTCTCTGTTAGTGATCTACATGTTGTCTCCCATTCTTCTATGAGTGATCTACATGTTGTCTCCCATTCTTCTATGAGTGATCTACATGTTGTCTCCCATTCCTCTATGAGTGATCTACATGTTGTCTCCAATTCCTCTATGAGTGATAAGTATGTGGTCTCCCATTCCTCTATGAGTGATCTGTATGTGGTCTCCCATTCCTCTATGAGTGATCTGTATGTGGTCTCCCATTCCTCTATGAGTGATCTGTATGTGGTCTCCCATTCCTCTATGAGTGATCTGTATGTCATCGGGTCATCCAGCATATAAAAAAAATCCTAATACAGCCGTAAATTAAATGGCCCTTCAGTTGTCTCCCTTATTTTCATGCTTCGTCTGAGCACCGCTCTCTTGGTCACAAACCCTGCAATCACCTTTTCCCCATATCCTACTCGCCCAGTCAATCTTTCAATCACAAGAACACAATCGTGATCACTGTCGCGCCCTTCTTCTCTCTCTCTCTCTTTCTGTCTCTCTCTCTCCATCTAACCATCGACCACTTTGCAGTCCGGTCTTATTTAGCCGTGCCTCTGGCTGGGGGTCAGCCAATGGGAGGCCGCCTCCTATATCTTCAGATAACGCCAAAGATTAACCAAAACTATTGGTTTGCGGGACCGCTTCCTGTTGAATTGGGTCGGATTAAATTAATAACTCCTTGCCATTTATTGCTGTTATTAATCCACGGGTTTCCCCGATGCCCCGAGTTGAACAGTTGGGGCCAAACTTCCGTCCAGATAATGAACTAATTTTTTAATTATTTTTTTTCAGTGACGAAGCCCTCCTGGCTTGTGGGGCTTGGGGGTGGGGGTCCATTTACGCAAGTGCCCTGCGAGGGTTTCTTAGAAAGGGTCATCCATGGCGTGGACAATCACTTGGACAATTAGATCTTAACGAGTTGATCATGTCTTGGTGAGAAATTGGCGAGAGCTGTGAAGTGTGTCGGTGGATGCGAGTCAGTGATGGATACATACGGTGATTGGGAGGTGTGAGTGAGGGTAAACATCACATGCTAAGCGAGGGTTGTTAAGTGTGTTGGTGGATGCGAGTCAGTGATGGATACATACGGTGATTGGGAGGTGTGAGTGAGGGCACACATCACATGCTTAAACCTAGCACACTACTAAAAGAAAGAGGCATATCATTTTGGTCATTAAATTCACGTATATGCTGTTACGTTAGGGGTCCTTGTCTACATTGTGAAACTGGTGCATGAATTCTGGGCGACCCCACGTTTGGCAACACGATGATCGGATGGGTGAGGTTTAATTACAAATTGTCTCCCTTGCCCTTGATGACAAGTAAACACAGATTATAGTCTTTCGAATTGGAATTCTTTAGAACGCACGAGACTGACCGAGATCGGGATACAATGCCGAACGCCATTCTGGAAAAGTTTCTAAGAAAGACTATAAATACGCCTTTCGACATAATGAAAAAGAGGAGAGGTTGAAATTTTACCCTACGAGACAGACAGGGCTTTGTACTGATCGTAGATTTTGTATATTAATATTTACTGTGTGTGTGGTTGCCCCTTTTTCAACATTGTCCCGGCGCAAATTCATTGCTGTACTGTAAGTCAATAGCCGTAGTTTTATTCTGTTTGATTTTGTAATTTTAAATTAACATAACAAATTATTATTTGTAATCAGCCCTAGTTTGGGTATCGTTCTTTATTACTGTATTTAACCAATAGTACCTTCCTTTAATGTGTACTGTTTGCTACGAGCCATATAAATATTAAAATTAGAGATTAAATTCTCTACAATAAGGCGGTACGTAACACATGCCCCTTTAGTAGGGCATACAAGAGCATGCTATTATTAATGCAAATAAAAAAGTTATTTTAGGGTACACAAATTCATGTCATTTACGGCAAAAGAATACATGTCATTTATGACAAACAACTGCATGTCATTTATGGCAATTAAAAAAATGTTATTTAGATCAAACCTATAGATATCGGTTAAGGAAATCAAATACATGACATTTAGGGCTATCAAAGACATGTCAAGTAGGGAAATAAATAAAAATGCATGACATTTAGGGCACACATACATGACATTTAAGGTACAAAGAATACAGGTCATTCAGGTCTATCCAATACATGTCATTAAGAGCAGACAAACACATGTCAATTGGGGTACACAAATATATGTCATATAGGGCAGAAAAATAGATGCCCTTGTAGAGAAAACAAATAGTGCAGACAAATGCATTAATTAATGTTGCTTTTTCTTGGTAAAATTATGGGAAAGATAATGATTGTGTGGGGTATAGATGTCGCTTAAAATTATCACTCTTATGACCCATAGGAACCATAGGACGCTCCCCGCCTACTTCATGACCTCACAAAGTAAAGCTGATAACGTGATGGGGGTGGGGGTGACAGAAAAAAAGGGGGGCGGTGAAAATCGGGACGCTCCGTGGGGCGTCATGTGGCGTGTTGTTTCCTCCGGTGATCTTCTGTGTCCAATGCCACGTTATCTGTCTCAACAAATCAAACATTTATCATATCCCATAGAGCAGACGGACTTCCCATAACTAAGGTTTGTTTTGGAGTTTGCCAACTGTCACTGGGTCGTCTGAGGACGCCGTGAGGTTTTTTGGTCGATAGAGATTTGAGCAGCTCGTGTTTAGAGAAACCTATCTCTTTGAATCGTCAGTGTCTCGCTTTAAATCGTCACTGTCTCGCTTTGAATCGTCAGTGTCTCGCTTTACATCGCCACTGTCTCGCTTTGAATTGTCAGTGTCTCGCTTTAAATCGTCAGTGTCTCGCTTTGAATCGTCAGTGTCTCGCTTTGAATCGTCAGCGTCTGGCTTTGAATCGTCAGTGTCTCGCTTTAAATCGTCACATTCTCGCTTTAAATCGTCACAGTCTCGCTTTAAATCGTCATAGTCTCGCTTTAAATCACCACTGTCTCGCTTTAAATCATCACTGTCTCGCTTTAAATCGTCACAGTCTCGCTTTAAATCGTCATAGTCTCGCTTTAAATCACCACTGTCTCGCTTTAAATCGCCACTGTCTCGCTTTATATTGTCACTGTCTTGCTTTAAATTAGCAAAAAACAATAAATCAACTCGTCCTTTAAAATATTTCTACACATATTTCGTCTTGTTCAGATCTGGCCTAGCTGCGTGTAAAACCAGACTATGTGTGGCATGCTAAGCGTAAAGAGGTCGCCGCGTAACAGCCGGATGTTTCATAGCTCCACCTCAGTCCGCGCTCACCCATAATTCATGATCAAAGTCTGAACTGTGTCGCCATTCGATACTAGGAATTGTTTTATCTGAAATTTTCTTTTATTGAAATAATTTTGATTTTTTTAGTCCCCACAATTTATAACGTTTTCAAAACTGACCAAAGTTTACTGAAGTATTTGGAAGATATCCATGAAAAAGACTAGCTCCATAGCGGTTATCTTTGATCCTGTTTGAACATTGTATCTTGGAGCCACGATCGAGTTCATAAGAAAAGCGTCTTTGTAATCTGTTTCAACGCATGATCATTGTGAAGTGTGTCTGTAATGACAAATAGTTTGAACGTACAGGTGTTTGAACAGACGATCTGACGGAGAAGAACTGTTTGAAACGACAGAACTGTCAATGTTGAAGCAACAAAACTGTAAATGTTGAGGCAACAAAAACTGTCCATGTTGAAGGAACAAAACTGTCATTGTTGAAACAACAAGACTGTCAACGTTAAAGCAACAAATCTGTTAATGTTGAAACAACAAAACTGTCAATGTTAAAACAACAAAACTGTCAATGTATAACAAAACTGTCAATGTTTAAACGACAGAACTGTCAATGTTGAAGCAACAAAACTGTCAATGTTAAAACAACAAAATTGTCAATGTATAACAAAACTGTCAATGTTGAAACGACAGAACTGTCAATGTTGTAGCAACAAAACTGTAAATGTTAAAACAACAAAACTGTCAATGTTGAAGCAACAAAACTGTCCATGTTGAAGCAACAAAACTGTCCATGTTGAAGAAACAAAACGGTTAATCAAAACTGTCAATGTTGAAACAACAAAAAACTGTCAATGTTGAAGCAACAAAAACTGTCAATGTTGAAGCAACAAAACTGTCCATGTTGAAGAAACAAAACGGTTAATCAAAACTATCAATGTTGAAACAACGAAACTGTCAATGTTGAAACAACAAAAACTGTCAATGTTGAAGCAACAAAACTGTCAATGTTGAAACGACAGAACTGTCAATGTTGAAGCAACAAAACTGTCAATGTTGAAGCAACAAAAACTGTCAATGTTGAAGCAACAAAAACTGTCAATGTTGAAACAACAAAAACTGTCAATGTTGAAGCAACAAAAACTGTCAATGTTGAAGCAACAAAAACTGTCAATGTTGAAGCAACAAAAACTGTCAATGTTGAAGCAACAAAAACTGTCAATGTTGAAGCAACAAAAACTGTCAATGTTGAAGCAACAAAAACTGTCAATGTTGAAACAACAAAAACTGTCAATGTTGAAGCAACAAAAACTGTCAATGTTGAAACAACAAAAACTGTCAATATTGAAGCAACAAAAACTGTCAATGTTGAAACAACAAAAACGGTCAATGTTGAAGCAACAAAACTGTCAATGTTGAAAAAACAAAAACTGTCAATGTTGAAGCAACAAAACTGTCAATGTTGAAGCAACAAAAACTGTCAATGTTGAAACAACAAAAACTGTCAATGTTGAAGCAACAAAAACTGTCAATGTTGAAACAACAAAAACTGTCAATGTTGAAGCAACAAAACTGTCAATGTTAAAGCAACAAAAACTGTCAATGTTGAAACAACAAAAACTGTCAATGTTGAAGCAACAAAACTGTCAATGTTGAAACAACAAAAACTGTCAATGTTGAAGCAACAAAAACTGTCAATGTTGAAGCAACAAAACTGTCAATGTTGAAACAACAAAACTGTCAATGTTGAAACAACAAAAACTGTCAATGTTAAAGCAACAAAAACTGTCAATGTTGAAGCAACAAAAACTGTCAATGTTGAAGCAACAAAACTGTCAATGTTGAAGCAACAAAAACTGTCAATGTTGAAACAACAAAAACTGTCAATGTTGAAGCAACAAAAACTGTCAATGTTGAAACAACAAAAACTGTCAATGTTGAAGCAACAAAACTGTCAATGTTGAAGCAACAAAAACTGTCAATGTTGAAACAACAAAAACTGTCAATGTTGAAGCAACAAAACTGTCAATGTTGAAACAACAAAAACTGTCAATGTTGAAGCAAAAAAAACTGTCAATGTTGAAGCAACAAAACTGTCAATGTTGAAACAACAAAACTGTCAATGTTGAAACAACAAAAACTGTCAATGTTAAAGCAACAAAAACTGTCAATGTTGAAACAACAAAAACTGTCAATGTTGAAGCAACAAAACTGTAAATGTTGAAACAACAAAAACTGTCAATGTTGAAGCAACAAAAACTGTCAATGTTGAAACAACAAAACTGTCAATGTTGAAGCAACAAAACTGTCAATGTTGAAACAACAAAACTGTCAATGTTGAAAGAACAAAACTGTCAATGTTGGAAAACAATAAACCAGCTAACTGACAACATTCAGCCGATATAACTGTCCATTGTTGAAACAACCCAAATGACAATGTTGAAACAAAGAAATGTCAATGTTTAGACAACACAACTGTCACTGTCGAGACAGCACAAGCTTACTACGTTTAATGGTGAGACATTCTAATGTGATCATCTCATTTAATTATAATTTTTTTTTTTGGTGAGCCATAATGACAACGTCACGGGATCATCAATCGTCAATCATCAATCATCGCTGTCTCGTTACCGCACAGATGCCTGGCGCGTTCCGGTCGCGTTAAATTAACCACTAGCATATTAACAGGTCGCTGAGGGAGTGGGGGGGGGGGAGAGAGAGAATATGCCACGTTAAATATGAGACGGGAGAGCGTTGTGACAAACAATATATAAGAGAACGGAGGAGAGATAAGATTATGAGAGGAAAGCGACAGCGAGACGGGTCCGCGACAATGGTCGGTTTGAATGTGTGAACGGCCAGAAAAGGGGGGGGGGGGCAGACAGACAAAGCACGTAGACAGAAGCGTCGACCAGAGATGATGGATTTGTTTAGCAAGATGTTGGGAGATAGAGGAAGCCAGGGACACATACAATGAGCAATTAATTATTCAACACTTTTTTAAATATTTCTTTTTACTTCAAGGCGGAATGAGGGGTCGGGGGTGGGGGGGGGGGGTTGTAACAACGCTGGGGTAGATGTGGTGGTGGTTTGGGAGGGGGTAACAACGCTGGGTTAGATGTGTTGGGGGTTAAGGAGGGGGTAACAACGCTGGGGTAGATGTGGTGGGGGTTAGGGAGGGGGTTAACAACGCTGGGGTAGATGTGGTGGGGGTGTGGGAGGGGGTTAACAACGCTGGGGTAGATGTGGTGGGGGTTTAAGAGGGGGGCACTCGACAGATTATTGTTCTCTGTCTGGGAGACTACCATCCCCCCACCACAGAAAAAATAAATAATTTGTGCCCCCCCCCCCCTTCCGTTCACCGAACAATTGATAGTTTTTTCCAAATTTTTTCTTTGTTGAAAATATTATACCGTTCGCTATCTGGTGGGGGTAAACAAGTGATCTCTATGGGCAATGATAGCAGACGATCATCCAGGCCTGTCGCTGAAGATATGTAAGATTCCCCCCCCCCCCCCAACCCCACCCAACCCTGGCAGGAGCACACAAAAAATGTAAGATAAATTGGAGTTCTTTTGTGCAGGTGATAAAATACGTGTGTCTTTGTCGTCACGCCCCAGTGTCACGTGGGTCGACATTATAAACTATTTAAACAGAAATTATGGCCGCTCAGAGGATGGTGTGGTGGTGGTGGATGTGGGGGGTGGAAGATCCTCGCTCAGTTTATTTTAGCAGCCGATGAGATAACACGCGGGCTTGGGGGTGGGGGGGTCCTTTTTATGTCTGTCTTCAAGCAAACCTTTTTGTCCATTTGTTTGTTTGTTTGGGTACAAAAGACTAGTCAATGGTTTCACGAATTGAAAATTAAAAAAACAGGCCATATCGGAATATTTTCTTTATTTCTTTTTTTCTTTTCTGGCTGACGATGCCAGGCTTGGTTCAGATGACCCAGTGCTACTGTTGGCGCCTACCGTTTGGTGGTATTAGAACAGCGGCTCTCAACCTGTGGGTCGCGACCACGTTGGGGTTCGCACGACCCTTTCACGGGAGTTGCCTAAGACCATCGGAAAACACATATACTCTACAGTTATAAAGTTTCAACGATAATAAGTTTGTTGTTAGGGGTCGCCAGAACACGAGGAACTGCATTAAGGGGTCGCGGCATTAGGAAGGTAGAGAACAACTGTATTAGAGCTTTCTTCTGGAATGGTTTTTGGCCGTGAATATTAATTACACTGGCTGTGTTCTGTTGTGTTCCAGATGTGGTTGTCATTATATGATGATGCAATAACTGACAGGTTTATTTTGTAATGTGGTTACACAGATGAGACCCGGAGTAATTGCTTGTAGTTACAACACAGCCATTGGCATATTTTTGGGCGATTAATTAAATTAAAAATTTCTTTTTTTAGTTTATAAATATGGATGTGCTGGAGTGTTGCAATGATGTGCTGTAGTGTTGCACTGATGTGCTGGAGTTTTGCACTGATGTGCTATAGTGTTGCAATCATGTGCTGGAGTGTTGCAATGATGTGCTGTAGTGTTGCACTGATGTGCTGGAGTTTTGCACTGATGTGCTGGAGTGTTGCAATCATGTGCTGGAGTGTTGCACTGATGTGCTGGAGTGTTACACTGATGTGCTGGAGTGTTGCACTGATGTGCTGGAGTGTTGCACTGATGTGCTGGAGTGTTGCACTGATGTGCTGGAGTGTTACACTGATGTGCTGGAGTGTTGCACTGACGTGCTGGAGTGTTGCACGGATGTGCTGGAGTGTTACACTGATGTGCTGGAGTGTTGCACTGATGTGCTGGTGTGTTGCACTGATGTGCTGGAGTGTTACACTGATGTGCTGGAGTGTTGCACTGATGTGCTGGAGTGTTGTGCTGATGTGCTGGAGTGTCGCACTGATGTGCTGGAGTGTTGCACTGATGTGCTGGAGTGTTGTGCTGATGTGATAGAGTGTTGCACTGATGTGCTGGAGTGTTGCACTGATGTGCTGGAGTGTTGCACTGATGTGCTGGAGTGTTGCACTGATGTGCTGGAGTGTTGCACTGATGTGCTGGAGTGTCACACTGATGTGCTGGAGTGTTGCACTGATGTGCTGGATTGTCGCACTGATGTGCTGGAGTGTCACACTGATGTGCTGTAGTGTTACGTTCACGCCTATACATGAACAACCTCTTTATATTTCCATAAGGAGTTGTATGAACTTTCTCCCCTCCTCCTTTGCTGAACATTTCTTACAAAGACCTTTAACAACTCGTCCATCAAACATGAGACTTTTGGTAACTAATCTTGACATCAAATCCACGTCATGGTCTTGTCCTTATTGACAAGTGTCTAAGCAGAACATCGGTAGCCCACTTATTTTTTACAACATTACGAAAAAAACAACAAACTGTATGGGAATGGAGTAGTTAAGTACGAGTCTGAATAAGTGTGATTCATTATCTCCCATTGAGTCTGAATAAGTGTGATTCATTATCTCCCCTTGAGTCTGAAGAAGTGTGATTCATTATCTCCCCTTGAGTCTGAAGAAGTGTGATTCATTATCTCCCCTTGAGTCTGAATAAGTGTGATTCATTATCTCCCCTTGAGTCTGAAGAAGTGTGATTCATTATCTCCCCTTGAGTCTGAAGAAGTGTGATTCATTATCTTCCTTTGAGGCTGAAGAAGTGTGATTCATTATCTCCCCTTGAGTCTGAAGAAGTGTGATTCATTATCTTCCCTTGAGTCTGAAGAAGTGTGATTCATTATCTCCCCTTGAGTCTGAAGAAGTGTGATTCATTATCTCCCCTTGAGTCTGAAGAAGTGTGATTCATTATCTCCCCTTGAGTCTGAAGAAGTGTGATTCATTATCTCCCCTTGAGTCTGAAGAAGTGTGATTCATTATCTTCCCTTGAGTCTGAAGAAGTGTGATTCATTATCTTCCCTTGAGTCTGAAGAAGTGTTATTCATTATCTCCCCTTGAGGCTGAAGAAGTGTTATTCATTATCTCCCCTTGAGTCTCCCAATTATCTCCCGATTCTATCATCATTCGGATGGAGGAAATTAACTTATTATCACACTAACCTGCTCTGTAGAAAATAAGTTTTCTGACCCCTCCCTTCCCCCGCCCCTCATCCACCCCCCCCCCCCCAAATCCCCTAAGTAAACTAAAACAATAATAATAAGAAATGTTCCTTTTTTAAATAATTTCACAATGCTGCAACTGTCACAATACTGCAACTGTCACAATACTGCAACTGTCACAATACTGCAACTATCACAATACTGCAACTGTCACAATACTGCAAGTTTCTGAATATTGCTAGTGTCACAATACTGCAACTGTCACAATACTACAAGTTTCTGAATATTGCTAGTGTCACAATACTGCAACTGTCACAATATTGCAACTGTCACAATACTGCAACTGTCACAATACTGCAACTGTTACAATACTGCAACTGTCACAATACTGCAAGTTTCTGAATATTGCTAGTGTCACAATACTGCAACTGTCACAATACTACAAGTTTCTGAATATTGCTAGTGTCACAATACTGCAACTGTCACAATACTGCAACTGTCACAATACTGCAACTGTCACAATACTACAAGTTTCTGAATACTGCTAGTGTCACAATACTGCAAGTGTCACAATACTGCAATACTGTTTTAGTGCTCCAGGATAGCGGGTCACTTTGTATATATAAAATGGGATCGAGACGCAAAAAAGCTTGGGAACCTGTGAAGATCAAATTGTAAAGAAAAAAAAAGATTTTATGGTTTCATTATGGGCTCTAACACATGACAACTAACGAATGATGTAAGAAATCAGAATCATGGTTTTCTTGTCCGTCTCGGAGTCAGAGTTGGAACGTGACTTAAGAGAGAATTGGAACGTGACTTAAACGCAAACTTAAACACAACCACGAACATACTTTAATACAAAAGATACATTATACAAACACAATACAAAAGCATGGTTTAAACACAATCAAACGTTTGGCTCAGACACCCTGGGCACTTGTTACTTAAACACAAATACATGACTTAAAACAAAAAAAAAACCAAAAAATAAAAAAAATTCTACGACACTGATAACAAGGACCAATATGGACGCGTTCTGTCATGGCTGACGGGTAGATAGTGAAAATGGCGCTTTGCGTTTGATACCGTGACCTGTGACCTTTCCCGCTTGCTGTTGTCAGTCTTCTCTCTGAAATTAATGGTGTAATATTTGTTGGAGTGGTCCGTTTGATATGGATTGAGTTGGCCTTTCTTGTTCAAGGAACTTGAGACATCGCTGGGCTATCTCGCCAATGATGAAAGAAGAGAAAGTGTCCCATTTATCAAACAGTTGCGCACTCTCTTAAACAGCAGAGAAGAAGAAGGAAAAAAAAAACAACCAACAGATAATATAGTGTTACCGTCGTATGACAGATACACATCTGTTGTAATAGCTAATGTAATCTTCTATCAAACAAATGACTCTGCCAATTTATTGCAGGTTTGTAACAGAAGTAATAACTTACCATATATCCACTATTGATCAAATGTGCAGTTTGTGTGTGTGTGTTTTTTTTTTGTCGTTTTGGGAGGGGGAGAGGGGGGAGGGAGGGGGGGAGGGAGGGGGGATTTTGAATGTCACCTGCGCAAAAGCTTTTTTTTACCGTCGGATCCTCCTCTCTCTCTATCACATCTATCTTCCTTTCTCCCTCGCTCTCTCTCTCTATGCTCTCTTTCTCCCACTCCCCTCTCTCCCTCTATCCCCTTCCACTCTCCGGGTAGCACTCTCTTTCTGTTACCCCTTCTTCCCCCTCTCTCTTCCCCTCTCCCTCACACTCTCTTCCCTCTCCCTCACTCTCTCCACACACTCCCATCCCCCTCTCTCAATTTCTCCCCTTCATTCTCCCGGCAGCCCTATATTTTCTGTTTTTTTGTAAAACATTCATTTGTCTTTCCTTCCTCGACAATATTCAACAAGTAGATTTGTCAGATACTGGTGACCACGCCCCATCTACAGAAACGTCTTTTACGAGACAAGTAGGGCTGTCAAAAGATACTGGTGACCACGCCCCATCTACAGAAACGTCCTGCTAGAGACAAGTAGGGCTGTCAACACATACTGGTGACCACGCCCCATCTACAGTAACGTCCTGTGCGAGACAAGTAGGGCTGTCAACAGATACTGGTGACCACGCCCCATCTACAGAAACGTCCTGTGCGAGACAAGTAGGGTTGTCAACAGATACTGGATAAGGATGAAGATAATGATGACGACGAATTGGAAAAGGTCCATACTGGCGCCGTTATCCAAGTTCCATAGGTGTACACACCAAGAGACGAGTGGGTGACAACAACGCGGCGTGTCTTCCTTTGATTCATGACGTACTTTTGAAGCGATAAGACGCCAAATTTTGTTGTCGTTAATTGTACACTAATAATATGTCGTAAAATATGCACTAGTAATATGTCGTAAAATATGCACTAGTAATATGTCGTAAAATATGCACTAGTAATATGTCGTAAAATATGCACTAGTAATATGTCGTAAAATATGCACTACTAATGTGTCGTAAAATATGCACTATTAATATGTCGTAAGATATGCGCTACTAATATGTCGTAAAATATGCACTACATATTCGAGTCTACTGGATATATTATGTTACGCAATGGCGGCGGCGATGCCGTTTCCTAAATTTACTTGACAAACCATGGATTCAAGTGACAACATGGATTCAAGTGACACCATGGATTCAAGTAACATCATGGATTCAATTAACAACATGGATTCAATTAACAACATGGATTCAATTAACAACATGGATTGAAGTAACAACATGGATTCAAGTAACAACATGGATTCAAGTAACAACATGGATTCAAGTAACAACATGGATTCAAGTAACAACATGGATTCAAGTAACAACATGGATTCAAGTAACAACATGGATTCAAGTAACAACATGGATTCAAGTAACAACATGTATTCAAGTAACAACATGGATTCAAGTAACAATATGGATTCAAGTAACAACATGGATTCAAGTAACAACATGGATTCAAGTAACAACATGGATTCAAGTAACAACATGGATTCAAGTAACAACATGGATTCAAGTAACAACATGGATTCAAGTAACAACATGGATTCAAGTAACAACATGGATTCAAGTAACAACATGGATTCAAGTAACAACATGGATTCAAGTAACAACATGGATTCAAGTAACAACATGGATTCAAGTAACAACATGGATTCAAGTAACAACATGGATTCAAGTAACAACATGGATTCAAGTAACAACATGGATTCAAGTAACAACATGGATTCAAGTAACACACGCACTTTATAAGAATCCCAAAATAGTGCTAACTGCTGTGACTTTTATTTTGCACGCGTACACGACACAGTGTTATAGTGCGTACACGACACAGTGTTATAGTGCGTACACGACACAGTGTTATAGTCGTACATAAATACCTAGAGATGAATTATTTGTGTGAATGTTCATCAATTCACGAATGTTCTTTGCATTCCCATAATCATATCAATTATAATAACCGGCTATCACGAGATTGCCTTCTAGCGTGTAAACTCTACCAACCACTATTAAAATAACCGGCTGTCACGAGATTGCCTTCTAGCGTGTAAACTCTACCAACCACTATTAAAATGACCGGCTGTCACGAGATTGCCTTCTAGCGTGTAAACTCTACCAACCACTATTAAAATGACCGGCTGTCGCGAGTTTGTCTTCTAGCGTGTAAACTCAACCAACCACTATTGAAATAACCGGCTATTATGAGATAGCCTTCTAACGTGTAAACTCTACAAATCGACTTTCATAATGTCGACGGCTTACATTCGTAAATTAGCTTATCGACTTGAACTGTTTTGGCAGCTCGGATCCAACATGTATCCAAAAATGTGCATTTCCTTTCGCCTGTTACATTGTCTCAAACTGTTGACCTCGTACCCGCGTATAGCCTTCTCACACCAAACGACCGACAAAATCACAACAGAATCCTCTCTATATATCCTCTAAGCTGCACAAGCGAAATGTCCATTGGTTTATCTTTTAATATATAAAAAAAAAAAAATTATTTAGTTTGAGCGGTTGGAGAGATTGGGACGGAAAAGGGGGTGTGGTGGGTGGGTGGGTGGTGGAGTATCATGAAACGAATGTGAAACAGAGGGAGCGATGAAGGAACAAAGTTAAGTTATATATATATATATATATATATATATATATATATATATATATGTATCCATTTTTTATGTAATTTAGCTGGATTTGATATCTTTCGATTGCCGTCTCCTGTGACGCTTTTTCGAGTCTTCAAATGCACTTAATGAAGATCTGGATGTGACATTGCATGACATGTCGTTAGTGCATCCGCCCCGTTATTAAAAATGTCTTACACTTGGTATTTCTTTTCAAAACAGCAACAGCAGCACGAGAACCCTCGTTAGTTACAGATAGGGTCGGACCAACGTACTGGTTGTGAAAGATAAAGCCACTGGTCGGAGCACTTCCTGACCCTGCGCCCCCACCACACACCCCACCCGCACCCCCTTTATTCCACCCCATGTTTGTTGGCACTCGTGCCGGTACCTCGGTGTTGCTCGGACACTTTCGAAACTAGTCGCTACCAAGTAGCAAAAATGCTTGTCGCCAAACAATGGGGCGCTCCACGAGCATTGGTGATACCTTTCGGTGAAAAAGAAAAAGGCTGCAAACCCACCCCCCCCCCTCAAGGCCCACTCGGCCCCACGTGTACTGATAAGAACACTTTAGGGGTCACACTTTCATAATACCTTCGTGTGGAAATAAGGGAGTTTTGGGGGGGGGGGGGGATTTTGTTAACCTTAATCCCGACAAGCAGTCGTGGGTTGGGATGGGGTATGACCATATAACCTCCAAAATGGTTTGAGAACCCCCTGCACTATTGGAAACCCTGTAGTGAAAGAACATAATAGTTTTATCTCTTATGAGTTTTCTTATTGCTCTTTAAGTCCCATTCACATGTCATATGCCAATCGAACTATTTCTTGTGACCCACAACGACACGTATCAGTGTCTTCACTGTCATCATATGTGTCTGTAACTGCAGTGTCATCATATGTGTCTGTAACTGCAGTGTCATCATTTGTGTCTGTATCTTCACTGTCATCATATGTGTCTGTATTGCAGTTTCATCATATGTGTCTGTATCTTCACTGTCATCATATGTGTCTGTAACTGCAGTGTCATCATATGTGTCTGATTCTTCATTGTCATCCCATGTCTGCCTGGCTCAACACTCTTGCTTATTTATGTCGCATTTTAAATTTTTTTGTTGAAAAAACTTAACTTGAAATGTTAACAAACACATGTACATGAATTGGCTCTCTGGCTCGGTTGGTCGTAACATACTCAAATGCAACATATGGCGTGGGTTTGGTCACCGTTTTTGAAATGGTTTCATTCATGATTTCATTCATGGTTTCATTCATGGTTTCATTCAGGTTTCATTCATGGTTTCATTCATGGTTGTTCACGGTTCCATTCATGGTTTCATTCATGTATAATAAAATTAAGATAGAGATTCGTGAACTAGATCACTGCTTCTCAAATATTTCAGTGTTATTCAGTAGAAGGAACTTCTGGCATATAGCATTTCATTTCAAGTCCCACCAATATAACTTGATCCCGTGAAGCCACTAGGCCAGTGAAATGTTCGGAATAATTCTAATGTCTTGACTATTTCTTGAAATTAACGTTGAATTAAGCCTCCCTCACATCCCCTTTCCCCATCCCATACCACCCCTCCCCTCCCATCCCCATCCCCTGGCCCGTCCCCATCCCATCCCACACCCTCCCCTCCCCATCCCCTGCCCCATCCCCTGCCCCATCCCCATCCCATCCCCATCACCCCTCCCATCCCCACCCCTCCCCTCCCCCTAACGCCACACATTTCTCCACATTTATGTAAATAAATTTTTCTTAAAAAATCTTCCATGGTCATTAATTTCATTTTTCTCTAAAGGTGTCAGCAATTAATTAACGCTGCATGACGTCATAACCCGGCGCTAAAGTAAAAATCGGATTGTTGGTCCAAAAATTTAAGTCCAAGTACTGGCCTGCAATACCGGGGGCCCCCGCAATTAATACACCAATTGCTCAAATATATCCTCATACACGTTTTGAATGGTGGTCCTCCACCACAGGTCTCCAGGCTTAGAACCCCTGACAGCAGACGTAAAAAAAAATGGTCACGTAGGACACCGCTGGAGCGTATCAGAGCAAGTTGTTGACGTGACGCCATGACGCCGTGCAGAAGGTCGGCAAAAATGTATCTCCAAGCTGCCGAGGGCGTCAGCACAATGGCGGGATGACGCTCGCGGCCGCCATCTCCTTTCTCGCGAGACTGAATGGGCGCGAGATTGCCGGGTAATTTGTGACATCTTGAGTCAATATGGAGACATGCCCGAGTGGTCCTCAAACATTTTCCATGTCATTTCTCGCGAGGGGGGAACAGAATGAGCCTCGACTATAGATGAATGTGTGTGTGTGTTTGAGGGGGGGGGGGGGTGAGGACGCAAGTGGGTATTGTTAGATTTAAAAGGGTTGTCTTCTCCAATGGAACTTTTCTTGAGTTTGTGGGGGTGAGGGGGGAAATCTAGAAATATCTTTGCCTGGTTAAATTTAAACTCCTCTTGTTTGAACGTGAAAGTCAAAGAACTGCAACTCCGTAGCTAGGTAACATCCTCTTTCCACCTTCCTCTTCCGCTAATGGAGCAATTAATTACTTGAAGGACTAAAGATAAATGGAAATACATCTCTAAATCCCGAAACTCTGAAACTGTATGTCTTCTCTTGTTTGGAATACCAACAAGCTTCATTTGATACTAACCTGTAGTAGGCACTAGCCACCATTGTCTAGTTCCAGCCTCCATGATCTAGTACCAGCCTCCATTGTCTAGTACCAGCCTCCATTGTTTAGTACCATCCTTCATTGTTTAGTACCAGCCTTCATTGTTTGGTACTAGCCTTCATTGTTTGGTACTAGCCTCCATTGTTTGGTACCATCCTTCATTGTTTGGTACTAGCCTCCATTGTTTGGTACCAGCCTTCATTGTTTGGTACTAGCCCCCATTGTTTGGCCCTAGCCTCCATTGTTTGGTACTAGCCTCCATTGTTTGGTACTAGCCTCCATTGTTTGGTACTAGCCTCCATTGTTTGGTACTAGCCTCCATTGTTTGGCCCTAGCCTCCATTGTTTGGTACTAGCCTCCATTGTTTGGTACTAGCCTCCATTGTTTGGCACTAGCCTCCATTGTTTGGCACTAGCCTTCATTGTTTGGCACTAGCCTCCATTGTTTGGCACTAGCCTCCATTGTTTGGCACTAGCCTCCATTGTTTGGTACTAGCCTCCATTGTTTGGCACTAGCCTCCATTGTTTGGCACTAGCCTCCATTGTTTGGCACTAGCCTCCATTGTTTGGCACTAGCCTCCATTGTTTGGTACTAGCCTCCATTGTTTGGCACTAGCCTCCATTGTTTGGCACTAGCCTCCATTGTTTGGTACTAGCCTCCATTGTTTGGCACTAGCCTCCATTGTTTGGCACTAGCCTCCATTGTTTGGCACTAGCCTCCATTGTTTGGCACTAGCCTCCATTGTTTGGCACTAGCCTCCATTGTTTGGCACTAGCCTCCATTGTTTGGCACTAGCCTCCATTGTTTGGCACTAGCCTCCATTGTTTGGCACTAGCCTTCATTGTTTGGCACTAGCCTCCATTGTTTGGTACTAACTAGCCTTAATTCTTTGATGATACAATTGTTTTTATGATTACCCAGTGTCCGAGAATTCCCCCCAAAACTGGTATATGTCTGAATTAAATGTTTATATTATTTCCAAGAAAACCATTTTAAGTCTCCATGTCGGCCACGCTTAATCGATAGCAGTGTTTGTCTATTAGAAGGATTATTTATTGGTCAAACTGTGTAGGAAAGCCTCAGAAAATAAAAACCAACATCCCACCCTCATAAGTAGGTATTCATTTCTGCTGTATCTTTGTACGATATTTGATTTAAAAAGAGGTTAAAGGAGGCCGAACGCAGAGGAACCCCCATTTGACTCCGACACTGTTAAGGATCAGGCAAAAGTCTTAGTTAGGGGTGTCTTGAGTTTCTATTATCATTTGTCCTCTTTCAACCCCCTCGCCCCACCCGTCCGATGGCGGCGCCCCAATTGTATGACCCAAGACGGCCCCGGCGATTAGTAGCCCTAATGTACCAAGGGAGGTTAAGCACATCCGGTTGTTTATTTTCAATTCTGAGGTCTTGAGCAACGCAAGACCCCTTGTGACCTTTAGCCCCGGCCACGAGCACCGGAAGGCTGGAGGAATGACTGGAGCACACGAGGAAATGATCTTAAGAGGGTAGGTATAAACTTGATATAGTCAAGTAGGGCATACAGCAGGGCACACGCATAGTGAGTATTAGGGCACATTCTTGGTAGTTGTAGGGCGTTAAAAGAGTACAAACATTGCCTATGTTATGACATATTAATGTCAGGTATCACCGGTGCACTGACATGCACAGGCAAGAAATAAATTCGTCTTATGTTGGGCACAGTATACATGGAAGATATTCAAGGGTTATCTTTGTGTGTTTGTTTTTATTATTTTAAAAAATGTCCAAAGAAATTAGCGATGACTGCCAGAAATTCTTTTCTTGGTTGCACAGAGGTCATTAGTGACGAAATTCTAGTCTTGGAGTCAAAATAAGACTTGGATTCATTCAGCCGCAAAGACTCATAGTCTTGAAGTCATATGAGCTTGGATTCGTAGTCTTGGATTTACGGAGTCTTGAAGTCATGTGAGCTTGGAATCGTTGTTTTGAAGTCATATGAGCTTGGATTCGTAGTCTTGGATTCACAGAGTCTTGAAGTCATGTGAGCTTTGAATCGTTGTTTGAAGTCATAAGAGCTTGGATTCGTAGTCTTGGATTCACAGAGTCTTGAAGTCATGTGAGCTTTGAATCGTTGTTTTGAAGTCATATGAGCTTGGATTCGTAGTCTTGGATTCACAGAGTCTTGAAGTCATGTGAGCTTTGAATCGTTGTCTTGAAGTCATAAGAGCTTGGATTCGTAGACTTTGTTTCAATGAGTGTCGAAGTCATACAATATTAAGGACTCGTATAATCATGGAGTCATACAATCTTAAAGACTCTTATAATCTTGGAGCCATACAATGAAGTAGTGTTATGAAGATGACGTGTTAAGGCACACCTTCCTCGCTTTCCACGTACATGACCTCTTGTTGTGAACACACTCGAGGCCGTTTTGGGGCGTGGCTAGCGAAATTTAACCTTGTTTACAAAAAAGCTTAAGTATCGTCCGTTTCAGTCGAGCATTGTCGAATGATCTCCAGAATGCGAGAAGCAGTTACAATGCGTAATCTATTTCGAGAATGATCGTCTGGAACAGAGCATAAAAGGCTGAACGACTGAATGAGAGGGAGACCCTTTTATCACGAGACTGGCTGTGCTGCGTAAGCGGCAGCGTCCTCGAGGTGACTTGGGGGCGTCCACATGGGGTTTTGCCTCTTTGTGGCGTGGCAGACTAGTAGGGGGGACTTGTCCACCCGAAGCTAAAAAACCCCGGCCAAACGCATGACTCCCAACGCAACGGGAGCTGCCACTAACATGATTACTAGTTGCTGGTAATGGATATGAGGCTTGGGTGGCCCTCAAAACCCATGCCGATGATTTTAGCTACGCGGCCGTGAGAAAGCCGCTCCTAGGCAACCGTTTCGTCCCGCCACTACCAACGTCCCGACCGAAAGACTCCCTGGGCGGTGGGGAGTGGTAACGCAACACCAACCCCCGGAGTGGAAGCAAAGCCGTCCTGACCCACAGAGAGTTAACTGCGGACGCTTTAAACGCAGCGTCCTCGGTCGACCGGGCCTCCCCTAGGTCAAGGGGGAGGTTCCCGGCGCCCTCCCGCACGGGCTGAAGTCGGGTTAAGTCCTTCAGTGCTCTGGTTTGTGTGGGGGAGCGCCGGGGGGGGGGGCATTAAGAGCTCACGCTCGACGGCCCACCGACTCCATCTCTTATGCGACATCACGAGACTGGGAGCGTGCATTATTATTGCACTTTGTTGTGTGTAGATTTTCTTTCATTGTGCAACTTTTGCTCATTTTATTTTATATTAACACAGTACCGGTACCAGCCAGACTGTAAGTTAATAATTTTAATCATATTCTCTTGCGTTTGTAATTCATTGAAATTCACACATTAAAATCTTATTTATTGTAATTAGCTCTGGCTTTGAGTGTCCTATTATTTGTTATTGTATTTAAACTTAGGTATCGTCCTTTATTATGGACTGTTTTTGAAACGAGCCAATAGAATAAACTAAGAGATACAATTCTCCATTAATAGCAGTCCATAATAAGTAGTCTGATGAAGGCTGATGAAGGCTTCCTGCCGACACGTTCGTTGTTTTGCTGCGTTCCTTGTATCAGGTTTAACCTTACTGTGTTTTACTAATTTCCTATTGTGCTAACCTGATTGCGGTCTCCCCCGTTATTACCTTTTTTATAAGTAGTCTTAGATTTCTTGAGCTAAATCGTCTAGGATTTAGAGAGTGTTTGGAGTCATACGATCTTCGAGTCTTAGAGACTTGGCCCCATTGGGCTAGGTCCAACTGAGTCATGGACTCCTACTGCAGTTGAGTCTTGGACGTCTGGTCCAATTGAGTCTTGGACTTCTGGTCCAATTGAGTCTTGGACTCTTGGTCAAAAATGAGTCTTCGACGCTCTATATCTTGGACGCATTGTGTCTTTGAATTATACAGCCATATAGCCTATGAGTAATTGCGTTTTGGAGTCGTAGAGTCATGGAGCCATAAAGTATTGGAGTCATACAATCTTGGGGTGAAAATATACTATCTTAGCGTGACACAGTAGATGAGTGTTATGCTCTTAGAGTCATGGAGTCCTTAACTCATTGAATCAAGGAATAAAAGAGTCTTGGAGTTATAGAAACTTTGAGTCATTTGATAACACATGACATCTTCTACAGAGATGCCACATTGTCTAGAGATCTGAATGAACAGCCTTACCTAAGCTATATCTATATTCTGTCAGAACTGAATGGTGATGTATAAGCTTGAATACATTTTTCTGTACCAATACTCTGATTAAACATGTAAAAACGATACTATCCGAAGAATATACTTTCTGGAGACTGTACTAGACTATACCATCTCAAGACTATACCATCCAAAGACAATACTATATAAAAATTATACTAACTAAAAACTATATACCATCCAAAGTAGATACCATCTGGAGGCTGCAGGAGGGCCTGACTGACTTTAGGACAGTCATCGATCTGACTTTGGAGATGCCCCAGTCACGCGTGCTGACTGACACGGTGTAATTAGGTTACCGGTGAAGAGGAAGCAGCCAATCAGATAACGATCACGGCCTGGACGACATACGCTTGTCCACTCAACCAATCGTTTGGGCTAATCTCGCCCCGGGTGGCGCGCCCTGTTTGAAAACAGGGACAGTGTCCATCAATTTGACCTGTTTTTCCGTGGTGATGATTTCAGTCCCGCATATAAGACCCATTTATGGTCACTTTTCCAAACTGAATAAAAATCGTATCTGCATTTGTATGGCCAGTTTATGTATGTTGTCTATTGGAGGCCACCTGCTTCTTCTCTGTGACTAAATAATGACATTAATGTCTGGATACGTGTTTTTCTATGGGAAGAGATACAATGATGGTATTGGACATTTCTAGCAAAAATGTGTAGTATTAATTTTTTTTCTTCCAAATTTTCAAAAGAGATAATCTTTAAAAAAAAGTATAGTGGAGGGGGGCTGTCTGCCCCAGGTATCGCTTCTTTCTTTATATTAAGGGGCGGTATTTTCGGCCGACAGCAGAGAATTTTTTAATGGAAGAGGGGCGGCAAAAAAGTGTCCCGCCACCATTTGGCACTAACCCTATAGCTACGCCGCAAGTAGTATCCGGAAAAAGTAGACAGATATGAGAGAATTGAGAGGAGGGAGGGGCAGTTCAGGGGATACCGCGAAAAGGAGGAGAAAGTTGGAGAAAGGCGGAGACAGTGAGAAAGAGGTTAAGGGCTGGAGAGAGTGGGAGCCAGAGGTAAACAAGTATGAGATGGGGGAGAGGATATTGTTCAAGAGAGGAGGGGAGAGCACGAGATATAAAGGGGGTGTTATAAAGTCAGACAATGTGAGGGTGACCTTTGATATGGCTGCAGGCACGTTTTAATCTACTCATCTGTCTCCGTGTTAGGTCACAAGGCATGGCATTATCCCATTGTCACAAGGCACGGTATTATCCCATTGTCACAAGGCATGGCATTATCCCATTGTCACAAGGCATGGCATTATCCCATTGTCACAAGGCACGGTATTATCCCATTGTCACAAGGCACGGTATTATCCCATTGTCACAAGGCATGGCATTATCCCATTGTCACAAGGCACGGTATTATCCCATTGTCTCAAGGCACGGTATTATCCCATTGTCTCAAGGCACGGTATTATCCCATTGTCTCAAGGCACGGTATTATCCCATTGTCACAAGACATGTCATTATCCCATTGTCACAAGGCATGGTATTATCCCATTGTCTCAAGGCACGGTATTATCCCATTGTCTCAAGGCACGGTATTATCCCATTGTCACAAGGCATGGCATTACCCCATTGTCTCAAGGCACGGTATTATCCCATTGTCTCAAGGCACGGTATTATCCCATTGTCTCAAGGCACGGTATTATCCTATTGTCTCAAGGCACGGTATTATCCCATTGTCTCAAGGCATGGTATTATCCCATTGTCACAAGGCATGGCATAATCCCATTGTCACAAGGCATATCATAATCCCATTGTCACAAACCATGACATTATCCCATTGTCACAAGTCACAACATTAACACATTGTCACAAGCATAATATTATCCCATTGTCAAAAGCATAACATTATCCCATTGTCACAAATCACAACATTAACCCATTGTCACAAAGCATAACATTATCCCATTGTCAAAAGGCATAACATTATCCCATATTCACAAGGCATAACATTATACATTGTCACAGGGCATAGCATTACTCTATTGTCACAAGGCCTAACATTATTCCATAGTCACGCGGCCTAACATTATCCCAGTGTCACAAGGCCTAACATTATCATATTGTCACAGGCCTAACATTATCCCATTGTCACGCGGCCTAACATTATCACAGTGTCACAAGGCCTAACATTATCCCAGTGTCACAAGGCCTAACATCCTATTGTCACAAGGCCTAATATTATCCCATTGTCACAAGACACACCATCTTATACAAGAGCTGATCAGTTTCATTGAAGTTTCACTATTCCCTATGATGTCACCGTTCCAGGACAGGACGCGGCAATCACCTGACGTTTCCAGACCGCGCTCACGGTTTCCTGACACCGAGGCGCATCCTGACAGAGGAAATTGCTAAAACGCAGGACACTTGAAGGCGCGCATGAAAAGGATGTGCAGCACCACTGGCTTGTCCAGGATGCTAATCAGACCCACTCGTGTAGACAGCCAGGCGGAGGAAAAACCGAGGGCTATTTTGTTTTTTGTTGTTTTTTTTGGCTTCTCTATTTCTGTCTTTCCTCTTTCGAATTGATTGAGGATTTTTGTTTTGTTTTTTTTGTTTTGTGTGTGTTATCTGAGCACCCACCTATCATTGATTGCCCACTTGAAATGACATGACTGAGATTTGAAGTCATAGAGCGGGAATGTGTGACAGGAATATGGGAGGGGAAAATGTGATGGGAAAACGTGATGGGAAAATGTGATGGGAAAATGTGATGGGAAAATGTGATGGGAAAATGTGATGGGAAAAATGTGATGGTAAAATGTGATGGGAAAATGTGATGGAAAAATGTGATGGAAAAATGTGATGGGAAAATGTTATGGAAAAATGTGATGGGAAAATGTGATGGGAAAATGTGATGGGAAAATGTGATGGAAAAATGTGATGGGAAAATGTGATGGGAAAATGTGATGGAAAAATGTGATGGGAAAATGTGATGGAAAAATGTGATGGGAAAATGTGATGGGAAAATGTGATGGAAAAATGTGATGGGAAAATGTGATGGAAAAATGTGATGGGAAAATGTGATGGAAAAATGTGATGGAAAAATGTGATGGAAAAATGTGATGGAAAAATGTGATGGGAAAATGTGATGGAAAAATGTGATGGGAAAATGTGATGGGAAAATGTTATGGAAAAATGTGACATGCGATAAAAATGTTAATTAAATAAAATAGTTCAATGTGCCCGTCTTTATTGTTTTGGTTGATTTATCGGTTCATATCTGAATGCACGGGGCACACAGGTGAATGTCTCATATCTGAATGCACGGGGCACACAGGTGAATGTCTCATATCTGAATGCACGGGGCACACAGGTGAATGTCTCATATCTGAATGCACGGGGCACACAGGTGTATGTCTCATATCTGAATGCACGGGGCACACAGGTGAATGTCTCATATCTGAATGCACGGGGCACACAGGTGAATGTCTCATATCTGAATGCACGGGGCACACAGGTGAATGTCTCATATCTGAATGCACGGGGCACACAGGTGAATGTCTCATATCTGAATGCACGGGGCACACAGGTGAATGTCTCATATCTGAATGCACGGGGCACACAGGTGAATGTCTCATATCTGAATACACGGGGCACACAGGTGAATGTCTCATATCTGAATGCACGGGGCACACAGGTGAATGTCTCATATCTGAATGCACGGGGCACACAGGTGAATGTCTCATATCTGAATGCACGGGGCACACAGGTGAATGTCTCATATCTGAATGCACGGGGCACACAGGTGAATGTCTCATATCTGAATGCACGGGGCACACAGGTGAATGTCTCATATCTGAATGCACGGGGCACACAGGTGAATGTCTCATATCTGAATGCACGGGGCACACAGGTGAATGTCTCATATCTGAATGCACGGGGCACACAGGTGAATGTCTCATATCTGAATGCACGGGGCACACAGGTGAATGTCTCATATCTGAATGCACGGGGCACACAGGTGAATGTCTCATATCTGAATACACGGGGCACACAGGTGTAGGTCTTATATGAGAGTAAAGTAGATACACAGGCAAATGTCTCATATAGGATTACAGGGGACACGCAGGGAATGTCTCAGATCAGAATACAGAGGACACAAAGACAAAGGTCTCATATTGGAAAACAGAGAAGAAAAAAAGTTAGATTTTGGAATACAGTGGACACACGGGCAATGGTTTTATATCGGAACACAGGTGACACACGGCAGACAAATATCTCAAATAGGAATGCAGGAGACACATCAGAAATGGTCTCGTGATGGCGTCCAGGTGGCTGGACACAGAAGATTGCACAGAGCAGACGTTAACATTCGACTGTGTGCTAGATCTCAATTCTCCAGCAATAAACAACAACGTGAACCCCCAGAAATCGTTTCAATTCTAGATCAAAAGAAGGCGAAGCAATTAACCCGTGTCAGTTCAACCAAGCGATTCAAATCTTTGACAGTGGAAATACAAAAACTGTTTCAACTTCTCATTTCAAATTTTTTTTTTTTTTTTTTTTAAAATGAAGCGGAAAAAAGCCGCCGTACCTGAATGTGAGGGTGTGGTGGTGGGGTGGGGGTGGGGTGGGGTGGGGTGGCGACGGACTGCGCGATCCCATTTTTGTTAATTTCCCGGATCGAAGACTACATTTACACTTTGGGTCATTATTAAAGGGTAAATGTTTCCGATTATGAATAAGGCCAACTTTATAAACCAGACAATGTCGGATGCCGCGTAGCTGTTCCTAGAGCCAAACTCTCGTGGTTGCCCCCACCCCTTTGTGTTTGTGCCTCGACACACTTATCTACACCAGGGTTAAGGAACTCTCGACCCCCCCCCCACCCCACACCCCTCACACCCCACACCCCTCACCCCACCAACCACGTCAAGTCCGCAGGTGTGATGTTGGTGTGTTTGTTCTCTAAAACGTCTCTCACCTCCTATGTTCAAATCGCTATCCCCGCTATTGAATCGTTTAATAAACTGTCTTGGGGAGATTCTAGGGGTCTGATCCCTTTGTATCGTGGGGGTCTTAAAGAAATATTATATTTTCTTTTCTTGTTGAGCTGCTCTTTGCGCCGGTAAATAGATCCACGCTGAATGCACTGGATAGACCAACACAATTCCACCGGGCCGCCTTTCATCTCTCTGTGTGCGTGCTGTATATCTCTCCGTTAGGTTCATCTATTCACACGTTGGGTTTGTTCGCTGTGTCATGTGACCCTTGACACAATATGACGTGACACATGACACAAGATGGCAGTCAATGATCTCTAAAACATCGGGTGTCCACGAAGCGGGGTCAAATTTTTTTCTTCTTCTGGAGTTAATCAATGGCCAATACGTGATTTTTTTCATTGATTTAAAAAAGAATAACCGTTATAGTTCGATCTTTGATTGACTTGATCCAGGATTACAGAAAATTATGTTCGCGTTAACTGAAGAAACGGTTTCAGACAGAACGCCAGTGACGTCATCTCATTGATCTTTTGGCGGCTTTTAAATAAAGCGAATGTTTCATTAAAAAATTTTGTTTCTTCTTTTTATTCCGCTGAACTTGAGTCGTGTCACAATATCGGTTAGTGGAATGGTGGAGTTATCTAAATATAAGTTTTGCGCCCAATCCCCTATATTCTTATCCATTTAAGCATAGTCGAGTCTTGGGAAATAAGTGGGGGAATACACATAAGACCCCCTACCCCCATTTTCACATCTATCTTTTCCCAATTACATAAATTCCTGTCCATTTAAGACAGTGGTTCTCAACCTTTCTAATGCGGCGACCCTTTAATACAGTTCTTTAAGTTGTGGCGACCCCCAATCACAAAATTATTTTCTTTAGTACTTCATACTTGTATAGTATGTGTGTTTTCCGATGGTCTGAGGCGACCCCCGGGAAAGGGTCATTCGAACCCACAGGTTGAGAACAGCTGATTTAAGCAATGGTCGAGTCTTGGGAAATTAGCGTGGGAATTCATAGAAGACAGACCCCCCCCTTTTCCCCCCCCCCTCCCCGCCTTTTTGTTTTTTCCGCAAATCAGCGTGCATTTATTATTCTCAGTTAATTTATTTTTTTTTTTAATGTACAGGAACTCAGGTCTTGACCCCCGCAGTAGAGTTTATTTGTGAATTTTCAAAATTCTTATATCAAAGACTATAATTCTTATAATACCATTCAGCTGCCTAAATAAATCTGGAGTCGGTCATTCCCGATAGAAGAATTGTTTTTATTGAAATCAGTATCAGCAACGTAAAGTATCAGCAACGTAAAGTATCAGCAACGTAAAGTATCAGCAACGTAAAGTATCAGCAACGTAAAGTATCAGCAACGTAAAGTATCAGCAACGTAAAGTATCATCAACGTAAAGTATCATCAACGTAAAGTATCATCAACGTAAAGTATCATCAACGTAAAGTATCATCAACGTAAAGTATCATCAACGTAAAGTATCAGCAACGTAAAGTATCATCAATGTAAAGTATCATCAACGTAAAGTATCATCAACGTAAAGTATCATCAACGTAAAGTATCAGCAATGAATGGCTTAAGCCATGACAAATAATGTTCTCAATAGCGATCCAACCTTGTCGTGAAATAAGTCAACTTTTTCTATTAATAGCCACCGTCATGGCGACGGTTACCTAGCAATCGTAAACTGCAGAATAGAAGCGTTTATTTTTAAAAAAAAATTTCTTCGGCTTTCCAGACTCTTGAGCAAAAGGGAAACATTTCTCTTGTCTATCCACCTGTACACAAAAATAAGTAAATGGCAGTATTCTCCGTATGACGGACTCTTCACCACACTAGGAAACCTCACTGAAGCTTTCATTTAAACATATTCTTTTATTCCACCTTTGTGTCTTGAAGCATCGCTTTCACTGAAAACGCTCTTCTCCTTCTGCTCGTTTTATTTTGAACCCTCGTCGCGGTCTCGCAACGGCTTATTAATCTCTTAAAAAAAAAAAAAAAAAACTCGTGCAGATTTCCACGCAAACATCCTAACCTTTCACTCGCCATATTAACAGACACACACATACACAGGGATAATTTTTTTCGTCTTCTTTTGATAACTCTCCTAGCGCAGACCACCATAGTTACCTGCCCCTGAATTAGGATCCCCTCCTTTAACAAAAAAATGAAAATTCCTCACTTTCTATGGCGATACGTGGGATAAAAGAACTCCCGAGAGGGACTCTATGAATGAAATGAATGACTATTAAGATGGAAAGAAATATGGCGAAAAAGTGCCCGCGGATGAATACCGGAGGGATCTCGCCGAGTTCATGATCTGACCAATCGCCTCCATGTACTGGTCTCTTCCCTCTGGCTCTGTCGTCACGAAGCGGAGTGCACCGGGAACATGTCGCCCCCCCCCCTCGCTGTCAGCTTCGGCAGGACATTCACTAAAGTACAAAAATACATTGTACACGCGTTGTCATCAGCTGGTGACCAGCTGGATGATTCAATGGATGAAGAAACGTTACAATCTAATTCATAGATTAAGTTCATATTAATTTTTTTTTTTAATATCTAGAAATTGTTATAGAAATGATTGCAATGATGCTCAAATAGACGGATGGAGGGTTAAAAAAAGGGTGGGGGTGGAATGGTGATATTTGGTAATTGCTTAGCGAAGGTTACCCGGATGTTCTGGGCATTTTCAAGAACAGTGACCCACAGAACTATCTCTACCCCAATTATCCATAAAGCATATCTTTAATCCCAATTTACCCATTTATCCCCTCTGTACCCCATATTAACACACCTATCCCATCATTAACCAATATTTACCTATATGCCCCATCTTTAACATATATACACCCATCTATCCCATTTTTACCCATCTACCCCATCGTTAACCAATGTTTAACCATTTACCCCATCTTTAACTCATTTACCCATATACCACAACTTCAACCGACATTTGACCATCTACCCCATCTTTAACCCATACACAACCATCTACCCTATATATCTTAAATCCAAATTTACCTATTTATCTCATCTTTACCCCTTATTTACGCATATACCCCATCGTTACCTCATCATCTATTTTATCATTCCCCAATTTTTCTACTCACCTATTATTTCCCACAGCCCTGCCCACGCCACCCCCCACCCCCCGGTCCCTAGTCTATATCGGCCATTTAAAGGTGTATAGCAGAATGAAATAACGATGCTCCTTCTCAGGCTAGCAAACCAATAGAACAACGGTTCTCAACCTGTGGGTCGTGACCCCTTTGGGGGTCGAACGATCCTTTCCCAGGGGTCGCCTATGACCATCGGAAGACACATATCCTCTACAGTTATGAAGTAGCAACGAAAATAATTTTATGGCTGGGGGGTACGCCACAACATGAGGAGCTGTATTGAAGGGTCGCGGCATTAGAAAGGTTTCGAACCACTGCAATAACAACGATTGATTTCCTTCAATAATATGAAGATCTATAAAAAAAAAAAAAATTTAAAACCCCTCTTGAACCTAAATGGCAGCACTTTAAAAATACAAAAATATTTTTAAAAAAAAAAAGACATCTTTCTGTTGCATTCACACATCTCATATGTCAAAACACATCTTTCTGTTGCATTCACACATCTCATCTGTCAAAACACATCTTTCTGTTGCATTCACACATCTCATCTGTCAAAACACATCTTTCTGTTGCATTCACACATCTCATCTGTCAAAACACATCTTTCTGTTAACATTCACACGTCGCATCTGTCAAAACGCTCGTGTTGTCTAACAAGTAGCTGTCTTATTTGACAACGCTGTCAAACAACAGGGCTATAGACCCCGGGTTAGTCTAGGGGTGGGGTGGGGTTGGTGTATGTGGGTCGGAGGTTTGTCGGCCTGGGGTGGGTGGAGTAGTGCAGATAGAGAGAGTGAGATAATGCTTCTCCTCCCTCCACCCACACGCCCTCTTGACTACACACATACACGAGCAAGCCATCGTTCAACAGACGCTTTATTTGTCTCCCTTGGAAATTATCATAATTTCATCGCAGTGTTTAATGTGACGGGGGCAGCACATAAAGAGCGCCCTCCATTCGCCACGAGATATAAAAGACAATGAATTCGTTTAGATCTTAGTGTCCGAGGCTGGTTACTTTGTTAGAGGGCGATCGATTAACGGTATGCACCCTTTATTGTGTAGGGGTGTGTGTGTGTAAAAAGGGGATGGGGTGAGTATTGTAGGATTACGGGGATCAGAGGTCGGCGTCTGTATTTTTTTGATGTTCAATTCATCTCGAGTTTTTTCCAAGCAGATGGACGAAACAGTTTCTATAAAATATCGATACCGTAAAAAAAATAGTTTCTGATACTGCTTTTAAGTCTTTTAAAAATCGGTTACTGTTGATAAAATATTGGATGCTTTTTATATAAAGGTCTCTATAATTATATGAATAGTGAAAAGTCGATATTACAATTTTTATAAAAAATTAAGTAGCCATTGCTCAAATTTTACGTTCAAAGAGTGTGTGCGAAGTATTCGACTACAGCCACCCGACGATACTATGCAAATGTGTGGAATCGGCGGGACAAAATTGTACAGTAATAAACATCCGAGTCTTCGCTCATTGGATTCCGCGGCTGTTCATCTCGATTTAACTGCCCCTGATCCGCCATTTTTTGGAGAGCCGTAATCACCTTTATGCACCAGAGTACGGAGCCGTATAGCGGGACATTAACAAGAAATTAACCCGAACACTGCTTCCTTCCCAACGCTGCCATTCTAGATAGCTGGCTCGTTGGGTGGCTCACGTTAGTGGCCCTTTCGTGGCCCTTTCGTGGCCCTTTCGCTGCGGCTACTTGGCGTGCTAGTCGGTTGGCTTGATGGATGGTTAGCTGGCTGGTGGCTCATTGCTGGCTGGTTAGATGTTTGGCGCAACTGGTGGCTAATTGCTGGCTGGTTAGATGGTTGGCGCAACTGGTGGCTAATTGCTGGCTGGTTAGCTGGTTGGCGCAAGTGGTGGCTAATTGCTAGTTGGTTAGCTGGTTGGCGCAACTGGTGGCTAATTGATGGCTGGTTAGCTGGTTGGCGCAACTGGTGGTTAATTGCTAGTTGGTTAGCTGGTTGGCGCAACTGGTGGCTAATTGCTAGTTGGATAGCTGGTTGGTGCAACTGGTGGCTAATTGCTAGTTGGATAGCTGGTTTGCGCAACTGGTGGTTAATTGCTAGTTGGATAGCTGGTTGGCGCAACTGGTGGTTAATTGCTAGTTGGTTAGCTGGTTGGTGCAACTGGTGGCTAATTGCTAGTTGGTTAGCTGGTTGGCGCAACTGGTGGCTAATTGCTAGTTGGTTAGCTGGTTGGCGCAACTGGTGGCTAATTGCTAGTTGGTTAGCTGGTTGGCGCAACTGGTGGCTCATTGCTAGTTGGTTAGCTGGTTGGCGCAACTGGTGGTTAATTGCTAGTTGGATAGCTGGTTGGCGCAACTGGTGGCTAATTGCTAGTTGGTTAGCTGGTTGGCGCAACTGGTGGCTAATTGCTAGTTGGTTAGCTGGTTGGCGCAACTGGTGGTTAATTGCTAGTTGGTTAGCTGGTTGGCGCAACTGGTGGCTAATTGCTAGTTGGTTAGCTGGTTGGCGCAACTGGTGGCTAATTGCTAGTTGGTTAGCTGGTTGGCGCAACTGGTGGCTAATTGCTAGTTGGTTAGCTGGTTGGTGCAACTGGTGGCTAATTGCTAGTTGGTTAGCTGGTTGGTGCAACTGGTGGCTAATTGCTAGTTGGTTAGCTGGTTGGCGCAACTGGTGGCTAATTGCTAGTTGGTTAGCTGGTTGGCGCAACTGGTGGTTAATTGCTAGTTGGTTAGCTGGTTGGTGCAACTGGTGGCTAATTGCTAGTTGGTTAGCTGGTTGGTGCAACTGGTGGTTAATTGCTAGTTGGTTAGCTGGTTGGCGCAACTGGTGGCTAATTGCTAGTTGGTTAGCTGGTTGGTGCAACTGGTGGTTAATTGCTAGTTGGTTAGCTGGTTGGTGCAACTGGTGGCTAATTGCTAGTTGGTTAGCTGGTTGGTGCAACTGGTGGTTAATTGCTAGTTGGTTAGCTGGTTGGCGCAACTGGTGGCTAATTGCTAGTTGGTTAGCTGGTTGGTGCAACTGGTGGTTAATTGCTAGTTGGTTAGCTGGTTGGCGCAACTGGTGGTTAATTGCTAGTTGGTTAGCTGGTTGGTGCAACTGGTGGCTAATTGCTAGTTGGTTAGCTGGTTGGCGCAACTGGTGGCTAATTGCTAGTTGGTTAGCTGGTTGGCGCAACTGGTGGCTAATTGCTAGTTGGTTAGCTGGTTGGTGCAACTGGTGGCTAATTGCTAGTTGGTTAGCTGGTTGGCGCAACTGGTGGTTAATTGCTAGTTGGTTAGCTGGTTGGTGCAACTGGTGGCTAATTGCTAGTTGGTTAGCTGGTTGGCGCAACTGGTGGCTAATTGCTAGTTGGTTAGCTGGTTGGCGCAACTGGTGGTTAATTGCTAGTTGGTTAGCTGGTTGGTGCAACTGGTGGCTAATTGCTAGTTGGTTAGCTGGTTGGCGCAACTGGTGGCTCATTGCTAGTTGGTTAGCTGGTTGGTGCAACTGGTGGCTAATTGCTAGTTGGTTAGCTGGTTGGCGCAACTGGTGGCTAATTGCTGGATGGTTAGCTGGTTGGCGCAACTGGTGGCTCATTGCTAGTTGGTTAGCTGGTTGGCGCAACTGGTGGCTCATTGCTAGTTGGTTAGCTGGTTGGCGCAACTGGTGGCTAATTGCTAGTTGGTTAGTGATCTGTGCAAGTGATCTGCAAGTGATCTGTGCAAGTGATCAGTCACGTGATCTGTGCACGTGATCTGTGCAAGTGATCTGTGCAAGTGATCTGTGCAAGTGATCGGTGCAAGTGATCTGTGCAAGTGATCTGTGCAAGTGATCTGTGCAAGTGATCTGTGCAAGTGATCTGTGCAAGTGATCTAAGCAAGTGATCTAAGCAAGTGATCTAAGCAAGTGATCTGTGCAAGTGATCTGTGCAAGTAATCTGTGCAAGTGATCTGTGCAAGTGATCTGTGCACGTGATCTGTGCACGTGATCTGTGCACGTGATCTGTACACGTGATCTGTGCACGTGATCTGTGCACGTGATCTATGCAAGTGATCTGTGCACGTGATCTGTGCACGTGATCTGTGCACGTGATCTGTGCACGTGATCTGTGCAAGTGGTCTGTGCAAGTGGTCTGTGCAAGTGATCTGTGCAAGTGATCTGTGCAAGTGATCTGTGCAAGTGATCTGTGCACGCAATCTGTGCACGCGATCTGTGCACGCGATCTGTGCACGCGATCTGTGCAAGTGATCTGTGCAAGTTATCTGTTCAAGTGATCTGTGCACGTGATCTGTGCAAGTGATCTGTGCACGTGATCTGTGCACGGGATCTGTGCACGTGATCTGTGCAAGTGATCTGTGCAAGTGATATGTGCAAGTGATCTGTGCAAGTGATCTGTGCACGCGATCTGTGCACGCGATCTGTGCACGCGATCTGTGCACGCGATCTGTGCAAGTGATCTGTGCAAGTGATCTGTGCAAGTGATCTGTGCAAGTGATCTGTGCAAGTGGTCTGTGCAAGTGATCTGTGCACGTGATCTGTGCACGCGGCCTTTGAAAGTACGGTTACAGTAGCGCATACATTAAAAAAAATTAGGTGGTGCAAATTTCCTTTTTTATTTTTTAAACCTTCAATCTATGGTAGCCCCTCTGTAACTGTATGTCTGATCTATGGTAGCACCACTGTAACTGTATGTCTGATCTATGGTAGCAACACTGTAACTGTATGTCTGATCTATGGTAGCAACACTGTAACTGTATGTCTGATCTATGGTAGCACCACTGTAACTGTATGTCTGATCTATGGTAGCAACACTGTAACTGTATGTCTGATCTATGGTAGCAACACTGTAACTGTATGTCTGATCTATGGTAGCACCACTGTAACTGTATGTCTGATCTATGGTAGCAACACTGTAACTGTATGTCTGATCTATGGTAGCACCACTGTAACTGTATGTCTGATCTATGGTAGCAACACTGTAACTGTATGTCTGATCTATGGTAGCAACACTGTAACTGTATGTCTGATCTATGGTAGCAACACTGTAACTGTATGTCTCATCTATGTAAATGTATGTCTGATCTATGGTAGCACCACTGTTACTGTATGTCTGATTTATGTAAATGTATGTCTGATGTATGTTAGCACCCATGTAAACTAATATCTGATGTATGTCTGATGTATGTCTGATGTCTGTCTGATGTATGTCTGATGTATGTCTGATGTCTGTCTAATGTCTGTCTGATGTCTGTCTGATGTGTGTCTGATGAATGTCTGATGTATGTCTGATGTATGTCTGATGTATGTCTGATGTATGTACGAAGGTGTCAACTTATTCGATTTCTTCTTAGATCAACTCTCATCATATGCAGCTATTGGAAGACCTTTCAGAATTTGACTGATCATCGAAATGACCTTGTCTGTTTGGCAGTGATGTAAGACATTTCAGAATTTGACTGATCATCGAAATGACCTTGTCTTTTGGGCAGTGATGCAAGACATTTCAGAATTTGACTGATCATCGAAATGACCTTGTCTGTTGGGCAGTGATGTAAGACATTTCAAATTTTGACTGATCATCGAAATGACCTTGTCTGTTGGGCAGTGATGTAAGACATTTCAGAATTTGACTGATCATCGAATGAACACTGTCTGTTGGGCAGTGATGTAAGACATGTCAAATTTTGACTGATCATCGAAATGACCTTGTCTGTTGGGCAGTGATCTAAGATATTTCAGAATAATTTGACTGATCATCGAATGAACCTTGTCTATTGGACCGTGATCTAAGATATTTTTTAATTTGACTGATCATCGAATGAACCTTGTCTGTTGGACCGTGATCTAAACACATACAAAAACAGTGAGAGGGTAAATATCAGAAACAATCTTGTCTTTTTCTTCTTATAATCAGCTTACATCTCAAACATTTGTCAAAATGTCACGAATTTCGCCTGACTATTCACGATAGTTCAGGCGTCGAAAGTCGACCATGACCATTTTAAAGATCGCCTTGTTGCTGGGGCTGAAACTCTGTGGGTTGCTCAGATGGATGATCAGGTCAATTCTGGCTGGAAATGTTCTAGTGCAGAAGGTGCAGGGGACGGATGGCGGAAACTCCATGTATTGAGGGAAATTGGGCTTTTTTGGCTTATCTTTTGTGTAATGCAGCAGCTGTTCTGTTAGCCTCATGTTGCATTGAGCCCCTTTTTTATGGAGGAGCGCAGCGAGTGTCGATTTATTGAGGGTTATTTCCACATGTAAAATGTTTTCAAAGATGCTTTCGGTGTTTCTTAAAGAGTTTCTTCTGTCCCCCAGCAAACCCCAGCAAAGACCTGTCATGCTTGAATTCACCATAAAATGTACTTTTGGTCAAGCGGTCGTCTGACATAGTCACAACATGGCTCGCCAAGGGAAAACTGGGACTTCCTTATTAAGGTGTGTATGCCGGGGAGATCTGCTTGCGCGAGTATATCTTGTCCTGCCAGAACTGCTTGTGCGAGTACCCAGTGTCTGCGATCTTGTCCCACGCAACCAGCTTGTGCCAGTACCTCAGTGTCTGGGATATTGTCCTGTCATTTGATGTTGAGGATTTTTCGGGGGCTCATCGCGTGAAATTGGTATAGTTTCCTAGCGTGGCGTTGATAGATTCTCCTTGTTACACATGTATATAGTAGTGTTAGGAACACAGCTGCCTTGTAAATCTTTATTTTGGTTTAGATGCTGATGCCTCTCCTTGTAAACACATTCTTGTACATGTTCCGAATATTGCACTGGCTCTTGCAATTCGAAGGATCACCTCTTCATCAATGGTTACGCTATGGGATCGTGTGCTGCCAAGGTAAGAGAAGCTGTTCACAACTTTACGCCTTTGACTTGGATGTTGGGCTCAATGTAAGGTCTTCGTGGAGCTGGTTGGTACAGGACCTCAGTCTTCTTTGGAGCTGGTTGGTACAGGAATTCAGTCTTCTTTGGAGCTGGTTGGTACAGGAATTCAGTCTTCTTTGGAGCTGGTTGGTACAGGAATTCAGTCTTCTTTGGAGCTGGTTGGTACAGGACCTCAGTCTTCTTTGGAGCTGGTTGGTACAGGACCTCAGTCTTCTTTGGAGCTGGTTGGTACAGGAATTCAGTCTTCTTTGGAGCTGGTTGGTACAGGACCTCAGTCTTCTTTGGAGCTGGTTGGTACAGGAATTCAGTCTTCTTTGGAGCTGGTTGGTACAGGAATTCAGTCTTCTTTGGAGCTGGTTGGTACAGGAATTCAGTCTTCTTTGGAGCTGGTTGGTACAGGACCTCAGTCTTCTTTGGAGCTGGTTGGTACAGGAATTCAGTCTTCTTTGGAGCTGGTTGGTACAGGACCTCAGTCTTCTTTGGAGCTGGTTGGTACAGGAATTCAGTCTTCTTTGGAGCTGGTTGGTACAGGAATTCAGTCTTATTTGGAGCTGGTTGGTACAGGAATTCAGTCTTATTTGGAGCTGGTTGGTACAGGAGTTCAGTCTTATTTGGAGCTGGTTGGTACAGGAATTCAATCTTTTTTGGAGCTGGTTGGTACAGGAATTCAGTCTTATTTGGAGCTGGTTGGTACAGGAATTCAGTCTTCTTTGGAGCTGGTTGGTACAGGAATTCAGTCTTCTTTGGAGCTGGTTGGTACAGGAATTCAGTCTTAATTGGAGCTGGTTGGTACAGGAATTCAGTCTTCTTTGGAGCTAGTTGGTACAGGACCTCAGTCTTCTTTGGAGCTGGTTGGTACAGGAATTCAGTCTTCTTTGGAGCTGGTTGGTACAGGAATTCAGTCTTAATTGGAGCTGGTTGGTACAGGAATTCAGTCTTCTTTGGAGCTAGTTGGTACAGGACCTCAGTCTTCTTTGGAGCTGGCTGGTACAGGACCTCAAGTCTTCTTTGGAGCTGGTTGGTACAGGAATTCAGTCTTAATTGGAGCTGGTTGGTACAGGAATTCAGTCTTCTTTGGAGCTGGTTGGTACAGGAATTCAGTCTTAATTGGAGCTGGTTGGTACAGGAATTCAGTCTTATTTGGAGCTGGTTGGTACAGGAATTCAGTCTTAATTGGAGCTGGTTGGTACAGGAATTCAGTCTTCTTTGGAGCTGGTTGGTACAGGAATTCAGTCTTAATTGGAGCTGGTTGGTACAGGAATTCAGTCTTATTTGGAGCTGGTTGGTACAGGAGTTCAGTCTTATTTGGAGCTGGTTGGTACAGGAATTCAATCTTATTTGGAGCTGGTTGGTACAGGAATTCAGTCTTATTTGGAGCTGGTTGGTACAGGAATTCAGTCTTTTTTGGAGCTGGTTGGTAGATGAAATGATGACGAATAGCACTAATGTCATCACCACTGAAATTAAGGTCGGGGAGGAAAGATTAGAGACAGTTGGCAGCTTCAAGTACCTCGGAGCAATAGTATCGTAACAAGGCTCCAGGCCCGAATTAATGGCCAGGATTGCGCAGACCACGACAGCACTCAAGAGGCTCAAGAAAATATGGAACGACAAAAATATAGCCCCCAGCACCAAAATCAGGCTGATGCGCTCATTAATCCTTTCTATTTTCTTATATGTCTGTGAGTCCTGGACATTAACATCAGAACTTGAAAGGAAAATAAAGGCGATGGAGGTGAGATGTTACAAAGGAATTCTTGGCATCTGCTATAGAGACCACATCACCAATGTGCAAATAAAAGAAAGGATTCGTAAAGCAATTGGGCAATACGATGACCTCCTGACGTCTGTCAAAAAGCGCAAACTTTAGTGGTATGGCCACGTGACCAGAAAACAAGGGCTCGCCAAAGAGATATTGCAGGGCACTACTAGAGGAGGGAGAAGAAGAGGAAGACAAAGAAAAAGATGGGAAGATAATATCAAAGAATGGACGGGATTACAACTAGGCAATGATATGCGTAGGGCAGAAGACCGAGAGGAATGGAGAAGAATAGTGTACATGTCATCTGTGGCGCCCCAACGGTCGAAGGGCTACGGGACCTGATGATGATGATGATTATGATGAGGATGATGATGATGATGATGATGATGGTAGAGGAATTTAGTCTTATTTGGAGCTGGTTGGTACAGGACCTCAGTCTTATTTGGAGCTGGTTTGCACAGGACCTCAGTCTTTTTTGGAGCTTGTTGGTACGGGACTTCAGTCTTATTTGGAGCTGGTTGGTACAGGAATTCAGTCTTATTTGGAGCTGGTTGTGAAGGACCACAATCTTATTTGGAGCTGGTTGTATAAGACCTCAGTCTTATTTGGATCTGGTTTGCACAGGACCTCAGTTTTTTTTTGGAGCTGGTTGGTACAGGAATTCAGTCTTTTTTGAAGCTTGTTGGTACAGGAATTCAGTCTTATTTGGAGTTGGTTGGTACAGGACTTCAGTCTTATTTGGAGCTGGTTGGTACAGGAATTCAGTCTTAATTGGACTTGGTTGGTACAGGAATTCAGTCTTATTTGGAGCTGGTTGGTACAGCAATTCAGTCTTCTTTGGAGCTGGTTGGTACAGGACCTCAGTCTTATTTGGAGCTGGTGGGTACAAGACATCAGTCTTATTTGGAGCTGGTTTGCACAGGACCTCAGTCTTTTGTGGAGCTGGTTGGTACATGACCTCAATCTTATTTGGAGCTGGTTGGTACAGGAATTCAGTCTTTTGTGGAGCTGGTTGGTACATGACCTCAATCTTATTTGGAGCTGGTTTGCACAGGACCTCAGTCTTTTGTGGAGCTGGTTGGTACATGAACTCAATCCTATTTGGAGCTGGTTGGTACAGGACCTCGGTCTTATTTGGAGCTGGTTGGTACAGGACCTCGGTCTTATTTGTGTTAAGGGTAAGAGCGAATATTGTGCAGGCGTCCGAGAAGTTTACAACGTTGCGATGCATGTAAGCCTCTGAGTCAGAAAGTCCCTAATAAGATATTTTCGGACCTTGGATTTAGCGTCCTGGGATTAAATACTTCAGTTCGGTGCCTGATGCCGATTCCAATGTCTCGCTCTCCGAACGCATCAGCCAGCATGGTGGCGAACATGATACTTTCAAGTGTCGCTGCCAGGACGCAGACTTGTTTGGCGCCATCTGACAAAGTGAATTGTTGAGACATCTCTACATTTTCGCGAACCCTACCCGCATACTGTGTGGAAATTGCCATACCCTTGAACTGACGTTTTGTGTCATCCATATTTGCTTACGATCTTCCAGAGGCGTTCTCTGCTGACAGTGTCGAAAGCCTTGGTTGGGTCCACATAGGTGGAGAATTACTCAACATTGTGTTCCTTGACACTTTTCCTGCAGCTTTCTGGTCGCGAACCCAATATCGATAGTTCCACGCTCTTAGCGAAAACCGAACTGCGTTTCTGGCGGGAGACCATTTAATTTTCTTGGCGTGATGAATTTTAAGAAATTGTAAATTATTTTTCCTTATTGTTAGTGTGTTTTAAATAGTCTTTGATAAAAATTTCATGTTTTAAGGGTTTTGAACAATATATTTTTTACCTTTTGAGCAATGATTCTCGGTGGCAGGCTTTCTGGTGGCAGGCTTTCTGGTGGCAGGCTTTCTGGTGGCAGGCTGACTGGTGGCAGGCTGTCTGGTGGCAGGCTGTCTGGTGGCAGGTTGTCTGGTGGCAGGCTGTATGGTGGCAGGCTGACTGGTGGCATGCTGTATGGTGGCAGGCTGTCTGGTGGCAGGTTGTCTGGTGGCAGGCTGTCTGGTGGAAGGCTGTTCTGTCAGGCTGTCTGGTGGCAGGCTGTCTGGTGGCAGGCTGTCTTGAGGCGAGCTTTCAAGTCGGGTGACGGGTGGTATGACGTCACAATCATGTGGGTGAAAGCCTGGACCAATGCTGCGTCAATATTTGCAGATAGTGACAGCGGACCGTGTGTTTCAAATGTGACGCTGGCACCCATGTGACAATTTATAGCCCGTGTGAAACATGAGAATGAGAATAAACATGAGCTTTGGCGAGGGATGAGGGTAATTAATAAAGGGGTTGGGGTGGAAGAAAGGGGTAAATAATCGTGGGGGGGGTGGGTTGTGAATAAAAGACAGATGATGGACCTTGTGCCAGATGATGGACGTTGTGCCAGAAGTCAACACGGTTCGGGTGAGCTGATAGTAGCACGGTGACGTTATCTGCTTACAGGAGCAAATACAGAATGACTTTGTAAGGATGGGCTTCCTTAATGGGCCTTGGCTTAGAAAGGAATTGGGGGGTGGGGCGTCCCATGGCAAATGTTGACGTATTGTATTAGTTCACTTCTACTGCTAGGTGTGTTGCATTAGATAACTTGCACTATGTTATTCCTATTTTCTATCATTAATTATAAAATTTAAAATAATCATCTATGCACGTGTTACAGCAACGATTCTGTCCAAAGCCCCCTTGAGATCCGCCACTGCTTGTTACTTTTAGGTTAAATGATGTACAAAAAAGCTACTAGAACGTACGATGTCCACTTCCATCCCTTTCCACACATTCACTCTCTCAACCCCTCATCATATTATTACGGGCCGTTATAGATGGAGAATTTAATCTCTGTTGTTTTGTCTAGGGCTCGTTCTAAAAACAGTCCATAATAAAGGACGATACCAAAGGTTATAAATAATAACAAATAAAACGACAATTAAGGCCAATTAATAACTTTTTAATTTGTGAACTTCAATTAAATAATAACAGCAAGAGAAATATGATTAAAATTATAAACTTACAGAATTGCTGGTACCGGAACTGTATATAAAAATACAATGAGCACAAAATTGTACGAGGAAATAAAAATCTCTACACACAACAAAGTATAATGACACACAGTATGCCTCGTAATCAAGGAAAGGAAAATCTCTCCTCCCCCCCCCCCCGGTCATTTATTCTTATCCCTTTTATACCCAGTTTCAGATGATCATTCTGGAAAAGGAATACACAGTCTTACTGCTTCCCGCATTCTCTAGATCGTTATATCATGTTTGACAGAAACGGACGATAGTAAACAAAAGTATCAACAAAGGGATATTTTTTCTAGCCGCCCCAACACGGGACCGACTTGAAAGAGGTCATGCACGTGGAATGCGGGCAAAGCGTGTCTCAAAATACGTCATCCCTCATAACAATATACTCGGCACAAATAATCCAACACCCCACACCTCACCACATCTCTCAGCTCACCCCATCTCTCAGCTCACCACATCTCTCAACTCACCACATCTCTCGGCTCACCACATCTCTCAGCTCACCACATCCCTCAGCTCACCACATCTCTCAGCTCACCACATCTCTCAGCTCACCACATCTCTCAGCTCACCACATCTCTCAGCTCACCACATCTCTCAGCTCACCACATCTCTCAGCTCACCACATCTCTCAGCTCACCACATCTCTCAGCTCACCACATGTCTCAGCCCACCACATGTCTCAGCCCACCACATCTCCCAGCTCACCACATCTCTCAGCTCACCACATCTCTCAGCTCACCACATCTCTCAGCTCACCACATCTCTCAGCTCACATCTCTCAGCTCACCACATCTCTCAGCTCACCACATCTCTCAGCTCACCACATCTCTCAGCTCACCACATCTCTCAGCTCACCACATCATTCATCCCAATACATCCCTAAGCCTACCCCATCCTTAAGACTTAAGACCACTACAACCCCCAGCCCACTAAATCCTCAGCCTGCCTTTCCCTAACCCACCACATCCCCCACCCCACAACACCACTATGCCCACAACATCTTCCAGCCACTAGATACCTTCTAAATCTCCAAAATAATGACTTTGCCACGCAAATAATAAAGTACTAGATATAGCCCGCCAAACATTGGCGGCAGCAGTGCGGGAACTTCCCATCTTCTAAAGTTACTTGACAAGACATGAACCCAAGTAACGCACATCTAAGTAATCCAATTTTTGCTACACCCTTTCCACCCCCCCCCCCCCCATGATACGCCACTACACACTTAATATTTCACGCCCATGAACTATATTAAATATTCTGATGTCCCAACCACTTTTAAACAATTATTTTTTACACCATACTTAAATTAAAAATATTTAATTTTCAGAAAGGAAAATATTACGCGCCAAACGCAGTTACAGTTATCGGGAATTATATTTTGCGCGCTTTGAACTCATTATTGCACCATATACTTTCTTTCAGACATTTATAATTATCTGTAACATGCTCTCAATATCGAATTCGCTGATTAGGAAGCAGTCCACTAGGAAGGAGTTCTTTAGGAAGCAGTCCATTAGGAAGCAGTCCTTTAGGAAGCAGTCTTTTAGGAAGCAGTCCTTTAGGAAGCAGTCCACTAGGAAGGAGTTCTTTAGGAAGCAGTCCTTTAGGAAGCAGTCCACGAGTCCCATCAGACGCGTAATATATATAAGAGATTACAACTTTGTTGGAAAGGAAATAAAGAAATGGTTAATGCTTGCTTCAATCCCGAATTCAAGAAAATTAAAAGATACCATAGCGTTTTTTTATAAGATCCGGTGTATACCCACCCACCCCCCTTTCTCATCACTTCATAAACACCCACCTAACCCCCCCCCACCCCTTTGCTGAACCTAAGGGTGGTTGGGCCAAACAAACCAGCGAAAGGGTACGCACTTGTTTAAACTGACATTAATAAAAAAAACTATTTTGACAACCAAAAAAAAAAGGGTTCTCCTCGAGCCACGCGTTGATAGTCAAGCTGGTGCAGAACAGCCCAAATGTTTACGCGGCGCGCTGCGCACGACTCTTTCATGCCTAATGCACGCAACAGTTAACCACATTCGAAAAACGTGCGTAGGACGCCGCCGCCACAGCCGCGCAAAACTTTAGCGTCCAACAGTTTTAAATTTTTTTTTTTTTTTTTATGAGCGTGTTCTTGTGACATTTCCGATGCGTCCGTTTTTGGCAGTGGTGTTTTCAAGAGGGAGAACTCTGCATTACGATAGTTTTGTCATATTCGGGGAGGGGGGCGGGTTGATTCTGTCGATGACCATCTTGTGGCCTAATTTCCGATTTGACTTGCAGATGGGGTGGGGGGGGGCCAAGGTGTTTTGCAGGTTGTTGTCCCTAAAACTAACACGTGAACTTGTGTGGATACAAATAATGGCTTTAATATGGGAAAGGTCAAGACATTGAGCGGCACGTGCGGTCAAGGATCAAATAACACAAACGTTGATAATGACACGTTGAATATATGGAAAACTTAAATTTACTTGGCTTATGTTCGGCCTTCTAGACCAGACACGTGAGTTTACTTGAAGCTTTACAGATACGAATATCATGGTTCGGGGACAGACATACGAATATCATGGTTCGGGGACAGACATACGAATATCATGGTTCGGGGACAGACATACGAATATCATTGTTCGGGGACAGACATACGAATATCATGGTTCGGGGACAGACATACGAATATCATGGTTCGGGGACAGACATACGAATATCATGGTTCGGGGACAGACATACGAATATCATGGTTCGGGGACAGACATACGAATATCATTGTTCGGGGACAGACATACGAATATCATGGTTCGGGGACAGACATGAGTTTTAGTTAATCTTTGGGGGGAAAAAACGTCTCGAGCCGCAAAGCAAGGCAACTGTACGTGACTAGTCCTGCCATTGAATGGATGAGATTAAAATGTGGCTACCGAAGTCTCAAAAGTTGGGGACCTTTGTAAAGTGACACATGAACGTAGAGAAAAAGGGTGCGTCGCCACTGGACGGTGCGGTGTCGTCTGAGAACAACGGGGTGTCATCTCAGAACAATGGGGGTGTCGTCTCAGAACAATGGGGGTGTCGTCTCAGAACAACGGGGGTGTCATCTCAGATCACGGGGGTGTCATCTCAGAACATGGAGTGTCATCTCAGAACATGGTGTGTCATCTCAGAACACGGGGTGCCATCTCAGAACACGGGGTGCCATCTCAGAACGGGTGCAGCAATAACATAATACTTTCCATCACGTACCTGGGCCGAGATTACAGAACATAGGGCGTCAACACTGAAAACAGAGGCGTTTTGACAGTCGTGTTTAAAGTGGATTCCCGTAGTATATAGCAATCTTTATTGATATCCCCCAACACATGTAACAACTGCTCCGCCCCTGCTCAATGCCCTGCCAGTGTTCAACAAGCTCCTTAGTCAAAAGAGCCAAAGAAATCAGCAGCAGTACGATTTTAAAAAAAAATTGAGAGCCAAATTTCTTTTCAAGAACCTGTCAAGAGCCATGTTTTTTTGGAGTCGAAGCCGATTTGTGGCCGGCTGGCCGAGCCGCACTCAGGTCGCTAAAGAGGCTGCGATTTTCTGACCACCGCCTTAACCCCCTTGTACCAACTGGTCCACCCATACCCATTGCCTAGCCCCCTTTGACAACTAGTCCGCCTCTGCTCATTGCCCAACTCCACCGCACGTTGACTACACAAACACGGGGCCTAAGAGACAACTGAGATGTTTACTATACCTCTATTGTTTGAAAGAAAAAAAAAACTTAAATCCACAAATGCACTGATGTTACATTGTAGTGTTTGCATTCATTTTTATCATGGACTATCCGACTGTCATCTCGTTGTGCCATCTGTGACCGAGTCGGCTGTTATCAGTGCGGGTTCGTCTCCTCGGCGCAAGACTTTGTTGCTCTTTGCAACTTCGCCTTGAAAGATGATAGGGAGAGTGTGTGTTTTTTCCTACAAGAATGGCTTCAATTTCAATTTTAAAAATATTTAAAAAATCAATCAATCAATCAATCAATCTATTATCTTCGCATCGGTTCTGCGTTCTTTAATTTTATACAAATCTATAACCTGTCAGTGCAGATGGTTTTAGTAATTGTTTAGATTAAAATAGATGTAGAATTTGTTAGGTTTTAGCTAAATAACTAGCTTATTTAAAAATAGATTTAGCCATTGTTGGGTTTTAGCTATATAACTTTTTTATTTAAAAATAGATTTAGCCATTGTTGGGTTTCAGCTATATAACTTGTTTATTTAAAAATAGATTTAGCCATTGTTGGGTTTCAGCTATATAACTTGTTTATTTTAAAATAGATTTAGCCATTGTTGGGTTTCAGCTATATAACTTGTTTATTTTAAAATAGATTTAGCAATTGTTGGGTTTGAGCTATATAACTTGTTTATTTAAAAATAGATTTAGCCATTGTTGGGTTTCAGCTATATAACTTGTTTATTTTAAAATAGATTTAGCCATTGTTGGGTTTCAGCTATATAACTTGTTTATTTTAAAATAGATTTAGCAATTGTTGGGTTTGAGCTATATAACTTGTTTATTTAAAAATAGATTTAGCCATTGTTGGGTTTCAGCTATATAACTTGTTTATTTAAAAATAGATTTAGCCATTGTTGGGTTTCAGCTATATAACTTGTTTATTTAAAATAGATTTAGCCATTGTTGGGTTTCAGCTATATAACTTGTTTATTTTAAAATAGATTTAGCCATTGTTGGGTTTCAGCTATATAACTTGTTTATTTTAAAATAGATTTAGCCATTGTTGGGTTTCAGCTATATAACTTGTTTATTTTAAAATAGATTTAGTCATTTTTGGGTTTCAGCTATATAACTTGTTTATTTTAAAATAGATTTAGCCATTGTTGGGTTTCAGCTATATAACTTGTTTATTTTAAAATAGATTTAGCCATTGTTGGGTTTCAGCTATATAACTTGTTTATTTTAAAATAGATTTAGCCATTGTTGGGTTTCAGCTATATAACTTGTTTATTTTAAAATAGATTTAGCCATTGTTGGGTTTCAGCTATATAACTTGTTTATTTTAAAATAGATTTAGCCATTGTTGGGTTTCAGCTATATAACTTGTTTATTTTAAAATAGATTTAGCCATTGTTGGGTTTCAGCTATATAACTTGTTTATTTTAAAATAGATTTAGCCATAGTTGGGTTTTAGCTATATAACTTTTTTATTTTAAAATATATTTAGCCATTGTTGGGTTTCAGCTATATAACTTGTTTATTTTAAAATAGATTTAGCCATTGTTGGGTTTCAGCTATATAACTTTTTTATTTTAAAATAGATTTAGCCATTGTTGGGTTTCAGCTATATAACTTGTTTATTTTAAAATAGATTTAGCTATTGTTGGGTTTCAGCTATATAACTTGTTTATTTTAAAATAGATTTAGCCATTGTTGGGTTTCAGCTATATAACTTGTTTATTTTAAAATAGATTTAGCCATTGTTGGGTTTCAGCTATATAACTTGTTTATTTAAAAATAGATTTAGCCATTGTTGGGTTTCAGCTATATAACTTGTTTATTTTAAAATAGATTTAGCCATTGTTGGGTTTCAGCTATATAACTTGTTTATTTAAAAATAGATTTAGCCATTGTTGGGTTTCAGCTATATAACTTGTTTATTTAAAATAGATTTAGCCATTGTTGGGTTTCAGCTATATAACTTGTTTATTTTAAAATAGATTTAGCCATTGTTGGGTTTCAGCTATATAACTTGTTTATTTTAAAATAGATTTAGCCATTGTTGGGTTTCAGCTATATAACTTGTTTATTTTAAAATAGATTTAGCCATTGTTGGGTTTCAGCTATATAACTTGTTTATTTTAAAATAGATTTAGCCATTGTTGGGTTTCAGCTATATAACTTGTTTATTTTAAAATAGATTTAGCCATTGTTGGGTTTCAGCTATATAACTTGTTTATTTTAAAATAGATTTAGCCATTTTTGGGTTTCAGCTATATAACTTGTTTATTTTAAAATAGATTTAGCCATTGTTGGGTTTCAGCTATATAACTTGTTTATTTTAAAATAGATTTAGCCATAGTTGGGTTTCAGCTATATAACTTTTTTATTTTAAAATAGATTTAGCCATTGTTGGGTTTCAGCTATATAACTTGTTTATTTTAAAATAGATTTAGCCATTGTTGGGTTTCAGCTATATAACTTGTTTATTTTAAAATAGATTTAGCCATTGTTGGGTTTCAGCTATATAACTTGTTTATTTTAAAATAGATTTAGCCATTGTTGGGTTTCAGCTATATAACTTGTTTATTTTAAAATTGATTTAGCCATTGTTGGGTTTCAGCTATATAACTTGTTTATTTTAAAATAGATTTAGCCATTGTTGGGTTTCAGCTATATAACTTGTTTATTTTAAAATAGATTTAGCCATTGTTGGGTTTCAGCTATATAACTTGTTTATTTTAAAATAGATTTAGCCATTGTTGGGTTTCAGCTATATAACTTGTTTATTTTAAAATAGATTTAGCCATTGTTGGGTTTCAGCTATTTTATGTTTAATTTTCATTTTATTTGTTTTGGCATCCCTCCATCACAATTGCTACCATGCTGATGTCCGTTATTTGCTACAGTATATGTTATAACATATTATCCTATAAACAGTATTGCTAACACATCCACTACTATAAACAGTATTACAAGCACATCCACTGCTATAAACAGTATTGCAAGCACATCCACTCCTATAAACAGTATTGCTAGCACATCCACTGCTATAAACAGTATCGCTAGCACATCCACTGCTATAAACAGTATTGCTAGCACATCCACTGCTATTAGCAGCATTGCTAGCACATCCACTGCTATAAACAGTAATGCTAGCACATCCACTGCTATAAACATCATTGCTAGCACATCCACTGCTATAAACAGTATTGCAAGCACATTCACTGCAATTAACAGTATTGCTAGCACATCCACTCCTATAAACAGTATTGCAAGCACATCCACTCCTATAAACAGTATTGCTAGCACATTCACTGCTATAAACAGTATTGCTAGCACATCCACTGCTATAAACAGTATTGCTAGCACATTCACTGCTATAAACAGTATTGCTAGCACATCCACTGCTATAAACAGTATTGCAAGCACATCCACTGTTATAAACAGTATTGCTAGCACATCCACTGCTATAAACAGTATTGCTAGCACATCCACTGCTATTAACAGTATTGCTAGCACATTCACTGCGATAAACAGTATTTCTAGCACATCCTTTGTTTCGCTCAGCGAGCTGACATATTTTAAACAAAAAAATAATAAATGTCCGGTGACAATGGTGTTTTTACAAACTTGATCAGCGAACGTCGCATCTTAAAAACAAACGCAAATTGAGAACCACTGCTGTCCACAGACCGTAATTCCTGAGCTATGTACGAGAGAGGGTGTGAGATGGGCGTTATCCGCCTATTAAAAAAAAAAAAGAAAAACGCAAGTTCTAATGATGTTGTCGAGGCATGTTCTATCTCGTCTCAGATCTTCCCTCACTCTTGGTTTCATTTCCCTCCCCCCGCCCCCATCATTAAGATCCTCCCTGTGTCTCGTTTCCTCATGTCTTCGAGGCCGTATCGTGGGAAACTTAAGTCACCGAGTCTGGCATCGCTTGCTGGCCTTCAGACGCCGTAAGCCTTTGGAGAATTAGGGCGTGATTTAATAGAGCAGATTTGTTAATGTGCCGTGGCCGGATTGTTGTTGGCGACCTGCTGTGGGTGGTTTTGTGATGACGTCGTGGCTGGAGGCTGCTGATGACGTGTTAAGTTGAAGGTACTATGGGTGCCTGTTCCTATAATAGGGGAGCCCTGCTCCTTTACAATGTTGCACTGCCCCATTTTAGGGGGTCCATCTCCATGACAAGGGTTACTTGCCAAATTACATAAGGTGTCCTTTCTCCATTTAAAAGGTTCTCTGTCCCATTTCTAGGGGTGCCATGCTTCATAATTAGGGTTCCCTGTCACATTACTAGGAGTGACCAGCTCCATTACAAGGATTCCCTGTTCCATCACTAGGAGTGTCCATTACTTGAGGCTCCGTTCGCAACCACTAGGGGTGCCATGTTTTATTTAAAAGTGCGTGCCTCCCCAAACGTAAAGCGTTTTCAGTCCATCGAATGGGGGTGCCAATTTCTTTGACCATCACAATGAGAGCGCCATTTTGTTTGACTCTCACAATGAGGGCGCCATTTTGTTTGACTCTCACAATGAGCCGCCATTCTGTTTGACTCTCACAATGAGGGCGCCATTCTGTTTGACTCTCACAATGAGCCGCCATTCTGTTTGACTCTCACAATGAGGGTGCCATTTTGTTTGACTCTCACACTAACGCTAAGTGGCTAGATCCTGTTCTATCTCGACGTTTCACAATCTCACCCCGCCCTGCAAACAAAATAAACAGTTTTTAAAAAAGCAAGCTTGAAATGTACACATATAACTAATGACATGACATGCCGGGCAGAAGGGAACTGGGAGGGAACATTAATTGGAACAAAAAGGGAACGTTATTGAACCGTGGAGGGGATTTGATTGAAGCTTGACGGGAGCATGATTGGAACGTGTAGGGAACATGATTGGAAATTGTAGGGGACATGATTGGAAATTGTAGGGAATACGATTGAAAAATAGAAGGAAAAGATTCAAACTTGAAGGAACATGATTGCCTCTTTGATGGAACATGATTGCCTCTTTGAGGGAACATGATTGCCTCTTTGAGGGAACATGATTGTCTCTTTGAGGAAACATGATTGCCTCTTTGAGGGAACATAATGGTATCATTGAGGGAACGTATTTGACTCTTTGAGGGAACATGATTGCCTCTTTGAGGGAACATGATTGCCTCTTTGACGGATGATGAGAACTTGAAGTAATATTGTATATTTGGAAGGAATATCATTAGACTTTCGGAGGAACATGATGGGAACTTGTATGAGCATGATTGTAACTAGTAGGGAACATGATGGGAACGTGGATGAAGCATATGTTGTAATGATATAAGCTCATGTGGGGAACTGTGGAACTGTGCCGACTGCGCAGCCTCTCATGACTTCTATCCAACGTGGACAGCTCAGTTGCTCGAGGCGCCATTATCGTCGATGGCATTTATATCTTGATGACATGTTATCAGTGGAAATTTAAACCGATTATGCCACGTTCTGAGATGACATTCGTGCTATAAATTTTGTGATCTGCGATAAAAATCTATACTCTTGATGTCATGGTCTGTGTGACATGCATGTCCTGATCCTGAGATGTCATATACTTGGACGTCCGTCTAATAATAAATGGTCCAGAGTTTGTTACCTCTATACTTAAACATGTTAACAGTGGAAGATTTAACTTTTTGTAGAGACATCCCAGCTAGACCATACTTAAACAATGAGACACAAGTAGATTTATATATGGCTGATTACGCTGTCATATATGGCCGACTGCGATGACGTATATGGCCGACTGCACTGACGTATATGGCCGACTGCGCTTTCGTATCTGGCCGACTGCGCTGTCGTATATGGCCGACTGCGCTGTTATATATGGCCGACTGCGCTGACGTATATGACCCACTGCGCTGACGTAAATGGCCGACTGCGCTGTCGTATACGACCGACCACTAAATACCACCTAAGTTTATCAATCGTTATGTAATTGACTTTGATACTTATAAGGGCTTCTGAGACTCCCCCCCCCCCCCCAAACTTGTTTACTACTCCTTAACAGTAGAGTTTAACTTTTTGTTGAGACAGCCCACTTAGATCATACTTAAACATGATCACAGTTTTGTTTTTTTTACTTTTTGTTAAGACATCCCAGTTAGACCATATACTTAAACAAATTATACAGAAGAGTTGAACTTCTTGTTGACACAGCCCATAGCGAGACCACGATAATTTTGGGGAGGAAATCTACTTAGAGCTGATATTCTATACCGCTGGTTTTTTGTTATTTCGCTTTTCCGCGAAGAACCTGCCCTCGGACACGCCTCGGTGTAACACGATAGCCATGCCAGGAAGCGCGGGGACGACTCCGATGTTTTGGTTCCATGCAGATAAGAAACTCCGGGACAAAAGAAGAAGTCGTGGTTTTTTTATTCCCGGTAATACAGGATGGACATATTTACCTAAATAATTCACACACGCACACACGCACACGCACACACATTACACCTTTTTTTAAAGTAGAAAAATAAATTATGCTTGCGTAGGAGGAGAGTTGCAGGGGCGCAGAATTTTTTAGGCGCGGAGAAAATAAATAGTTAACAGGTCCCCACCATAGGGGAAAGCTAAGTAGAAAGAAACTCACTTGAGCGACTTCGATGCTATATCTGTGTCTGACACTTAAAAGTTGATCTGTGTCTGACACTTGATTGATCTGTTTCTGACACTTGATTCCAGACACAGAGTTTCAAAAAATGGTTTACACTGACCAAGTGCTTGCGACCCCTCTATTTTCTTCTCTCCCTCCTTCCCTCCCTCTCTCTCTCTCTCTCACTCCCCACATCTCTATGTAATGCACATGATGTGCCATCAATGTAATTAAACTGTCCGAACGTTTATTTAATGTCAGTTTTTTCAAAAATCTATAATATATAAAGTCAGTAATTTATAAATATATAATATATAAAGTCAGTAATTTATAAATATATAATATATAAAGTCAGTTATTTCATAAATCTATAATATATAAAGTCAGTAATTTATAAATATATAATATATAAAGTCAGTAATTTATAAATATATAATATATAAAGTCAATAATTTGTAAATCTAAAATATATAAAGTCGGTTATTTCATAAATCTACAATATATAAAGTCAGTAATTTATAAATATATAATATATAAAGTCAGTTATTTCATAAATCTATAATATATAAAGTCAGTAATTTATAAATCTATAATATATAAAGTCAGTAATTTATAAATATATAATATATAAAGTCAGTTATTTCATAAATCTATAATATATAAAGTCAGTAATTTATAAATCTAAAATATATAAAGTCAGTAATCCATAAATCTATACTATATAAAGCAAGGTCAAGCTGACCAGCAACCGATTCGTATTGGGCTCGAGAATGACGAGCCTGACATGTGTAAACAATTAGGGGTTGGGGATTTGGGGGTATGGTTTATGACTTAAACAATTGCAACTGCACAACCTGAATGACTTCTAGTATTAATTTTGATTTTCTTTCAACGACGGCATTAAGGAAAGGATGTCAAAAGACTAGTGGCAATGCTGCTCATCGCAATTTTTTCCTGCACTGTTGTATACAGCCGACTGCAATGTTGTATGTGGCGGACTGCAGTGCTGTATATGGCCGACGATGTTGTATGTGGTCGACTGCAAGGTTGTATGTGGCGGACTACAATGTTGTCTGTGGTCGATGGCAATGTTGTATGTGGCCGACTGCAATGTCGTATACGGCTGACTGCACCGTATTATATTGCCGACTGCGCTGTCGTATACGGCCGACCACTAAATACCACCTACGCTTATCAATCGTTATGTAATTGGGTTGTGGTTACGCCTCTGGAGAAAATTTGGCCTCGTGGGATAACGAGGTTATTGTTATAAAATTCTCCAAATACTCCATGGTGTCTGTAACAATAACAGTATACAGACAGAGATCTCACATTGGTGTGGTGGGAGTCAGTGAGGCTTGTATCGTGTCTGTAACAATAACAGTATACAGACAGAGATCTCAACATTGGTGTGGTGGGAGTCAGTGAGGCTTGTATCGTGTCTGTAACAATAACAGTATACAGACAGAGACCTCAACATTGGTGTGGTGGGAGTCAGTGAGGCTTGTATCGTGTCTGTAACAATAACAGTATACAGACAGAGATCTCAACATTGGTGTGGTGGATGTCAGTGCGGCTTTTATCGTGTCTGTAACAATAACAGTATACAGACAGAGATCTCAACATTGGTGTGGTGGGAGTCAGTGAGGCTTGTATCGTGTCTGTAACAATAACAGTATACAGACAGAGATCTCAACATTGGTGTGGTGGGAGTCAGTGCGGCTTGTATCGTGTCTGTAACAATAACAGTATACAGACAGAGATCTCAACATTGGTGTGGTGGATGTCATCACATTTGAATCATGTCTGTCACAGTGACGCAGACAGACAGACATCTCAATATTGGCGACACATCGTCCATGACTCATGCTCTCAATTCTGCTCTTAATCAGTGAGATTAATGCTCTCAATTCTGCTCTTAATCAGTGAGATTAATGCTCTCAATTCTGCTCTTAATCAGTGAGATTAATGCTCTCAATTCTGCTCTTAATAAGTGAGATTAATGCTTTCAATTCTGCTCTTAATCAGTGAGATTCATGCTCTCAATTCTGCTCTTAATCAGTGAGATTAATGCTCTCAATTCTGCTCTTAATCAGTGAGATTAACGCTCTCAATTCTGCTCTTAATCAGTGAGATTAATACTCTCAATTCTGCTCTTAATCAGTGAGATTAATGTGCAACGATTACTTTTGTTCTATTTCGTTTCAATTTATTCTCTTGTGTGTGTCTTTAGGTTTTCTGTAGGTTTTCTGTAGGTGTGTCTGTAGGTTTGTCTGTAGGTTTTTTGTAGGTTTTCTGTAGGTTTGTCTGTAGGTTTGTCTGATGTTTGTCTGTAGGTTTTCTGTAGGTGTGTCTGTAGGTTTGTCTGTAGGTGTGTCTGTAGGTTTATCTGTAGGTTTGTCTGTAGGTTTGTCTGTAGGTTTGTCTGTAGGTTAGTCTGCTGTGAGTCTTTAATGTCTACTGATGTGTGTCATCAGGCGTATTGGATGCGTGTCTTTAGTCTGCTGTTATCTGCAATTTTACTCTCCTCTCATGAGTGTCGTTGGTCATCTGACATGTGTGACTTAAGCCTTCCTTGATCGGACCTTTTACTGACCCTCCAGCCTAAATTTTGTGAACTGACTTATCCCGTGATAAGAATTTAGGATAGTCCTACTTCTTGGTGGTCCTTCCTTGTGTGATTATCATACAAACAAGCGTGTCTTACAAATACTTTTGTAAAAAAATGTATCAAACAAATTATTATTTTAAAATGCATCATTAAAATAAAAGTCTTTCATTATTTGTGTGTGTGGGGGGGGGGGGGGGGGGGAGAGAAGGCGCGACTGACTTTCTTTGTGACTTACATTTCCAAAAGCATCACTCTTGAGAAGCATGCAATGTTCACTAGATATATCGTTTAGTAGAAGTTTTATATATATATATATATATATATGTTATATCTCTCTTCCCCCCTCCCCAACCCGCATTCTTGAACTAACATATTGTTTGAATATAGCAGAGGCTGTCTTATCATGAGCCTCCTTGACAGGACACGCACATATCTCATTGTGTTAACACTGTAAAACAATTGAAAACACGTTTCTTTCATTCTCTCCAGTGGAGAAAGTGCTTTTTGTAAGGACTCACGAGTAACGGAGAAGGGTCTCACTCAGTGGCCCACTGCCCTGGAGTCGGGAGTAAAAAAATAATTTTTACGCTATATTAAGTGTGTTAAGTGGAATTTAATCAATGAATGCTTACGCAGATTGGTGCCATTGGAACCGCTAAGCTCTCTACAACCCGTTGATTTGCTATAGGCCCTCTACAAGCAGTGGAGCCACTAGGACACCTGCAGGCATTGGAGCCACTAGGACCCATACAAGCAGTGGAGCCACTAGGACCCATACAAGCAGTGGAGCCACTAGGACCCATACAAGCAGTGGAGCCACTAGGAACCATACAAGCAGTGGAGCTACTAGGACCCATACAAGCAGTGGAGCCACTAGGACCCATACAAGCAGTGGAGCCACTAGGACCCATACAAGCAGTGGAGCCACTAGGACCCATACAAGCAGTGGAGCCGCTGGACTCCTTACTCGTAGTAAAGCCGATCAAGTCCTGGAGAAATTGTCGTATACCCAGCGACCACATCTCTGAGAAATAGTCGTGTACCCAGCGACCACATCTCTGAGAAATAGTATTGTACCCAACGACCACATCTAATCTCTCTATACAGAAACCATGTGTGTTCTGGAAATTGTATGTCATAGATGGAATATTTTTTATTATCTTTTTAATAAAACCATTTGTTTCTGTATTATGCTTGACATGTGCGTTGATTGCATTTTTATCTGCCATCAACATCTTCAAGCAAGATTTCTCTTAGTCCATCCTTATCAAGGAAAGCAGACGTTTGGTACACAGTACACAGTCAAGTCTAGATGTACAGCTTAATCAAGCAAGGTTTCGGAGAATCATGTGCTTACCGTATTCCAACAAATAAATGTACAGCATTTGATATTGCAAACCAATAATACGAAAAAAAAATATTGCCGTCAACGGTGAAAAGCACACATTCTCAATTGACGACCCAATGTGTGCACTTAATGGAGGGTTAGCTTTAATAAGCTAGATGCACCGATGTCCATCTACATGGAGTGTCATGAATAAGATCCCTAGCCTCGCCATTTAAACAAAAATAATAATTCTTTGCCCGAAGTGATACAAATATGCTATTTGAAAACGATGGCAACTTCAGAAACACGCTTGCTTCCACGTCCAGCTGCTTCCAGAAAGGCTGGCAGCTTCCTAATCAGCGAATTTGGTTTTGAGAGTATATACAAATTAAATAATTCTATAGGTTTTAAAGAAAGTATGGTTCAATAGTGAGTTCAATAGCGCGCAAAATATAATTCCCGATAACTTCGCTAATTGATTTTTTTTTAAAAATAATGCAACTGCGTTTGGCGCGTAATATTTTTATTTCAGAAAATGAAATCGTCTCAATTTAAGTATGGTGTAAAAAATATTCAGTTTAAAAGTGGTTGGGACATCAGAATATTTAATATAGTTCATGGGCGTGAAATAAAAAGTGTGCCGTGGCGTATCAATGGGGGAAGGGTGTAGCGAAAAATGGGATTCTTAAATGGGCGTTACTTGAGTTCATATTTTGTCAAGTATAACTTTAGTAGATGGGAAGTTCACGCATTGCTGTCGCCAATGTTTGGCGGGCTATATCTAGTAGATGGGAAGTTCACACATTGCTGTCACCAATGTTTGGCCGGCTATATCTAGTAGATGGGAAGTTCACACATTGCTGTCACCAATGTTTGGAGGCTATATCTAGTAGATGGGAAGTTCACGAATTGCTGTCGCCAATGTTTGGCGGGCTATATCTAGTAGATGGGAAGTTCACACATTGCTGTCACCAATGTTTGGCCGGCTATATCTAGTAGATGGGAAGTTCACGCATTGCTATCGCCAATGTTTGGCCGGCTATATCTAGTAGATGGGAAGTTCACGCATTGCTGTCTCCAATGTTTGGAGGCTATATCTAGTAGATGGGAAGTTCACGAATTGCTGTCGCCAATGTTTGGCGGGCTATATCTAGTAGATGGGAAGTTCACACATTGCTGTCACCAATGTTTGGCCGGCTATATCTAGTAGATGGGAAGTTCACACATTGCTGTCACCAATGTTTGGCCGGCTATATCTAGTAGATGGGAAGTTCACGCATTGCTATCGCCAATGTTTGGCCGGCTATATCTAGTAGATGGGAAGTTCACGCATTGCTGTCGCCAATGTTTGGCCGGCTATATCTTGTAGATGGAAAGTTCACGCATTGCTGTCGCCAATGTTTGGCCGGCTATATCTAGTAGATGGGAAGTTCACGCATTGCTGTCGCCAATGTTTGGCCGGCTATATCTAGTAGATGGGAAGTTCACGCATTGCTGTCGCCAATGTTTGGCCGGCTATATCTAGTAGATGGGAAGTTCACGCATTGCTGTCGCAAATGTTTGGCCGGCTATATCTAGTAGATGGGAAGTTCACGCATTGCTGTCGCCAATGTTTGGCCGGCTATATCTAGTAGATGGGAAGTTCACGCATTGCTGACGCCAACGTTTGGCCGGCAATATATATATATATATATATAATGTATATTATATTATGTCTTTTGTGTGTGAATTTTTTTTTTTTTTTGATGAGTTTCGACCCAACTGCCCGTGCCATTGTTTCAATTATAGTTAACTCGCCATCACATTAAAACCTCGTGGCCTTGAACGACTTTTTATTGTCACATAAATGACCTTGTAATGTGACGTCACTTTAAAGAAAAAAATTAGGTTCAACCAAAAGAATGGGCAAGAGACCGTTTTCAGGGTCATGGATGAAACGTGAAGGTCATGACGGGATTGGCCCTACACGTAAGTGTGGGTGTTTAAAACACCGTGTCCATATTCAAGATCTGTCAACTGCTCCAGAACGGACAACCAATGGCTTCAATTTGTACGGTAATTGTTTCACTGCGGGCGCTCAAACATCCCCTCAGAGTTCGACTCCAGCTAAAAGTGTTTAACTCCGACTTGTTACACATTACACTATAACGTTCTGTGTGTCACTGCCTTCGAATTATTTATATTAGAAGTTTGCGTGTCGTGGACGACTTCAAAGAGCTGTCCAATCTGTGGAGAATCTGCTGAAGTGGACACTCTAGACTGGCCCGGAAGTCAGTCCTCCAATTACTCTATCTAACGACATGATCGTCATCACTGGACAGTGCCAGGTTGACCCACCGAGACAAACTTTGCTCCCCCTCCCCTCCCCCAATTTTTCGCAACTTTCTCTTACCATTCCTCTTTTTTCCCTCTTTTTTAAATTATTTTTTTTTAAACGCTATGTGCGGAATAAAAGAAAAGGGCAAAGATGGCGCTCTCACCAACCACATTTTCCCTCATTCAAAACTTTTTATTTTTGATCACGCAACTATCTATCTTTCTCTTTTTTTATATTTTGGTGGGGTGGGGGTGTGTGGGGGGGCGGGTCATTGGACTGAAAAATACAACGACAAGCCGCAAACATGGTCCCCGACCACCTTGCATTATCACATCGAATTAAAACATTCACATTGTCTCCCTTCTGCTCAAATTACAACATTCACATTGTCTCCACTTCTGATCAAATTGTAACATTCACATTGTCTCCCCTTCTGTGAACGCTGCTGACGGCCCGGCGGCTTCCGAATGGTGTGTCGTGACACGCAGTCGTGTCGTGACACGCAGACGTGTCACCAAGGTTCACTGCTTGTGTGTCACAAGATTGTGATTTGCATAAATGAAGTTAAAAAGTAAACAAAAATGGGTGGTGTGTTTCGTTGTTAAGTCAAATAGATCAGTGGATCTCAACCCTTCAATATAGTTCCTCATGATGTGTTGATCCCGAAACATAGAATCATTTTCATTGTTACTTCATAACTATGTGTTTTCCGATGGTCTTAGGCGACCCCTTTGTAAGGATCGCTCGACCCCAAAGGGTTGGCGACCCACGGGTTGAGAAGCACTGAAATGGATGGACAAGAAAAGTATCCGAATTATTAAAAAAAAAAGACAATTATCTGATTATCATAGGAGCCAGAATGATCAATACATTGATCGCGGTCCCTGGATATATCCAATACTTGGCTCTTAAAGTCAGTTTTAATGTGTCTGTAGATGGATCTTTATTGACCTCTTTACAAGCCAGCTACAAACATGTTTAGAGGGTAATGCTAAAAATCCGTTGAAGCATACTAGGGATTCTTAAACAGTGGTATATTCTACCCCGAGTCGTTCGAGTCTTTGTTGCAGACCATGCGTGGCGATATTTAAAAATATGCTTCACTTTATAAAGAGTCCGAATTACGAAAGATGTACATGTCTGTCCACGCATTTTTAGCACGAGATTTAATCTGTACCTAATTACACACATTTAAGAACCATTGATATAACGATGAGAAGTTATACAGTACAGAGCTAAAAATAAACGCTCAGGATGACTCTCAGGGGAGACCACTTGATGTGACGCCAGGAAGCTCGCCATAATTGTGGAGCGCCGTGTCGTCAGGGCGGTAAACCTAGCGGAAAGATGGTGGGTGGTGTCTCTGTGACGTCATGGCATTGTCAGCCCCGGATGTCGGGCGGGAAACGGGGATTTCATTTAAGTGAGGTACGTGTTTAGGTGCCAGTTAAGGGAGGGGATGGTTAGGTAAGGGGTGTTCAGGAAAGTGGGGTAGTTAGGTAAGGAAAAGGATGTTATGTAAGGGGGTGGTCAGGTAAGGGTGTGGTCAGGAAAGGGGGAGGGGGTTGGTCAGGTAAAGAAAAGGATATTATGTAAGGGGGTGGTTAGGTAAGGGGTGGTTAGGTAAGGAGTGGTTAGGTAAAGGGTGGTTAGGTAAGGGGGTATTTAGGTAAGGGGGTCAGGTAAGGGAGAGGGTGGTTAGGTAAGGGGGTGGTTAGGTAAGGGGTGGTTAGGTAAGGGGTGGTTAGGTAAGGGGTGGTTAGGTAAGGGGTGGTCAGGAAAGGGGGGTAGTTAGGTAAGGAAAAGGATGTTATGTAAGGGGGTGGTCAGGTAAGGGTGTGGTCAGGTAAGGGTGTGGTCAGGTAAGGGGGTGGTTATGTAAGGGGGTAAGGATCAAAGTGTCTAAGTACAGGTGATGTAGATCAAAGTGTCTAAGTACAGGTGATGTAGATCAAAGTGTCTAAGTATAGGTGATGTAGATCAAAGTGTCTAAGTACAGGTGATGTAGATCATATTGTCTAAGTATAGGTGAATCAGATCGAAACAGCCACTTGGTGATATAGACTACTTATTTGTTGAAGACAGCAGTTGGTATAAGATATAGAAGTGCTCTCCACTTACTTGAGACATTATCCCTTGCCGGTGTGAGAACCCCAAAGTGAGACAGGTCCCCAGGTATGTTTGAGCACCGCTTATTGAGACAGTGTCCCTGAAATTTGAGCTCTGCTGATTGAGTCATTTTCCCCACGTAGCTTGAGAACCAACAACGTGGCCTCTATCCGTGACCAGTGTGTGAACATCAAGTGAGGACATATCCTTACCGGTTTGAGCACCGCCGTGCGTGAGAAAGGACCGTTTGTTTATGTGTGTGCTCACAGTGTCACACAATCGGCTATACACAACCCTCACCACCTCCTTGTGGCCGGTTTGGTCTGACTTGACCCCCTTAATTCCCTTATCTATGACCCCTATAATTCACTCATCCATAAGTTTTACTCCGAACAGTCATCCCCTCAACCAACACCTCAACCCACACATCAACTCACACATCAACCCACATTCTCACCCCCTCTACCCACACCCTCATCCCCTCAACCCACCCCTCATTCCCTCAACTTACCCCTCAACTTACCCCTCAACTTACCCCTCAACCCAACCCTCAACTCACCCCTCAACTCACCCCTCAGTCCCTCAACTCACCCCTCAACTTACCCCCTCAACTCACCCCTCAACCCACACCCTTGTCCCTCAACTCACCCTTCAACTTACCCCTCAACTTACCCCTCAACTTACCCCTCAATCCACCCCTCAACCCACCCCTCAACCCACACCTCAACTCACACCTCAACCCACCACTCAGTCCCTCAACCAACCCCTCAACCCACACCTCATTTCACCCCTCAACCCACACCTCAACCCACCCCTCAATTCACCCCTCAACCCACACCTCAACTCACCCATCAACCCACCCCTCAACCCACCCCTCATTCCCTCAACCCACCCCTCAACCCACACCTCATTCCCTCAACCCACCCCTCAACCCACCCCTCAACCCACACCTCATTCCCTCAACCCACCCCTCATTCCCTCAACTCACCCATCAACCCACCCCTCATTCCCTCAACCCACCCCTCATTCCCTCAACCCACCCCTCAACCCACCCCTCAACCCACACCTCATTCCCTCAACCCACCCCTCATTCCCTCAACTCACCCATCAACCCACCCCTCAGTCCCTCAACCCACCCCTCAGTCCCTCAACCCAAACCTCAACCCACCCCTCAACTCACACCTCAACTCACCCATCAACCCATCCCTCAACTCACACCTCAACTCACACCTCAACTCACCCATCAACTCACACCTCAACTCACCCATTAACCCACCCCTCAATCCCTCAACCCACCCCTCAACCCACCCCTCAACTCACACCTCAACTCACCCATCAACCCACACCTCAACTTACCCCTCAACCCACCCCTCAGTCCCTCAACCCACCCCTCAACCCACCCCTCAACCCACCCCTCAACTCACACCTCAACTCACCCATCAACCCACACCTCAACTCACCCCTCAACTCACAGATCAACTCACCCCTCAACTCACACCTCAACTCACCCATCAATCCACACCTCAACTCACCCCTCAACTCACGCCTCAACCCACTCCTCAACCCACACCTCAACCCACTCCTCAACTCACCCCTCAACTCACCCCTCAACCCACCCCTCAACCCACCCCTGAACCCACCCCTGAACCCACCCCTGAACCCACCCCTCAACCCACCCCTCAACCCACACATCAACCCACCACTCAACCCACTCCTCAACCCACTCCTCAACCCACACCTCAGTCCCTCAACCCACCCCTCAACCCACACATCAACCCACCACTCAACCCACTCCTCAACCCACACCTCAGTCCCTCAACCCACCCCTCAACTCACCCCTCAACCCAATCCTCAACCCACCCCTCAACCCACCCCTCAACCCACACCTCAACTCACCACTCAACCCACACCTCAACCCACCCCTCAACTCACCCCTCAACCCACACCTCAACCCACCCCTCAACCCACACCTCAACCCACCCCTCAACCCACCCCTCAACCCATCCCTCAACCCACTCCCCAACCCACACATCAACCCACACATCAACCCACCAAGTCATCCCCTCTACCCACACCATCATCCCCTTTCCCACACCCTCATTCCCTCAACCCACCCGTCAACCCACCCCGTCAACCCCTCAACCCACCCAGTACCGCGTAATGTACTGTACCGCGTCATGAACTGTACCGCGCAATGAACTGTACCGCGCCATGAAATGTAACGCGTACTGTACTGTACCGTCTGGATGTAAAAAAATACTGTGTACCAAGTGGCAACATTTCTCTGAGACTCTTTCTGAAGGAGATGAACAACCTAGACATGAGACGCCATTAAGCTGAGACCAAACTCACACTGTCAGCGTTGTATCTTTGGTTACTCTGCACATCGCAAGTTCATTCAAATACGTGTATATATTTTTAACATGTCCATGCAGTCCAGCCCCCGTTCTCCCATTTTTTTCTTTCCTTTCCGCACCTTTAAAAATGAAGGCATTAACCGTAAACTCTATGGCTACATGTTTACTAAAGCACTGGCATGGGAACAACGTAGAATTCGAGCGACCCACCCTCGCGCCCCGAACCATCCCCACCCGAAAAACAAAACCAAAAAAACTAACACCCTACCTCCTCAAAAGATAACGCCAATTTTTCAGCTTCTGATTCAAACCAACTCATCCTTTTCTACGTGGAGAACACGGCACCTCCTCTAGGAAAGAAAAAAATATATATATTAAGACACGGGTTCTCAAACTATTTTCTTATTTACCTGTTCTAAACGCTCTACTCATGCCATCCAATTTTCCTCTTAACCATATTAACAATGCACGTTTAGACAAAAAAAAAAAAATAAAGGAAATTATTTAACTTTTTTTTTTATTGGTGTCAGTATAAATAGTTGCGCCGGACAAACATACACGAAGAGGCGAGCCCTTTACAGCACGAGAACCGTCCCATTTACCAACTAGCACCATGACCCCAGCCCGTGACCTCACGTCTGATACCCATCTCCATTCATAATACCCTCGGTTCCCACGGTCCATCTCCTGAGAATCTGCCCAACCACTGTCTGGTCTTGGTGCCATGATGCCAGAAGATGGCACGAAAAGATGCGCAGGTTGCCAGACCAAGCTTGTCTATTCCAAGCAGACGACAAAGGAAACACATTTTTTTTTTTTAAAGTGCGCGTTCTGGGTCTACAGCTGTTGATGAACTGTTTCCGCTAAGCCCCTGTTCGGGGCTTTTAACTCGCAGTCTTGGAATATGTCCATTAAAGAAAAAAAAAAGAATAATTTTAAAAATTTCATGCATTTTTTTTTTTTTAATGATTCTGTGTGGTTTTTTTTAAAAAAAAAAAAGTGTTTTACAGTAAATATTTCAAAGGTCAAAATCAATTTTGTAAAAGCTTTTTTTCAATTAGATCCTTGCTTAAGCTTTAAGGCATAGTGTTATATGATTAATATAACATATATTAATATATACATATTGGTTTATAGAGTAAAGATTTGGTTCAGGGTAAGAGTTCATACTGTTTCGGGGTGTGGGGGTGGGGGGGGGGGTGTAAAGTATCAACACGTGTTTAAAGAGAGGCCATCAAGAGTAACGTTAGAGTTAGTATTATGATAAGAATTAGTATTATGTTCAGAGTTATGATTATGTTTAGAGTCAGTATTAATTTTAGAGTTAGGACTATGTTTAGAGTTTGGATTATATTTAGAGTTAGGATTATGTTGAGAGTCAGTATTAAGCTTAGATCTAGGAGTATTGTTCGCTGCAGTTACATAAAGTCATGGAGCCTTGCAGTCACATAAAGTCATAGAGCGCTGGTCTGAGTTGTAAAAAAAATTCTTTGCACTTGACATTAATGTCTGTATCACCCAACTGGGTTAATTTATGAGATTCTTTCAAAACCCTCGAACCGTTTCCTAAGATTACAAGGATCTGTGCGTTTGTTCACAGTGGACGTGTTTACAGCCAGATGAACCCCTACATTGTTCAATGAACATCTACATTGTTCAATGAACATCTACATTAGTGAACATTGCCGTGCTTTGTTCAAGGTCGCATTAGCGAAATCTGTTTCTTGACCTTCTGTTTAATCTGAGGACAACTACTCTACCATACTCAAAAAATATAAGTAGTTGTCGATTCTTCCAGCAACTGAAATTTCCAGAACCTGAATTTAAAAAAATAAAAAATTTAACCTTTGAGATCAACTTTAGCTTGGCACAAATCGGAAAAAAAATATGCTGATGACCTGTGCAACGGACATTAAACTGATCACAGGAAACTTGTCATACGGCCATATAATTGATGGCCGTGTAATTGATGGCCATATCATTGAATGCCATGTAATTGATGGCTACATAATTGATGGCCAAATAATTGATGGCCATATAATTGATGGCCATATAATTGATGGCCATATAATTGATTGCTATGTAATTGATGGCCACATAATTGATGGCCAAATACTTGATGGGTGTTGGGTGGCCGAGTGGTCTAAATTGTGCCAATCTCAAGTTCATGATCATGACTTCAATCCCCACCATAACCCAGTCAACCAAAAACATCACCAGCACCCCGGGTGGATGGGACTCGTTAACCTTGGATGGTAACTCATCTAAGAGAAGGAAACTCTGAATTCAAACCCGGAGATGGAGTCCCGTAGGCGGATAACATTGGCACAATGAAACATACGGACAAGTCCTGCGACGTCACTGGTGCCAAGCTGTATCATCCACATGATGTTTCCTTATGATTATCCATACTAGCAAGTATATGATACCATATATGTAATATCTCAATTATACATTGTTTCATTACTTTAGAAACTATTTTTACTTTCGATATTACTATTACAAAACATAAATTTAATCAGTAACTTATTTTATTAGACGTTTAATTCAAAACTAAACTAAGCAACAGCACGGAAGGCCAAAATTAACCAGGAATCAATATTCTCCTGCGAGAAATACAGTCGAGATTGTCACTCCAGGGACTACGACATAGCTACTCCGTCGTCTAGCGAAGACGGAAGGATGCCTTACCGTATCGTAATTCAGTATTAGCTGTGTGCTTTGCTGCCCACGGATCGAGAGTATATTTTGGGTGAATCGGCGAATGAAAGCGCATCCTGGTGCGCAATGAGAGCGGGGCGGACAAGAAAGATCTACCCAGGAATTATAGATAATCTGACCTTCATTTATAGCCGAAACCTATGCCAATGGAAACAGGTCTCATGAATGGCCAATATGTCAAATCGCACGATCTCAATCCCTCAATCTGATTTATACCCCTGGCTCTAGGAAATGTATTATTTTTACTCCTTAACATATGAGTATGACATTGGCTGATCGTACTGTCTTTGTACTTTTCAAATTGACAGAATGGTATAATCATTGGCTGATAGTACTGTCTAAATACTTTTCAAATTGACAGAATGGTATAACCATTGGCTGATAATACTGTCTTTATACTTTTCAATTTGACTGAATGGAACCATTAGTTGATAGTACTATTTATTTTACTGGAAGATTGCACCTTGTACTGTGGACAGACGGGCATGTTTTGGGTAAAGGGCTTATAATTATGTGCATTGGATGATACTCCTCTAGTGTACGATGGACAAAATGAAGTGCATTTGCTCATAGCGTTGTCTGTGTATTATGGGCATATTATGATGTACTTGCTGATAGTACTGTCTATGTACAATGGGCAGATCATGATGTAGGCTTACTTGTTGATAGTACTGTCTATAGATCATTGGCGGGAGATAATAAACATGATATTGAGGGAATGGCATGTACTGGTTGAGCCATTACTCACGTGACAGGGACCTGCACGTGACGGTGGCATCCGTCTAACTGTAAGCACATCTCCAAGGTCAGGTAACATCTGTCCTGGGGGTGGGGGAGACAACCTTGTCTGTACACCCAGTGAGTCAGTTGATGAAAGCGCGAGGGTGTTGGGGGTAGAAGGGCACTGGGGGAGGGGGAGTGGGGGCGGACATCTGGTACAGTACAGGAGTGGGACGTCTGGTTCTTTGCAAGGAATCGAGGGGGGGGGGGAGGGTGACGTAAGTTTTTCAAAAGATGCTTTTGATAGGGATATTTTATGTGTCCAAAATAAAATAAAAAATAGCACTTAGCTGAGAAGTAGTGTCCAAGAGGGCAGCAAGTGATTTGTGGGGCCCTCTCGGACACCACTACTCAGCTAAGTGCTATTTTTTTAATTTTTAAAATTTTTTAAATTTTATTCGTTTTTTCTGTTTGTTCGCTGATGAAGGCTTCCTGCCGACACGTTCGTTGCTTTGTTGCGTTCCTTTTTTCAGGTTTAACCGTACTTTGTTTTACTAATTTCCTATTGTGCTAACCTGATTGTAGTCTACCCCCTTGTTACCCTTGCATATTTTGATATTTTACATTTGAAAAGTCAAAAAGTTTCATTAAGAAGCCTTGCGAAAGACATTGCCTTAATAATTCATTAAACTCAACCTTTTTTTTAAAAAAAATGTTCTACTGAAAACAAACAAATCTACCCCAATGTAACATCACTTGTCTGTTCAAGTGTGGCTGCTGTGTCCTTTTGGCGTCGGTATTTTGTAGTCAATTTTAACAGCGGCTATTTATATTTTGGCGGTCGAATAGTTATCAGGGAATGCTTTTTTTCCGCTGTTAAGAAAATGATCCATGAGTTTTTTCGTTGTTTTTTTTTAATATAAAAATTAAATAAATAAAGTTAAATAAATTTAAGATGGCGCCGTGAAGTTGGCGTGATAGCCAGATATAAAAAAAAATAATAAATTAAAATATAATAATAAAAAAGAAGATATATAGAATGTTCCGCCCCTCTGTCTCCCCTCGTCTCATCATCGCCATCTTTCAACACCATCATATATTTTTTTACGAGGGTCTTCAAAGTCGGCGTTTGTCTTCCCGCAGGTTGGGTGAGTGCACGGGTCTTCACTATTCAGCGTCGGCCCCCCCCCCCCAAGCTCCCCCAAAACCATGTTTTCTCTCTCGTATGTCAGGAGACGGGGAGCATTTCTTCACTGAACGGACTAGTGGTGTTACGTTACAAGGGCTGCGGTCTTCATATCTCCATCACGTCAGAGGAGAAAGAGAGATGGAAAAAATAAACTCACAGATATCTAGGCAGACAGACATGTAGGCAGACAGACATCCAGGCAGACAGACATCTAGGCAGACAGACATCTAGGCAGACAGACATCTAGGCAGACAGACATCTAGGCAGACAGACATCTAGGCAGACATATATCTAGGCAGACAGACATCTATGCAGACAGACATCTATGCAGACAGACATCTAGGCAGACAGACATCTAGGCAAGCAGACATCTATGCAGACAGACATTTAGTGAGAGGAAGATGAAGATGGTTTAACGTGAAAGCACATGTTGACTTTAGAGAAAGTGTGTGACGACTGTTTCCGGAAAGAAAAAGAGGAGTGGTGGGAAGGTCCTCAAACGGTGACTGAATGGCAACAAGGTGGACCAAATGTTAGAGACTCTAGTGTAAATATCTGGTTGTGTTTTTATATAATAAGATGGAAACCCTCGAGTTTGACTGACTATCTATATCAAGGATTCTTAGCAATTGTTTGTCCAATGGGCCCTTTAACCAATCTAATGGAGGCCATTGTTGCCTTCTTGAAATAAAGTTTGTAATGGAGGCAATTGTTGCCTTCTTGAAATAAAATTTGTAATTGAGTCCATGGGTTTCATCTTGAAATAAAGTTTTTTTTGTTTTTTTTTAAATTCGTACAATAAAATGACCAAAGAAAAAGCACCCATTGGACCTATTCAAGAGCCCCCTAGCTATAGGGTTAGTACCGTCCGAGGCAGGCCAACATTTGTTTTCCGTCCCACTTCCACGAAATAAAATTTTCTGTTGGCCGAAAATGCGGCCCTCTCGGCCCTTCCATAAAAAGAAAAAAGATCTGGCCAGGGCGGGCGAATCCCTCAACCCCCCAGTTCCTACGCCACTGGCCACACGTTAAGAGCCCTTGAATGCGATAAATGCACGCGTGACGTCAGCATGTTATTTTTTTATATAAAGGGGAGATTACTGAATGTGTTTAGAATCGTTAAAGATAACTCTAGATGCCTTGAATCAAAACCCATTCATTAACTCTGAAAACACTGACATATCCCCGTCGCGGCGTTATCTCCCCTTTAACCCAACAGCCTTTGTTTGTTTTATACACTTGCTTTTCATGACGGCCTCTCTTTATCATGACTACAAGAAACAGTTGATACGATCATGACATGGGCTATAATGACAAGACAATTTACGCAAAATAATCATGAAAGGTGATATATTAATCATGAAAGGTGTCATGATCATGACAGTGAAATAATCACGAAAGGTGGTATAGTCACGAAAAGTGATATAATCATGAAAGATGCACATGGTATAATCTTTAAAGTGATATAATCATGAAGTGTGATATTCTCCTGAAAGGTGGTATAATCATGACATTTGCTTAAAGTGGGAAAAAGAATAGCACGACACGCAATTGTTTCTTGTTATTTAATCTTAAACTTAATCAATAAACGACATGTTATCATCATATCAACAAATTGATGCTAATTATAATCATGAAAATGAAGACATGACATCCCCCGGATCATAAATTATAATCGTATAAATGAAGGACTGGGTTCAATCAAGGTAACGGAAATAGAAGGACAAGGTATGTGGACGCTAAAATAAAAGACATACAAGGACTAGGTATGTGGACGCTTGAAATGAAAGACATACAAGGATTAGGTATGTGGACGCTTAAAATGAAAGACATACAAGGACTAGGTATGTGGACGCTTAAAATGAAAGACATACAAGGACTAGGTATGTGGACGCTTAAAATGAAAGACATACAAGGACTAGGTATGTGGACGCTTGAAATGAAAGACATACCAAGAAAAAGAGAACGTTTCGGCTAAAAGCCTCCTTCAGCAGGACAAAAAAAAAAAAAAAGACAATTCAAAAGAAACGAGTTCCAAAATATAAGTGTCTGGAGTTCTTCGTGTTTGAAAAATGGTGGAGGCGGAAGTGCTAAGTTATTGGCGTAAGTAAGGTTATCCGAAATCAAAACATCTGGACCAGCCAAAAGATTGAAGGAAGTAAAAGATTTTAGTATATTCTGGACCTTTTAAAGGCGTCATAAAGAGCAATGGTTGGGTTGCAGTTAAAAATCCATAATAATTCTGGAAATATAAACCATGTTAAAATTCGGAGAAGTGTGTCATCATCGATGCATTGCAGGCACGATTCTCTTGTCCAGCGTTTCTTAATCTGTGGTCATGACCCTTTGTGATCCATCATACTAAATCATGGGTGAAGATGATAACAACCTGAATGTTGGCATCGGAAGTAGTACTCCCCCAATTGGACCCGGACGAGACACCACTGTCTACTTGATATCAGCTAAGTTTAGTTTAGTTTCAGTACTCCTCACTTGGAACCGGACGAGACACCGCTGTCTACTTTATATCAGCTAAGTTTAGTTTAGTTTCAGTACTCCCCCACCTGGACACGGACGAGACAAGGCTGTCTACTTGATATCAGCTAAGTTTAGTTTAGTTTCAGTACTCCCCCACATGGACCCGGACGAGACACCGCTGTCTACTTTATATCAGCTAAGTTTAGTTTACGTCCTTCATTCTTGTCTTCCATTATTTTGCTGTAAGCTGACGAAGGCTATTTTTGGATACGTTCAGTATTGTCCTCTATACTCCCCCATCCCCACCTCAACCCCCACCAGGTTTACTAACTGCCTGATTACCCATCCCAGGCCCTACCCACAATTTAGCTTACCCCTAAATTAAGCTAAATTCATAAATTAAGCCATTGGCTTATTGACAGGACACAATGCGCAACAAATTTCCCACTAAGGGACAAGGATTCGATTCAGCGGAAGAGGGGGGGGGGGGTATCAATCCACCTCAAACCTCTCCCACCCCCGCCCTCTTTATTTGCGCATCTGACAGTCTTATCTTTTGCTCCGGCGAATAAAATAGACACTTACGCTAATCCAGCTGTTTATCGTCTGCGATGAGTTCATTCAGAACCGGACGTTTAGCCCCAGGCGCGAAAACTTAACGACCCTGTCTCTCCTTACTAATGAAGTCAAAAGTATGAGCGCGCGCTGCCCTCGATTTCGGCACGTACAATCGGGCGCGCGGTGAAATAATTTTTTTTACAAATTCCGCAGGGACTTGACATAATTTACGTCAGTAAACGTATCTCACTGTGAAGTAGATAGTTATAAGATACCGTCTGGCGGCCAATGATGAACCCGTAGGCAGACGTGGGGCAGAAGAGAACCAGAGTCCATCCTTCGGTCTGTTATTTTTGCGTTAGAATTTATACCTTGCAATTAATTTTCTTATGGCGTTTTTAAACTGGCACCGACGTCATTAAAGCAAGTCATGATAAGAGTAATGAACCATCGCTAGTACTTAGTTCAATACAAAACTATATCTCTAGCTCAATGATGGTATGTCTCATAGGTTCGTAGCACCATGATGTGTCTTATAGGGCCGTAGTTCTATGAAGGTATGTCTCATAGGGCCGTAGCACCATGATGGTATGTCTTATGGGGCCGTAGTTCTATGAAGGTATGTCTCATAGGGCCGTAGCACCATGATGGTATGTCTTATGGGGCCGTAGTTCTATGAAGGTATGTCTCATAGGGCCGTAGCATCATGATGGTATGTCTTATGGGGCCGTAGTTCTATGAAGGTATGTCTCATAGGGCCGTAGCACCATGATGGTATGTCTTATGGGGCCGTAGCCATGTGAAAATTTTTTTCTTCTCTTTTTTCTAATTTTCATTTTGTGTATAAAGGTCATACAAAATATATGAACTAAAAACAAGTAAGGTCTGGGCTAGGACTTGGTCTGGTAAGATCTTCATATTTGGGCCCACCGCCAAATCAGCCCCTGCCGTAACGACCCACGTTTGCTGTTACATCTAATGTTACTAAATGTACGTTTGCATTGACCAAGAGCTTACACCTTCGCTGATCACCGGAAGAGCGCAAACACCGACCGGTTGCTAAGTTCTTCGTCACACATAAACATCCCCTCGCCGTTTGATTGGATGCTCGTTACCAAGCGCCACTTGCCTGCGGTCAAGCACGGGCGGAACATTCTGATTAGTGAGTCTAATGAACGTATTGATACGGCCGCTGGCCACCCGGCACGCCGCCGATAATGAGTGTTGGCTGCCCCCCTCCCCCCAAAGCCCGTTTTTATCTGGGAAGTACAGAAATTGACCACACGATTTCGTGGATAGGCGCTTGTGTATCACGTGACACAGATATCCCATTACTCACGGGCTACGGCGATTAATTAAGAAACGCTTAACATTGATTGATAAGACAGGTGTGAAGATTGATTCCCAAGGATATAGGGATACTCTCCATTCCTTTGAGTAAAAAAAATCGGGGGGAGGGGGGGGGACGAAGAAATGGTACTCTCGTTCCCAAAGTGTTCTGATTGTCGTCACAATGATAACATTAGTGCGTATCACTGGGAGATTATAAGTATGTAGGACAGGAAAGGAAAGGACCGTGGTAATGTATCACAGGAACAGCGCGGACCGTGCTACGATCGCCGTTACAAATTGATGTCCGCATCCATATTTGGTCCCCGAGGGGGCCTAGCCCTTGTGGAGGCCCATGTCTAGGTACGTCTGTGCAAAGTCCGAGGTTTTAGCGTCACAAATTATCCATGCACACCTGAAAGAGGTATAGCACCACACGTGAACCCCTCATTTCAACAGGGGCGTAGCTAGTGTTAATGCCGATCGGGGGAAAGACACGTTTCATGCTGCCCCCTCCCCGCCTTTCTCTCGTGCCCCCTACGAAAAAAAAATGTGTAGCTGGCCGAAAATTCTTGCAGTTCTAATATAGAAATGAATTGTCTCCACCCTCCACACCTCACTTCCTACACCAGTGACACGGATCCCTAGCTGTCGCAGATCTGGGATTCGCGAGGTCATCCCATCAGATATATTATTTAACGCTGAAGTACGCATATATGTAATTCTCTTTTCCGGATGAAAAATTACAAAACGGGTTTTTTCAGTCAAAGTTTTGGTCACAATTTGATCCAATCAAAAGATGTGATTTATTTTTCAATGCTTTATATTAACTTCGCCTTTGTTCGTGGCTGGCTGGCAAAATATTGACCCACGTCGACCTATCGAGCTGAAACTTGCCACGTTAACTCGTTGCCGATGATAACACGTTCTATCAAATTTTCAGCTCCCACCCCGCAACCCCCAGGCCCAAAATTGAGTTTTTCTTTCTTTTTTTTTTTTTTTCCAATAAGAATATGAAGGAAATATGATGACACTGATTTGAAGAAGTAAAATTCCCGATAACTGCGCTAAATGAGATTCTTTAAAACAAAAAAAAATATCGAAAGTCCGTTTGGTGCGTAATTATTATTTTTTTTCTGGTATAGTTGGTGAAATATATCTGCGTTTTAAAAGCCGGTGTGATATTATAATATAAATATAAAATAAAATAATGAAAAATGCATATAAAGGATTTATACGAAAAACTGTGTTTTTATGAGTTGTTTAATTTGTCATTACTGCGCAAGCCGGCTTGAAAACTCTAACAATGACGCAAAAATATTAATACATTAAAAAAAAAAAACACTATTCGTTTCTTTAGTAATTTTAAGGCCCATTAAGTCGCCTTGCTCCTTTCACAAAACTCGCGTCGTCCTCGTTCTGTCTTTTGTGAGAACCTGATTCTTTAAAGTCATATTCGTTTGCTGGCACGTGCGGGACTTTACAATTCGATCGATTTATGCCTTGTGTGTGTGTGTGTGTTTTAAATATCAAAAAATTCTTTTCTTAATCATAAACGCATCAAAGATTTAAATCTCCCACCGGTCGACACTTTACACCACAGATAGGCGGCACACATGATTGGCGGCACCCTGGCATGAAATCAACCTGAAACCGATTGAAGAATTGGGTCAGGCAATACTACAGCCCCCCGGCCCTCCTCCAAACCCCCCCCCCCCCGCTCCCAGACCCTTTGAATAGTTTGGTTTTCTTGCGTTTAACGGGTTTGTTTCGCTTCTAAAGACGGCCACTTTGTTCAGACCCCTGTTCTTCTCTTGGCCAGGTTTGAGAGAGTTCTACCTATCAGCGAGTCTCAATCCATGGCAGTAAGCCATTGTGTTCAGACCAATGTTCTTCTCTTGGCCAGGTTATGAAGCGTTCTACTTATGATCGGGTCTCAATCCACGGCAGAAAGCTATTGTGTTGAGACCCACGTTGTTCTCTTGGTCAGGTTTGAGACCGTTTCACCTATCAGCGGTTCTCTAATCCACGGCAGTAAGCCATTGTTTTTGGACCCAAGTTCTTGACCAGGTCTCATACCGTTTCACCTATCAGCGGTTCTCTAATCCACTGCAGTAAGCCATTGTATTTGGACCCATGTTCTTGGCCAGGTCTGATACCGTTTCACCTATCAGCGAATCTTAAATCCACGGCAGTCGGTAATTAACTCGACGGTAATGCCCCAGCGGTTCCCTTCATATGTTGTACCCATGATTGTGTGAGTCGGGACCGGGGATAGACACTAGATAATATCGGTATGGTTAGAGGTATCCGGAAAAAAATCCTATCTGACGTCGGTCATAGGTTTCTATAATTTATCTTACCCGTAATACACTGATTCTTAAACCTGAGAACCGTTAAAGCTTTTATGCCACCACAGCCCTCTTTCTGGAAGAGCTCAAAAAAGAAAAAAAAAAACTACTCACGATGCTACCAGCAATTTTAAATTTTTCTTTAGCTGCCTGGTTTTAACTGACACGGTACAGCCATGGGTATCTTTTTTTTTAAACGTGTCCTGTTTGAATATTGCACTGACCCCCTTTAAAAGACAACAACAACAACACCAAACATAAAATATTTTACATCTCAAAGAATAAATGTGCCTCCCCCATCCACCCCCCCCCCACACACACACATCACACCCTTACCTCACGTTTGGAAACACTGCCGCAATAACAAATCTTAAATATATCAATGACACTTGAACGTTCATGGTTCCTAACTACAGAACACGTGATCTTAAACTTTCATGGTCCCTAACTACAGAACCCGTGATCTTAAACTTTCATGGTCCCTAACTACAGAACCCGTGATCTTAAACTTTCATGGTTCCTAACTACAGAACCCGTGATCTTAAACTTTCATGGTTCCTAACTACAGAACCCGTGATCTTAAACTTTCATGGTTCCTAACTACAGAACCCATGATCTTAAACTTTCATGGTTCCTAACTACACAACCCGTGATCTTAAACTTTCATGGTTCCTAACTACAGAACCCGTGATCTTAAACTTCATGGTTCCTAACTACAGAACCCCTGATCTTAAACTTCATTGTTCCTAACTACAGAACCCGTGATCTTAAACTTCATGGTTCCTAACTACAGAACCCCTGATCTTAAACTTCATTGTTCCTAACTACACAACCCATGATCTTAAACTTCATGGTTCCTAACTACAGAACCCCTGATCTTAAACTTCATTGTTCCTAACTACAGAACCCGTGATCTTAAACTTTCATGGTTCCTAACTACAGAACCCCTGATCTTAAACTTCATTGTTCCTAACTACAGAACCCATGATCTTAAACTTCATGGTTCCTAACTACAGAACCCCTGATCTTAAACTTCATTGTTCCTAACTACAGAACCCATGATCTTAAACTTCATGGTTCCTAACTACAGAACCCCTGATCTTAAACTTCATTGTTCCTAACTACAGAACCCCTGATCTTAAACTTCATTGTTCCTAACTACAGAACCCCTGATCTTAAACTTCATTGTTCCTAACTACAGAACCCCTGATCTTAAACAAATGAAGTAAACATAATAACAAGTATTTCGAGTAACTCTAATAGTGTTTGATGCGAAAATGAGAAGTAGATGTGTGTGTGTGTGTGTATGTTGTTGTTTTTTGTGGTGGAGGAGAGAGGGGTTGTTGTGATTGTCACGGAGAACAGGAAAAAAGAACAGGAAAAAAGAACAGGTTGGACAAGACTGAAGAACCACATCCTTTACTTAGGCTGTCTTTATTTACATTTAATTGCTCTTCATGTGTTTAATTGGCTCTTCATATATTTAATTGCTCTTCATGTGTTTAATTGGCTCTTCATATATTTAATTGCTCTTCATGTGTTTCATTGGCTCTTCAAATATTTAATTGCTCTTCATGTGTTTAATTGGCTCTTCATATATTTAATTGCTCTTCATGTGTTTCATTGGCTCTTCAAATATTTAATTGCTCTTCATGTGTTTAATTGGCTCTTCATATATTAAATTGCTCTTCATGTATTTCATTGGCTCTTCATATATTTAACTGTTCTTCGTGTGTTTAATTGGCTCTTCATATATTTAATTGCTCTTCATGTGTTTCATTGGCTCTTCATATATTTAATTGCTTTTCATGTGTTTAACTGGCTCTTCATATATTTAATTGCTCTTCATGTGTTTAATTGGCTCTTCATATATTTAATTGCTCTTCATGTGTTTAATTGGCTCTTCATATATTTAATTGCTCTTCATGTGTTTAATTGCTCTTCATACGATGCTAAAAAAACATGTGTTCGGAAATGAGGCGAAGGTTACCACAGTGCAAATTTGCAAGATCCAAGGAGCTGTCACTCTGACAATGGACCATTTTATCAGATGGAGCTAACGGCACCTAGACACCTGCTAAGCCCGGAGTCTTTCAGGTGATGGAGTCCTTTTCAACATTTTCAACCAATTCTCAACTTCTGTTGTTGTTTTTGTTGTTGTTGAACAGTTGGCACAAGCCAAGCTTCGACTTAACACACAATAGCTTTATACAAGAATGATGCTGATGTAATAATGGCAACATGAATGGTTTATAGCCGGGTCACGTGGCCGCAAGGGGGGAAGAGCGTATCATTAGTATATGATATATTACAGGTAAGATGATCTCCCTTGATTAAACGAGAGTTATTCATCTTGACGCCTTCTGAAAGGGACATAAAAAATTTTCTTAAAGAATTTTATTTTAAAAGGAAGAGGAAAACATAATAGTCCCTTACTTTGTGAAGAATACTTGAGGAGAAGTCGTCAGAAGACAATCGTGCGTCAGGCGCGCGCATGCGTGCAGGGGACATAATAGCATGCAATATTTTACCTTCAAGATCTGTCAGTGAGGATTGCAAAAAAAGGGCTGTCATCGATAAGCGCCCCTTATCTGATCTACGGCGGGAAGTTTGCTTCAAAACACTTCGGCTGGTCCGCCTTTTCTAAAGACACTTGGGTTGGTCCGCCTTTTCTAAAGACACTTGGGTTGGTCCGCCTTTTCTAAAGACACTTGGGTTGGTCCGCCTTTTCTAAAGACACTTGGGTTGGTCCGCCTTTTCTAAAGACACTTGGGTTGGTCCGCCTTTTCTGAAGACACTTGGCCTTGTCCGCCTTTCCACCAGACCACTCTCCAAACACTTGGGCTGGTCCACCTTTCTCCAAACATTTGAGTTGATTCGCATTTTCAACAAACACTTGGACTGGTCCTCCTTTTCTCCAAACACGTTGGCTGGTCCACCTTTTCTCCAAACACTTGGACTGGTCCGCCTTTTCTCCAAACACTTGGGCTGGTCCGCCTTTTCTCCAAACACTAGGGCTGATCCTCCTTTTCTCCAGACACTTGGGCTGGTCCTCCAGTTTTCACAAAGACTGACTACCATGGACAGTAGCAAGTTTTTTACTATATAATTTGGGCCCATACTTTTGCAGGTTATATAGTGTGGGCCAATACTTTTGGCAGGTTGTATAGTGTGGGGCAATACTTTGGATAGGTTATATAGTGTGAGCCAATACTTAGGCAGGTTATATAGTGTAGACCAATACTTTGGGCAAGTTAATCTGACGACGCCCCACTTCAAGCACTAACAAACCCAACAATTGTCTTACTTAAGTCAATGTTATCTGCAAGGAAACCTTAGTAAGACTCATGTAAAGGACCTCTAGCATCCTAACATAAGAACCCCCGAGCGAGAATAGTGAGCACCTTGATGTCTCCAATAACGTCCGCAGATTTGGAGTCGACAGGTCGGAGTCGATGGTTAAGATTCGACAGTTAAGAGTCGACAGCAAAGAGTCTCCAATTAAGAGTCTACAGTTAAGAGTTTACAGTTAAGAGTCGACAGGTCGGAGTTGACTGTTCGGGCGATGGAAACACGGTAAAGATGTTTCAATGACTTCAATTCCATGAAAATATAGTATTACTATCTAACCTTCCGCCACGCCAATTATCCACAATTCCTGCCTGCCGCCACGCCCATTATCCACAATTCCTGCCTGCCGCCACGCCCATTATCCACAATTCCTGCCTTCCCCCATGCCAAGTATCCGTTTTTCCTGCCTTCCACCACACTAATTATCAACTATCCAACCTTCCACCACACTAATTATCCACCATTCCTGCCTGCCGCAACTCAATAATGCACTTTTACTGCCTTCCATCATGCCAAGTATCCACTACTCCTGCCATCCACCATGTCAATGATCCAATTTATCTGCCTTCCACCATGCCAAGTATCCACCACTCCTCCCTTCCACCATGCCAGTCATCCACTACTCCTGCCATCCCCCACGCAAACAATTCTTACAATCTGTGCTCATTTTGCGCCCGTAATAACCCCGTCTATTTTTAGAATTTTTTTTTTTTTTTACGGGAATATCAACCTTACGCATCTCATGAGATTAAATTTCATCCCCCCTCCCCCCTCCCCAACCATCATCCAGCGATGTGCACACCACCTCAAAGGCCCTCGATTAAAATCAAGCTAGGCTGATGCATTCAATCCGACGAGTGAATAGACAACAGTAAAAATGACTTTTCACGCGCGTACGGTGCGCACTCGTGCTTCTTTATGCAACTTCTCAGACTCCGAATGAAACTGAAGAAAGGATTTAGTGGAAAGTCCAGGCATTGAATTATGCTTCCACTAACCGGTGCCAACCAAGCTGGTTCTGACGTTGAATTGGTCCATTGGTGGGTCCCCCCCCCCCCCGCAAGGGCGGATACGCTGGCGTGGGTGGTGTTGGGGACGGGTGGGGCGGTATTATTCCCAGAAAATGATGACGATGATGCTTGGAATTGTGGGGCGGATAGTTCAATTACTGACGGCGCATCAGGCGATTTTGGGGAAAAAGGGGGGGGGGGGGGGTAGATAGTGCCCGTTTGATTCTTTTCGTTTTTTTTTTCACCTTTTTTAGAAAAAAACCCAAAAAACTTAAATCTTTTACTCCATCTGGTGGTAACTCAGTGTTAAGTTTTCTCAGAAGAATCGTGCTGTTTTTTTTAATGTAAGTCCAAAGGCGTGGCGTAACTATCACCATTTGAGGACTTTCCCCCGTGTAAGTTTCACTCAATGTGGTGTCTTGTTTATTTTTTAAAGAAACCAGTGAAGTAGCTGTCCTTCCGGAACCTCCTTTACATTTAAGCTACTTGCTACCAGTGAAGTAGCTGTCCTTCCGGAACCTCCTTTACATTGAAGCTACTTGCTACCAGTGAAGTAGCTGTCCTTCCGGAACCTCCTTTACATTTAAGCTACTTGCTACCAGTGAAGTAGCTTTCCTTCCGGAACCTCCTTTACATTTAAGCTACTTGCTACCAGTGAAGTAGCTGTCCTTCCGGAACCTCCTTTACATTGAAGCTACTTGCTACCAGTGAAGTAGCTGTCCTTCCGGAACCTCCTTTACATTTAAGCTACTTGCTACCAGTGAAGTAGCTGTCCTTCCGGAACCTCCTTTACATTGAAGCTACTTGCTACCAGTGAAGTAGCTGTCCTTCCGGAACCTCCCTTACATTGAAGCTACTTGCTATCGTTTAAAATGTCAACAAAGTATAGAGAACACGTGTCACATGTAATTAAGTTAAAGTTGTCTGTCGTGTAGATTTCCTAGACCAAATTTTCCCAGACACCTTAGACCAAATTGTCCTATATAGACATAGCAGAGGAGATAGTCCTAGACATCTTAGACCAAATTATCCTAGACATATCAGACGAGATAGTCCTAGACATCATAGACCAAAGTGTCATAGACACCTTAAACCAAATTGTCCTAGACATATCAGACGAGATAGTCCTAGATATCATAGACCAAAGTGTAATAGACATCTTAGACCAAATTATCATAGTCATCCTAGACATCTTAGACATAATTGTCCTAGAAATATTAGTTCAATTTGTACTAGACACGTAAGACCAAAGTGTCCTAGTCAGATTAAATATATCAGACATCCTAGACCAAAATGCATAGAGCTTACAGTATGAAACATTTTAGAGCCAAATGTCCGAGACATCATACTAGAATCAAATGTCCGAGACATCATACTAGAGTCAAAAGTCCGAGACATATTATAGAGCCAATTGTCCCTGTTATATGCGACTATTTCCTGTTCTATTTTTTTTTACTACGTCTGCAAGCGCAAGTCTTCTCTTAGAATATGATGATGTCTGCTGCCTCCTGCTGTTCGGCGTCCCTTGCCTAAGAATATGATGTCTGCTACCTCCTGCTGTTCGGCATCCCTTGCCTAAGAATATGATGTCTGCTACCTCTTGATCGTCGTCCCTTGCCTATGCCCACATGTCAGTGGCGTAGTGAGACGGGGAAAGGGGGGCATCATGCCCCGGGCGCTACTCACAAAGGGGCGCCAAATGGTATATTTTACTATAATATTGTATTGTTTTCGAATGGGGGTGGGCGCTAAAAAGGTATTGGGGGCGCTAAAAAGGTATTGGGGCGCTAAAAAGGTATTGTGCCCCGGGCGTGAGTTAAGCTCGCTACGCCACTGCCACATGTGCCTAACTAATATCAAATCCGAGGTGCTGCTAGTTCTGTAGAACTCTGGGGTTAGCTGCGATGTTGTCATCTTTTAGAGCTGCGTGTGATAGCAACCTAAGGGTCGTGTTTTCAAGTTAGATATAAACAATGCTATTAACGAAACGCATAGAATTAGATAAGCCGTTATTATTATAGGCAGATGGGCTGTGACGTAACAAGATGGCGCCCCCATCTGGCTCCAAATCAGATTGTAGTTTTAGACGTCAAAAGGATAAATGATTATTTTTCTCAGCTTCCTTCACATTAAACTTCTAAGACTGGCGGACCAAAAGGAATCACTGACGCCCTACTTGTTATGCCAGGGGCGTCTCATCTTTGACGCCCTCTTTGTGCCCATGTCTTAATTAGTCAATTGTAATAGGGCAAGCTTTTTTTTTCTAGGAGGTGGGGTTGCCCCCCCCCCCCAAAAAAAAAACAACAACAACAAATCACTAACATAATTGAGGAGTCGATGATGTCTTGTCATGGTATCGCTCATTTCATAAACGATATCTTCAAATTCAACCCGACTTCGGTTCTTACAACATAAAAAAAGACTTCTTTTATAAGAAATAAATTTAAAATGTATCTTTTTTTTTTTCAATTTTATTTGTTTTTAACCCACACATAATCTTACCCCCAAAATCTTATTGGGATTCAGACTGTCACGCCAGGAGTCGTGAGGTTAGACAATTAGTTCTCGAGAGAGATTGACGTCCTGGTGGGTAGAAGCCCGAGAACAGACAAGTTTAGAACTTTTTTAAGTACGAGTTTGAATGTTCGAATGCACGCCCATGTGAATACTCGACATAGCTCGCCGTTTGTGTGAGTGTGTTTCCAAGACCACCTCGTGGTTGGCACCCATGTCGTGGTTTAGAGGCATCGAACAATCTTTTGCATCCAGATACTACACTCTCCACGCACGCATCCTCGTGAGAAGCTGAAATCATCAGCCACTTTACCTCCATTTCGGCCCTCGCCACACGCTCGTTCGCTGTCCCGGGGTCCCCCCCTCACCTCCCAATATTGATAAGACTAATAAAACTGTTGAAATCTTGAGTCAACACGCCGGGATAAGGGCAGGGTGCGGGCAGCCAATGGGAGCCAGGCAATTGACCATCACCCTGCGACAGATGGCCAGCCCCACCTCACTCTGTCACCCGATCCCATTGATCTCACGGTAAACAAGCGTTATTCAACTCACTCGGGGAGCGCTCGCCCTCGCCGGGGCACGTGACGCCAGGTACCGGTGCTTTAATGTAAGGGCCTCGTTAAGAGTCGGGGGGCCATAACGCTGGTATCAGGTCTTGGGATGTTCCAAGCGAACTCGTGGAGTGACTAAACCAGAGCTAGTGGGAGTTATCCGAAGCGAGGTTTGGTGATCCACTAAAGAGGGTTGGACGTCTGTATGGAGGTCGGTAGGTCCTCGCAGTTTATATAAAAGTGTGTGTGAACTGCAATGAAACAAAAAGTCACAAATTTATTAAAAAATCCAAAATTAAATGAAAAGTCTAACATTAAATGAAAAGTCCAAAAATTAAATGAAAAGTCCAAAAATTAAATGAAAAGTCTAAAATTAAATGAAAAGTTCAAATATTAAATGAAAAAGTCCAAAAATTAAATGAAAAGTCCAAAAATTAAATGAAAAGTCTAAAATTAAATGAAAAGTCAGAAAATTAAATGAAAAGTCCAAAAATTAAATGAAAAGTCCAAAAATTAAATGAAACGTCTAAAATTAAATGAAAAGTCCAAAAATTAAATGAAAAGTCCAGAATTGAAATTAAAAAGTCCAAATTAAATGAAAAGTCTAATATTAAATGAAAAGTCCAAAAATTAAATGAAAAGTCCAAAAATTAAGTGAAAAGTCAATAAATTAAATTTAAAGTCTAACATTAAATGAAAAGTCCAAAAATTACATAAAAAGTCTAAAATTAAATGAAAAGTTGAAAAATTAAATGAAAAGTCCAAAAGTTAAATGAAAAGTCCAAAAATTAAATGAAAAGTCTAAAATTAAATGAAAAGTCAGAAAATTAAATGAAAAGTCAGAAAAGTAAGTGAAAAGTCAAAAAATTAAGTGAAAATTCCATAAATTAAATGAAAAGTCAATCATTAAATGAAAAGTCCAAAAATTAAATGAAAAAAGTCCAAAAATTAAATGAAAAGTCCAAAAATAAAATGAAAAGTCCAGAATTGAGGAACGATGATGTGTAAGTATATTTAGAATGTTTGAAATGGCAGAGGCTCGTTATAAGGTCTGGATCAACGCGTTGTAAGGTTGTGGAACCGCGCATTGTCAAGTCTGGATCAACGCGTTGTAAGGTTGTGGAACCGCGCATTGTCAAGTCTGGATCAACGCGTTGTAAGGTTGTGGAACCGCGCATTGTCAAGTCTGGATCAACGCTCTCGATCCCCGCGTTGTAAGGTCTGGATATCAGGGTAGTGGCGGTCAGGGTAGTGGCGGCCAGTAGGGTAAGGGTCAGGGTAGTGCCGGTCAGGGTAGTGGCGGAGGTCAGTGTGGTGGCGGTCAGGATAGTGGCGGCCTGTAGGGTGAGGGTCAGGGTAGTGGCGGCCAGTAGGGTGAGGTTCATGGTAGTGGCGGTCAGTGTGGTGGCGGTCAGGGTAGTGGCGGTCAGTGTGCTGGCAGTCAGGGTAGTGGCGGATAGTGGGGTGGCGGTCAGGGTAGTGGCGGTCAGTGTGGTGAGGGTCGGGATAATGGTGGTCAGGGTAGTGGCAGTCGGGGTAGTGGCGGTCAGGGTAGTGGCGGTCAGGGTAGTGGCTTTGAAGGTGGTGGCGGTCAGGGTAGTGGCGGTCAGGGTAGTGGCGATCAGGGTGGGGATGTTGAGGGTGGTGACGGTCAGGGTGGTGGCGGTCAGGGTAGTGGCGGTCAGGGTGGGGATGTTGAGGGTGGTGGCGGTCAGGGTAGTGGCGGTCAGGGTAGTGGCGGTCAGGGTAGTGGCGGTCAGTTTGGTGGCGGTCAGGGTGGGGATGTTGAGGGTGGTGGCGGTCAGGGTAGTGGCGGTCAGGGTAGTGGCGGTCAGGGTGGTGGCGGTCAGGGTGGGGATGTTGAGGGTGGTGGCGGTCAGGGTAGTGGCAGTCAGGGTAGTGGCGGTCAGGGTAGTGGTGGTCAGGGTGGTGGCGGTCAGGGTAGTGGCTGTCAGGGTAGTGGCTGTCAGGGTAGTGGCGGTCAGGGTAGTGGCGGTCAGGGTAGTGGCGGTCAGGGTGGGGATGTTGAGGGTGGTGGCGGTCAGGGTGGGGATGTTGAGGGTGGTGGCGGTCAGGGTGGGGATGTTGAGGGTGGTGGCGGTCAGGGTGGGGATGTTGAGGGTGGTGGCGGTCAGGGTGGGGATTTTGAGGGTGGTGGCGGTCAGGGTAGTGGTGGTAATTGTAGTGGCTGTCAGGGTAGTGGCTGTCAGGGTGGTGGCGGTCAGGGTGGTGGCAGTCAGTGGAGTGGCTGTCAGGGTAGTTGCTGTCAGGGTGGTGGCGGTCAGTGGAGTGGCTGTCAGGGTAGTGGCTGTCAGGGTGGTTGTGGTCAGTGTAGTGGCGGTCAACACCTCTGCTTGAGAATCAAAGTCTTTACAGAGTCTGAACGGTAAACAAGAAAATATGACGTCATCGGATTTACTACATAATGAATGGTCAGTTTCCACTTACTCCATGCGCTAGATGGAGATATGCATCAGGACAGTCCAATAAATATACGCACGTAACCACGTCATAAAATGGAGTCGTGGAACTAGCCATGGAATTCCAGTGTCAGGAATATGTATATGACAGTGATCCGGGTTTACAGCACCCTCAGCAAATACATTGCAGCTAAGTATTCATTTTATATATATATTGTTTTTATTGTTGTTTGTTCGCTTAAGAAGCAGGCTTCTTGCCGACACGTTCTTTGTTTTGTTGGGTAATTTTTTTTTCACCCCCCCCCCCAACTTTGCTGCGCTCAATTCCTCGTACTACCCCCCTAACCTCCCATCCCCCACCCCCATTGTGTATTGATTTTTATATGACTGTCATCTATTTGTACCAACACCCTCATGTCACGATGATGGTCATCGTCTTGTACCAACAACCCCATTTCATGGTTTTGTATATGGCTTGTCATCTTTTTGTACCAGCACCCCCATGTCATGATATTGTACCAGCACCCCATGTCATGATGTTGTACTTGCACCCCATGTCATGATTTTGTTACAAGCACCCCATGTTGTACCAACACCCCCATGTTGTACCAGAACCCCATGTTGTACCAACACCCCTATGTTGTACCAGCACCCCATGTTGTACCAACACCCCAATTTTGTACCATCACCACCATGTTGTACCAACACTCCCATGTTGTACCAACACCCCCATGTTGTACCAGCATCACCAAGTTGTACCAAAACCCCCGTGTTGTACCAACACCCCCATGTTGTACACCAGCACCCCTATGTTGTACCAACAGCAATCTCCTTGTCTCCGGCACGCTTTCACGATGTTCTGTTAGTAGACAATCGAACTTCTGGCATTGGCTTTTGCCATCTGAAACTGTCATCAATACACAGTCAGTGCTTCTGACAAATACGCTCCTCTTGCACAAAAATTTACCCGCCCTCCCCCCCCCCCCCGCAAAGCACTCCAGTTTCAGGTGTTGCGTGAATTTTTAACTTCTTGGCCGTACCCCACCTCCCCCCTCCCCCCCGCATCCTGATGTGAGCACCCCCTACCCCAGCGCCCCGGCCAACTAATATTTACCAAGCTTTTAGAACCAGCCCGTGCGTCTCAGGGCCGTGTGGATGTGTGGGTGCAGGTAGCAGTGTCAGGAAAACGTGGCTTGCTCTCACCCATTAGTGGTCCCCCGGGGAAAGACGGTCCCCACCCCAGTTTACATCACAGTTTGCTTGTTCCAGCGGGTTAGGGAAACTCTAATGGTGGGTGGGGTGAGGCCCCGGTTCTTAAATCTTGCGATGGGGCAGTTGAGATATAAATGGAAAGGTTGGTAGGACATTTTGAGATGGGACTTTGACATATAAATAATTTGTTTAATATGACATTTTGAGATGGGACATTTGAGATATAAATGGAATGATTGGTAGGACATTTTGAGATGGGACATTTGACATATAAATAATTTTTTTAATATGACATTTTGAGTTGGGACAATTGACATTTAAATAATTTGTTTAATATGACATTTTGAGATGGGACAATTGACATTTAAATAATTTGTTTAATATGACATTTTGAGATGGGACAATTGACATTTAAATAATTTGTTTATTATGACATTTTGAGATGGGCCAATTGGTATGTAAATGGAATGGTTGGTAGGACATTTTGACATGGGACAGTTGAGACTTAATTTTTATTGATCTTTAAAAAATATTATTTAAATAATTTTATATTAAAAGATGTATATAAGAAGACAGTTTCAAAGATGTACGCACATCTCTTCCGATGAAGTGCTGGACATTTCTTGTCAAAGAGAAAGCAAATTTTCATAACTAAATACAATTCTTGTACATTCTTAAAGAAAAATTTCTTGCATTAATTGAAAGGCTATGATTGGTCGACCAATCTTCCTCTGGATTTCACCTGTAAAATATTATGCATGACCTCCAAACACGTAACGATCGTTTCAATAGTCCAGTTCAGCTCCTCGCTAGATCGTTTCAATTGTCCAGTTCAGTTCCTCGCTAGATCGTTTTAATTGTCCAGTTCAGCTCCTAGCTAGATTGTTTCAATTGTCCAGTTCAGCTCCTCGCTAGATTGTTTCAATTGTCCAGATCAGCTCCTCGCTAGATCGTTTTAATTGTCCAGTTCAGCTCCTCGCTAGATTGTTTCAATTGTCCAGTTCAGCTCCTCGCTAGATTGTTTCAATTGTCCAGATCAGCTCCTCGCTAGATCGTTTTAATTGTCCAGTTCAGCTCCTCGCTAGACTCGGGTTCTACCCCCCCCCCACCACTCTCCAGCTCGGGATACTCGGCGTCTCTGCCCTGGTTCCAAGGCGCTCTGGCTTTCCGGTCCCTAGAATTAATTTCCAATGTTAATTTACACTCGTAATGACGTCGATAAAGATTAGGGACTCGCGATGCAGAGATAAGAACAATCAAACGCGAGGGAAAATAAAGGGAGAGAAGTGGGCTGCACTCTGGAAAGGGAGAGAATTTAAGACAAAAAACATATTTACCCATTGACTTCCTTTTCCTCGCAAACACACATCCTTTATTTCCCATCTTAGTTTTCTCTGGATTGCTGTAATCAATGGCGAATCCATGATTAAATTACGTTTGGGCATTTATCAGTGGATAGGGGGTAGAGCGCTAATTTTTTAAAAAGCCCAAACTTATAGGTAATTAGGTATTCAACGCAAAGTCGATGGTGTCCATACCCTCACCCACACCATTTCAGATCCGCTCCTGACTAATCCACCTCAACGCTAAAGGGTTTACAGATCTCTCCCCCCCCCCTCCACCCTATCCCTTGGCGAAGTCCTTGTTAACACACAAACTGTGTTTTTTCTCCGATGTCAAGAGCGTGTACAGAGGAGTAGAGCAAAGACCCTCGACAAAGTTTTGGAGAGGATAAACTTTCTCGGGGGGGGGGGATGCCCGTTGTTTGCCATGCATATCAAACTTGTGGTGGATCACATGACGTGCTGGAATACTAAGGACACGAGAGCTGACCTTAATTGCTCGCTCTTAGGTCCGAGCGGAAAGCGCGGTCGCCGGAAGTGAGTGTTCACGCGGCATCGCGGGATGACGCCTGGCTTTTCCGACTTGTACCTGTCACGTGACATGTCTCTGTGGCTTTAAATTCGAGGCAGACGGTTCTTTTTGGAGTCTTGGAGAGAAAGTACACTGCCGATCGTAATCCGATTTAGTTTAGAAGACGTCAAGTAGTAGCCCCATTTACGTACACGAGGTCAGCGTACCAGATGACGTTGCAGTCAACCGCTTCCGGATTGTGGGCCTGGAATCTGACTCCAACAAATCTCCTTGGGATTAGGGACTGTACACGTGGCTCCAATGGTGAAATTGTATAGGGTGCCCCCCCCCCCCTCGAATTTAAGAAATTGTGGGTTAACAGCCGTTCCGGGTTGACCTCATCCCCGGGGGACACGGGGAGCTGACCCTCTGTCTCAGCTACTTTAAGGTACTGACAAAAGTAGACAAGATCCCATCTCACCAACACCCCGACACCACGTCTCCCAAACACCATTCCATCAAATCACCATTCAGCCAAACACCATTCCATCCAAATCACCATTCAGCCAAACACCCCATAAGATATGTACTTCCAGTACAACGATGAATCCTCCTGCCAGGCCCCCCCCCCCCGGACGCGACCTACTTATGACTTACACATTCCACTAATTGTCACCTGTTTGATGTCACCCTTTCGCTGGCGACCAGACCCGCTAACTGCCCCGGATCGCTGATCCACTCGGGGATCCACTATGCTGTGACAGGATAATGTCCCATACAGTCATAGTTTCCCAATGAGTCACAAAAGAGTCTTGTCGTCCGGGCATCTGTGACGGAGCCCTGGCGAGAGGGTAGGACAAAGTGTTATCGCCCCAATCTCCTGGCCTTTGCATACCCAGAGGGGTGCGAACGGACATCACTGCCCCAGTGTTAGAGTCATGGCTTAAAAAATGTGGTCGTATATGCTTAAAAATAAAATCATAGAGCGCCTATGGCACGCAGTATAGAATTGGTAAACAAAATTGATATTAGGTCCGTTGGAGGGAAAATCAACGCTCTAGGCAAACTCTAAAAGTGGCACCCCCTCTTTTCATTAATAAATGATTTTCGATGCCCACACATGTGGGGCAATGTAAAATACATAAAAGAATTGGTCTTTGCGGATGCCGGCGCCAGGGGCGACTGTCCCCTTCGCCCCCTTCCATTTCGCAAGGCTCTTGGTGTATATTATTTAGCCATGAAATGATGTTGCATATCTAAGTCTTGAAAAGTATAAGTAGTAACTTGCTACTCAAATTTCCAATTTACTGAATCTCCTGTTTTGCTTTACAGGCGTCCACAACTCTTGTTCTGAGCATATGCTTTCACTCTACGTCACTCTCACTCACTCTACGCCACTCAGTCACTCAGTCTACATCACTCACTCAACGTCACTTTCACTCTATGTCACTCACTCTACGTCACTTTCACTCTATGTCACTCACTCTACGTCACGCTCACTCAAACTACGTCACTCACATTACGTCTCTCACTCTAAGTCAATGGTTTTTGTCCTTTATAAGTTGGTATATCGAAATATGATGACATCATTGTACCGCAACACGTCATTTTTAGTGTCACCTTTGGAACAAAATGGGATATAAACTGGGATACATAACCCAGGCACTAGTCATCAACTCATAAACTGAAAAGTGATACTTTTTTTTTTTTAAACTGTCTTGACTCTTGACATTGACCTCACGGACGTCAGAAATACCCAGATCTCCGGCAATCCGTCAGTCCGGCAGCAAATATCTTGTTTAAATGAACCCGGCATCAGACTTGGTAATCTCTGTGACCACTCGAGAATGACAAACCAACTTGGGGGCCCGTCTCTCCGTGGGTCCATCCCTTCCGCCCCCCCTCCCCCCCACACCCCATCTCGCCCCGACAAAGAAGTAATCCCATCCGTCAGATACCGAACTCGGCCACGAAGAGATCACCAGCTTTTAGCGATTGCTGACCACTGTGTTGACCACTGTGCTGACCACTGCTCTGGACATAACAAGGGCGCAGAGATGTGATCACCCGAACGGGATTATCCCCCCTTGCTTGTCATCAGACGATGTCCGAGTTGTGACGGCCACTCCATTATGTCCGGGGCATTGTATTTCCGGACCACTGGTCACGTCGGGGCGAGGATGGAACAGTTTTGAGGGCGAAGGGCGCCAGTCAATGTCTCAGTCCGTCAGGGCGCGGGGCTTCCCGGTGGGCCTAACTGTTCTGTCCATGACTGAAAACCTCACTCCCACTTAACACATTTTGAATATTGACAGCTAAACGGACAGAATTTGACTACGGGTTTCTGCCCATAAACGGAAGGGTTTATAACACTTTATAATGTTAAAGAATTTTAGAGAAAGTTTCCGGGAATCGATTTCAGGTTTAACCATCTTAATGTTGAGTTTAAATAACGTTGAGTTACTATTTCGGAAAGTCTCTCAGAGTCGGAAATTCTCGACAGAATCAGACCATTTATGGATATCCATGATATCCAAATTGTCCTTGTCAAAAAGGTCAAAAGTAAAGAAAAGAAGGTTACCCATTAAATCAACTTAAAAAATCTTGTTGTAGTAATCACGAATGGTTAGGCGTAGTAATCATGAATGGCGTAGAAATCATTAATGGTTAGGCGTAGTAATCATGAATGGCGTAGTAATCACTAATGGTTAGGCGTAGTAATCATGAATGGCGTAGTAATCACTAATGGTTAGGCGTAGTAATCATGAATGGCGTAGTAAACATTAATGGTTAGGCGTAGTAAACACGAAAGGTTATGTTTAGAGATCGTCTTAGAAGATCAACAATGCCAGAAAGAATATTGGCGCTTTGAGGCCCGGTAGGGGGTGAGTGTTGTTTGGTGGCTAATGATGTGGACAACAGAGGGAGTGGGTGTTGTTTGGTGGCTAATGTTGTGGACAACAGAGGGGGTGGGTGTTGTTTGGTGGCTAATGATGTGGACAACAGAGGGGGTGGGTGCTGTTTGGTGGCTAATGATGTAGACAACAGAGGGAGTGGGTGTTGTTTGGTGGCTAATGTTGTGGACAACAGAGGGGTGGGTGTTGTCTTGTGGCTAACGATGTGGACAACAGAGGGGTGGGTGTTGTCTGGTGGCTAACGATGTGGACAACAGAGGGGGTGGGTGCTGTTTGGTGGCTAATGATGTGGACAACAGAGGGGTGGGTGCTGTTTGGTGGCTAACGATGTGGACAACAGAGGGGGTGAGTGCTGTTTGGTGGCTAATGATGTGGACAACAGAGGGGGTGGGTGTTGTTTGGTGGCTAACGATGTGGACAACAGAGGGGGTGGGTGCTGTTTGGTGGCTAATGATGTGGACAACAGAGGGGTGGGTGCTGTTTGGTGGCTAACGATGTGGACAACAGAGGGGGTGGGTGTTGTTTGGTGGCTAACGATGTGGACAACAGAGGGGGTGGGTGTTGTTTGGTGGCTAACGATGTGGACAACAGAGGGGGGTTATTACTGGCTCATTTGATAAATGTGGAACTGGAGATCTCCACATGCGGGATTAACTCTTAAACGGCGATGATGAACGACGTAGTCTAATACTCTGACGCCGAGAGACGGTCGTGACAACACGGGTGGACTGCGGACGTATCAAGAGGACCTGATGAGGGTATTATTTTGTTGGGACAGCTGCGGGACGTCAGTGGCTTGGCCGGCAGCGGACATGGGCGTCTTCCCACCGGGTGGTCAATTCGCGCGGCCAGTGGTCATCAGGTGGTGTTTTCACGTGTGTTCAGAGATCATCAGGAGCTGTTTTCGTGTGGGTTCAAAGATCATCAGGTGTTCAGATTAACAAACGGTCATTAGAGTCGATACGTGATGATAAAATGTCATTTGGGTAAATTAGTTATAATGTCATGGTCACTGAGGTCAATTCGTAATGTCCATGATCATTAGGGCCAATACGTGATGCTCATGGTCAGTGGGGTCAATTCGTGATGCCCATGTTTATTGGGGTCATTTCGTGATGGTCATGATCATTAGTGTCAATTCGTGATGCCCGTGGTCTTTGGGGTCAATTCGTAATGCCCATGGGCATTGGGGTCAATTCGTGATGCCCAATGGTCAGCAATCCAACTATAGAAAGATCTCTACATTACACAACACAACACACACACAAACACCAAAAACACTCAACAATGTCATAATTTTTTAACCGATGAATCAAAATAGTCTAATTATAGATGAACACTCGTCCAATCAGATTAGATGAACACGCATCCAATAAGATTAGATGAACACTCGTCCAATAAGATTAGATGAACACTCGTCCAATAAGATTAGATGAACACTCGTCCAATAAGATTAGATGAACACTCAACCAATAAGATTAGATGAACACTCGTCCAATAAGATTAGATGAACACTCGTCCAATAAGATTAGATGAACACTCAACCAATAAGATTAGATGAACACTCGTCCAATAAGATTAGATGAACACGCATCCAATAAGATTAGATGAACACTCGTCCAATCAGATTAGATGAACACTCGTCCAATCAGATTAGATGAACACTCGTCCAATAAGATTAGATGAACACTCGTCCAATCAGATTAGATGAACACTCGTCCAAAAAGATTAGATGAACACTCATCCAAAAAGATTAGATGAACACTCAAACAATCAGATTAGATGAACACTCAAACAAAAAGATTTGTGGAATGATCTAACGTGCAATCAGAGTACCATAAAAGCTTTTTACAATTGTAACACCATCTATAAACCCTTTTTCCTAAATCTCATCTGTAACATTATCATCATACCAACATCTCATCTCAATCATTGTTCATCAGACCAAAATCTCATCTCACACATTATCATCAGAAACAAAATCCTCATCTCAGACATTATAATAATGATAAAAAAAATCTCATCGCAAACATTATGACACACCACAATCTGAAAAGTACAAATATTTTTGTTCGCCATTTCATCCTAGTTCTATCATCCCTACCACCAACCAGTAAGTGACGTCACAAATTTGTCTCAATTTTCTTTCAGCTCTCAGAACTTCCCTCCCTCCCTTCCTCACATTCCCTCCCTCCCTCCCGATACCTAAATACATGCAGCACCGACAACTGGGTCAATCTAGTTTATTACCGAACAGACCGGTGTGACAATTAAGATCCTGATACACGCACGTAGAGAGTTGTCTGCCCACGAGCTCACCGAATGGCGAGCGCGCCATTAATGCGTCCCTGACATTAAATTAATTTTCCCTTAATGACCTTTTATTTATCTCGGTATTTACACAAAAACCTGTCCTTGTCGTTAAAGATCGGAGCCGCCATTAGTCAGTGCAGCGATTAACAGGGGTACAATTAAGACTGGAGTCTCTGCTGCAGGGCAATTTTATGCCTGGCATAGGCGTCTGCCTCTTTTTAAAATGCTTCTACTCCCCCCAATCCCCACTTTGCCCCCACCCCGACCCGAGCGGGATCATCAGTGGTGGGGGTTGGTTTCGACTGGCTAAGGTATGTGGACTGGATAAGATAAGCGGACTGGATAAGATAAGTGGGCTGGATAAGATATGTGGGCTGGATAAATATATGGATTGGATAAAATATGTGGACTGGATAAGATATTTGTTCTTGGGTTTTAGAATGAAGTAGTGTAATACCTTTCTTATAATGCAATGTATGTTGTCGTAGAATTTGCACAACCAAAATGAGTACACAATATATTTATACACACAGTATCACAAATAATATTTCTCTAGGTATGTATGCATGCATGTGAAAAATGGCTGTGACGCCATGTTCAAAAAGAGCGCAAAATACAACCTCCATAAGTTAGCGCTATGCAGTGCGTTACTAAAATACATAATTTGTCCAGTAACCTTAGCAGAATGGAAGTTCACGCCGCCATTTTGTTTGGTGGATTATCATAGTATTAAAATATTTAGTAGTTTGTTTTTGAAGGAGGCCTAAAAATGTATTCAACAAACCGAGTTTAGTTCACTTTGTCAGGTTACCCCGCTCCACCCCACCCCCCCAAAACCCCCGGGGGGGCATGCTTTAACCCAAGTGATGGATTGTTGTTTTTATTGAAAAAGATTTCGTCATTAGAGCTTTGTCAAGAAAGACAATTTCTGTTTTATATTATACTTCGATTGGAGTTGTGCCCGCTTGTATTATAATAAAACGACTGACATATTTCACAGGAGGTGAAACTGACATCCCCCAAATATTTCAAGGTTGGTATACAAGTCTGAGCTGTGCGTGTCATGTTTTAGATCCCTTGTTTCGGTAAGTTCCTGGATTTTCGTGATCATCGATTCTCTAAATAAGTAGCATGGTGTTTGGTTCTGTCGACATTAGGTAGGCGTATGTATCCCGGTCGCGCACCCCACCACATCCCATCTCCATGAATGATATACCACATCACTTTATAACTCTCCGAGCCATCATTATAGGCCACGTACCCTGCGATCTTTCAACCAGAACCAAACACGCTAATGACGATGTCATCCAACGTCAGCCATCCACCTCCTTATCTTGTCCGTGTCGTAACTTTAACTTAAGCCTTGTTCGCTTTTGAATGCAGTACCCCTTGCTAACTCCCCCCCACCCTAACTTCTTCGAAGACCAACTCTAAGATGCTCTATCTCAACCACTCTGTAGACCTACTCTAAGATGCTCTATCTCAACCACTCCGTAGACCTACTCTAAGATGCTCTATCTCAACCACTCCGTAGACCTACTCTAAGATGCTCTATCTCAACCACTCTGTAGACCTACTCTAAGATGCTCTATCGAAACCACTCCGTAGACCTACTCTAAGATGCTCTATCTCAACCACTCCGTAGACCTACTCTAAGATGCTCTATCTCAACCACTCTGTAGACCTACTCTAAGATGCTCTATCTCAACCACTCCGTAGACCTACTCTAAGATGCTCTATCTCAACCACTCCGTAGACCTACTCTAAGATGCTCTATCTCAACCACTCCGTAGACCTACTCTAAGATGCTCTATCTCAACCACTCCGTAGACCTACTCTAAGATGCTCTATCTCAACCACTCCGTAGACCTACTCTAAGATGCTCTATCTCAACCACTCCGTAGACCTACTCTAAGATGCTCTATCTCAACCACTCCGTAGACCTACTCTAAGATGCTCTTTCTCAACCACCCTGTGATGTAATAGCCCAACAGCCTAGCCAGCATCCTGGCCAGAGGCCGGCAAATGTGTTATTGCCAAATTTATAGTATTTGCGGGCAGTCGACCATTAATCTTGGTTAACTGTCCAAGAGGAGTACATCTGACCATTCCATTGATATATATAGGACAGAGGACGAAAACTCTTTAGGTGGTCTGCGTCACCCAGCGGAATCTCTCGACAGGAATTTGAGAGTCGTGACTAATCACGGCTTAGATTTGATGGCGAGCTGGGGTGTCTGTGAGCTGGGGTGTCTGTGAGCTGGGGCGTCTGTGAGCTGGGGTGTCTGTGAGCTGGGACGTCTGTGAGCTGGGGTGTCTGTGAGCTGGGGTGTCTGTGAGCTGGGGCGTCTGTGAGCTGGGGTGTCTGTGAGCTGGGGTGTCTATGAGCAGGGGTGTCTGTGAGCTGGGGTGTCTGTGAGCTGGGGCGTCTGTGATCTGGGGCGTCTGTGATCTGGGGCGTCTGTGAGCTGGGGTGTCTGTGAGCTGGGGCGTCTGTGAGCTGGGGCGTCTGTGAGCTGGGGTGTCTGTGAGCTGGGGTGTCTGTGAGCTGGGGTGTCTGTGAGCTGGGGCGTCTGTGATCTGGGGCGTCTGTGATCTGGGGCGTCTGTGAGCTGGGATGTCTGGGAGCTGGGGTGTCTGTGAGTTGGGGCGTCTGTGAGCTGGGGCGTTTGTAAGCTGGGGTGTCTGTGATTAATTTTGTTGATTAATTCATGTGACGCCCCACGCTCTATCGCGTCCTCCATAATCTGCTGGTGAGACCTAACGAATAATCAGATATATATGACATAAGCTACTGGGACCTAACAAGCACATATATGACATAAGCTGCTGGGACCTAACAAGCACATATATGACATAAGCTGCTGGGACCTAAAAAGCACATATATGACATAAGCTGCTGGGACCTAACAAGCACATATATGACATAAGCTGCTGGGACCTAACAAGCACTTATATGATATAAGCTGCTGGGACCTAACAAGCACACATATGACATAAGCTGCTGGGACCTAACAAGCACACATATGACAAGAGCTGCTGGGACCTAACAAGCACTTATATGATATAAGCTGCTGGGACCTAACAAGCACACATATGACATAAGCTGCTGGGACCTAACAAGCACATATATGACATAAGCTGCTGGGACCTAACAAGCACATATATGACATAAGCTGCTGGGACCTAACAAGCACATATATGACATAAGCTGCTGGGACCTAACAAGCACTTATATGATATAAGCTGCTGGGACCTAACAAGCACACATATGACATAAGCTGCTGGGACCTAACAAGCACACATATGACAAGAGCTGCTGGGACCTAACAAGCACTTATATGATATAAGCTGCTGGGACCTAACAAGCACACATATGACATAAGCTGCTGGGACCTAACAAGCACATATATGACATAAGCTGCTGGGACCTAACAAGCACATATATGACATAAGCTGCTGGGACCTAACAAGCACTTATATGATATAAGCTGCTGGGACCTAACAAGCACACATATGACATAAGCTGCTGGGACCTAACAAGCACACATATGACAAGAGCTGCTGGGACCTAACAAGCACACATATGACATAAGCTGCTGGGACCTAACAAGCACATATGTGACCTAACAAGCACAAAAATGTGACAATCCGTGATACGGACTTTCAAATTATTATGATATTTATTTTTTTTGTATGCATTTTACCCAGCCTGGGGCATAGGCTGTCTACAAGTATTTTCTATTCATCGCGGTCCTGTGCTTTCTCTTCCAGTTGCTTCGATGTATATGCCATACTTTGCATGTCAGCCTCTAGCTCGTGTCTCCATGTTTTCTTAGACCTTCCTCTATTTATTTTTCCCTGTGGATTCCATGTTAAGGATTGTCTGGTGGTGTTATCTGAGGGGGGGGGGGGGTTTCGGAGAGTATACCCTATCCGTCTCCATCTTCTCCTTGTGATGTCTTCATCATTAGGCTCCTGGTATGTCCTTTCCAATCACGGTTTTGTTGGTGATGGTGTTTGGTCATTTGATGTTCAAGATCTTTCAAAGGCAAGTGTTTATGAAGGTCTTCTCGTAAGATTTACACATTAAAAAAACAAAAAGCAGGAAGATAACAGAAAGAGTCGGGGGTTTTAATACAGTGGCGTAGTAAACGGGGGTAGAGAGGCGAAGCGCGTTGGAGTCACCTTTTCTTTAATGAAGTGGTGGCATTTTTCCCATCAAATGAAGTGTAATTTTCGCGGAGGGGGTGTCAATATCTTGGACCGTCCCTGGTGGCACTACCTCTATCTACGCCACTGGGGTCAATGTCTGACGTGATGTTCTTCAGTTATAATGCAGTAAGAGAGTAGATTGGATTTAAATATAGTCTGAATGAATCCAACACGACAAGCACAATCAAGCCCTCGCCCCTTTGCTACAATCCTCGTGACGTCATCCATCTTGGACGCAATTAACAGACAATGCCCGAATGCCTCCCCTCCCTCCCTTCCCCTCTGACTGGCATCGCGAGTCACACTTAATGAGTTGTTGGGGGGGGGGGGAGATTAAATGAGAACTGTATCACCACTTGTTATACGCTCCCTCGTTGTGTGGCATCATTGTCCCCGTGGCACCCTGGGGCGGAGGAGGAAATGGCTGTATAGGGTTCCAGGGAGTCACTGAGTCATCACTTCATTGCACCGTGGTCAAACGAGCTTGGAGTGTGGCAGTAACACAAATAGTCTACCGATAAGACAGACAACTCTTCTACCTAAAAGACAGACAACTCTTCTACCGATAAGATAGACAACTATTCTACCGATAAGACAGACAACTCTTCTACCGATAACACAGACAACTCTTCTACCGATAAGACAGACAACTCTTCTACCGATAAGACAGACAACTCTTCTACCGATAAGACAGACAACTCTTCTACCGATAAGACAGACAACTCTTCTACCGATAAGACAGACAACTCTTCTACCTAAAAGACAGACAACTCTTCTACCGATAAGACAGACAACTCTTCTACCGATAAGACAGACAACTCTTCTACCTAAAAGACAGACAACTCTTCTACCTAAAAGACAGACAACTCTTCTACCTAAAAGACAGACAACTCTTCTACCTAAAAGACAGACAACTCTTTTACCTAAAAGACAGACAACTCTTCTACCTAAAAGACAGTATTACAGACCGTTATAGATGGAGAATTTAATCTCTGTTGTTTTGTCTAAGGATCGTTCTAAAAACAGTCCATAATAAAGGACGATACCAAAGGTTAAAAATAATAACAAATAAAACGACAATTAAGGCCAGAGCTAATTACAATTAATAACTTTTTAATTTGTGAACTTCAATTAAATAATAACAACAGCAAGAGAAATATAATTAAAATTATAAACTTACAGATTTGCTGGTACCGGTACTGTATATCAAAATACAATGAGCACAAAATTCTACGAGGAAATAAAAATCTCTACACACAACAAAGTATAATGACACATAGCATGCCTCGTAATCAAGGAAAGGAAAATCTCTCCCTCTCTATCGGTCAGCCCTTTTTATAGGCAGTTTCAGATGATCATTCTGGAAATGGAACACACAGTCTTACTGTTTCCCACATTTTCTAGATTGTTCTATCATGTTCAACACGGGACCGACTTGAAAGAGGTCATGCACGTGGAAGGCGGGCAAAGTGTGTCTCAAAATACGTCATCCCTTATAACAGACAAACACAACTCTTCCACCTATAAGACAGATAAACGGGACTAGTCTACCTTCAAGACAGACAAACACAAATAGTCTACCTACAAGACAGACAACTCTTCTACCCATAAGACAGACAAACACTTCTAGTCTTCTTGTAAGACAGGACAATGTGCTTTATAATTAACGGAATACAAAAAAAATCAACATTTGTATATATAGAAACTCGAAAAAATGAGGGAAACATATATAAATATATATCATTTTACATTTGGTTCCATTCTTGTGTGTATTTTCTAAAAAAATAATTATCCATTTACTGACTCAATTCGTCAAATAGGTTTTATGTAACAGTTTTTAAGAATTAAGAAAAAAGTAACAAAGAAACGAAAACGGTTATTGATCAATTTGATTTGGATATTTGTTGATTAGTTGATATATCGACCGAGAATCGAACCCCTGGCTCTAGCGATGGGCTGTAAGCCTCAGCGGTAATCAAACTATTACATGAGGAGTGATTCGTGTTCTTTTGAAAGTGAAATGCTTGATGACTGATGCATGACTGGATAATAAATGATGACTGATGCATGACTGGATAATAAATGATGACTGATGCATGACTGGATAATGAATGATGACTGATGCATGACTGGATAATGAAAGATGACTGATGCATGACTGGATAATAAATGATGACTGATGCATGACTGGATAATGAAAGATGACTGATGCATGACTGGATAATGAATGATGACTGATGCATGACTGGATAATGAATGATGACTGATGCATGACTGGATAATGAAAGATGACTGATGCATGACTGGATAATAAATGATGACTGGTGCCCTAAATCTCATGTAAACTTTGAAATGTTCACCAGCCTTCATTAGGACATGTTCTATCTACTTAAGATAATTTGACAAATTTTCAGAACGAAACCAAACAGAGCCTTGTTATTATGTTATAATTCGGTGTCATGGCTCACCTCATGTTTCGTTATGTTTACATTTTGAAATCCGCCCCCACACTCACACAAATTTCTCCCCCACAACCACACAAATGTCGCCCCCCACACCCACACAAATGTCGCCCCACACTCACACAAATTTCTCCCCCACAACCACACAAATGTCGCCCCCACACCCACACAACAAATGTCGCCCCCCACACCCACACAAATGTCGCCCCCACACTCACACAAATTTCTCCCCCACAACCACACAAATGTCGCCCCCACAACCACACAAATGTCGCCCCCACACTCACACAAATTTCTCCCCCACACCCACACAAATGTCGCCCCCACAACCACACAAATGTCGCCCCCACACTCACACAAATTTCTCCCCCACACCCACACAAATGTCGCCCCCCACACCCACACAAGTCGTAAATGGCGCCTAACTATTTAAGAAATGTATTCCTCGCGGGTGAAAAATGTTAATGGATACTGCCTTCGCAACATGTGTCCGAAAAGTTAATGCACGGACTAGTATCCATGAAATATTATTCACAGTGTGGTATCACAATTGTTAATTTCCAAACAACATCATCCATACGTTGCCATCAACTCCGCCCCTCCACCCTAAGTCCCCACCAAATCCATCTGGATAAAAGACTTTTTTTTTTTCCTAAGTGATTTCCCTCTTGCGTATCGGATATTTGGGTCACCAAACTGAGATCGCGAGGGGAGACCCATTAATGGATCCATTTTTACCGGAGCACTTAAACCTATCTTTGAGGGCCCAATATCAAACGGTCCGTCGTCCTCGGCTTGTCTGGTGTGACAGAAGACTATCTTGTCACAACCGGTGATCAAAGTCCGCCCTTGTAGTCAGTGTATAGGTGCTGGCTAATGGCATACCTCACGCGTGTGTAATCCATCGGTCCTCACTTTATTGGCCAATGGAGGTGAAAAGAAAAAATGTTGAAATGGAGAGAATTTCTACAGATCAAATGAATGACTACCAAGTGCCACCACACCAATACGGACATCTTAACGCTGGCAAAGTGTTGCACACGCATTCTTGTTGGGCTATCTATATGAGATAGATATTATAGATAATTAATTTTTGAAGTTTCACTTTTTGGAAGTGTAAATAGCATTCTGTTTTGTTTAAAGATAGTAGAGCGGTCAGTATGTGGTTAAACAAAAAGTAGACTTGGCTTCAGAGAAGTAGATATATGGCGTCATATTAGTAGATATCGCATCAGAGAAGTAGATATGACATTAGAGACGTAGATTTTGCGTCACAGAAGTAGATTTTGCGTCACAAAAGTAGATTTTGCGTCACAGAAGTAGATTTTGCGTCACAGAAGTAGATTTTGCGTCAGAAGATAAGATTTTGCGTCTGAGAAGCAGATACGGCGTCATAGAAATGCAGATATTGCTTCTGAAAAGTAGTCACTGTGTCAGAGAAGTAGCCTGGTATGGTTTCAGAGAAGTAGGTATATGGTCTATGAAAATTAAATTTAGATATGTCTTCAGAGAAGTCTTCAGGGCGTCAGAGAAGTACACCCATGGCTTCAGGCAAGTAGGCACGGCGTTAGAGAAGTGGATATGGCATCAGAGAAATAGAGGGCAACAGACAAGTATATATGGCGTCGGAGAGGTAGAAATAGAGGGCAACAGACAAGTATATATGGCGTCGGAGAGGTAGAAATAGAGGGCAACAGACAAGTATATATGGCGTCGGAGAGGTAGAAATAGAGGGCAACAGACAAGTATATATGGCGTCGGAGAGGTAGAAATATAGGGCAACAGACAAGTATATTTGGCGTCGGAGAGGTAGAAATAGAGGGCAACAGACAAGTATATATGGCGCCGGAGAGGTAGAAATAGAGGTCGACAGACAAGTATATATGGCGTCGGAGAGGTAGAAATAGAGGGCAACAGACAAGTATATATGGCGTCGGAGAGGTAGAAATAGAGGGCAACAGACAAGTATATATATATGGCGTCGGAGAGGTAGAAATAGAGGGCAACAGACAAGTATATATGGTGTCGGAGAGGTAGAAATAGAGGGCAACAGACAAGTATATATGGCGTCGGAGAGGTAGAAATAGAGGGCAACAGACAAGTATATATATATGGCGTCGGAGAAGTAGATATGGCTTAAACGATATAGATATGGACTCAGAAAAATAGATATGGCTTCAGAGAAATGGATATGACGTCAGAGAAATGGATGTCTCGCCAGAGAAGTAAATGTGGCGTCAGAGAAGTAGACCTGGCACCATAAAAGTAAACGTGACGTCAGATCTGCACCTGCATTTCAAAGGGCAGTATCTCAAAATTAAACACTGTCTTCTTCACCTGGATCCAATGTTCTGACTATAAAACTTAATTTTAAAAAAAACAAAAATAAAAAAACAACTAAAAAAAAAAAAAGTACGTCAAGCCGTTGTTAAACAGATCACACAAGTGCACATATTAAACAGATCACCCAAATGCACATATTACACAGATCACCCAAGTGCACATATTACACAGATCACCCAAGTGCACATATTAAACAGATCACCCAAGTGCACATATTAAACAGATCACCCAAATGCACATATTACACAGATCACCCAAGTGCACATATTACACAGATCACCCAAGTGCACATATTACACAGATCACCCAAGTGCACATATTACACAGATCACCCAAGTGCACATATTAAACAGATCACCCAAGTGCATATATTAAACATATCACCCAAGTGCACATATTACACAGATCACCCAAGTGCACATAATACACAGATCACCCAAGTGCACATATTAAACATATCACCCAAGTGCACATATTACACAGATCACCCAAGTGCACATATTACACAGATCACCCAAGTGCATATATTACACAGATCACCCAAGTGCACATATTACACAGATCACCCAAGTGCATATATTACACAGATCACCCAAGTGCATATATTACACAGATCACCCAAGTGCATATATTAAACAGATCACCCAAGTGCACATATTAAACAGATCACCCAAGTGCACATATTACACAGATCACCCAAGTGCATATATTAAACAGATCACCCAAGTGCATATATATTACACAGATCACCCAAGTGCATATATTACACAGATCACCCAAGTGTATATATTAGACAGATCACCCAAGTGCATATATTACACAGATCACCCAAGTGCACATATTACACAGATCACCCAAGTGCACATATTACACAGATCACCCAAGTGCATATATTACACAGATCACCCAAGTGCATATATTACACAGATCACCCAAGTGCATATATTAAACAGATCACACAAGTGCACATATTAAACAGATCACCCAAGTGCACATATTACACAGATCACCCAAGTGCATATATTACACAGATCACTCAAGTGCATATATTACACAGATCACCCAAGTGCATATATTAAACAGATCACCCAAGTGCATATATTACACAGATCACCCAAGTGCATATATTAAACAGATCACCCAAGTGCATATATTAAACAGATCACCCAAGTGCATATATTACATAGATAGATCACCCAAGTGCATATATTACATAGATAGATCACCCAAGTGCATATATTACATATATAGATCACCAAAGTACATATATTACACAGATAGATCACCCAAGTGCATATTTACACAAACCGATCACCCAAATGCATGTATTACACATATAGATCACCCAAGTGCATATATTACACAGATAGATCGCCCAAGTGCATATATTACACAGATAGATCACCCAAGTGCATATATTACAAAGATAGATCACCCAAGTGCATATATTACACAGATAGATCACCCAAGTGCATATATTACACAAAGAGATCACCCAAATGCATATATTACACAGATAGATCACCCAAGTGCATATATTTCACAGATAGATCACCCAAATGCATATATTACAAAAACAGATCATCCAAGTGCATATATTACTATTATTACACAAACTGATCACCCAAGTGCATATATTACAATTATTACCAAACAGATCACCCAAGTGCATATATTACTATTATTACACAAACAGATCACCCAAGTGCATATATTACTATTATTACACAAACAGATCACCCAAGTGCATATATTACTATTATTACACAAACAGATCATCCAAGTGCATATATTACAATTATTACCAAACAGATCACCCAAGTGCATATATTACTATTATTACACAAACAGATCACCCAAGTGCATGTATTACTATTATTACACAAACAGATCACCCAAGTGCATATATTACTATTATTACACAAACAGATCACCCAAGTGCATATATTACTATTATTACACAAACAGATCACCCAAATGCATATATTACTATTATTACACAAACAGATCAACCAAGTTCATATATTACTATTATTACACAAACAGATCACCCAAGTGCATATATTACTATTATTACACAAACAGATCACCCAAGTGCATATATTACTATTATTACACAAACAGATCACCCAAGTGCATATATTACTATTATTACACAAACAGATCACCCAAGTGCATATATTACTATTATTACACAAACAGATCACCCTAGTGCATATATTACTATTATTACACAAACAGATCACCCAAGTGCATATATTACTATTATTACACAAACAGATCACCCAAGTGCATATATTACTATTATTACACAAACAGATCACCCAAGTGCATATATTACTATTATTACACAAACAGATCACCCAAATGCATATATTACTTTTATTACACAAACAGATCAACCAAGTTCATATATTACTATTATTACACAAACAGATCACCCAAGTGCATATATTACTATTATTACACAAACAGATCACCCAAGTGCATATATTACTATTATTACACAAACAGATCACCCAAGTGCATATATTACTATTATTACACAAACAGATCACCCAAATGCATATATTACTATTATTACACAAACAGATCAACCAAGTTCATATATTACTATTATTACACAAACAGATCACCCAAGTGCATATATTACTATTATTACACAAACAGATCACCCAAGTGCATATATTACTATTATTACACAAACAGTTCACCCAAGTGCATATATTACTATTATTACACAAACATATCAACCAAGTGCATATATTACTATTATTACACAAACAGATCAACCAAATGCATATATTACTATTATTACACAAACAGATCACCCAAGTGCATATATTACTATCACAGAATGAGATCTTCTAAGGTATGGCCCTTCGCGTACCAAGTAATATTGGTGTTGATAAATGCGGGGCTGTTCCTCTCTGTGAAAGTTCAGTATCCAGACGTTGAGGATTTTAACGAAGACAACACAGACGTTAATGAATAACCAAGGAATTCCTCATTAACAATTGTAAACAAGAGAATGTATTGATAGATTAATATAGTCTAGTAATGTTTTCTCAACTTTCAAACGCAACGTTAACCTCCATTAATCTCAACCTCCATAAGCTCTCTCCAAAACATTCCTCACTTCCCCCCGGAAATCGTAACCCAGCACGTTTTTCATCAAATAAATGTGGTGCTACATATCGGAAAGTCCAGAACAAAACACATTATAAGTTACATGAGTAATTAATGGTGCGCCGTTGTTCAATCCCAACCCAGTCATTTGTGACAATTACACAAACAGATCACACAAGTGCATATATTACACAAACATATCACCCAAGTGCATATATTACACAAACAGATCACCCAAGTGCATATATTACACAAATAGATCACCCAAGTGTAATAGTGTATTCTCCATCTCCTCGGACGCTTACAAACAGCTTTTGATCGGTTTGTCAGATTACGTTTGTAGCTGATGACAAACACCGGAGTGTATGTGTCTCCGATTACAAAGGGGAGAGAACGCCACCTTTGAACACGTCCATGTCTCACAGTTTTATGTCCCCCTGTCATTTGTCGTCTGCCATTAGGGGTGGATTAGCGCCGATTACCGATGTAAAGGGCCCCCGTACGTCAGCGGCGGGTGTGAGGGTGGGATCCGCCGGGCCAATGTCAGGGGAGAGGTGGAGCTGCCATTTGATATAGGTCGGGCTTGTTGAAGAATTAAAAGTCAGCTCTCCCCCCCCCCCCTCATGATATGTTAAATGGGCCTTTTGTGGCGAGATGAAATGTATTTTAGTCTTCTTTGAAGTCCTCTGCACCAATTTTGATTTCTCAGTTTTTTCTTTTTCTTTTATTTTTTAACCGACGCTTTTCGTGGGAATTTTGAAATAGCTTTTGACCCGTTGATACAGTCAGCGATGTCTTGAGGTGTCTTGTTGGGTCTTGGGGTGTCTTGTTGTGTCTTGGGGTGTCTTGTTGTGTCTTGGGGTGTCTTGTTGTGTCTTGGGGTGTTTTGTTGTGTCTTGGGGTGTCTTGTTGTGTCTTGGGGAGTTTTGTTGTGTCTTGGGGATTGTTGTTGTGTCTTGGGGTGTCTTGTTGTGTCTTGGGGTGTCTTGTTGTGTCTTGGGGTGTCTTGTTGTATCTTGGGGTGTTTTGTTGTGTCTTGGGGTGTATTGTTGTGTCTTGGGGTGTCTTGTTGTGTCTTGGGGTGTCTTGTTGTGTCTTGGGTTGTCTTGTTGTGTCTTGGGGTGTCTTGTTGTGTCTTGGGGTGTCTTGTTGTGTCTTGGGGTGTCTTGTTGTGTCTTGGGGTGTCTTGTTGTGTCTTGTTGTGTCTTGGGGTGTCTTGTTGTGTCTTGGGGTGTCTTGTTGTGTCTTGGGGTGTCTTGTTGTGTCTTAGGGTGTCTTGTTGTGTCTTGTTGTGTCTTGGGGTGTCTTGTTGTGTCTTGGGGAGTTTTGTTGTGTCCTGGGGTGTCTTGTTGTGTCTTGGGGTGTCTTGTTGTGTCTTGGGGTGTCTTGTTGTGTCTTGTTGTGTCTTGGGGTGTATTGTTGTGTCTTGGGGTGTCTTGTTGTGTCTTGGGGTGTCTTGTTGTGTCTTGGGTTGTCTTGTTGTGTCTTGGGGTGTCTTGTTGTGTCTTGGGGAGTTTTGTTGTGTCTTGTGGAGTTTTGTTGTGTCTTGGGGAGTTTAGTTGTGTCTTGGGGTGTCTTGGGGTGTCTTGTTGTATCTTGTTGTGTCTTGTGGAGTTTTGTTGTGTCTTGGGGAGTTTAGTTGTGTCTTGGGGTGTCTTGCTGCGCCTCGGGATGTCTTGCTGCGCCTCGGGGTGTCTTGCTGCGCCTCGGGGTATCTTGCTGTGCCTCGGGGTGTCTTGCTGTATCTTGAGTTGTCTTGGGGCGGCTGCAGAAAAAAAAAAGCACGGGATGTCTGGGGAGGGGGGTATTCCAAGGTCAGCCATTGAAAGAAGGACACAGAGATCCTCGTCCAATTCTTCCACTCAGGCGGCAGAGCTCTAAAGCCGAGTCTCACATATATAGTTTTAAGGTTGGGTTGATAACGAATCAATATAATAACTGTAAAAAAGAAATCAGTTCATGAGTCTGGAGAAATAGGTGATGTGACGTCATTTTTGGCCTAAAGTTTTATCCGACATAGCCATAACAACGAAATGCTAAGGAAGTATTGACTGGAAATTGAAGAAGGAGCGATACATCCAGTGCGCAGATCACTTTCACATAACATTCTTGCCTCCCCCTCCCCCCTACCCGGTGCGTAGACTGGCATCAAAAGTAGCCATTGGCCCGGGGAGGGAGGGGGGGGGTTAAAAAGGTGGGTCTTAGGTGTGAGGATGTGTCTTATCTCAATGGTTACAATTAGACAGAAAAGAAGTGGATTCAATTATGTGGTTGTAAGATAAAGAAAAGAGAAATGATTTGTCTTAACATCTAGCCCAGAGATAACGTCACTGGTGACATCACCACATACACACACACCGACAGCTCCCTCCCCCCCCCGCACTCACACACGCACAGTTTTCATATAAAAACGCTGCTTCCCAGTAAGCCAATTGTCAACAACCGACCCCTCAACCGACCCCTCAACGACCCCTTAACGACAGCGACAGAGTGTTTGTTATCAGTAATATTTATTACAAAAATCCAGTTTGGGTTTTTATTTTATTTTCTTTCTCTCTCTCCCCCCCCCCCCCCCCTCTTTGCCAATCCTCACTTCTTGAAATCTTCCAAAGTTGAGCAAACACCGCATGGCCCGAGTACCATGTTTTCTCATTCTCGTGCCTAGAAATGAAATATCATTGTTATGAACCTGCCCCCCCCCCCCTTTTTCCAACAAACACGCATGCAAATAAGCGCGATACGAATATGAGGGTTGGGTGGGGGGGTTGGGGCGCAAACCGCGATGCCAGCAATTAATTGCCTATCATTCATCATTGCATGCCCTACCCTCAACTCTTGCTGGATTCGAGCCGGACAATTTATAAGGGTAGGGGGGGGGGCGCTCGCCTTGGGAACGGGCTCATTACGCGAGTCTCTGATTGGCCGAATTTTATAGGTCGTTAATGAAAAGTGGTTTTGGGGGGGGGGGGGGTAATTAACACTATTGTCGTCAAGCGTCTGCTGTACTTCTGACGGTGATATATGGATGAACTATTTGAGGACCTGTTAACACGTAAAGCTGTTCGCGCCGTTCGCGTGTTCGCTTTCACGGTACTCGATGGCTGTTGCGCTCGTGAGTACAGCTCGAGGTCTGATAACTTCGTTTCGGCGCCTCCTCGGTTTGTTTACCGCATCTTACAAATGGATGGTGAGGTCGTTTTGCGCTGCCTTATTGGATCAGATTTTGGAAGCTTTTTTTTTTTTAAAGGAAAAATTGTGAGATCTTCTATAAGGGATACAGGGGCGTAGTTAGTATCCGAGCCCACCCCCCCCCCCCCGCCCCCTCCGGGTTGAGCCAAGCTATTGGCTGCCCCCTTCCACGGAAATACTCTACATTAGGCCAAAGATGCCGACCCTCGATATAGAGAAAAAGAGTGATGCCCTGGGAGGACCACACCATCCGCTGCTCCTCTACTACGTCACTGCTCGTGGGAGGATTCATGGGGTCAGGGGGTCAGTTTTTGGTACCTTATATATTGTAATGTTTAATGCTTTTCTTTTTAAACAAATGGTTCGATCCAAACGACAAGAAAGTGATTAAAATAAATAAATGTATAAAATTTTAAAAAATCAATGAAAATAATTTAGGGCTTCTTCCACTATTAGTTTAAGTCCAGGCTTTTAGGCCCCAGTTCATCGAAAACTTACGTACAAAAGGATCGCTTAATAAGACAATCCAAGCATTTGATTAATTTACTAAGTTGACTTCCAACCAACGTGTATTTGGTGTCTGTACTCAGTGTCTGTGCTATATTCAGTGTCTGTGCTATATTCAGTGTCTGTGCTATATTCAGTGTCTGTGGCATATTCAGTGTCTGTGCTCAATTCAGGGTCTGTGCTATATTCAGTGTCTGTGCTATATTCAGTGTCTGTGCTATATTCAGTGTCTGTGCTATATTCAGTGTCTGTGCTATATTCAGTGTCTGTGCTATATTCAGGGTCTGTGCTATATTCAGTGTCTGTGCTATATTCAGTGTCTGTGCTCTATTCAGTGTCTGTGGCATATTCAGTGTCTGTGCTATATTCAGTGTCTGTGCCATATTCAGTGTCTGTGGCATATTCAGTGTCTGTGCTATATTCAGTGTCTGTGGCATATTTAGTGTCTGTGCCATATTCAGTGTCTGTGGCATATTCAGTGTCTGTGCTATATTCAGTGTCTGTGCTATATTCAGTGTCTGTGGCATATTCAGGGTCTGTGCTATATTCAGTGTCTGTGGCATATTCAGTGTCTGTGGCATATTCAGTGTCTGTGGCATATTCAGTGTCTGTGCTATATTCAGTGTCTGTGCTATATTCAGGGTCTGTGCTATATTCAGTGTCTGTGCTCTATTCAGGGTCTGTGCTATATTCAGTGTCTGTGCTATATTCAGTGTCTGTGCTATATTCAGTGTCTGTGCTATATTCAGTGTCTGTGCTATATTCAGTGTCTGTGCTATATTCAGTGTCTGTGGCATATTCAGTGTCTGTGCTATATTCAGTGTCTGTGCCATATTCAGTGTCTGTGGCATATTCAGTGTCTGTGCTATATTCCGTATCTGTGCAATATTCCGTATCTGTGCTCTATTCCGTATCTGTGCTCTATTCCATATCTGTTCTATATTCAGTGTCTGTGGCATATTCAGTGTCTGTGCTATATTCCGTATCTGTGCAATATTCCGTATCTGTGCTCTATTCCGTATCTGTGCTATATTCCGTATCTGTGCAATATTCCGTATCTGTGCAATATTCCGTATCTGTACCATATAACGTATCTGTGCAATATTCCGTGTCTGTGCCATATTCCGTATCTGTACAATATTCCGTATCTGTGCCATATTCCGTATCTGTGCCATATTCCGTATCTGTACAATATTCCGTATCTGTGCAATATTCCGTATCTGTGCCATATAACGTATCTGTGCAATATTCCGTGTCTGTGCCATATTCCGTATCTGTACAATATTCCGTATCTGTGCCATATTCCGTATCTGTGCCATATTCCGTATCTGTGCAATATTCCGTATCTGTGCTCTATTCCGTATCTGTGCTATATTCCGTATCTGTGCAATATTCCGTATCTGTGCAATATTCCGTATCTGTGCCATATAACGTATCTGTGCAATATTCCGTGTCTGTGCCATATTCCGTATCTGTACAATATTCCGTGTCTGTGCCATATTCCGTATCTGTACAATATTCCGTGTCTGTGATATATTCCGTATCTGAGCAATATTCCGTATAGGTGCAATATTCCGTATCTGTGCCATATAACGTATCTGTGCAATATTCCGTGTCTGTGCCATATTCCGTATCTGTACAATATTCCGTATCTGTGCCATATTCCGTATCTGTGCAATATTCCGTATCTGTGCTCTATTCCGTATCTGTGCTATATTCCGTATCTGTGCAATATTCCGTATCTGTGCAATATTCCGTATCTGTGCCATATAACGTATCTGTGCAATATTCCGTGTCTGTGCCATATTCCGTATCTGTACAATATTCCGTGTCTGTGCCATATTCCGTATCTGTACAATATTCCGTATCTGTGCCATATAACGTATCTGTGCTATATTCCGTATCTGTGGAATATTCCGTATCTGTGCAATATTCCGTATCTGTGCAATATTCCGTATCTGTGCAATATTCCGTATCTGTGCAATATTCCGTATCTGTGCAATATTCCGTATCTGTGGAATATTCCGTATCTGTGCAATATTCCGTATCTGTGCAATATTCCGTATCTGTGCAATATTCCGTATCTGTACAATATTCCGTATCTGTACAATATTCCGTATCTGTGCAATATTCCGTATCTGTGCAATATTCCGTATCTGTATTTCGTTTTATCTTCACGCAAAAAAAAGAACAATACCAAAACAATATTTTTGTACGCGTCATTGTCTTTCTCCCCACATTGTTTCACCACACTGTACCGTCTATACCACACTGTACCGTCTATATCAAACTGTACCGTCTATACCACACTGTACCGTCTATATCTAATTGTACCGTCTATATCTAATTGTACCGTCTATATCTAATTGTACCGTCTATATCTAATTGTACCGTCTATATCTAACTGTACCGTCTATATCTAATTGTACCGTCTATATCTAATTGTACCGTCTATGTCAAACTGTACTGTATATGTCAAAGTTACCGTAAATGTCAAACTGTACCGTCTATATCAAAGGGTACCGTCTATGTCAAACTGTACCGTCTATGTCAAACTGTACAGTCTATGTCAAACTGTACCGTCTATATCAACTGTACCGTCTATGTCAAACTGTACCATCTATGTTAAACTGTACCGTCTATGTCAAACTGTACCGTCTATGTAAAAGTTACCGTAAATGTCAAACTGTACCGTCTATGTCAAACTGTACCGTCTATGTCAAACTGTACCGTCTATATCAAACTGTACCGTCTATACCAAACTGTATTCATTCGTGTCGTTTAGCTAATATAAAACGATGACAATTTGGAAACGTGCGACATCCCCCCCCCCCCCCCGGCCAACTCCAGAGGTGTCGCAGTTCCGACTGCTGACGTTTCCCCTTTGTTCCAGAATGATGAGCAGGCAGGCAATAGATGGTCCCTAAGGGTTTCTGCAAGCCGCCGAGCAATAATGAATATCGGATCGCCGGCCTAGAGACAGACTCTCGGACATCAGGTAGATGACATAAAACCTCAGCCACTTTCGACCGAATGTTACGTTTTCCGTTTCTGCCGAAACCGAAACTAGGCCGAAATTGTTCAAATGGCAACTTTCGGCGCCGAAGCCGAAATTCGGTCGGTCTCTAATTCTGACTATTTTGAGTTGACAGTAACAAATAACGCGGTTTAAATCAAATAATTTGTGGCCTCCGGGCATCACAGTGTGACGATGTTGTAGACTTCGCCCGGCCATCACAATATGACGATGGTGTAGACTTCGCCCGGCCATCACAATAAGACGATGGTGTAGACTTCGCCCGGGCATTAAAATATGACGATGGTGTAGACTTCGCCCGGCCATCACTGTGTGACGATGGTGTAGACTTCGCCCGGCCATCACAGTGTGACGACGGTGTAGACTTTGCTGGTAGAAATCACAAGGTCTGGGATTTTCCTTTAGGACTCAAATCTGGTTCCATTGACAGCAAATCGTCTATCTCCACCCACCTGGATAACCCAAGGGAACACCATATATGGACGATACTGCTTGGCACCCGTAGCGTCGCAGGAGAGAAGAGCGTTATTTGTGGTACGTTGGTATGAGCTGTAATTCCAATTCGTGACAGCGTTGTAACCAGACGTCCATTCAAATGTACGTATACTTATACGAACAATGATTCTCGTGCTTTGAGAATAAGTACACAGTTCGCCGCGAATTTCGCTTCGGGTGCGCATCATCAACAACTGAACTAAAAATAGAATTGGGAAAAAAGACATGGAAGCAAGCATCAAGTTTATAATACGTCATCGATGGTGGCAGGCTGTGTGTTTGATATGCAGACATTTATAACGCTAAATGAAAGCTAGTTATGGACGCAGGTGCCACTGGAATCTCATAGCATTCTCGAACACAAGTCGGACATAGGAAAGGGGGGGGGGGGAGAAGGGGTGCGACTCAAAGATGACCTCTGACCTTCAATGAGTTCACTTGGGCGTCATCAAGCTTGTCATGACCGATGAGTTAATTCCCTTTAATTTCAGGCAATTAGCTGACTTGCATGGGGTGGGTGGTGGGGGCTGAAGGAAGAGAGTGGTAGGGGCGAGCGGGGAAAAGGGACGGGAGTGTAGGGGAGCGGCGCGCGCCATGACCACAAAACTGGAGATGGTGGAAAGTTGGAATGTTTCGTATCAAATTAGCATCACTTATTCCAGGCCTCAAAATGCTACCCTCCCCCTTTTTGTCCCTTAATCATGAGACAAACACAAGGCACCATTTTTAACCCATTTAAATCAAATAAACGTCCACTAAAACAAACTCGTTCATTCTATTTACAAGACGTAACTCTACAACACCTTGTTACTAATGTGGGTTTCGTTCATTCTATTTACAAGACGTATGTCGTATCTCTAAAACACCTTGCTACTAAGGTGGGTTTCGTTCTTTCTATTTACAAGACGTATCTCTACAACATCTTATTATCAATGTGGGTTTCTTCGGTTTATCCGACAGTGAAATCGCTCTACTGAAATGGGAGATAGCAATGTCCAGTGCAGGACAGAAAGTCCGGTAAAAATAATGTCCAGCACCAGACTGCTAGACAAAAAGTCCGGTAAAAATAATTTGTGACGCCAATCTTGAGTGAAAGTGCGTGTCTTTAAATGAGAAAATCACTCGTGTACTTCGACATATCCCGGCTGTAAAACACCAGTATATTGCAATATATCCCTGTAACACAAGTTGACCTCTGAGATGGGTCGTTTAAGTGTGATTCGTTATACCCAACCCCTTCTCCTGGGAGAGTTTCAGCAGAAGCAATAGTTTTTGGCGGAGTCGTAATTTTCAAACCTTTTTTTTTAAGGATCTTTTGACTCTATCCTTTGCCAATGATATTCTATCTGAGATGAAGTGTCTGCTACAAATATACTCAATCATATTTTATTACTTACGTATGCATTAGGCATAGGCATAGGCCGTTTACATGAATTTTCTTTTCATCTTGGTCCTGCGCTTTCTCTTCCAGTTGCTTCCAGGTGTATCCCATACTTTGTGTGTCTGCTTCTAGCTCGCGTCTCCATGTAATCCTTTGTCCTTCCTCTCTTTCTTTTTCGTTGTGGATTTCCTGTTAAGGATTGTCTGGTGATGTTATCTGGGGATTTACGAAGAATGTGCCCTATCCACCTCCATCTTTTCCTTATGTCTTCAGCAATATGCTCCTGGTATGTCTTTTCCAGTGCTTCTTTGTTGGTGATGGTGTTTGGCTATTTGATGTGTGTTTTTTTTTTTTAATTCTGACTTTGGTTTGCAATGTCTGCTACTTTGACTCATATATTTTCTTTAATAGCACAAATGCTGATCTGGTCTTTCCTGTCGTTACATCAGCTGTAGATCCTCCATTTATTTCAATGAAGCTGCTTTAGTATATGAAGGCCTCCACTTCTTCCAGTGCCTTTCCTGCCAGAGAGATATACTCTTGGTTGGCTCAGTTTACCTTCATGATCTTTGTCTTGCTTTTATTTATATTGAGTCCAAGCTGTGCTGAAATGGTGGCTACATCTTTTGTCTTTTCCAGCATTTGTTGCTGTTTGTGGGACAGAAGTGCAAGTCACCTGAAAAGTCAAGGTCATTCAGGTGTTTTAAGTTATAGGGTGTCCACTGTATCCCGTTCCTTTATTTTGTGTGCGGAATTTTTCATTATCCACTCGATGGCAATGATTGATAGAAAATGGGGCACAAACATCGTTGTCTAACTCCTGTTTCGACTTTAAAGGCATCTGTGAGTCTACCTCCGTGGACCGCCCTGCATGTCATCTGTGAGTCTACCTTCGTGGACCACCCTGCATGTCATTTCTTCATGAGAACTCTCAATGATCCTGGCTAGTTTTCCTGGTAACCCATAAAGCCGGTGGAGTTTCTACAAGGTTTGTCGGTCTAGGCTATCAAAATTTAGGTGTAAGGTGAGTTCCATTTGATGGACTGCTCTTCAATTATTCGTAGTGTTTGATCTGTTTATGATCTCTTTCGGCAGAAGCCAGCCTGTTGATCTCGTTGTTCAAATTAACTACATTATAGACCTTTAATGGTATACATATATCAGTGTAATTCCTCTGTAATTTGCACAGTTGCTTAGATCCCCAGTCTTTGCTATCTTGACGAGGTAAAATCCTTCTTTCCAAACTTTTGGAACTCTATCTTCTTCAAATATCTTTTCAAACAGAGGGTGCGTCAAGTCGACTACTGCCCTCATCATCTCTGCTGTAATGTTATCCGGTCCCGGGGCTTTCCTTATTTTGAGCTGTTTAACAGCCAGTGCTGTTTCTTCCTTATTTGGTGAACTGTCCTCTAATTTGCAAATCTTCATTATATATATAGTGTGTCTGTCGGTGGAGGTCTATTTAGTAATTCCTTAAAGTATTCCACCCATCTTCTTTGTTGTTCTTTTCGTTCCGTAATTGGTCTATCTTCTTTTTCTTAAACACAGTTTCTTATTCTTGGTGGATGCACAGCTGCCTATCGTTGGTGGATGCACAGCTTCCTATCGTTGGTGGATTCATATAGCACTGTAAAACATCATATTTTGTTAAAATTCTAACAATTACATGGTTGATGAACATGGCATTAGGCTTTGAAATGACGTATCCGGAAATTTTTATGAAAAAAATTTGTTAAACAGTAAACTATTTGATTTTAGTTTGTTAGCTATTAGTTTGTTAGTTGGTAGTTTGTTAGCTGGAAGTTTGTTGGCTGGTAGTTTGTTAGTTGGTAGTTTGTTAGTTGGTAGTTTGTTAGTTGGTAGTTTGTTAGCTGGAAGTTTGTTGGCTGGTAGTTTGTTAGTTGGTAGTTTGTTAGTTGGTAGTTTGTTAGTTGGTAGTTTGTTAGTTGGTAGTTTGTTAGTTGGTAGTTTGTTAGTTGGTAGTTTGTTAGTTGGAAGTTTGTTGGCTATTAGTTTGTTAGTTGGTAGTTTGTTAGTTGGTAGTTTGTTGGCTGGTAGTTTGTTAGTTGGTAGTTTGTTAGTTGGTAGTTTGTTAGTTGGTAGTTTGTTAGTTGGAAGTTTGTTGGCTATTAGTTTGTTAGTTGGTAGTTTGTTAGTTGGTAGTTTGTTGGCTGGTAGTTTGTTAGTTGGAAGTTTGTTGGCTATTAGTTTGTTAGTTGGTAGTTTGTTAGTTGGTAGTTTGTTAGTTGGTAGTTTGTTAGTTGGTAGTTTGTTAGTTGGTAGTTTGTTGGCTGGTAGTTTGTTAGCTGGAAGTTTGTTGGCTGGTAGTTTGTTAGTTGGTAGTTTGTTGGCTGGTAGTTTGTTAGTTGGAAGTTTGTTGGCTGGTAGTTTGTTAGTTGGTAGTTTGTTAGTTGGTAGTTTGTTAGTTGGTAGTTTGTTAGTTGGTAGTTTGTTAGTTGGTAGTTTGTTAGTTGGTAGTTTGTTAGTTGGTAGTTTGTTAGTTGGTAGTTTGTTAGTTGGTAGTTTGTTAGCTGGAAGTTTGTTGGCTGGTAGTTTGTTGGCTGGTAGTTTGTTGGCTGGTACTTTGTTAGCTGGTAGTTTGTTAGCTGGAAGTTTGTTGGCTGGTAGTTTGTTGGCTGGTAGTTTGTTAGTTGGTAGTTTGTTAGTTGGTAGTTTGTTAGTTGGTAGTTTGTTAGTTGGTAGTTTGTTAGTTGGTAGTTTGTTAGTTGGTAGTTTGTTAGTTGGTAGTTTGTTAGCTGGAAGTTTGTTGGCTGGTAGTTTGTTGGCTGGTAGTTTGTTGGCTGGTACTTTGTTAGCTGGTAGTTTGTTAGCTGGAAGTTTGTTGGCTGGTAGTTTGTTGGCTGGTAGTTTGTTAGCTGGAAGTTTGTTGGCTGGTAGTTTGTTGGCTGGTAGTTTGTTAGCTGGAAGTTTGTTGGCTGGTAGTTTGTTGGCTGGTACTTTGTTAGTTGGTAGTTTGTTAGCTGGGACATTATTCGAAAGGAAGTGTCTTCGAAATTAAATTTGTTTAACGTAGATTTATTTATTACAAATGTTATCAAGGCAAGGTGCGGGTGAGTAAGGTGATAATGTAATGGTGACCATATGATGATGATATTGTAATGATGATAATTTAATGTTGACAATGTAATGTTGACAATGTAATGGTGATATTGTATTGGTAATAATGAAATGGTGATAATGTGATGGGGACAATGTAATAGTCATAATGTAATTGGGACAATTAAATGGTAATAATGTAATTAAGACAGTGTTATGTTGATAACGTAATGGTGATATTGGAACGGGGACAATGTAATGGTGATAATGCAATGGGGACAATGTAATGGCGATAATGTAAAATTTTAAATATAGTTTTCCCCCATTATTTCATTTCCAACAAACTTGCGACTGAACAAATGTCCAGTGTCCTAACAGAATGACTCATTGAGATAGGACTTAGTTCTTTTTAAAGTAGTAGAAAGTATCCCAATCCCAAATTATATCCACCCCCCACCCCCCCACCGAAAAGAAAAAGAAAAAAAAAAAGATAAATGAATCTAGAAGATGGATGAGGACAGAATAATGTGGTGTCTGGATGTGGATAACTATCTCTGTTCGGGCTGCTAAGATTCAAATCTGGACTGTTAAAAAAAATTACAGTATTTGATCAATCATCAATGGCACGCCTTACCCCGTCCGCTCCCCCCCCCCACCCAACACCCCCCCCCCCCATATAAAACAACTTTAAAAAAATATCGAAAACCCTCATCTCATCCTACATGCACGCGAGCACATACACAAACACACACACACTAGATACATTTACACATACAAACACATTCTGGCCCAAATCTGACTCAGGCTCATATCTCAATTATGCTCCAAATCCGAAATAGGACCAAGTCCGAATAAGATCCTAATCATACTTTTGTTTGTTGGTGTCATTTGACTGTTTCTTTTGAAAGTGTCATTATTTAGTTGGTGCATCAAGGTTTTATCTCTTTGTAGTGTCCTTTCAAGGTGTCTTTTATTGGTCTCTCTTAGTCATATGATGGTGTCTTTTTACGGTGTCTATTTAGTGTGTCTCTTATATTCCTCTGTATCTATTTAGTGTGTCTCTTGTATTCCTCTGTAAATTTAGTGTGTTTCTTGTATTTCTCTGTGTCTATTTAGTGTGTCTCTTGTATTTCTCTGTCTATTTAGTGTGTCTTTTGTATTCCTCTGTATCTATTTAGTGTGTCTCTTGTATTCCTCTGTAAATTTAGTGTGTTTCTTGTATTTCTCTGTGTCTATTTAGTGTGTCTCTTGTATTCCTCTGTCTATTTAGTGTGTCTCTTGTATTTCTCTGTCTATTTAGTGTGTCTTTTGTATTTCTCTGTGTCTATTTAGTGTGTCTCTTGTATTCCTCTGTCTATTTAGTGTGTCTCTTGTATTTCTCTGTGTCTATTTAGTGTGTCTCTTGTATTCCTATATCTATTTAGTGTGTCTCTTGCATTCCTCTGTGTCTATTTAGTGTGTCTCTTGTAAACCTCAGTCTATTTAGTGTGTCTCTTGTATTCCTCTGTGTCAATTTAGTGTGTCTTTTGTATTCCTCTGTTATTTAGTGTGTCTCTTGTATTTCTCTGTGTCTATTTAGTGTGTATCTTGTATTCCTCTGTGTCTATTTAGTGTGTCTCGTGTATTCGTCTGTCGATTTAGTGTGTCTCTTGTATTACTCTGTGTCCATTTAGTGTGTCTCTTGCATTCCTCTGTGTCTATTTAGTGTGTCTCTTGTATTCCTCTATTTAGTGTGTCTCTTGTATTTCTCTATGTCTAGTGTGTCTCTTGTATTTCTCTGTGTCTATTTAGTGTGTATCTTGTATTCCTCTGTGTCTATTTAGTGTGTCTCGTGTATTCCTCTGTCGATTTAGTGTGTCTCTTGTATTTCTGTGTCTATTTAGTGTGTCTCTTGTATTCCTCTATTTAGTGTGCCTCTTGTATTTCTCTATGTCTGGTGTGTCTCTTGTATTCCTCGTCAGCTTCCAGCTTATTATCAGGGCTCATATATAATTATATATTTGTCAATGTATCACACACACACACACTAACGAGTCAGCTAGCAAACACAGTGGCGGAGTCATAGAGGCTCCCTCGCGGACCTTGGTGGTAATTATTTTGACATTTCAATTGTTTTGGCAACTCGCCAGTCGGGGTCACAAGATCTAACCCCTCACACAACCCCCTTCCCTTCACCCCTCCCCCCACATTAATCACAGAAGTCTGATAGCTAACCGTTCCCGTGCCAGACCCCAACTTTTGGTTTCTGCAATGGTCAAGGCTTCCAGTCCTCAACACTGTCGACTATAATGTATATAATACACGGACGGATTATGCACGGGCGACTCATATAAACGGGCGATTTATTCATGGCCGACTTATACGCCGGCTTTTTAAACACAGGCGAATAATACAAGGGGGTCACTTCAATACATATACAAGGGCATAGTGTCTCAAACGATGTCATGTGTCTTACAAGATGCCAATAGGATATAATACAAGGTCACTTTTCTCTTGCTGTCCTCTTGCTGTCTTCTTGTTGTCTTCTTGCTGTCTTCTTGATGCCCTCCTGATGTCCTCTTGATGTCATTTTGTTGTCCTCTTGCTGTCCTATTGCTGTCCTTTTTGTTTTCCTTTTATGTCCTCTTGATGTCCTCTTGATGTCCCCTTACTGTCCTCTTCATGTCCCTTTGCTGTCCTCTTGCTATCCTCTTGTTGTCCTCTTACTGTCCCCTTGCTGTCCTCTTGCTATCCTCTTGCTGTCCTCCCTAATGCTACATTGCAGCTTGTTGTGTCTTATTACATTTTTTTTTTTGCCGAGGGAGGCGTCATGCCGACACGTTCGTTGTTTTGTTGCGTCCTTTTCTTTCACGTTTCCCCATACTTTATTTGGCTCATTTCCTTTTACCTAACCCAGTAGTCGGCAAATTGCGGCTCAAGAGCTGCATGCGGTTCTTTAGCTACCTGAGTGCGGCTCGGCCAGCCGGCAAACGTACGGTTTTGACTCCGAGAAACATGGCTCTTGACAGGTTCTTGAAAAGAAATTTGGCTCTCAAACTTTTGTTAATCGGCCTGATGTTGATTTTGTGGCTCTTTTTACTTATGAGTTTGCCGACCACTGACCTGACCTGATTGCAGTCACTCCCCTTATTACCAATGTCCATAGAAAGATGCTTACCGTGTGTCATATAAGGTATCCTAAAGATGACGTACATATAGCGTACATATAGCGTAAATATAGCGTACATATAGCGTACAAATAGCGTATATATAGCTTACATTAAAGAGACACAAAGTATAAAGAAAACAAAATATAATAACGCTATAACTATGATTATAGACAAAATACAAATTCAAACGTTTCGGCAAAATGTCCTAATCAGTATAACAACAACAATGACAACACACATAAAATATAATTATAAATTAAATTTACTATGCAGCTAAGACTAAGATCGAGAGAGAGAGAGAGAAAGAGAGAGAGAGAGAGAGAGAGAGAGAGACGGATAGAGAGATTGTAAGAAAGAAAAAATGAGCAACGTTGGCGCTAATTTACAACAGCCAGGTGACGTGAATTAAGTTTCATTTGATTAGCGGCCCTACCTGTGACCGACTGTCACTTCATGGTTTTTTTAAACCCCGTGTGGGGTGGGTGGGTGGGCGGCGGCCGCTCCAAAACGTTTTTTTCCCCCAACCAGATGGTCAGGTCGCTGGTAATCTCGTAAACTCTGAGCGATGGTGTTATTAATTCAATAGAAGTACACTGCAAACAAATCCATTGCCTGGGATTAACTCATCAAAGGGGCGATGCATGGTATGGGAGGGAGGAGCTTGGGTGGGGGGCACGGGAGGAGACATTGTACACCTCTTTCTTCTGTTAAATTTATTTTATTAAAAATACTTTTTTTTTTTTAATAAAAAAGTTTTAACAAATTCAAACGATAATAATAACTTCTTAAGTCTTAAAATAGCATGCTCCAAACACGTGTTTTCTTCCCATTTAATCATTTCAGAAATGGTGGCTCGTCCGGGACAGTTAATATTTAAAAATAAAAATAATAATAAATAAATATTGATTGATTGTCCCGGACGAGCCACCCTTTCTGAAAAGATTAGAGGGAGAAAAAAACACGTTTTTTCGAGCATGCTTGTTAATATAACGTCTACAAATTCTTACGGCAATGCCATTTTCTTTATACCTGGCCTCTACATTGCCTACGAAAGAGAATAAAATTTGACAGCGGTGTCGGGGTTTCCTTAAAATATCTAGCTCGCTAAATGTTGTCAGTTGGATGTGGTGGGGTGTTTAGTACTGAGCCCTAAGTAACAACAAGACCTACGTGCGTGCGAACCGAGGCTAACTAACTCTCTCTCCCTCTCTCGCTTTCTTTCTAAAACAACTACGGGCTCGAACACCGTGAGATCAAGAAGAAGGGGGGCGTGGTGGCTGAAAGTGGGCGTGGCCAATGTCACGCTGACGCCAGCTCGCGGGTTAGGATGAGCCGTCCCCCACTACCGCGCCCCGCGTGTCTCATTCGAGAGATCTGCGCGGCCGATGGCTTGCGTCCGTTATCTTCGCCCCCCCCGAACAGATAGCTTCTGACTGATGGGCCCTGCCTGGAGGGTTCTTCTCGCGTTCGATTGGATGGAGCGTCGGGCGGGGAGTCGAAGAGATGAAAAAAAGGTGGACAGCGTTTTCGACTTCATCCTCCGCGGGAAAAAAGACAACACGTGGTTAGAGAGAGAGAGAGGGGGAGGGGTGGGGGATGTAAAATGTTGACGATGACATGAGAAAACCTGAATTGTTTGGCCAAAGGCTGGCGGGCAAGTGAGCAGCGGCAAAGTTTTCAGCGATTCCTCTTCTTCTTCAGGACCGCGCTCTGTTTTATCGTCTGCGCAAATTGCTTCTTTTCAAATTCATCGCAGATCATGGTGAGACATAGACACGACTGTGATTAAAATTTCATACTTTTGAAAGCTATTGTGTTTATTCACTTTTCCCATGGATTCTTAACTTGTGATGGAAAAGTGATGGTTATTAACTAATATTAATGCTACTGCTAAAGTGAAGGGTCTTATGTCTTAGCCTATATTTACCTCTTTGACACTCCGTTACAATCGACGCTTCGCAGCCCTCGCCCGCCGTACCATCCCCTGGTCTTCTATCCTCGCCGACCGACCGCGCTGATGAGACCATCGATAAGTCATCTTTTATGACTTCAGTGGTTTGGGCGGTTCTCTTGCGGAGTCATGACTAGATTTTTTTTTTAAATCAGTGAGAATTCAAATAACAGACAGTCAGTGTGTTTAGACATTGTTGTGACAGTTGGAATAGTCAGACATTGGCGAGACGACGAATGGTGAGACATATTTAGGATATTTAAATTGAGACAAAAAGGATAGTAGTGAGATAGTACTGAGAATAGTCAGACATTGGCGAGACGAGGAATGGTGAGACATGTTTAGGATATTTAAATTGAGACAAAAAGGATAGTAGTGAGATAGTACTGAGAATAGTCAGACATTGGCGAGACGACGAATGGTGAGACATATTTAGGATATTTAAATTGAGACAAAAAGGATAGTAGTGAGATAGTACTGAGAATAGTCAGACATTGGCGAGACGACGAATGGTGAGACATATTTAGGATATTTAAATTGAGTAATTGAGACAAAAGGATAGTAGTGAGATAGTAGTGAGATAGTAGTGAGATAGTAGTGAGATAGTAACTAGTACATCTTGGATTCGACTTCGTATTTTCTAAGCCTAAGCTAAGGTTTTTAGTAGTATTTATAAATATATATTTTTTCAAAAAGTCAAGCATAAAACTAGGTCTAGAACTAGGGACAAGTAACATTGTGAAACCACTAAGTCGCATTTGAAAAAAAGTTGCTTAGTTCATTAAGATAGATACATTTGAGACAGTTGTCAGTTGTGACTCGTGTCTATTAGTTTCATTGTTATCTTGAAGCGGAAAAATGAAGAAATTCCATTAATTTTACCATTAATTTTACCATTAATTTTACCATTAATTTTTTTATTAGTCTTAACATAACGATAGCTGCTCTTTTTAAAAATTTAAAACAAAAAATAACTAATGTATTATATTTTTATTGAATTTTTTAAAAAAATGTTAAGTCTCAAATGTAAGTGTAAGGGCTTGTAAGTAAGGGCTTGTAAGTAAGGGATTGTCATTGAAGGTATCTCAACTGTAAGCGTTATGAGTTATGGTGAGTCTAGTATGTTATCGTTTTCTGTACGTGTATTCAGGACACAGGTTTTAGCAACCCGACAGTCTCCAGTGTGGTTGTCAACCCGACAGTCTCCAGTGGGGTTGTCAACCCCGACAGTCTCCAGTGGGGTTGTCAACCCGACAGTCTCCAGTGGGGTTGTCAAACCGACAGTCTCCAGTGGGGTTGTCAACCCGACAGTCTCCAGTGGGGTTGTCAACCCGACAGTCTCCAGTGGGGTTGTCAACCCGACAGTCTCCAGTGGGGTTGTCAACCCGACAGTCTCCAGTGGGGTTGTCAACCCGACAGTCTCCAGTGGGGTTGTCAACCCGACAGTCTCCAGTGGGGTTGTCAACCCGACAGTCTCCAGTGGGGTTGTCAACCCGACAGTCTCCAGTGGGGTTGTCAACCCGACAGTCTCCAGTGGGGTTGTCAACCCGACAGTCTCCAGTTGGGTTGTCAACCCGACAGTTTCCGGTTGGGTTGTGACGTAAGCACGCGTAATAATGTGAAGAAGCCATATGACAATAATTAATCAGTGGTTTGTTTCTGTTAAGCTGAGGTGTTGCTGGTCTGACGGTATTCGATGGTTTTTGCAAGTATTGGTAGTTAGACAGTTATTGTTGGTTTAACGGGTTTTGCTTGTGTTTGGTTGTTCATGTCGGGTAATGATGGTTTGGACTGTTTAGGGTGATTTGACGGGAATCAATTGGTTGGACTGTTTAGGGTAATTTGACGGGAATCGATGGTTTGGCGGGGGACCCGTTTGTCGTTTTATCAACTAAATTCTGTAGAAGTCTGTGTCAACATATGCCATGTTCTCTAAGACATCATAATGCGGTATACACGGGACATACGTAGGGCCGATTCAACTTGGTTTATTTATTTTGTCACATATCGTCATATCCCCCACACCGGCCACGACACCCAACAGCTAACAGGATGTTTCAATGGTACGACTACTGGTCGTAACGACTACTGGTCGTAACGACTACTGGTCGTAAACACACGAAAATTCCGTCCCCACTGCGGTTGCCACCTGCGAGGTCGTAAACCCGCTTTATCTTGGGCGCATTCAGACGCGGCGTCGTAGTGTTGGCTTATCTTGAACAGTTGGTCTCATCGTACAAGACTATCGTGGCAGCAATTTGTCGTTTATCGCGGCAGCAATTTGTCGTTTATCGCGGCTACCTTCTTTATCACCGTCCTTACCATATGCGATTATCATTTCTCTGGATTATCACCCTCTAGTACATGCAACTAATAAATTATCAGGTGCGGGCAATATCTTAATCCCAATCAGAGGGATAATCATTGTATTGCCTCATTTCACACACTAACCGTGACCATGTTAGCAACAAAAACCTTCACAAATTAACTTACATGTAGTTCCTAAAGGGATGAACGTCACAAATTAACTTACATGTAGTTCCTAAAGGGATGAACGTCACAAATTAACTTACATGTAGGCTAGGTAGTACTTCCTAATCTGATAAACTTAATAAATGAAAAAAATGTTTGATTACATCAAAGTTAAGCACACAGTTAAGCGACTGTGTTTGTTGTAAAGGAATCATTATTAATAAATATAACAAATTATATTACGAAGGGGGCAACACGAGCATAGGACCAGTCCGTAGTGGTCATCGGTCCTGTTCATCTGACCCTCTGGACACTACGGACACTCCGGGGCCAGTCCGTAGTGGTCATCGGCCGTGTTCGTCGTCTGACCCTGAGGACACTCGGTGGTTGTAGAATTCATTGTTTCTATCTAGTGGTCAACTGTAATTTTTTGGTTTAAAGCTTTAAAATGTAAACCGTCTCAGATTTAACCATACACTTTTTAGTTGTTAAAATAATGGCAATGTTTAAGTAAGTATGCACATGTACGCACCTGACCATAATCAGACATAAGGAACGATGGATACCCCCCTCCCCACCCACCCCGCCCCTGCCAACTGTGGTAGGGTCTAGTTAAGAGAGTTGGGTCATGTGACTGTCTAAATATCTAAATATTGTTTTAAAACGGCAGTGATTAGGATTATAGGACCATGTCGAGATTTGCTTAATCCAGCTCAAGTTCCATGGACCAACCTTTTCAGACAGAGGACTATTTTATTGTTAAACTCGGACTGCACCGAGTAACCTCACAGTCTGGAACTCACCTACGCGTGCGGCGTATTGTGGGGTTCGAATACATTTTACAAACAATTCAACCCTCGTCCTAATATCAGGCTGGATTACCTACGCTACCTGAACCGATCTCTGCAGGTAAGAATCTGTGTTTGTGCGTGTGTATGTGTATGTGGGAGGTACTAATTGTGTGTGGGAGCTATCTGATATGTGTAAGTAATATTGTGTGTGGGAGTCATTCGAGCTGATACCTGTAGCTAATATTGTGTGGTTGCGTGTGGGATGTATGAGAACTGAAATCTGAAAGTAATTACGTGTGGTTGTGTGGCATCTGAACTGATATCTGTTGGTAAGAACGTCTGTATGTGTTCAAGTGTGTTAGGCGGAGGTTCATGAACAGTTATCTGGTGGTGGAAAGAATTAGCCCATGTTTGCTGGAGGGGGTCTCACTCTGTGAACTGTGATGGGAAACATGTGGTTGAAATGGGGTCGATGGCCAATCAAGGTCTTCAAAATCAATAACTTTACATTTATGTATTCTTTTCCTTTAATACAAACGGAATCCATTGAATTTTCTAGAGACTCTGGGAAAATGGTCTACCAGACTGGGGTAATGTTCTTCGTATTTCTGCAAAAAATCCGTATTTCTGCAAAAAATCCGTAATTCTGCAATAATATGTAGTTCTGCAATCATCTGTAGTTCCGCAATCATCTGTATTTCTGCAAAAAATCCGTAGTTCTGCAAAAATCCGTAGTTCTGCAATCATCCGTAGTTCTGCAATAACGGGATAATTCTAGTTAGCCATTTGATCAAATTATCCTTGGATTATGCCACTGACTAGGGATAATAAAAAATGCTCTTCCGACATGATACGATGCTTTCTTGATCACGATTCGTATCGATCTGCAATAATTTCTGGCATTGTCATGCAGACCAGCGATTATTTAAACAATAAATAACGAATAGCTAGACGTAATTATTACATTACGGTAATGCCCATTCTGTCGCTGCCAACACATTTTGTGACTGTCAATATCCCTTCTGTCACTGTCCGTTATGTTGCTGCACATTCGTTGACATTTCGATCCCTTTCCATTCTTTCACTTTCCATCCTGTCACTGTCCATTCTGTCACGCTGTAAATTATGTCACTGTCCATTCTGCCATTGTAAATTAGGCTACTGTTCATTCATTCATTGACAGTTCTATCACTGTCAATTCTGTCACGATCCATTCAGTCGTTGTCCATGCTGTCACTTTTAATCCTGACAATTCTATCATGTCGCGATCCACGTGTCGCTATATCCTATTTGTCAATGGCCACTTATATTTATTGTAATTCTGTCACTGTCCATTCTGTCACTCACCGGTCTGTCTCCAGAAGGAACCAATGCATGTCCCTCGCCCTGCGTCATTCAAATACCATACAGCAACTCATATCATGGGTAACTTAATTCTATATAAACTTTGGGACAGGAGATGTACTGGGTTGTCTGATGACATCTGGATGTCTCAATATTTCGAAACCCTCTTATTGTACAAGCGCGTCTATACCGTGTCGCAGTGTGTCCCATTGTGTCACAAATAGTGGTATTGACATTTTAAAAAAAGGGGGATCACTGTTATTTATCGTATGTCAATAAAGGCGTTCCCTCCCTTGTTTGATCCAGTGATGTCTGATCAGTCGCGGCGTTGTTGGCTATGCGCTGTACAAATTGTTGGCAAATATGGCGTTATGGTGTCAGGTCGTGTTCTTATTCTGTCATTCCGGTCTATTGCCATATCTTGTCATGACATATCGCCTGTGTCTCTCTATTGCCATATCTTGTCATGACATATCGCCTGTGTCTCTCTATTGCCATATCTTGTCATGACATATCGCCTGTGTCTCTCTATTGCCATATCTTGTCATGACATATCGCCTGTGTCTCTCTATTGCCATATCTTGTCATGACATATCGCCTGTGTCTCTCTATTGCCATATCTTGTCATGACATATCGCCTGTGTCTCTCTATTGCCATATCTTGTCATGACATATCGCCTGTGTCTCTCTATTGCCATATCTTGTCATGACATATCGCCTGTGTCTCTCTATTGCCATATCTTGTCATGACATATCGCCTTTGTCTCATCGTGGCGATACATCTTACTGGTATACAGTGGCGTAGTGAGGGGGGGGGGCAAGGGGGGCACCATGCCCCGGGCGCTACTCACAATGGGGCGCTAAATGGTATATTTTACTATAATATTGTATGGTTTTCGAATGTGGGGCGCTAAAAAGGTATTGGGGGGGCGCTAAAAAGGTATTGTGCCCCGGGCGCAAGTTAAGCTCGCTACGCCACTGCTGGTATATTATTAAAATATGTTCCAGTGACTTACGACTATTCTCTTATTTTATTAGATTTTGTAATGTCCTGTAATGTCTTTTAATGTCATGTAATGTCTTTTAATGTCCTGTAATGTCTTTTAATGTCATGTAATGTCTTTTAATGTCCTGTAATGTAACTAGGGTAATTCGATCACGTACAGTCCTCGACGAGGTATGTGTCATGGTCCACCTTATTGTCCTGAAATGTCCTATAATGCCCTATCCAGTGGTGCTACGCTGGTTTCATTATGAAAATTTTATCAAAAAAGATATATTGCCCAGGCTTAATGTCCAAAATAACGCCATAATTTGCGTCCAACGTAATGACTACCCCAGGGCCGTCACTTGACGTTTGGAGGGCCCCTGTAACTTAGAGGGTTCTCGCTCTTAATCTATACAAACTAATTAAAATATATTCCAATAATGTTCATTATAATATGTTTAACTGATGTTGATTGGATGTTGATTAGGTTCAACTGGTGTTGATTAGCTTTAACCGATGTCGATTAGCTTTAACCGATGTAGATTAGCTTTAACCGATGTCGATTAGCTTTAACCGATGTCGATTAGCTTTAACCGATGTCGATTAGCTTTAACCGATGTCGATTAGGTTTAAATGATGTTGATTACAGGTATAACCTATGTTGATTAGTTTGGTAAACTATTTTTAGACTGAAACTGTCCATCTATTGATGTGTAGGTCGTTTAGAATTTGATTGATCAAGCTCTTTTTATTGAGCTAACGGTTGATAGTATTTGTGTAAGAGACAATGAAATTTAACAACATAATTTCCATTTATTTTAGATCAATAAAAAAAAAAATCCAATGAAAGCTTAACCTTCATATTTCTGCAGTCTATGTGTTGTATGAACAATCCATTCAAAATTTGGATATTTCGTTTCCATCTTCGTAGCGTGAATGTTAACAAATCCTGACCTTGTCATACCCTCAAAGTGGCCGACTTTCTAGACAGTGGTACTGCCTCCCAGTAAGGAGTAAGGGTTTTAGTTTGTACTCGATGGCGGTGGATGGGTCATGGTGGTCACACACAGAATGGTGGCAGTGGATGGGTCATGGTGGTCAAACACAGATGGTGACAGTGGATGGGTCATGGTGGTCAAAAACAGATGGTGGCAGTGGATGGGTCATGGTGGTCACACACAGATTGTGGCAGTGAATGAGGTCATAGTGGTCACACACCGATGGTGGCAGTGGATGGGTCATGGTGGTCAAACACAGATGGTGACAGTGGATGGGTCATGGTGGTCACACACAGATGGTGGCAGTGAATGAAGTCATAGTGGTCACACACCGATGGTGGCAGTGGATGGGTCAAGGTGGTTACACACAGAATGGTGGCAGTGGATGGGTCACGGTGGTCAAACACAGATGGTGACAGTGGATGGGTCATGGTGGTCACACATAGATGGTGGCAGTGGATGGGTCATGGTGGTCAAACACAGTTGGTGACAGTGGATGGGTCATGGTGGTCAAACACAGATGGTGACAGTGGATGGGTCATGATGGTCACACACAGATGGTGGAAGTGGATGGGTCATGGTGGTCAAAAACAGATGGTGGCAGTGGATGGGTCATGGTAGTCACACACAGGTGGTGGCAGTGAATGGGTCATGGTGGTCAAACACACAACAATAGTGGCATTTTTTAAAATTTTAATAATTACCTTTTTTTCGAATGGTCCATTTGCGACATGCGTCCGACAGTGCAGTGAACCCTTGACCTCAGGGTGTGACATAAAATTGTAGGTGCAGTGAACCCTTGACTTCAGGGTATGACATAAAATTGTAGGTGCAGTGAACCCTTGACTTCAGGGTGTGACATAAAATTGTAGGTGCAGTGCAGTGGCGTCCGGGGCACAATACCTTTTTAGCGCCCCCCCCCCTATTCGAAAACCATACAATATTATAGTAAAATATACCATTTGGCGCCCCTTTGGGAGTAGCGCCCGGGCATGATGCCCCCTTTGCCCCCTCACTACGCCACTGGAGCAGTGAACCCTTGACCTCAGGATGTGACATACAATTGTAGGTGCAGTGAACCCTTGACCTCAAGATATGAAATAAAATTCTAGGTGCAGACATTTCGGTGAATAAAAAGTTGAATAGATAACTTTACATTCTAGGCACCCACACTCTCACATACCACACTCTCACACACCACACACCCCTATTTCCAAAGCCTACACTTACCCCCTCCCCCCCCCCCCCAAACACTCCCGCCCCCACTTGCACCATTTTAGTATTTAGGGGAATGATTCCCATTTCAAAGGTGAAGGTTGAATGTAGACATGACAAGGAGACCTGGTAGTACTTAATGAATACTAATAAATAAAAGACTGGACTGCTGAGTAAGCACAATACGCCAGACACGATAGCGACATTTAGCACAGACAGAATGGACTAGCGATATTGAAGACACACTATTTAGCACAGACAGAATGGGCTATCGGTATTGAAGACAACATTATTTAGCACAGACAGAATGGGCTATTGCTTATGAAGACACATTATTTAGCAATGACAGAACAGACTATCTTCTATGAAGACACATTATATATAGCACAGACAGAATGGACTATCGATATTGAAGACACACTATTTAGCACAGGCAGAATGGACTATCGATATTGAAGACACACTATTTAGCACAGACAGAATGGACTTTCGATATTGAAGACACACTATTTAGCACAGACAGAATAGACTATCGATATTGAAGACACACTATTTAGCACAGACTTAATGGACTATCGATATTGAAGACACACTACTTAGCACAGACAGAATGGACTTTCGATATTGAGGACAAGGCGATGTAACAGTTGGGAGACCATCTTTTCTTTGTTAACGCTGCTCGTATCTGTTGGATTAAATCCAGCTTGTGTCGGGTCGTGGGTGTTTTAATCCGTGTTGACGTTCATTTTTGGTCGATGTCTTTTCTTTTGTTGCTGGGCAAATCGTTGGCCGCCCCCTCCAGCCCCCTCTCTATCTGTCTGTCTGTCTGTGTACTTCTCCACTCGCTCTCTCTCACTTTCTCTTTATCTCTCTCTCTGTAAGTTTGTCTATCTTTTTCTTTCTGGCTCTCTTCTCCCCACTTTCTCTTACTCTCTCCAATTTTTTCTATATTTTTCTCTCTCGCTCTCTCTCCCCTCTCTCTCTTTATCTTTCTCTCTGTCATTTTGTATATCTTTTTCTGTCTCGCTCTCTTTCACTTTCTCTTTCTTTCTATCATTTTGTCTATCTTTTTCTCTTTTGCGCTCTCTCTGCCCCCTTTCTCTTTCTTTCACTCTCTCATTTTGTCTTTCTTATTTTCAAATTTATATAGCAAATTTCTCCATCTTTCTGTCCTTTAATTACACACATACACGTTTTCTGGGCCTTTCTTTCTCCCGACCCACTCTCACTTTCTCCCGACCCACTCCCACTTTCTCCCGACACACTCTCACTTTCTCCCACCACACTCTCACTTTCTCCCGACCCACTCTCACTTTCTCCCGACCCACACTCACTTTCTCCCGACCCACTCTCACTTTCTCCCGAGACACTCTCACTTTCTCCCGACCCACACTCACTTTCTCCCGACACACCCTCAATTTCTTCCGACACACTCTCACTTTCTCCAGACACACTATCACCTTCTCCCGACACACTCTCACTTTCTCCCGACCCACACTCACTTTCTCCCGACCCACTCTCACTTTCTCCCGACACACTCTCACTTTCTCCCGACCCACACTCACTTTCTCCCGACCCACTCTCACTTTCTCCCGACCCACACTCACTTTCTCCCGACCCACTCTCACTTTCTCCCGACCCACACTCACTTTCTGCCGACCCACTCTCACTTTCTCCCGACACACTCTCACATTCTTCCGACCCACTCTCACTTTCTCCCGACCCACACTCACTTTCTCCCGACCCACTCTCACTTTCTCCCGACCCACTCTCACTTTCTCCAGACACACTCTCACTTTCTTCCGACACACTCTTACTTTCTCCAGACACACTTTCACCTTCTCCCGACACACTCTCACTTTCTCCCGACCCACACTCACTTTCTCCCGACCCACTCTCACTTTCTCCCGACACACTCTCACTTTCACCCGACCCACACTCACTTTCTCCCGACCCACTCTCACTTTCTCCCGACCCACTCTCACTTTCTCCCGACCCACTCTCACTTTCTCCCGACCCACTCTCACTTTCTCCCGACCCATACTCACTTTCTCCCGACCCACTCTCACTTTCTCCCGACCCACTCTCACTTTCTCCCGACCCACTCTCACTTTCGCCCGACCCACTCTCACTTTCTCCCGACACACTCTCACTTTCTCCAGACCCACTCTCACTTTCTCCCGAGACAGTCTCACTTTCTCCCGACCCACTCTCACTTTCTCCCGACCCACTCTCACTTTCTCCCGACCCACTCTCACTTTCTCTCTATCTGTGTCTAAAATCAACTTTTGTTTGTCTCTGTGAAACAACTCTCTTGTCAAAATGCGCTGTTGTAGTATTTGAAAGTTACGATTCTGCTCATTGCGATATTTCGATTCGAGTACTTGATCGAATAATAATAAACATTTGACATGTAACGGCAAAATGAAGCTTTGAGATCGATACCATTTGACACATAATTCTTTAAGTATCGATTAGTAGAGGATGACTAAAAAAGTAATTTATTTCCCGAAACATTCGAATGTATCGATACGTTGAGATGACATATCGAGCGAGACGAGTCCGTCATCTTGAATTTGGAGTTCTTGATTTTTTGGGAGCGGTGCACATGACAGGTGCATGTTAGGGTGGGGCGATTGGGTTGATGTGGGGGGAGGCTGGGAGGTGTACACATGAAAGATGCGTGGTAGGGTGGGGCGATTGGGGTGTAGAGGGGGTGCACATGAAAGGTGCATGTTAGGGTGGGGCGATTGAGGTGTAGAGGGGTGCACATGAAAGGTGCAGGTTAGGGTGGTGCGATTGAGGTGCTGTAATGGTGCACATGAAAGGTGCGTCTTAGGGTGGGGGCGATCGAGGTACTGTAAGGGTGCACATGAAAGGTGCATGTTAGGGTGGGGCGATTGAGGTGCTGTGGGGAGGCAGGCGAATATGGGGCGGGGAAGCGTACGGTGTGCGGATTTGTGGTCATCAACAGTGACAGTAATTGGCACGGTTCCAGGTGACAGCCACATCAAAACTAGATCTCAGCCGAGTGACGTCCCGTGGACACAAAACTTACTAGTGGTGACAGGGGCGGCACTAACAAGAGGGGGCAAACAAGGGCAATAATTTGTCTGTCAGGGATAGGGCAAACAAGATCAAACCTAGTGGCTTAACGTCCTTGCGTCCGTCCGTCCGTCTTGGCGACCTTCGGATATAGCGCACGGCGCTTATACAGCAGATGTCTCGTTATCTTTAGAGGTGTTATTGCGGTAGATCAATTCCTTTGTGTTTATCAAGTTTATGGCGTCATTGTTTGGAGGAAGCTCAATAAAAAGTTGTCTCTCAATATTGAAAAGATGCGGATATAGTTATGTGATGATGGTGGTTTTTTTTTACAAATGTGAGGATGTTTTTATAAATGTGGGAAGGTTTGAAATATGACGATGTTTTTAGAAATGTAGGAAGGTTTGAAATATGAGGATGTTTTATAAATGTGATGATGTTTTATAAATGTGATGATGTTTTATGAATGTGATGATGTTTTATAAATGTGATGATGTTTTTTTGAAATGTGATGATTTCTGACATAAATGATTAATGTAAAGGTCAGAAAAAATCAAAAGTGCTGATACAACTTTCAAACGTGTATTGCCGAATCCATAAAAACCACATTTAGTTTCAGAATTAAGAGGCGCAAAAAAGATAAAGAGGGTGATGGGAAGAGAGAATGAGGTCGTATTGTACAATTTAATATATATATATATTTATGTAATAGTACTCTTTAAATTTATCATGAGACAAAAAGTAGATCGATACTTCTTAAGGTAGGGCCGCCAACTTAGAATTTGGTTTTCTGCGGTGGATGTGCGTCGAGTTGGACTTCATGTTTATCATGGGAACACTGTCATAATAAGGCACGCACAGTGGCGTAGGAAGGTGGGGTGCCGGTGGTGGGTGATCCGCCCCAGGTGTCACTGTTGTTGTTTATATGCAGGGGGGGGCGCAGAAGTCTTCGACTGCCCCGGGGTGCACTAACCCTAGCTACGCCACTGGGCGCTAGCGTTTTCTTTGACTACTTATCAACAAAGATAACATTTTCGGTGCCCTGGGATGTAATGAAGATGTTCTAAGATGTACGAACTATTGATTCAGGTGCCCTTAGATGTACTATATAATTTTTACGGGGCAATAAAAAACAAATTTTCCGGTGCCCTGTGTAAAGTTACATTTACATGTCTCCTAATGTTGAAAAAAACCGGCGCCCCCCCCCCCTTTTTCGGGGGTAATTAAATATTTACGATATCTGCCCCTTTTATAGTTACGCCACGGATCCTAGCCATTACTATTATTTATATTTTCCCCCCCGAAGGATGCAGTCCTAGATTCCTTGTCACACCGTGTGACGTGGGGAGAGAGGCGATCGGTTGGGGGGGGGGGGCATAATGTAATGGGGGAGATCACTCGCGTGTTTCCCACGGTACGGAGCTGTAAGGAGCAGTTGCGATGACGGTAGACAATGGCACCGATCAAATTAGGTCTTTTTAGGACTGGGTCTTTTTATGGCTCGGCCTCCGTGTGGCTCTTTTATTATCTCTTCTGCGTCTAAATCATGGGCAGGTAATATGGAGGCATATTCCCTCCCCTTTTATTATTATTAATTTTTTTTTCTTTTGTGAAGCTAATGTGGAGTTTTCGCTCCTTATAGGGATATTCTGTAACTTGGTTTTGGGGGGATAATTGAGAGGACGAGACATTGAGAGGACGAGACATTGAGAGGACGAGACATGGAGAGGACGAGAATTTCAGAGCAAGAGACATTCAGAGGAAGAGACATTGAGATGACGTTTTTCAAACTGTCCAGCGGTCTAAGATGAGGGAAATTCAGACAAGCATAATTCTTGAGTAAAAAAAAACATAATACTTTAGTAAGAAACACAATTTCTTCAGTAACACACAAAATGATCTCACCCGGCGCCATAGGGGTGGATGGGTGATGTGAAACTTCCCGGAGCTATATGATAAATCAAGATAATATTTATCGCCACATTTAGTTGTTGGGAGAGGGGGTGGGGGGTGGGGGATGAGGCGGTTGCAATCTGTTGTTTTTGTTGTTTTCTGCTTTCTACAACTTCGCTTAATTTCTTAGTTAATCTTGATACAGAGATGAGAATTGGACTTCTGGTTTTGAGAGTATGAAAATGAAGAGTTTAAAAATTGGAGTTTCATTTATGACTAAATAGTCACCAAATAACCTTTGTTTCTATTTTTAGCTCTTGGATAGTTTCGCTTTATTTTTATTTTGTTGGCGTTTGTGGGGGGAAGGGGGAGGGGGGCGTTGAGCATTAATATTAATGGTGATACGTGGTCTACGCGCCCTCAACTTAACTGACGAATTTTTATTCAACTTAAATTGCTCGGTCGCCAATAGCATACAACATTGAGTATAGAAGGTATATATTTTTTTTTAAAATTAACAACCACCCTCTCCTCTATCTCCCCCCCCCCCTTTTTTCCCAACCAGCTTGTGGATGACTGTGGTAAAGTAAAAGGCTGGCTGGAAGACCATCGCACGGACGACTGGATGAAACTCATGCGGGAGAGCGACGCGCACAGACAGAGGAACCTCATGGCCGTACAGGTGGACGAACAGGTGAGTGAAGGTTATGCCATACCGCCGTGGGGGGGGGGGGGGTTGTTCGAAACAATAGTAGACCCGTTGTCTATATCCTACTGACAGCTATCCCATTGGGGATTTCTCAAATCCACAATACGCTTTGTAATCGACTGTCTGATGTCTAAACCAGTATCCATTGTCTAATGGTCTCTAATGACTCATTTTCTTTCACTTATCTAATACACAGTCAAATGTCTAATCATCTGTCACCTGTCTATGGCAGCTAATGTTATTTGAAGTTTGTGATGTAAGAAAAAAACAACGTCTTCTTATATAGTATCCAATGGTTTATCCATTAATTTATCCATTAATTGAGCCATTTGTGTGTTAAAGACAAGTTATTAGTTATCTGATGACTCAATCGACGTTTCAAAAGACATTTCACAATGCATTTTACGAGACGTTTCACAGAACATTTGATAAGACAATTGACAAGACATTGGACAAGACATTTGACAAGACGTCTCACAAGACCTTTTACAAGACATTTCACAAGACGTTTCACAGATCATTTGAAAACACATTTTTAAAAAACACATCACCTTACAAGAAATTGCGCCTTATACCCCCTACCTCCACCCAAGCCACCACCACCATACCACCACAACAACCAGAAATTCTCGCCTCTCACCACATCTGTCACCATGTACAGCTCGTCGAATCCAATTAGAAGATTACTTCAAGCTCCGCACAAACTCAACCAAACAAAAAACTCGTGCCTTGAACTCATGACAGACCGCGAGCCCGTGGAGGAGGTTACAAAATGGAGTCGGAGGGCTAAGAAAGTGCGAGGTAATTTTTTATATGATTTAGACCCGACTATCTGGTCTCCACTTATAGTAATGTTATAATCACATGCAGACGAACTTATTTCACATAAGTCAAATATCTTTTTTTTAATATTAAAAATCCTGATCCATATAATTTATTACATTTCCAAATATATGACCCCCCCCCCTCCCCCGGTCCAGCACCCCCAATAACTCCCGTATCCATTTACACAAAGCTCGGAGGGTGTTTTTTCTAAATGTTCCGATCGATACCCATGAAATCAATAGCAATTATACACGGAAGGATTTCTTTGGCCATATGACGGGATTATCACAATAAGATTCATCCGCGGATGGCAAAGACTTCATTGAAAAGAGGGTGTGTGTGTGGGGGGGGGGGAGGGCGCATGTTGATCTGTGTGCGTTTTGTGTCCGCCTTCCTCCCCCCTCCCCCCTCCCCCCCCCCCTTTTCCTCGCACTCTCCCTTCCACCACTTACTGTTATCTCCAGATTATTGAGTGCCCTCTGGTAATCTTGTATAGAATTACACTTTAAATAGTTCAGTGAACCTACGAAATTGAACAAAAGTGGGGGGCGACGGTCCTCAAACTGGACTGAATTGGAATTGACGCTCACTTTTTAAATTTACTTTAATTTAAATTTATAAAAAAAAAATCAGATATTCAGTTGAGAGTGAAAGGAGTGTCAAACTGTTAATGTAATAAAAGAAGTCGATTCCAAAACCAAAAGCGTAACTGTGTCACAACGGTTCTCAAAATGAGAATATTCTAATCGGTCTATTCACTGAATTACTGTTTTATTTAATTGCTTTTAAAAAAAATATTTATTTTAAATTCACTGGAATGTTCTCATGTCCTAAAATTTAAACTTAAGACTTAATAGAGTTGTGTTTAATATATTTAACTGAGTGTATATCATAGTATATGTTCTGACTATACAGATCCTGTCAGTCCAGTGTCCTCTTACTAAGAGTGTGTTAAGCCTGGCTATTTTACTACAGTCCATTTAACCGTATTTAGAATTTACTACTAGATTTAGTTGGTGCTACTTGGAGGTAAAATAAATGGTAGAAATTCTTTAACAGTGAATTTATTTAAAAGTGTTCATAGTGGGGGTGCGTGGTGGTCATAGTGGGGGTGCGTGGTGTTCACAGTGGGGTTTGCGTGGTGTTCACAGTGGGGGTGCGTGGTGTTCACAGTGGGGTGCGTGGTGTTCATAGTCGGGGCACATGAGCTCTAAACCGCGCCCCTCTCCATTTCGTTGAATTCTCTCATTAGAGCGCCATTACAGAACAAATACACAAGATGGCTGCCATCTTCACCACGTCATTTCCTGTTAAACCTCAGTTGTTGGTTTTATGTTTTTTTTCCCCTATCGATCCCACTTTCTATCTTTGAGCCGACATTTGAGAAGATAATTCACAATAGTAAACTCGAGCAGTCCATTTCAGTCTTGGGGCGTCTTCCCCCTCACCCCCTTTTTTATAATATAGAATCGATCCCCCAGTAAAGAAAACGATCCCAGGGTTGGGCGATACCATCTCGAGTCTTTAAGTATTTTGTTTTTGTTTTAAGTCTCCAGACAACGGAGTGGAGTTATATGATATACATGAGATCTACAGCAGATATAAGTTGTCATATCTTTTGTGCCTAAGACAGTGGGGAGTATCGAATGACGAGGATCCAGATGGGGCGCCTTTTAAAAAACACGTGGTGGGGTGGGGAGGCGCAATGACAGAGAGATTAAACAAAGATTAAATGTATTTATATCTCAGAGATTATTTTCGGTTTATTATTATTTTTTTTTTTAAATTGACAACTACAAGGGGTTTGGGTGGGGGAGCGGGGAGTGTTAAGTAGGGGAGTGGGGAAAACTCAACGACGTCCTAAATTTGCACATAAGCTTCGGGATTCTCTAGCCCTCGATATTCTGACATACTGTACTCGTTCCAATGTCCTCATAGTATTTACAAAATCTACGAACCCTAGCCCAACCCGAAATTACATCCCAACCCACAGTCAATCCTTACTCTAGACATCATCCCAATCCACACCCTAACCCCCAACCTAAAGCTGCACCCTAACCCACACCCCAAAGCTGCACCTTAACCCACACCACAAAGCTGCACTCTAACCCACACACAAAGCTGCACCCCAACCCACACACAAAGCTGCACCCTAACCCACACCACAAAGCTGCACCCTAACCCACACACAAAGCTGCACCTTAACCCACACCACAAAGCTGCACCCTAACCCACACCACAAAGCTGCACCCTAACCCACACAAAGCTGCACCTTAACCCACACACAAAGCTGCACCCTAACCCACACACAAAGCTGTACCATAACCCACACCCTAAAGCTGCACCCTTACCGTTACTATAACAAACCATCGTCATGATCTTAGCCACAAACCTATCGGAGCCCCCGACCCACTCTCAAACAACACCCTAGGCCATACCATTGCCATAACCCACGCCCTGTGACGCACCCCCCCCCCATTTCACACAAAAACCCAAACACCCTGTCCCCGCTACGACCACAAAACCTCACACACCAACCACACATATCGCTAAATCCTGTGACATCTGTGACACCCATGGCAGATTAGAATTTGTAGTGCCTGTATTTTCTTCATCTTCCTTCAGACTAATAAGACAAGGTCGCCCGTGGGCGGACGTAGCATCTGTTGGTGCACAGTAAGTCTCTCTCAACGAACATGGATCTTACGAGTCTGCGCGAACTTTGTACTTTTAGTTATACTGAAATGTAACAGTCGATTACATGTGTAATGAAATGTAACAGTCGATTACATATGTAATGAAATGCAAGAAATCACATTAACTCTCTTCGAATAAATATTTTAAAAAAAAAATAACATTATTTTTTTCCCTATACATGTTCGTTACCATTAGTTAATACATTGGTGTGACCAGAGGCGTAGCTAGAGTGTTTGGCTCCCGGGGACAAGATTAATTTTAAAAAGCCTTCTTCTTTTTCGACTCTCAAACCCATTATTTTCATTAATGAAATAATATCAGAGCACAACTTGGCGTCCCTAACTTGTCTTGCGCCCAGGGACAGCTGTCCCCCGTGCCCCCGCCCCTTAGCTATACGCCTCCGGGAGTGACACAAAGAACACATTCTAGTGAAATAAGAACACATTGGTGTGACATTATAATGAAGAATCATTTGGTCTGGCCCTGAGGTTGGTCCATACATCTCATAGAGAAAAACATAGAGTCTGTGCTTTCTGTAGTTTCACACAAGTCTACGGGAGTTTTTTTTTTTGTTTTTTTTTTGGTTATTGACGTACGGGGATGAGGGATCTTAGGCGGTGGATTAAAACAGATTGTCTATATAAGAAGAATCTTAAGGCTGTCGAGTACCCTCGACGTTAACCCGGGAAACATAACCACCATTGCGTGTCCCGCGTGGCAGACAGGGGCATGCATGGTAACTGCTGGAATAAACGGCTCCTACAGGGCTGCAACCTGTGAAACTTCACAGGGGGAAGAAAAGGCAGATACAGGGTAGGGATCATGATTACAAGTTGCCGTTAAGGGATATGAGGCGAGAAGCTGTGGTGGACGTCTCTGACCAATGATTCTAAATATGCAGCCCTGAGAAGGCTGCTCCTAGGCAACCGTTTCGTCCCAGCTACTTCGCGAATTAGTTGCGATGTGGAAACCTACTGTAGAATCCCTCTTAGAGGGCGTCCGATGCTTCCCCGGGACGAGTGGGGGGGGGGGGGAGATATTAGGACGTTAATTTACCGTCCCGGCACTTAGGATAGTAGACTGCGGACGTTTTAAACGCAGCGCCTTCGGTCGACCAGACGTCTCCGGGCGGGGATGGCCTCCGTCGACAAACCCGATCGAGCGGTTGCTGGCGGGGGCGGTCCGCGCCCGGGGAGGTCTCTGGCGTTCTCCCGCACGGGCTGGCGTTGGGGAAACCCGGCGTCTGGTTTGTGTGGGTGAGCGCCAGGGAGGGCATAAGCTCTTAATGTGATATTTCAGTAAACAGGAAAAAAAAATATTGACGGCATTTTGCCGCACCACAAAGATATCGGACTCGAACTATACTTAGGGGAAATCTGAGAAGTTTTCGTTATAGAAAGATAACACACAAAAAAAGGAGAGCGATGTCATACACAATCAAGTTTAACCGAACCTTGACCAGGTGATGTGATGATTGGTGCAGTGGCATATAGGAATAGGGGCTTGAGGGGGCAATCCCCCCCCTCCCCAGGCGGTCCTTTTTTTTTTCTTTCCTTTGTGTGTAGGTGCGGCAAAAAAAATTCGGCCAGCCCCTGTCGTCCCTTACCCTATAGCCACGCCACTGGTTTGTTGTCACAGATAACCGTCTGCCGTTGATGTATTGATTATTGATTTATTCCCAATCAACATAATATATCTTTTTTGTAAAAAAAAAACATGCATCTGAAAGTAGGGGATATTATTATTGCAGCCCCCTTAGAAATGAATTCTACATTAATAAAAAAAAATTCCCTCATAAATTTTTGCGTACATGGTCAATCAATTGTGTTCGATCTCTTGTACGCAGTGCGTGGGTGGCTTCATTGGTTTCCCGGGGCTGGGTAGGGGAGGGGGTATTGCACAATGACATTATTGTTATTAACGGCTGCTCGGACCATGTCAGCTGAACACATATTGAATATACCGGCTAGACTCAACAAAGCGATCGATACACAAAATGGATGTGCAGTATCGATGTACAGTACTGAAGCACGGCATCGCTATACTGGATTGAAGAACAGTATCGTTGCACGGTATCGATGTACAGTATCGTCCTGTGGATGGCGCTGTTTTTGTTAAGGGAACCAAACGAACACCACAATAATTTTGTTGAAAGATTAAAGTTGAGGAAAATGGCGTAACTGAGGTGGGTGCAGATCGGGATATATTTCTACCAAAAAATATTTGATTTAAGTTATTTTAAATAACACGTGATGGTTTAGAATTTTGAAAAAGAAAAACAAAAAATTTTTTTTCTAAAAATAACCCCAAATGTATTTGTTCTGGGCCTCTGTTGGGCCTATTTTTTGTTTTTTCTGGGCCTATGTTTTGTTTTTTTCGGGGCCTCTATTTTGGCCTATGTTTTGTTTGTGTGCAGTATTCATGTCAACATTTCACATGACTTCATGCAATCGCACATGTGCTACTCATCACAACGAAAGTGAATGCAAATGATAAAACTGCAACAATGCATTTACCAATGCAAAATTTTCTTTTAAGTACCATGAATTTTTTTTGTTGTTGACACCTTTAATCTTGAAATATGAACTTCTTGGCTCCGACAATTAAATGCAACTCGAATTTTAAGACTTTAAGACGAGAGTATTTCATCGGCGCTGTGGCGTCGAGATGAGGGGGGGAGGGGAGGAAGGGGCTAGAAAAGGAGATCATGACAGTAGTCTACTTTACCCTGCAATATCTGGTCTAGTTAACCCTGTGATAACCGGACTATTGCGCTCTTTGACGGCGCACGCCCGACATAGGCGTCGCCAATGCGATATGGTGGGGTCGGGGTGCGGGGGATCGAAGAATTAAAACAAAAATACCTTCTACTTGTAGCTCTTTGCTACACCGTCAATTGGATGACTCGTTGTGAGAGGGTGTGGCGTTATACTCGACCATAACAAACAGAAACTTGCTTGATTTTTATATTGGGGAAGGGGGCGTTACATACCATACAACAATATATATAAAAAAAAAGAACATAAACTTTGTGAAATGTTCGTGTTTAAATGCAACGGATACTAGAATAATCTACGTGGACCCCTTACGAGGCAGACCAGCTGGTGCCCTTTAATAAGTTAAGGGAACCTGTAAATTAGGAACGGGTTCTTCTTAATATGGGAGGGGGGGCTGTTCATCTTATTAGACATACGTGGACGCCCTTTATGGCAACACGCGACATAACATTTGGAATTAGTTAAATTACCATAAACTAATTTCAGCTATTTTATATTTTAACACTAAGGCAACAAAGAGATAATTTGAACAAATGTGTTAATTTCCATTTGATATCCCTAGACTTTCACACTCCGAATAATAGCGAGCGTTCAAAGCCACGTCAGAAATGATGTTCAAAATTTCGAGGCCCGCCAGTGACCTGAATCATGGGTATTGTAGTACTGGGGGCTCGCACGGGATCGAAAAAAATAATTTGGGAACCGCTACCCTTAAGTCATTAAATCCGCAAGGTGACTGCAGCTGGTCCTGAGGAAAATCACTTACGCGGGGGTGGAAACCATTGGTCCCTGGCCATGATCACACAGTACCAGGCTTTTATCCTTTCTTCATCTGATCTTATCACCACGGCCTAACATGGCCGCGGTTCATAGAAGGCTAAGATTTATTTTTTTATAGAATTACTTAGACTTTCCTTCGCTCCAGAAGTATGTGTTTACACATTCGGGTTTATTTGTTTTCAGTGAGTCATTCGAGTGTTTTTTCTTCTCTTTCTGTTCAAGAATGTTCCTGAATACTTTCCGTATAAGTGTTAATTGTTATGTTCTTGAGTGTTCTGTCTGTGTTCTTATTTTCGGTTCCATTTTCTGTAGTTGTGCCTAAATTGTACATGCCACTTTAAGGTCTTCTGTCTTTTGTAAGCACCTACATTTTAAGGACTTTAACTGAATTGAATGTTGTAATATTGTGCTTACCACGTAGAATTCTATGTTCTGGTGTATGCCTCAAGGCTGTGTGAAAAGGGGCGGCACTCATCCCGGGCGCCGATAGTAAGATGAGGGGGGAGGGGCTTTGGCATTTACTGGTCCGCCATGGTAGGCCCTTCTTTTCTATATATTGGTGGGCGCCATTTTTCTGGACTCGCCGCGGTGGGCCGCTTTTCCTCGCCACGGCCCACAGATAGGCCTTATTCTCTTTGACCCGTCTACGCAAATAGCTCTTGAGCTGTGCCGTCACCGCTTCTACGACGCATTTCACTCGAGTTTGTCAAGAAATCGAACGCCATTATTTGTTTCTATTAAATATATCCCATGTTAATCAAATATTTCAACTGATTCTTCCGTTATGTTTTACACGAAAATATCAACTAACATTACAAGCGGGGAAAGAAAATCAACAACCACGATAATGATGAAATATCAATACTATTAAACACTATGAAAATGAAATATCAATATTATCGATCACGATAACAATAAAATATTAATACTATCGAACACCATACCAATAAAATATCAATAATATCGACCACGATAACCGCAGCGGAGGTTAAAGTTCCCTGGCGGTGGCGGCCGGAAGATCGGGTTTGATTTAGAACGCCACCTTTGTGGCGCAGACACTGCACCCGAGCCTTCGACCCGTACATCTGCGAGCACCGCACCGACCCCTGGGCTAAGGCGAAATGCACGGTGCTGCTGTGGGGGTCTGTCGTGGTGAGTCACGGCGAGAGCACTCCGCGACATGCACCTGGAGGCGGCGTTACTCATGCATGGCACCAGCGATTGGTATTATTTCCCCTTAGACGGCCAGTTCACGGTCATGGGTTTTCCCCAATATTGTGCCATGCGGCGCTGTTAAATGTCTATAATTTTATTTTGAAGTAAAGATAACATGACACATTATTTTTTCATTGCCTTTACTACTAATTTTATTATTATATTACTAGATATAGCTCGCCAAACATTGGCGACAGCAATGCGTGAACTTCCCATCTACTAAAGTAGTACTTGGCAAAACATGAACTCAAGTGACGCACATTATGAATGCAAATTCTACATCACTTCCCTCCAAGATACGTCACTGGACACTTTATATTTCACGCCCATGAACTATATTAAATATAGGCCTACTGATGTCCCAACCGCTTTTTACACCATACTTAAATTGAGACAATATTTCATTTCATAAAAAGAAAATATTACGCGCCAAACGCAGTTGCTTTATATAAAAGAAATATATCTTTAGCATAGATATCGGGAATTATATTTTGCGCTCTGTTGAACTCATTATTGAGCCACACGTTCTTTCAAACATTTAGAATTATTTATAATGTACTCTCAATACCAAATTCGCTGATTAGGAAGCAGTCAATTAGGAAGCAGTCCACGAGTCACACCAGATGCGTAATATTTATAAGAGATTATTATTTTAAAACTATTTCTTGTTAGGGGAATAGTATATTTTTTATGACACTTGCATATTTCGTACGTTTTCCCGCTGCAACTTTTAAAGGGTATAATTCAGTTATTTATGCGCGTATATAAAATATGTATGTTCATATGTGCGTTTGAACCCACTCGTTCTTTTCTCTCTCATTCTTCTCTTTTCTTCTTTACTGCCACAAAGAATGGCTTTCTTCACATTTCGTTTTCTTTCAACCTCCACAAGATATGACCTCAACAGTTCGCAGAAATGAAAGAGGGGGGGGGGGGGGGGGGGGAGAGACGATTCTCCCAGGCAGATTATCTATTTATTTACGTTCCATGTTCTGCCGCGCGTGACTTCATCTAAGGATGCCTCGTCATCATTCCACCATTCCGGGCCTGGTCCCTGACAATCAGGCCGTGCAGGGGGAGACCATTTCAATACAAATCTGTCTCCGTCACTGAATGGCGGGCCAAGGGAAATTATGAGATTTGTCAGCTCGGAAGGGGAGATAACACCCTGGGGTGTCTAAAGTTAATAATGCCCCCCGATTTTTTTGTAAGCTTTGACTTTTGAGCGGACCGTGAGGTTCCATAGGGAGTGGTGGTAATTTTTATTGTAGACACGTGAATAAGGATAAAAAAAATGACAGGGGGGACAACACAAATTAAACCAGACTGAGGAGTGTTACAACAAAGGAAAGACCACCCCGAGGTTTCGTGGTAAGAACAAAGATGGCCGGCAGGGAGAGATCAATTGAGAGGTCGGTGCGGGTGCAGTGGCGGAAAGGTGCAAGGTAGGCATCATCAATAGAAAAAAAATCAGGGGTGGATTTGATGGAAATGGGCGCCCCATGATGATAGCCAAGGAGGGTTTGGTGTGGGTGGGGGGCCGTTGTGATCTACGTTAGTCAGAAAAACTTGTGGAGACAGATGTGGACGCTGGGCCGGATTAGGATGCAGATTGCACTCATGTGTGGTTGCTGGATGTGAGGGGTGGTGGGGGCTGATATGTGAGCAGTGATGAGGGGCTGATATGTGAGCAGTGATTGGGGGGGGGGGGCTGAGATGTGAGCAGTGATGGGCGGCTGAGATGTGAGCAGTGATGGAGGGCTGATATGTGAGCAGTGATGGGGGGGCTGAGATGTGAGCAGTGATGGAGGGCTGAGATGTGACAAAAAGCTGCATGTGGTTGTATGTAGATGTAATATACTAGGAGGAGCAGGAGGTGATGTTGGCTGGAGTGCTGAAGATGTGGATGGCTCGCCTTTTATAACCTGTTCTGCAGAGGTGGCCCAAAAATCTCACGTTTGATACTCTAATGGACTTTTCTTAAGTTTGGTTTCAATAACCACCCCATGAAATGGCCTCCATATTTATTATTTTGAACGTGAACATTACAGTAATTCTTTAATCTCTCACTCCTCTCCTCTCTCTCATCATCTCCTCTCCCCACCCCCACCCATTAAAATAACCAAACTAAAACAGTGCATAAACTAATTATGATAATCCCAAGCTACTGGGAAGATATTGCTATTCATCCCTGATTTAAAACTAACTCAAAAGAAGGAAAAAAAAGAAATTTTCCTCACATGGCAACACTAATGGTCAAGGATGGTCACGGGATGGTGGTCAAGGGTGGTCACGGGATGGTGGTCAAGGGTGGTCACGGGATGGTGGTCAAGGGTGGTCACGGGATGGTGGTCAAGGGTGGTCACGGGATGGTGGTCAAGGGTGGTCACGGGATGGTGGTCAAGGATGGTCACGAGATGGTGGTCAAGGGTGGTCACGGGATGGTGGTCACGGGATGGTGGTCAAGGGTGGTCACGGGATGGTGGTCAAGGATGGTCACGGGATGGTGGTCAAGGGTGGTCACGGGATGGTATGCCTCCGATACGAATCATCCGTTTGAAAGAATTCCTTAACACCGTTGTCGCGGGGGCTAAGGTCGCCGTAGAGGATGAAAGGGGGTGCGATTCGAACCCTCGCAACGTGATATCTGCCCATGCGGTTGTTATGTGAGCAGAGGTTCTAACATACAAGTAAATAAGACTGTGTATTGGCCATAAACTGGCTTTCGAGTTTTGATTCAATTTCAAGTGCGTGGTTTTCTTCTTCGCTTTATATGCGGTTTAGGTGATAGTGGTGTACTTGGCCTTTGGTGATATGGACGGCCTATAATGGCGTGGACGGCTGGCTGTGTTCTGTGTTTGTGGGAAGTATGGACCATCATTTTTCAAACATAAAATTTGTACCCAAAAAATCTGATGTTTGTGATCCGACTCCCCACCTGATGTCATGTGACGTGTACTGTAAACTCATTATTTTCTCGTCCCATTTGTTGTCAATGTCTCTGGCGCCGCCCCTGGTCAATAAGAAACTACTCCCTTGGGGAGGGGGCGTGGAGTCACAAGGGCGCTGAAAGCATCCCTAAAAGGTTTCAAGTATCTACCATAAGGAGCGACCAAGCAAAAGCCACTATCGAACCACCTCATTTGGACGTAATGGAATTATCTGATTGGATGAAACAAAATGTCATTGCCATGCACAGTAAACATGCGCGAGGGAGATCTAATTGGATAAAGTGACTAGAAGGGGGAAAAAAGGGACTGCAGGTCTGAAGAATTCGAACGACTGTGAATTTCGGGCCTCTCGCTCTTTGAAATAAGTGGGTCAAGACTTATGTAATAAACATTTCAATCTACCAGATATGCTAGAGGATAACTAGGTCAGACTTATCAAGCATGACATGGCATTGGATTTCTAGCATGCAGTTCACCCAACATATAAAATCTTAAACGAAGAAGGGCTACGCACTACTCTGTTAAATTTTTGGTTTGTTTTAATAACAAGGGTCTCACATTTACGGAATAAGTATATCTGGAACAAGAGTCGAAACGAAATTAAACGTTGTTTTCTTACTGGAGAGTGCCCGGGGGGTGGGGGGGGGGGGTAACGGGGGGGGTAACCGGGGGGAGGGGGACATAATACTAATATTTCCCGTCACTCATTCGAAGAAAGCTAACACGAATATTTTAAGGTATTTTGTCAACATGTTGAAGTCAAGCAAGACGAGGCGACGCATTTTTGACACACACTTTTTATGAAATTATAAATATATGTCCTACATTTCCCCCCCCCCCCCCCTCTCCACACCTCACCCCCACACACTCAAAATCTCGTGAAGAAATTGAAAATTGTTGATACTTTAGGACAGGGTTAGCAAATCAAAGTGGAGGCCGTTTGAAAAATAAATATATAACAATTTTAAAACTTCCGATTATTTATCTTCTTTATATTTCAAGGACTCCGCAATTTATTGGCCCTGTATCGATCCGACCGTTTAGAATTATAAGATTAAGACAACACGAATTTTATTTATTTCGTTTGTTTTAATTTTTTTTTTAAATATATATTCTTTTTATTTTAAACCAACAGCCATAAATCAAACTACTAACCGAAAGAACGAAACAAAAAAAGTTAATTATAAAAAAAAAAAAGTCTTTTTTTTTAAAATTTTTTATTTTTATTTTGTGTGTGAATAGTAAGAAGAATGGCGGCTCCCACTTTTAAAGTGCCTAGAACTTCGACGTGTGCAGACTCGCGTGTAGAACACCACGCGACTAATGCTCGAAATCCCCGAGATTTGAATGGTTAAAAGGGATTTGGAGCTCACCTAGCCGAGGTCTCAAGCCCGAGAGGATGAGTGCGCCTAGCCGATCGGCGCTCCATTTCACGGCCGCTTGTGATCTGATCTTCCACAATGGCAGTCAAAAAGACGTGCACAATGGGAATTCCCGCTGCGCGCCGGGGATGAACCGAGTTGTAAACAATGGTCACACAATGCGATCGGTTAAAATCCATTCCACCCGGCGGTGAGGACCGGCCATTTCTTCCAGAACAGTGGTTCTCAGTTTTAAAACACAAAAAATTAAAACACACCTTTCATGAACTACGCCCTTGCGCGTCACATATTTTATGAAGGGAGTCTCGAAACATGCGTGTGGCGCAGTGTTAAAACATGTCTAGCAGGTATCCATTGAAGTTATCTTTGTGATATCGGTTAAAAATTCTGAGACATTATTCATGATGTGAGGACCACTGCCTCTAGCATTTGATCGCTGTTTGAGTACTCGCAAGCTTACTGAAACTTGTCTGCAAGCAACCGCCTCATCGATACTAAGAACGGAAAAAAAAATTGCTTTGTTGTTTTTCTCCTCCTTCCAAAAAGTATTTCTGAATAAAGAAAGACTTAAATTTTTTTTTTTAAAAATCGGATTTTCTTTGTCTGGCCGTAACTGTTTGGGGGTAGGGGCCGTAAGGGTGTGAGAGTCCTGACAGTCAGATGGGAATACACAGACCCATCTGTAGTCGTAAGGTAGTGCGTCCATAGCTGTTCAAAGTCAATTAGGTCATCTCGAGAATGCTGAAGGCACATTCGATCACTTTAGCGGCACATTCGATTACTTTATCGGCACATTCGATGACTTTAGCGCCACATTCGATGACTTTAGCGGCACATTCGATGACTTTAGCGGCACATTCGATAACTTTAGCGGCACATTCGATGACTTTAGCGGCACATTCGATGACTTTAGCGGCACATTCGATGACTTTAGCAGCACATTCGATTACTTTATCGGCACTTTCGATGACTTTAGCGGCACATTCGATAACTTTAGCGGCACATTCGATAATTTTAGCGGCACATTCGATGACTTTAGCGGCACATTAGATGACTCTAGCGGCACCGCTGACCAAAGCGCGACGCAATCAAACAGATTTGGCTCCGTGATTCAAATAAGGAATATCCGCACTGGATCTATTAACTGGCCTGAATCCAGTAACCAGTTTGGCTACAGTAACCGGCTCGACAACAGTAACCGGCCTGACTACAGTAACCAGCTTCACTCCAGTAACTGCTCTGACTCTACAGTTACCTGCTCGACTCCAAAAAACGGCCTGACTCATTACAGGCAAGTCCTCAGTTCCCAACCTGACTCTTGTATAATGTCCCACTCCGTACAAGTACAGTCTGACCCGGATTAACGATTGTCGCAATGACGCAATGCATCTACTCCTCCCCAATATCTTATCTTACATCGCAATATTTTAGCCCGGTGGCGGCGGCGGCCGGGGTCACGTGACACGTTTAAAGCTCTCAGCCCGTCATTTTATCAAATCTTCACATTGCCGAAGGTAACATCTTGCCACAATCACGCTCAAACATGCTCCGCTCAGTCCGCAATTGTCTGCTGCTCTTAGATCGCAATTAGTCGCTGGAAGAGACAGCCTCGTAAAAACCTTTTAACGTCGTCCCTGGTGTCTTTGAGCGCTAGAACAAAGCAGTCCCGGCGCTGCTCCTGGGCCTAGCGGCGTTCGAAAGTGAGGTTGGCTCGGGTGGGAGGGGGTGTTTTAATTTTATGCCATTTGCGCCATCTCCGGGTAGGCGAGTCAATTAGAAGATGCCGGCACGCTTGGCTGGGCGGCACTTGGCGTCTCTAACGCTCTGCTGTCAGGTTGTTAGGGGATAATGCGATAACTCTTTTAGAGTTATTGTCTTTCGGGTTGCCGTCCTTGGTCGTCAGTGACACGAGAGTAGACAAAGTCCCGTGAAGATGTGGGGTCGTTGTTGTTAATATCCAACTGGTTATTATGTTTCAGAGATGATTCAACAAACAAGGAGGGTGGGAGGGAGTTAAAATGTTAAGAAAGAGAGGGGGGAGAGAGAGAGAGAGGGGGGAGAGAGAGAGGGGGAGAGAGAGAGGGGGGAGAGAGAGAGGGAGAGAGAGGGGGAGGGAGAGAGAGAGGGAGAGAGAGAGAGAGGGAGAGAGAGAGGGAGAGAGAGAGAGAGGGAGAGAGAGAGAGAGAGAGAAAGGATTGGGGATGGGATGTGTTAGAATAGAGAAGCGGGGAACGATAAGTCGGTGCAAAGGAGCTGGGGCGTTGGGGAAATAAGAATTACAATTGAACAGCCCAGCACTGTATCACAAACCCAAGCTCTAACCCGAAATCTAACCCAAAGACTTATCCAAACTCTTTTCCAAACTCTTACCCAAACTCTTACCCAAACTCTAACCCAAACCTTAACTCAAACAATAAAATTACTAAACCCAGACAGAAACTCAAAATTTAACCAAACTCTGATTGTCAAGCCTAAAGCAAAACTCTAAAAATTATAATCCTAAAACAAAATCTAAATCCTAAACTATAAATAATCTTCTCTTATTGATCCCTTTTGACATACTGTCAAACAATTAGGCCGCCATTATACCCCACACATTCTACTTTGTCCCACCGTAGGTTTTGTCAGCAAGGAACTGTTTAAAAAAAATAAACAACTGAAATCGCTTGGTAGTTTTTGTTTCTTCCCCCCCCCCCCCCCCCAAATGCCCTCAAGCCATGCACCGCGCACACTGACAAAAAGCTGGCCAACATCCCGAGACTGCCAGGAGAGGCACTGTTTCACTGGATCGCTATCGGCCGGCCGGAAAAGTCAAGGATCGTCTTGGACTTGCACGGTAGACTGCTTCGGCGGCCATGACACGCCGGCGTGTTGATTAGCTTTATCTTTCCACCAAAACTTAAATTTCCGAGATTAAAATGCGCCCCCCCCCCAACACACACACACACACTTTTTTTCCCAACACGTGTATTCCAGCTTTCTGAATTGTGTATCTATCCTAGCAGTGACCATTTGAACCACTGAGTGACGATGGCGTCTTGTTACTGTGTTGCTAGTCAATATTTCTGTTGTTATCCTTATTCCTTTTTTGGTAGAAGAAAACGAACTTGAGGGATAGACACCCTTCAAATGGTCGAATTGGTGATTCCCGTTTAGCAACGAGAAATTAACAATTTTGAATATGACCTGTCATTACTTTTGGTGTAAAAGATAAAAGGAAACAAAAGAAATTAAATAATTAACTAAAAAAAAATATATAAATAAAGAGCGCATCACAAAACATATTTACATCCGGGGGACACCATCACCATGATGAAGTTAGCTACAACCAGACCGGTGTCTTGAGGGACTTCCGTCAACGTCCAAGACTAATGGTAATTTAGCGAATGTTTTTGTTCAATAAGCATAACTGATGTCATTTGGAACATTCCTTTACTGAAGCCATTCTGAACATAAAAATAAGGGGAATAATTTAAATAGGGGGAATAATGTAAATAGGGGGAATAATTTAAAGAGGGGAAATAATTCAAATAGTAATAACAACGTACATCATGTATTGTTCTTCCATTGTTGGTCAAGTAAAAGACACTTATCAATATCATTAAACAAATTAAAATCTCTTTACTCAAGGGGATCATTAACTCGGTCTTCGGTGTGAGTTTTCGGACAGAGATTTCCGCCCTTTCGAGGCTTTTTTTCCCAACACAACTTTCAATCGATTAGCTCCACATTTCTTCACCCGTGGAAAACCCGAATATTTCTAAAACTTCAGCCAGAATGTCCTGAATGATCACCCCCGGACCTTAGCGCATACCTCTTCCATGTTTCACTCCTTACCTCAAGTATATCGACACAAATTATAATAATGGTCAGCTCGGAGGTGTAGTGACCATCGCCCGGACCTCTTGCTTTTGTAGACGTGTCACTTTAAAGTAATGGTCATCCATCCGAAAAGACCACCCATTGACCAGGAGACCGGAGCTAACATTCCAAGGGTGCTGAAGTGATCCCTTCTCTCCCCCTTAGGTTGAATAGTACGGTGGTCCGAGGGGCGGATGGCAGAGTTAGCCACTGGTCATCTGAATAGAGCTGGACTATCGGTACTAATTATGTTTAGTGCTTGTCAGGGCGTTCATATCTTACACAACTCCATTGAGAACCGGGGCAAAGATCTGACTGAATTGGACGGTTCTCATCCTTTTTTACAATGATAGCCCCATGTTAAATAAACGATTTTTTAACTACACGTCATGCTTAGAACCCCGTCTCTAATGCCATATTTCAAAAAAATATTTTAAATTAAACTGTATCTGGTTGTGTTTAGATCTAACGCGTGTTTCATTAGTCTAGAAACCCCGTCCTAGAGAGCGTCACCATGACAACCACGTATACAGATAGAATTGACGTTGTGGGAATCCCCGAACCGATTTCTCTCCAGTAAGAATGAACAACTGACATCACAGTTGATTATCGTGAATTGAAACTTAACAAGTCACACCTGTATAGCCCCAAGGAGGGTTTTGTGGGACATTGGGGGTGGAGGGTGGTCATACAAAAGGACTTGGAAGAAAGGTGGGTGGGTGGGTAGATGGGGGGAGGGACTCACAATCGTTACAAATTAGATCTATATTATATTCGGGGTGAAGTGTTGACAGTTGACAACTCAATTTCTATCTACGCGCTACCGTCGTCTGAAATGATTGTCTGTGGAAATGTGGTCGCAGAAGCCGCATGGTCTATCGCCGCATTGTGTCATACTGACGAGCTCCACTGTTTTACGGCATTGTTAATAATGGTCGTCAAGACGAACACTGTCAATTATCTATATTGTTATATATTTATTTATTTTTACAAATATGGACGCTTTGTCAAACATGCATTCAAAGGGAGAAGATATTACCCTCGTTATTGCTCGTCCAGTGCGGTCTGTTCGTATGCTCGTTGTTTCGCCTGCTATATACGTACAAGCGTGAATGCCGCGGCCATCGTTCAATTGTTCAATGGAGGCAAATGCGAAAGTATGAACAAATGACAAGAGCCCAAACAAATATAAACATTTACTTGCACGTGCCCCGCACGACGTCACAATAACATAGTCCTGTAAAAGTGCTTCCTTGTATGGTTTGTCTTTATGCGCGAAGATCAAGCAATGAACGTGTGATTAGTTTTCTTACTCCAGAAGCGTAAAACCCGTCTTCCTCTGAATCGTATCCGGAAATTTGTTTTGAAAGAAATTTCGTCGACGGAAAAATTGATCGACGGAAATTCGATCGAACGGAAATTTGGTCGAATCTTATTTTCGGTTCACACGAGCGAATTTTGCGTCAAATTTTTTTTTTTGAACGCATTATTTTGTTTTACCATATAGCATAGTGCAACAGGAAATTTGACGGGAATTTTAATTGTGTGATAACGCAAAATTCGCTCGTGTGAACTGAAAATAAGATTCGACCAAATATACGTTCTATCAAATTTCCATCGATCAATTTTCCGTCGACGAAATTTCTTTCAACTAAATTTCCGGTAACCCTTCTGAAAATGTCGTAATTGGCGTGAGGCGCAAGTCGCTACAATTGTCTACAAGACATTTACGACTCTCACATACCACGTCACTTTTTTATCTCTATATGAATCGCACAAATAAAAGCTGTCACCAAATATGATCACTTATATTCACTTTTGAAACCAATCATTTTCTTCAGCCATTATTTAGGATTTAAAAAAAAATATTTAAACATCTTCGTGGAATTACGTTGAGCAACTCAAACTCATCAAAACTCTGCACCCCCCTCCCCTCCCCAACACAATAAACATTGGTAATACAAATGCCCACCGGCACCCCAGGCCACCCCTTCCCAGAACACGTTTTTAATTAAGTGATTGCCAACCGAAGCAACCACCAGCGGTTTAATATATAAATCTGTTCTGTTCCCGGACTCTCTCTGATCTCTGTCGGCCCCACCGCGAACTGCTAAATAAACATCACAACTCGAGGGGTTGGTCGAGTTGATTTACAATGAAATTCAACTCGTTCAAAGTAATTCTTAACTCTTCACATATTCCGATCAGCAATAGAACAGGTGCCGCCTCTGTGAAGTCAGCTTCCTTTCTTTTTACAGCGCCTGCATTGTGCGCCCCCGCCTGTGTAGGTGGTAGCTGTCAAAAGTTGTGATTTGTACCGATCATGTGACGTCACGTGTTGTGACGCAGAGCGAGTGCGTGACGTCATGTGTTTTCGGACCCGGTCGATTGTCCGAGAGAATGAGAGTGACCGAGAGAGCTCCGGCCTCGCCCGCGTATCCCAAATAGCCCAGGGGTGTTGTTGGTGGGCCTCTGTGTGGTGGTCAGTGTCTTGATTAGCAGATGTGTCTTAGACATCAACAGACATTCATGGCTGTGTTGTGTTGTTGAAGATGGTGCGATAGAACCATTTCATCAGCTTTCCCCACTGTTCGTTCCATGGATCAATTTTTAAAATTAAAAAATGGGCCGGGTGGTGGGGGATGCGAAGAGTGGAAGCACCACTGTCGTAATGATCTACAGATGATCAGTTTTAATAAAGAATTTAGCTCTACTTTAAAAAAAAGTTCTTATAAAATACACATCTAATATATGTGGAGACAAAAAATGTTCCAGTAATTTTTTTTTAAAGTTTCTCCGTCATGGGTAGTAGTTGGAGATTTTTGGGTAGTAGTTGGAAATTTATGGGTATTAGTTGGGGATTCGTGGGTAGCAGCTGGGGATTCGTATGTAGTAGCTGGGAATTCGTAGGTAATAGTAGGAGATTTATGGGTAGTAGTTAGGGATTCGTGGGTATTAGTTGGGGATGGACAGGGAGTATCATACATAAAATAATTTTAAATTAATGTCAGACAACACCGATTTTATGATAGCATTACCTAAGCATCCCACACCATTACCTGTACATCCGACGTCATACATTTAACATCCGACATCATACCCTTAAATATCAACACCACGCACCGTACATCCGACATCACAATCAGTTTTATTCTGTACATATATCCCCCCCCCCCCAACCACCACTCTTGACTGAAATGTCCCCGCCACGTGATAACTACCTCAAATTTCCCACACAGCGGCCCAGCAATCGTCATCACATACAAATACTGACTGGCTGCTAATTTGTCTACGGATGGGAGGTATGACGCTATCCCAATACGAGCCATTGAGCCCCCTGGAGGGCATAAGGCCCAGGAATCGTTCAACTATTCAACGTTTACACAAAAGTCTGCCCCCCTCCCCCAATTCTCTCTTTTTAAGCATCCCTTCCGTCATCTCTTCAGTGGTCCGGGCTTTGGAGCGACTCCCTTGTGAAAGGGAACTTTTTAGCAAGCAAGCGAAGGTTCCGAGCGTCGTGGCCGGCTCGGCTGAGCGGTTGGAGTTAATATCTGTTGACCTATCGGTATCACACCAGTAGAGGTAGCCCGGTGGACGCAGAGGCGGACAATGGGCTGAGTTTAATTGATGGTAATGACGATTGGGTAACGACGGATGGTTGAGAATGTAGGCGCTACGATTGATGAGCACACGCGAGGCTTGTTTAGCTCTCGTGATGATTATTGGGCACGTTAGACATCATTTGATCGCTTATTAGGGGTGGATAACTATTTACCGGACAGTGTCTGTCTGGATAAAGGGAGCAAACATTCAGCCGTGTGTACTAAACAAAGTGCGACGAAGTACGTAAATTGTGGACGGACTAGTTGTTCCCCCTTTTTGGTGAACTTTTAATCTTAACTTACCAGCTGAGCGTAAATTATTCTCAAGGTCAAATATTCTCAAGGTTAATAATTCTCAAGGTCAATATTTCTCTAGGTCGCTTGAAATGAAGAGAGCACTTAGTTTTACATTTATGAAAATCCCACTGACACTTATAACCGTAGTTCCGCTTACATGTGATCTAGCAGCTAATAGTTGAGAACCGCTGAACAATAAAGCTCGCCTGTAGACTGATAACGTGGTCGCTGCGAACCGTGAGAAACGGGACATCATTCCCGCCTCGTCAAATGTGTGAACAAAAACATTTTGAACGTGTCGTCATAGAGTTTGAATGCACCAAACGAAACGTTAAAGCAATGCGCATTGTAGAAAGTTCGACAACTCTCGCGATAACGAAAGGCATGCCTTCGCAAGAGTTACCATCTCTTTGCTTCGCCAACACTTCGCGTCATTGACTGGGTGGCGATCTGACAATCATTAGTGTAAAAATATTGACCTGATAACATCATGAGAATCCAGTCACGGTAACTGCACCCGCCAACCCCCCGCCCCCCCCCCCCCCCAAGCCACTGAGTGAAGATCAGAGTGACTACAGGGGGGAGAGGGGTAAGACTGCGGCGTGGAAACATTTAAGTCTTTACATGTGTACGGTCTTAGAGTTGAGACTTACTTATCTTACCTTATGACACGAATGAATCTCACGGACTGTAGTTTTGATAAGACCAAATTTCCAGGGATTTCGCTGGTGGGATGTCGACACCACACAGTGTGGTCGGATCTACGTGAGCGCTTCTTTTAAAAATAGGAGGCCAGAACCAGACCGCAGTTGGGGGGGGGGGGGGCAGAATCAGTCCGCAGTTTGGGGGGGGGGGGGGCAGTATCAGCCCGCAGTCGGGGAAACGAGTTTGGGAAACGGTTGACGCTTACGCAGCTCTCAGTGATCATTATTATGCATGGTTCAACTTTCTGGAAATTTTTTGGGGGTGGGGTAGGGTTGGGGGATTACCAAACAACAGTGTGGAGCCCCCTCGATGTCGTGTCTCTCGCATTGAATTACGTCACAAAGGACACTAAGTGCCCACTCCGCGAAGCTCCACTAGTTATGACGCATTGTCACGACGACACCTCACTTATCACTTATTGAAATGTCACGTATAGAAACGTCATGTATCACGTGCCACAAGGGCGGAGAATAAGCTTACAGTAGGATAGGTACGAACACGACAAATGTAAGGCTGGCAGCCAATAGAGACAATCGATATAAGGGTAAGTAACCGTTGAACAATGTCTCATTAACCACTCATTGTTGGAAACAGGTCACAGAACAGGTGGACCCCCCCCCCCCTCCCTCATGGCGTCACCAGTGTCCACTGTTGAAGGTGGTCATCGCATCTCCACAAGATGGCGCATTATCGGCTCCGTATCGTACTGTATCAACCCACCCGAACCAGACCTCATTACGTGTCCGTTGTCAGGGCACAGTAGCACGACTCGGGAGATACGAAGACAAGAAGAATAGGTCCAAGATTAAAAGACGTCCTACTATAGCCCTGATCCCCACCCAATAACCCCCCCACCCACACACACACACACAAACACCCACAGTTGGACCCCCTTGATACGCCCGCCACCCTTACCCGTCTCGACCATGCTCAAGAGTTTCTAATTCGGCATTCATACGGCAGGTCACGCACTAGAAATCCCTGCACGAATTATGGGGCCATGTCTATATGTAAGGCGTCTTGTCTATAAGGGATGGGGGTCGTGTCTATATGTGGTGGATCATGACTATGTAAGGGGACTACCCTAAACGTACTCCACTCTACACAATGGCACTGTGCTGCTAGCTGTATTCTGTCTACACATACACATTTTGAATATTATACGTCACTAACAACAGAACTAACAAGCATGGTGCAAGAGGAAAAATTTTGACACACTAACAACCTTAAAAGATGTGATATTCATCGCCTCGAACACAAGTTATTTTGAAAATAACTTAAGATGGCTACTCCGACATTTTCAATCAAACAACACGAGAACATTTGGATGTTTTATTTCTTTTTTTAAATTGATAAAAAAATTTGATTTTTATGATCACTTGCAACGGTTAAGACTTTCAATATGACGTCATATACTGGAGTTCCCAGATCAATGATGACGCCTCGTGCGCCGGGATATGACATCACTCGGCGACTTGTATCTTGCGGATAAGTACGTACATTTGTCGTCCCCAATTGGTTTGCTTATGGTTACATAGTTTACATCTCTATGCCTTCGAAATGATTCACACCCATTTTCGTTACGCGCAGTAATTAAGTTAAGACAAACACAGTAACCTCGTAAGGCCATCGATAGACAGGCTTTCCTTACACTTTCCTGACACTTTCCATACACTTGCCTCACACGTTCCTGACACTTTCCTTACCCTTTCCTTACCCTTTCCTTACACTTTCCATACACGTTCCTTACCCTTTCCTTACCCTTTCCTTACACTTTCCATACACGTTCCTTACACTTTCCTTACACTTTTCTGACACTTGCCTGACACGTTCCTTACACTTTCCTTACACTTTCCTGACACTTTTTACACTTTCCTTTTTTATTCGCGACAACTTTTCTCCTTACATCGACGCTACCGCCTTTATCTTAATCCTATCTGTAAAGAAATCCAGTATCATCTCTTCTATTCCCCCCTTCCCCTTCAGCTAAACTCTAAGTCTAAGGGTTTAGTTATGCCCCTGTATGTGCGCGACAGCGGCGTATCTTCTCTTCTATCTGTTACACGTATCGATATCTCTGTCTCTCTCAACCCCAAGGATCTTAAGACGTTGATATCGAACACGTTTTTGAAGTTGGCCGCCCTATCTTGTTAGTCGAAGACATCCGTCTGTTCTCTCCTTTGCTTGTTTGTTTGTTTGTTTGTTTGTATGACACAGTTGTCACGGATCTGTTTGTACAAACATCAACAACCGCACCACTTCAAAACTCCAAGCTTTCGGCTGATAAGAAAATTATCAAAATCGTTGAGAAATGTCTATAGAGTATAGAGCGACTCCATTTTACTCTCGGTATTAGCCTCCAGTGTAAACTGGAAAGGCTTGGATTTTTGAAGATATCTAATTTTTCAATAACATTTTAGGTTGTTCTCAATTTAACTGCTTCCGGTTTCGAACAAGAACAATGATGTTTATTAGCATGGTGATTTTTGGCATTGTCAGGATAAGGGCTACGAAAAACTTGTCACTCCAATGAGATCTCGGAAGAACGTGTCACTCCACTGAGATCTCTGAAGAAATTGTCACTCCTGCCTCTGAGATCTCTGAAGAAATTGTCACTCCACTGAGATCTCGGAAGAACGTGTCACTCCACTGAGATCTCTGAAGAAATTGTCACTCCTGCCTCTGAGATCTCTGAAGAAATTGTCACTCCACTGAGGTCTCGGAAGAACTTGTCACTCCACTGAGATCTCGGAAGAACGTGTCACTCCACTGAGATCTCTGAAGAAATTGTCACTCCTGCCTCTGAGATCTCTGAAGAAATTGTCACTCCACTGAGGTCTCGGAAGAACTTGTCACTCCACTGAGATCTCGGAAGAACGTGTCACTCCACTGAGATCTCTGAAGAAATTGTCACTCCTGCCTCTGAGATCTCTGAAGAAATTGTCACTCCACTGAGATCTCGGAAGAACGTGTCACTCCACTGAGATCTCGGAAGAACTTGTCACTCCACTGAGATCTCTGAAGAAATTGTCACTCCTGCCTCTGAGATCTCTGAAGAAATTGTCACTCCACTGAGGTCTCGGAAGAACTTGTCACTCCACTGAGATCTCGGAAGAACGTGTCACTCCACTGAGATCTCTGAAGAAATTGTCACTCCTGCCTCTGAGATCTCTGAAGAAATTGTCACTCCACTGAGATCTCGGAAGAACGTGTCACTCCACTGAGATCTCGGAAGAACTTGTCACTCCACTGCTGAGTGCTTTGTTGATTCAAATTCGCCATTGTTGAATTGTTGTTAATGACAGCTAATTGTTTAATAATTGCTACACTTTTTAATTATTATTTATTTTTCTCTAATGTTAAAAACCATTGAAAGATAAGTATGTGAATACGTCATCAGAGAACTCTGACGTCATGTTTCTTAGTAGGTATCGATACGGTGACCATGGCGTCCACGCCACAACCGAATCTACACCCGTCTCGCTTGGCCGACTCTGAGCTTCCGAGGGTCCGCCACCGCAACAGAGCTTTGTGATCGTGTGATTGCAGGATTGTGAAAAGGCTCATTCGTCCCCAGCGGGGGAGAGAAAAAAAGAGGGGAGTCAGCATTGTCCCACCACCCCCCGCCGCAGTAGCCCCCCCCCCCCCCCGCCGCAGTAGCCCCCCCCCCCTCCCCAATGGGTTGGATTCCCCCTTCAGTGTCCTTCACGCTGTCACTCTACAATCCTATCCTGGCCAATGACAGCCCGGCGCAGCATCCCTGTCTCCTCCCTTGTAGTCAGTCACAGGGAGGACAATTTTGAAAAGGGATGGGGGGTCGACTAGTAGGCTCCTCCTTCTTCAACCATCACCTGCAAGCTCGGAAAACAACTCTTAGTGCTCCAAGAATTCTCAAAACGCGCAGTCGGATATAAAGACTAAGAAGACGAAGAAGCTCTGCCGAAGTCAAAGAAAAAAGGTGCGTCGCTACCCTCTACGTCTCTTCACCGCAATGTGTTTGTCATACACACAAAAAAAAAAAAAATTCGTATATTTGACAGTGCGACGTCGCATCGCACCTAACGAACTCGCCTTCCTTTGATGTACGGCCCGACACGTTTCACCTGATAGTGTCTCTTCCCACAGTTTCGGAACTATGAAAAGCGTGAAGTGATTATAATATTTTTTTATTTTGATAAATAGACAAGTTCCAAATCTACACTTGTTACAGGGATATATAAGAGGATTGATCTACTGAGTGATTTATCGATTGTGTAACCGAAGAGATCACCGATTTGATTGTAACTGTGTACGTGTAGTTTTTTTTTTTCAAATATTATTTTTATTGTTGTTAAACGAGAGCGGAGATTTTCAAAAGACCTGGCGGGGCCTCGTTCAGGATAAAGTGTGTGATTTCAAAAGACTCCTTGGATTCTTCGTGTCATGTGATAAACGGTGTTTTTTCCCCTCCCCCTCCTGGTATCGGGAGCTATTTTTGGCGTGTCATTTCTCACGGGGAGACAATTTATTATAAAAGGTAATACTTCAATTTTATCACCTGCTTAACATGTCGCCCCTCTCCCTCTCTCTCTCTCTCTCTCTCACTCCCTCTTGCACTCTCTCACAGAGGCGTAGATAGTGTATTTCCCGCCCGGGGACAAGATTCATTTTAAAGCGCCTCCTTTTCTTTTTTTCAACCCTCAAACTCATGATTTTCATCTATAAAATAATATCAAAGCACATTTTGACGCCCCTAACTAGCTGGCGCCCGGGGACATCTGTCTCCCCTGACCCCCTTTCGCTACGCCTCTGCTGTCACCCCTCATCGACATCTTTAAATATATATGTATATAATTTAAAACAACAACAAACAATTGATCACGTGGAACTAAACGAGTAGACCAATTAAAATAGCTTTTTTAAAATGTTGGGTTCTTAAATAAGATTTATATTTTGGTCTATAGGTTTCTGTAAGTAGACTTATATTTTGGTCTATTGGGTTCTGTAAGTAGACTTATATTTTGGTCTATTGGGTTCTGTAAGTAGACTTATATTTGGTCTATTGGTTTCTGTAAGTAGACTTATATTTTGGTCTATTGGGTTCTGTAAGTAGACTTATATTTTGTTCTAGGTCTTTAAATAAATAGGGCGCTTTACAAAGAGTGTTATCCATATGAGATAAAAATGATTGTGTTGACTATATGTGATCATCGTATATGTGGGGGCTCGTACCTTTTATCATATGTTCTCAATCAGCGTCTTATCACCGCTGACAAAATTTTCCTTATTTCCTTTATTATTCATGTAACATTCCTTTTGTGAAACGGTGCGCTCGGTCGGGATAACGCCCCCAAACAGAATTTGAGATGGTCTTCAACCCATCTCTACAGCTTACCACCACAGAAGGTGTTTCTCATACAACCGATATCAAACAAAATCCACGAGAACAAAGGAATATTTCATTAAAACAGAATATATATATATAAAAGATTTACAATTGTGTTCAGCGTACAGAAGTCGATTTGATTTCCTCCAATCAATATTCCTAACCGGCACACACACACACACACACACACACACACACACACACACACACACACACACACACACACACACACACACACACACACACACAATACATGTCTTTGGAAACCCAAACCATACTTCAATCGGCGTAAGATCCGTGTATATCCCAAACCATACTTCAATCGTCGTAAGATCTGTGTATATCCCAAACCATGCTTCAATCGTCGTAAGATCTGTGTATATCCCAAACCATGCTTCAATCGTCGTAAGATATGTGTATATCCCAAACCATACTTCAATCGTCGTAAGATCTGTGTATATCCCAAACCATACTTCAATCGTCGTAAGATCTGTGTATATCCCAAACCATACTTCAATCGTCGTAAGATCTGTGTATATATTTCTTTGGAGTTGAAGAATCAATTTAAAACTCATTTTACGGAGAGTCCACTCCATCTTAACAATGAACCATCTTAACACTCAACCATCTTAACACCAAACTATCTTTATTTGTATGAGAACAAGAGATTTTAACCTGGAAGTGGGTTATTAAAACAATTATATTAACTTGGCTGTTATTCGTGTGTTTCTGTGTTTAAGGCAAAACTCTTCGGACGGCAAAATGACCCACTTCCCGTCCCCATATCGTGCTGAAACGAGGCACATAGACTCGCTGCCGATGACAATATATTCTATCAACATTTTAACCACATACCCCAAATCAGTTTTTCATGTTTTTTAAAGGGAAGTTGAAGGAACTCAGATGCAATTTTTTCTTTAAAACTTTTGCCATCTCCAAGTCACATAAAAATTTACATAACGGATTTATAGGAAAAACTTTGTCTTTTAGGAGTTGTTTGATTTTATCAAGGGAGCTAACACCTAAGTTAACAAAGAAAGATAACCGTGTCGTATTATTCCCCTCAATGAAAAACAAATCATGTCGGGTCTGGTTCTGAGTTGTTGCCCCCAACGAGCAACCCCCCCCCCCCCCCGCATGCACTGACTCCCCTTTTAACTGTGCGACCTTCTCACCTGTATTCCAGGTGTTCTACAAGACGAGCAGAGACATCCATCCAGGTGATGAGATGTTGTTGTATGCGAGGGAGGCGGCGTACCCTGACCTGGAGCTGGAGACGTTAGCAAGGCACGGGATCACAGGTGAGTCGGGGGTGCAAGGGTGCCATCAGGGGGAGCTTTATGCAAAAAAATCTTCCTACAGCATCAGTCATAGCATCATTCAGGCCATCTGTCATAACATAAGTTATAGCATCAGTCAATGTCATTGTTCATTACAACGCTCGTAACATCGCTCATAGCATCTGTCAACCTGTGAAGGCCTCTGTGAAGGCATCTGTCAAGTCATAGGCAATGTGCGGCTCAAACAACCGATTTTGTACCTGGCTAAAACTACAAAGATAATAATTGAATGGCTGCATTCAAGCTGTGTGAATGAAATCGTAAAACAAGGTGACTTAAGGAACGCCTTTTCTACATCCTTGTAACAAAGAGCTCTCTAAAGTTTTGTTTACTGTGCTCTGTTTCTTGTCGTACTTCTATTTGTCCTGTTCGCTGAAGTAGGCCTTAAGCGGAACGTTCACATCTTATTGTCCAGTCTTTTGATTCAAGTTTCAACATACCTTGTTTTACTATTCATAAAAGTACCAACGAAGCAAAGAACATCTCCCCCAAAAATGAAATCAATACACTACCCCACTTTATAACAAACAAACAAACAAACAAACTAAACATAAAAATATCAATCTATCAATTTTGGTTTGAGATGACGATGTATCTGACCATGTCGATGTATATGATGATGTCGATGTATCTGATGATGTCGATGTATCTGATGATGTCGATGTAGCTGATGATGACGATGTATCTGATGATGTCGATGTATCTGACGATGGCGATGTATCTGACCATGTCGAGGTATCTGACCATGTCGATGTATCTGATGATGTCGATGTATCTGATGATGTCGATGTATCTGATGATGTCGATGTATCTGATGATGTCGATGTATCTGATGATGTCGATGTAGCTGATGATGACGATGTAGCTGATGATGACGATGTAGCTGATGATGTCGATGTATCTGATGATGTCGATGTATCTGACCATGTCGATGTATCTGATGATGTCGATGTATCTGATGATGACGATGTATCTGATGATGTCGATGTATCTGATGATGTCGATGTATCTGATGATGTCGATGTATATGATGATGTCGATGTAGCTGATGATGACGATGTAGCTGATGATGACGATGTAGCTGATGATGTCGATGTAGCTGATGATGACGATGTAGCTGATGATGACGATGTAGCTGATGATGTCGATGTATCTGATGATGACGATGTATCTGATGATGACGATGTATCTGATGATGACGATGTATATGATGATGACGATGTAGCTGATGATGTCGATGTATCTGATGATGACGATGTATCTGATGATGACGATGTAGCTGACGATGTCGATGTAGCTGATGATGTCGATGTAGCTGACGATGACGATGTAGCTGATGATGTCGATGTAGCTGATGATGTCGATGAAGCTGATGATGACGATGTAGCTGACGATGACGATGTATCTGACGATGACGATGTAGCTGACGATGACGATGTAGCTGACGATGACGATGTAGCTGATGATGACGATGTAGCTGATGATGACGATGTAGCTGATGATGACGATGTAGCTGATGATGACGATGTAGCTGATGATGACGATGTAGCTGACGATGACGATGTAGCTGACGATGCCAAGTTATAACTGTGATCAACCTAAGCCGAAGCTTTAACCTCCGTGGACACGAGTATCGATCAATGAATGACATGTAGAATCGAACCCCGAATCGGCGTATCGATCTCTACAAGGTGGCTGTTAAAGCATAGCATGGTTATATAATGTTTGTTTTTTTAACTCTTTTTTTGTTTAAACTTCACCACACACAACCACACACATTACCACACACATACTGCAAGTCTTTGGAAATCCAACGCATATATATCAATCGTCCATTCACTGGTTGTCATCTCTGGCATTTTTGCTGATGCATCACAGTGAAGAATTGCAAAAACAATGGGATTCAGTTGACTGTAAGAATGGCTTTCACTTGTTTTCTTGTTTTTTTGTTTTTTTTGTCTCAAAACATCCCAGCGTAAACACTGGAAGACGAAAGAACAGATGACGTCATAGTTAACGCACGTCTTGTTCTCTGAACTCTCAAACAACGTTACTTCTTCGTGTAACATTTAAAATACATAGATATATATTATTTATTTCGTCGACGAGGCGAATTCTTTGTGTTTAATGCATCTTTTGAAGTTAACCGTCTTGGAAAATCTTAACAGATGGTAACCATGGCAACAATCAACTGTTTTTTTGTTTTTTTTTACCGCGGATGAATACGCGAGGCAATAAATTTTGCAAGAAGTATGTATGAAATTTAGATAAGATACGAGGAATTTTAACAAACAATCACTAATAGATTTGAAATGTATATGGGGAGATATGGCGGGCGTGATGAAGAAATCGTCAGAGACCCGGGAGAGGGGATAGTCGTCTGGCTAGAGGGGCGGGGTGATCGGGGCAGACACAAAACCTGTAAGCCATTAAAATCTATATAATAATCTTTTCTTAAACCAAACAGCCGGTCATCCATTTATCGCGTTTCTTATTCCAAAGACAAAAAAAATAAAAAAAATAAAAAAATAAAAATGCAGGCGCCGAACAAAAGGAGGGTTTATCGATTAGTGATCACTTGGAAGAAGAAAAAAAAAACTATGCCAAAAGAAAGATCAATACATTTCCATCGATTGGTTTTGTTGAAATTATTGTCCAAAGCTTCCGTTTTCCTAAGAATGGTATGGTGGGGGGGGGGGGGAGAGGGGGGGAGGGAGGGGTGTGCAGCTTCTAATGTAAGCGCTACGTGGTAGAATGCGGTGGAGGCATCGCTCGCTGCTAATGGGCACCACGGCTTGAAAAGAAACTCCACACTTTAATGTTTTAAGATCTTCAGTCGTCTCTGATTGTCTGCAGTCTTATGTCAATCTGCCTATTGTCTACGCGTGCCGTCTCTACCGTTGTCTGTCTGAGACGATTTGAAATTCATGAAGAGTTCACTTCGCATCCTTTAAATAAAAGTAAGTTTCGCTACCCCAATCCCAGCCCTTTTTTTTGTTTCTTTCAACACCCCTTCACTGAAATCACGTAAAATATTACCGCCCCCACCGATGCTCATATTGTGGAACTAACTCCCCGCTGTTTCACCAACCCCTGTACGTACGTCCGCCCATGCCATAAAGAAAAGACAAGCTTCCTGATTTTTAAAGATATTTTTTGTTGATTGGAATTTTTTTTTTTTAAATACTGTAATTCTAATCAACTATTGATTAAGAAATATATCATGTAAAGGAATATAGCAAGCTGGGTTATTAAAAATCAAACTCCGCCCATAATTGATGGAGCTCGGCCAGGTCGGACAATACGACAATGACGTCATTCACACGTGCAGGGATTCACGGTCGCTGACACGTGACGGTATTCAACTTTTTAAAAAACAAAATTGTCATGTGACTGAATGGATGGATGGATGTATGGTTTGATGGATGGATATGGATTTATCTCCGTCAACTTGACAGTCCACAGCAATATTGACTGGGTAGTCGGGGAATTATTCACAAAATATTTTGAATATGATTGGATATATCTTAGAATACTCGGTCTTTAGGAACTATCCAATCCAATATGAGGCGAGGGTTGGACTGGCCCCGGGGCATCACACAAATAAATAAGATGACTGACAGGTGTGGCGTCACGCATGTATTTCATTCGACAGTTAGACATTGTGATGCTCGCGTTAGACAGTAAGACATTGTCATGCTCGCATTAGACAGTAAGACGTTGTGATGATCGCATTAGACAGTAAGACATTGTGATGATCGCATTAGACAGTAAGACATTGTGATGATCGCATTAGACAGTAAGACATTGTGATGCTCGCATTAGACAGTAAGACATTGTGATGCTCGCATTAGACAGTAAGACATTGTGATGCTCGCATTAGACAGTAAGACATTGTGATGCTCGCATTAGACAGTAAGACATTGTGATGCTCGCATTAGACAGTAAGACATTGTGATGCTCGCATTAGACAGTAAGACATTGTGATGCTCGCATTAGACAGTAAGACATTGTCATGCTCGCATTAGACAGTAAGACGTTGTGATGATCGCATTAGACAGTAAGACATTGTGATGCTCGCATTAGACAGTAAGACATTGTGATGCTCGCATTAGACAGTAAGACATTGTGATGCTCGCATTAGACAGTAAGACATTGTGATGCTTGACACACGACCCAAGAATTAAATGAAATTATTTATAACAATTGCGATACAATGATAATGGTAAAACTATAAAAAAGTAACACATTTCTACGAATTCGCGAATACATTACCTTCAGAACTTGAAGCGCCCTTGTGGTCCAATGTGTAGCAATTATTTGAAAGGACAATGGTGGGCCGTTAGTCTCATTAGGACAATGGTGGGCCGTCGGTCTCATTAGGATAGTGGTGGGCCGTTAGTCTCATTCGGATAGTGGTGGGCCGTCGGTCTCATTAGGACAATGAAGGGCCTTCGTCTCATTAGGACAATGGTGGGTCCTCGTCTCATTAGGACAATGGTGGGTCCTCGTCTCATTACGACAATGGTGGGTCCTCGTCTCATTAGGATAATGGTGGGTCCTCGTCTCATAAGGAAAATGGTGGGTCATCGTCTCATTAGGACAATGGTGGGTCCTCGTCTCATTAGGACAATGGTGGGTCCTCGTCTCATTACGACAATGGTGGGTCCTCGTCTCATTAGGATAATGGTGGCTCCTCGTCTCATAAGGAAAATGGTGGGTCATCGTCTCATTACGACAATGGTGGGTCCTCGCCTCATTACGACAATGGAGGGCCGTCGCCTGGCTAGCCGTAGAGCCGACGTGTTACACAGTTACACTCATATTTGTTTTGTCACCAAAGTTCCCTGTCTATTGAGAAATCTATAATTAAACAAACATGGCGAGGGTTCCTAAGCAGTGCGAGTGTTCTCAATTTGTACTCGTTCTGACCCCCTTCGGAGCTCTTGCATAAAATTTCAATGGGGTCCGTAAACTTCGACATTTTGTGAAATGGGGAAATAAAATGTTTCCTATAATAACTAAAATTGTAATTTACATGTCGTAACACACCTGATTACAAAAGGGATAGATCACATACATATTTGAGAATCCCTGGCTTATTATTATTATCATCATCATCACAAAAGCCAAACACAAATAAAAGAAAGTTTTAGTAGTTAACATAACAAAACAGAACTGTCTTTCTCCAGATTATCAGGTTAGCTCGAAAATATGTTTATATATTCTATTGTGTCGGGTGACCGTCTTAGTTTTCAAAAACTTCATTTGAAATGCAGGGCAGAAAAGGGGGGAGGGGGAATAATAAAGGTTCTCCTTTGCACAACAGAGAGCCCAAAGATGCGAACAGATATTATTTTGAATATGACTCGGGCTGCCATTGCGACTTCCGGTTACAGCTGTAAAATATTCAAGGGATGTTACAATGGGATTTGAATTTTAAAACTCGGAAAAATTCCTTGGAGAGAAAAGGAATTGTCCGGGTGTTCATGGAAGATGATGGAATCCGCGATTCGCGCGCTGTTCACGCGCTGTGACGCGTTCAAATAGACTACGCAATTCTTACGGCACGTGGTCAATACCGGATGTAGAGATTGGACATGCTGTCAAAAGAGATGAACACTGAAAGGGATGTACTGTTGGTGACATGACTGGTTGTTTGTGACTTGACTTACCTGGTTGTTTGTGACTTGACTCACCTGGTTGTTTTGTGACTTGACTCACCTGATTGTTTGTGACTTGAGTCACCTGGTTGTTTGTTACTTACCTGTATCTTTTGACTTAACTGTTTTTTTTTTGTTACCTGATAGTTTATGTACCTGGATGTTTGTTACTTACCTGGATGTTTGTAGTTTGGAATAAAGCGTTTCTTGCCGTGCGACTCGTATCCTGGGTCGCCGTAGGCTGTCAATTCTGTTTGAAAGAGCAGAACACTATTAAATTACAACCATCTTATAGAATAGACGTGCAAATAACAGGTTTTTTTTTTAAAATCTCGTATAGAGCAATCTTAGAAAGCACCCATTAGAACTCAGGTGCATAGAACAATCTTAGAAAGCTCCCATTAGGACTCAGGTGCATAGAACAATCTTAGAAAGCTCCCATTAGGACTCAGGTGCATAGAACAATCTTAGAAAGCTCCCTTTAGAACTCAGGTGCATAGAACAATCTTAGAAAGCACCCTTTAGAACTCAGGTGCATAGAACAATCTAAGAAAGCTCCCATTAGGACTCAGGTGCATAGAACAATCTTAGAAAGCACCCTTTAGAACTCAGGTGCATAGAACAATCTTAGAAAGCACCCTTTAGAACTCAGGTGCATAGAACAATCTTAGAAAGCACCCTTTAGAACTCAGGGCATATAACAATCTTAGGAAGCACCCTTAATTACTCAGGTGCATAGAACAATTCTTTATCAGAACAGTCCTATTACCACATCTACATATTCTTCCAGACAAATGGTACTCCCCCACTCCTCTTCCATATTGCCCCTAGCATCACAATACAACCCCAGACCCCCATTAAGGGTGTCCTAAACCCAAGATATTGCCCGGCATGTTTGTATTGAAATCCAGCTCAATATTCCCCCCCCCCCACCCCGAGGTCGGAGGTACGGTTGCGATCCACAACTGATCCACCCGTCCTCCTCCACGTCAATGGACGGGGATCTCTTGTGTCTCGGCGTGACCTCCACTCAGAGGACTCCGGTTCATTGTCACATGAACAGTCGCCATTCTTGAAAAATAAACATCATTTAGATCTCAAATGCGTCGCTCCCGTGACGGTCCCGTTTACCCGACGTCCCGGTCTTAACTCAAGTACTGTGATACGTAACGGAGGGGCCGACGGTTCTAAAACTATAACGGTTTTACTCACGGCTTTCGAGGAGGGCTAAACGAGAATGAAGATCTGCGACATTTGTCCAGAAATATCATGACACAATTTGAGGGTTTGACTACTTCCTTGTAAACAAAAAGAGCCAACCTGGTGATAATATGGATACTACACCACCAATGTCCGTTATACAATCTTATCTCACACTTGCGTTCCGTTCATCCGTTGTACTATAGTATCTAGCACTTCTGTTCCGTTCATCCTTTATAAATCTTATCTGACACTTCCGTTCCGTCTATCTCTCCCCTAACTACTCCACTTATCCCCCCCCCCCTATGTTCCCACCTCTTCATTTGTAATTTCGTGTGCCCCCCCCCCACCCGAAAAAATAACCCGTCTACTCTTAGAAGAAACTATCAAGACAATAAAATTTAATATTTCAAAATAAAATCAGAGGCCAATTTAGTACACACAGTTGTTATGTACATTCAGTGCCTGCAGCGGCGTTTGGAAAACCTTTTTGAATGCTGGTCTACTTCTGACACCAGTTCAATTTCATTTTGTCTTTTAACCGGACATTTTACGCAACGCACTAACTACATTTCCAACACACGTGCGGTAAGTAGCCCGCCCGCCCCTTTTCACTAAACCACCCCGGTAAAGCCCCCCCACCCACTCCCCAACCACCACCCCTTATGCCACCACGTCCTTAACATTCCATCAACCCCGAATCACCGACCCATTCACCGACGACCCAATCACCGACGACCCAATCACAATCGCCTTAACCCTTGAAACCCAACGCACCAGAAAGCCCCAGGGTTTGAAAGAAAAGAAAAATAATCTTATCTCCAAGTTATGACCTCCCTTTTTCTACCCACACCACCCCCCCACCCCCACTGGCCGTATTATATGCAATGAGTTTCGAGAGCGCCCCCCCCCCCCACCATCCGAGCGATTCACAACCACCCAGCAATATTTCCCCCCATTCCCCTCCCCCACCTGTCTATGTGTATCCACATCCACAGCCACATGTAACTCACATGCGCTTAAACCCAGATTTTTTTTCCTCCTTTTCTTTTAAGATCAAGAACATTTATAAATGTTCATAACACCGAGATGGCAGCAGCTCTTTTGATAAGTCGGAACGATTTAAGCGAAACAAAACCACCCGAAACAATTTTGGCCCTTTTGGAGTTTTCGGTCAGATCTCACACCTGCTGGAGGTTCTTACGTTGTGTCACCCAACCTTTAGCTGTGCCCCACTCTAAATAAAAATAAATAAATAAATGAATTTATTCGCTAGCAAGGTTTACGATGTTAAAAGGTTGTACCTTTCGATTATGTTTTTTTTAAAAGATTGATTTTGGGGGGGGGGGGGGGGGCGGCAATGGATGGTGGATTGTGCGTGTGGAATGTCGGATTAGGTGAGGGCAGGGAGTAGGATGACGGGCTAAGGACGGGGCCATGTGTTCATTGTAATTAATTAAAATCAAACGATGTTAACTACCTCGTAATAGAATCTAGTCTTTTATGTCTTACCACATTTGCCTAAGTGAAACTCATTTTTACGTTTTAATTTTTACCCCATCACTCGTCACGCCTATGCAGAACTTTACTCCTTATATCTTGCCGTACTACCTTAGCCCCATCTGCCCCCCCCCCCCCAACACAAGCTACCGCTCACCCCACGGCCCGTTAGAGTTATTTCCCTGATGTATACCCTTACGTCTCTCTGCACCAATTAACCCCCACTCCGGCCATACAGTCAACCACCAAACCTTCAGTCGCAAAACCCGGGGAAGCGGACTTTAAAAAAAAAATATTTTTTTGTGTCGTCACCCTGCCCGCCTCAGCCCCCCTTTCCCCCCGTTCCAGCCAGCCTGACAAGATTCCCGTATATGTCCACAGGTGTCTGCTCTTCTGACGGGACTCATCTATAAAAGGGGGGGGGGGGGACACATTAACAGAGTCGCTCTTTTCAGTGGTCGGTTCACAGACCTCCGCAGTATAATCACTACGTTGAGAACTTGTGTGTTTGTACTGTCAAAACGAAGCACCCGATTCAAACGAGGCGTGTAAAGTAAAGTAAAGGCCAGAGGGAGGAGTGTTTAGGGTGGAGGATCGAGGGGGGGGGGGTGAATGGAAGAAGACTCTCTAATTCTTATAATATATTTCCCCACCACCTTTTTAAAAAAATAAACATTTAAAATTCCGGGACCGCGCTAAAGCGGCAATCTCAAGTCTCGTTTTTGTTGTTGGACCATGTGTCTAAGTCTACACTCTGTCTATAGATGTGTGTCTATGTCAATATGCGGCATCTATAGGTCAATAATGATCCGCAATATTTTTTTTTAAAAAAGGGATGTACAGGTAATATTCTGTTCTCACGAGAATTTGCGACACGAGATAGTTCAGCTGGGGTTAAATCTGAACATGGATACACAGAAGGGCTTGGGAAAATACGTTCGGATTGAATGACTGTGGATAATGTTTTAAGTTTTGCAATAAGAAATTAAATAAAAAGAAAAGTGGATGTCCCAAATAAGATGTCACAAATAAGATGTCACCAATAAGAGATGTCGATATCACAAATAAAAAAAAGTTGTTGTCGCAAACATGAAGTGTGCACACACACACAAAATGCGATGGAAGCGATCGATTGTCACTAATAAGAGAAGTAGATGTCTCCAAGAAGAGGAACGGATGTCATCAACTCAACAAGAGAAGTAGATTTCACATGCAAGAGAAGTTGACGTCAAAACCAGAAAAGTTGATGTCTCAAAGAAGTGTGCAAAAAAACAATAATAATAATAATAATTACGATGTAAAGGATGGAACCCTGTAGAGGTAAAACCAATTTTAAAATAGCGACACACCACCTTCGGAGTGACGTGGACTCACGGTTTTGAGATCCGCTGTTGACATCGCCGACGCCCCCTCGTGGCAGCCGAAGCGAAGATCTGCCAGCATATGCCTGGAATTACACGGTGGCTTCATTTCAATGGTGGGCCTGAATGGCCCACATGTCACTTAGGGGGGATTCGGCCCAAGCTTAGAACCTGATCCTTGGGGTTTCTTCTGTAACGTTTGACCCTTTTTCCGTCCTGGCCAAGATGAGGGGATTTTGGGGGGGGGGGGGCGCAACATTGAATGTGCCGGGTGGTAACAAAATATAATAAAGTAATTCTGGGTAGGGGGTGTAGGTGGGAGGGGACGTGTTTATTGGATGGGTTAACCGAAGAGAATTTTATTACAGTGATCTCCCTTTGTGACATTTTGAGATCATTATTCACTCTGCCTTTGTTCGTAGCTGGCTGGAAAAATCTTAAGACGGCTAACTGACCCACTTGCCCTCAACCTATCGAGCTAAAACTTGCCACATAGATTCGTTGTCGATGACAACACGTTCTATCCAATTTTTAGCCCACACCCACCAACGACGAGGCCATGACAGGCAGTTCCGGCTCATACCAGCAAGAAGCCAGTATAGGAACTGCTCATTCCTACCAAAGACAATCAGGGACTGGAAAAAGCTTCCAAAAGGAACAGTTGAGGCGACAACACTTGACTCATTTGCGTCTATTGCCTCAGGCCTTCCAACCCCCCAGTGCATGATACCCTCACACAGTTACTCTTGTAACCAGTGAAATATCCTCATCAACATCAGGCACGGAAACATTGCAAATCCCATCAACATTCATAGGAGCCATAATGATCAATAAATTGATCGTGGGCCCTTAATATATAGAAGAAGAAGAAATATTTAAAAAAAAATTTTTTTTTATTTTTTTTATGAAACAGTGAAATAAATCTGTGGTGTCAAAGCGGGTGGGACGTTAGAGCGCTGATATGAAATATATTTTTCCTATTTTTTTAAAATATGATTTAAAGGTTTATGAGAAATACTTTGTTTTCAGCGTTTTTTCAATTTGAATGAGCCAGTTAACAAACAAAAATTTCGTATAGGCACATTTTGATCATGGGTGACAACTTCATTTTAAGTTTCTCCCATCATCCTTCCCACATCGGATGGTTAGGATTGTTTTGTTTCCTGAATTTGTGGGTTGAGGTTTCAATCTCTATGTTATTTCAAGCAGAGAGAGAGAGAGAGGGAGAGAGAGAGAAAGTGAGACAGAGACGTAGTGAGTGGGGCATGGGCGTAGTGAGTGGGACAAAGGCGTAGTGAGTGGGACAGTAAAGTAACCTTTAATGTCGGGAGAGGTGGGGCGAAAGAAAGTCGCCCGAAAAACGCGACAATTAGCGTCCATACAATCGGATCACATTGGAGCGTGGTCGCGTTACACATGGATCACATTTTGGCGTGGTTTTACAATATTATTTGTTAGTTGCTTTGCGGCATAAGTGATTTATTTCGTTTACACAAACAACGAGTTTTATATCTCTTGTGATTATGGCGCCGTTTGGTGATGAAGATGGCCTAGTGAGATATGTGGGGATGAAGATGGCCTAGTGAGATGTTTGGTGATGAAGATGGCCTAGTGAGATATTTGGTGATGAAGATGGCCTAGTGAGATGTTTGGTGATGAAGATGGCCTAGTGAGATGTTTGGTGATGAAGATGGCCTAGTGAGATGTTTGGTGATGAAGATGGCCTAGTGAGATGTGTGGTGATGAAGATGGCCTAGTGAGATATGTGGTGATGAAGATGGCCTAGTGAGATATTTGGTGATGAAGATGGCCTAGTGAGATATGTGGTGATGAAGATGGCCTAGTGAGATATGTGGTGATGAAGGTGGCCTAGTGAGATATTTGGTGATGAAGATGGCCTAGTGAGATATGTGGTGATGAAGTTGGTAAATTTTAATGGATTTTGTTGTATGCGAATTTATTTCATTTTGAATAATTTAATTTTTCCACGTATTCTGAAAATTAAAAAATATAATCGAAATTTTAGGAGCCAAGAAACTCCCGCCATATATCAAAATTCTTGTTATATCAAAATTCTTGTTATATCAAAATTCTTGATATATCAAAATTCTTGTTATATCAAAATTCTTGTTATATCAAATTCTTGTTATATCAAAATTCTTGTTATATCAAAATTCTTGTTATCTCAAAATTCTTGTTATATCAAAATTCGTGTTATAGCTTCGCTCCACTGTAAATAAGTTCGGGAGTGGGTGGTGGAAGAGCAAAAAAAAAATTAAGTGGTCCATGCAGTTTTTGACGATAAAATATTTATTTAGAGAAAAGGAAAGAGAGAGCAAGAGAGAGAGAGTGAAAGCGAGATAGTTGAAATATATATATATATATGAGAGTGAGAGATCGGTCGAGTAAAAGGAAGAAAGGGAGGGGGTATCGAAGTCAAAACGGGGAGAGGTAAAGAAAGAAATTAAGGTGAAATAAAGTGAACGCCCCAGATTGAAGAATGCCCGCGCCCCCATTGACTTTTGCGTTTTCTGAAAGTGACAAGTCAGGCGTATGTCTTCAGTGATAAAAAATTGTCACAGGGGCATAATAAACCAATGGTGGGGTGGGGGGATATAAAAGAAGGAAGGCTCGCCTCATCTCTGCTCTGTATGGGAAGTCGGGGATTATGGGAGACCGGGTCCGTGACCGGCCAATTTAATAGTAATTTGGCTTGCCAGCCAGGCGGATCTACCGTATTGTGCTCTCTGGAATTATGCATGGGGGCCATTGGCGGCGAAATCAAATTATAGCTGTAATATTGGCTGGGATGGTGTGGCTTGACAGCTTTTAATGGGGGGGGGGGAGGACTGGGGGGGGGCCTTTGGGGTGAGAACGAGAAGAATAAAAAAAGGGGGGTGGGTTGTAGGTCTTATATTTTGTGAAGAGGAAGAGGCAGTGAAAGATTTGTATGCGCTGAATCAAATAAGAAAGATATAAAAGATGACACGGTGAATTCAACGATAATAAAAAAAAATTTTAAAAAGGAGAATGAATACAAAAAAAGTGAAGGGTATTAATACAAAAAAGTGGTTTTGGGAGAATCCCGCCTTTACGATGTGATGAATGGATGACTTTGTGTCGTATTCAATGATTGGCCTTCTTCTTGTTTCTGCCCCCCCCCTCGCTCTCTCCCCCTGCGGCCAAAAAAAAGAGATCTCCGGCAAGCTGTTTGAACTTCGCTTGGCCTCTCTCTCTCTCTCTCTCGTTGTGAAACTCATGCCGACTCTAGCAGATGCAAATCTTTAACGACGGACGTAATCTATTGCCGGGCTTCGACACGGGGCCCCTTGAGAAAGTCTATGCTGGTGTCTCTTTCTTTGTCCCCACGTTTTGTAAGTGGCCCCCCCTCCCCCTTACTTGCAAACCTTAATACCCCAGCGTGACTTCGACTAATGCCGGAAATGAAAAGAGGAGGCGAATCTGCGCCCTTAACGAATATGCGTCATGAATCATGTAGTTTAGGGTCAGTAGGTGCAAGGGCGTATTGTAGAGGACAATAAATTAACCCATATTGTGGTGCATCGGCGTGGCCACCGCCAGGGCAGGCCTGGCATCGGCGTGGCTACCACCGGGGCAGGCCTGGCATCGGCGTGGCTACCACAAGGGTCGGCGTGGCTACCACCAGGGTCGGCGTGACTACCACCAGGGTTGGCCTGGCATCGGCATGGCTACCACCAGGGCAGACCTGGCATCGGCGTGGCTACCACCAGGGTCGGCCTGGCACATACTTGTTCAATGCTACAAAGTTATGCCAATGGTTAGCATGAACTGTAATCGGCCTGCGACAACTGCACAAATGGCCAAAGCCAGTTACACTCTAAGACGATGACAGTGTCATAATACTCATAATGACACCCGTGGAATCGGACTCTGCCGATGCCCTGTCAATGAGTACGTGATTAGTTGTCATGACCTGTGATTGGTCACGCTGGTGACTGTCACAGTTGTCACGTTGACCGCCAAAGGTGTTCTTGTACGCCATGTTGATGGATTTCTCACACTCCGGCACATCGACACTCTGAAATCTACGCCCTATATAAAATAAACAACTGTTCTCTATTTGGTATGATGATAGCATCGGGTCATCACGTGATCCTATTTAGAGCCCCCACTCTGCCTTAAACATATTCCCAGACGATAATGCAAAATACCCCCCCCCCCGCCCCCAACCCCAAGCCAAAATCTAAAACAACTGGTCTACAGACTTACATTCTGCCCAGACTTACATTCTACCCAGACTTACATTCTGCCCAGATTTACATTAAACTCAGTCTTTTCCATACATATTATCTCAAACAAAAATTTCCCAAAACAAAAGACTTTTACAACATAGGCTACAAAATAATTTGCTATATTAAAAAAGTAAAATCAGTTGTTTTTTTTTAAAATAGAAAAGGGCAGCTCTGTCCAAATAAACAATCTTCCGGTCGCCTGATTTTTTCAAATTTCAAACCCAAACACAGCAAAATATCCGCCTGACTTATAGACCAAGTCAGGCGATTGCAAACCCAAACACAGCAAAATATCCGCCTGACTTATAGACCAAGTCAGGCGATTGCAAACCCAAACGCAGCAAAATATCCGCCTGACCTATAGACCAAGTCAGGTGATTGCAAACCCAAACGCAGCAAAATATCCGCCTGACCTATAGACCAAGTCAGGTGATTGCAAACCCAAACGCAGCAAAATATCCGCCTGACCTATAGACCAAGTCAGGTGATTGCAAACCCAAACGCAGCAAAATATCCGCCTGACCTATAGACCAAGTCAGGTGATTGCAAACCCAAACGCAGCAAAATATCCGCCTGACCTATAGACCAAGTCAGGTGATTGCAAACCCAAACGCAGCAAAATATCAGTCTGACACCAAGTGTCCGTCTTTATTCTACCCGCTTTTTTCTTAACAGCACACACGACCTTCCCTTCACGCTGATCGCTGGAGTGACCACCACATGTCCACTACAAATCTACAATTCTGCACTTGTCTCCAAACTCCTTTGTTCCAGGCCCCACCCCCAAACCCCCCCCCCCCTCTGCCATTTCATTCCTCCATGTTTTGCAGGCGAAATGGGGCGGCCATTGTTTCAGTGAATACTTCCGGTTGCCCCCGATACCACTCTGCAGCTATCATGTGGATGACAGCCCCCACCCCCCCCCCCCCGAACTTTTTCCGAAAACATCATGTCTGTCCTAATGGCGGGTTCACGACACAGTCTGTCTATTGTTCTTCCGATGACCGACCGACCGACTGGCTGATGCCAGTGTTTTTTTTTGTTTTCTTTATCGCAGTGTTTGAACCAGAACTTTTGATCCGGCCCCACGGGGACCTCTCCCCCACCCCACGATAACTACCCTCCTTACGGTGACCACCAGTCATTTTGGCCATAGCTTTAATTGTTTCTAATACTTGATATACTCTCAAAAATCATTTTTTTCTAAAGGAAAAGAACAGTCCCATACGTTAAATTCGATGTTTTAATCAGCATAAAATTTGTATGACGTCATCTGAAAAAAAAAATGAAATAAAAAATTAAAAATAGAAATATGAGATATTTCAAATGACGTGACCTATTTAAAGATTCTATTTTCTAATTTTGAATTTACCTTTAGTAACAAAGGTGTAAAAAATATTGTGTACAGGTGGCGTAGCACGTATATAGTCTATGTAGCATCCGTAACAAAAATGGCACAAAGATTTCCTAGGATATATATAGTATGTAAGCTTTGTAACAGATAATATAATGAGTATGCTCGTAACGTAATTAGCATATTATGCACCCATAACATAGAAAGTATATATGCCTTGTAACAGATTAACTTTACATAGGATTTGTAGCAAAATGCAACATTTGATTCCTGCTCTAATCGAGACAATTTTTTCATGTCCAATTTGAGAAGGCTTTGTCCTTAAGAAAAAAAAAATCTTTCTTTTTTTTTTTTTTTTGCATCTGACCTCCGAGCCGTCCACCCTTACCCCCTCCCCCCCCCCCCCCCCACGGCCGTCATTTTCTTGTTCTCATCCTATTTGTTATAAGGTCTCGAACTGCACCTTAATCATCCTTTGGAATCCTGTCTTCCAGTCCATTGTCATCGTCGTCGCCCCCCGTTCCTACTGCATTCAATACCCGCACCAGTTCGTACATTTCCACGAGAAACCGCAGTGAAGATATGGCTGGCTGGCTGGCTATTGTTTGCAGCACAACTTTTATTCATCCTGATCCTCTGCATCGCCGTCATCGTTTGAATTTCTTTAAATGTTGAAGAAGAAAAAATAAAAGGGGTTGGTGGGGTCCGGGTGGGGTACTGGTGGAGTTGCGTAGAGATGGGGAAGAAGAATTTTTTTTTTTTTTTTTTTTTTTTTTATAAAATATTACATGGGAGACAAGTATGCTCTTCTTAATGGAGTCATCGCCCCTGCATTAATCGCACAAGATCTTTATAAATAAAATGAGGTCAACTGGTTATTCACCCAAGGCGCCACCAGTTCTCAGCTGCAGTTTTGACGCCCCCTATCGGCCTTCAGCTGTTTAGAGATGTTTGTAATAGTTTGTGTGTTCGGCATTGTGAAAATCTATTTTGTAATTGGACCAAATCATTTTATTTATCATTTTCAGCTGATAAGACATCTAATCACAGATGAAAGGAAAATAAAAGAAAAGAGAATAAAGGAAAGTAAAGGAAAATGTATTTAAGACATCTTGATGGCCCACGATCAATCAATTGTTCTATTTGAGAAAAAAAAAATTAATGTCCCGGTAGTTGTAGCTTTGGAATTAAAAAATGAGGGTGCAGGACGGCGCGAAAGGGGCGGGGGTGTCGGATCTTGTTTATTACTCAAAACGAGAGCGAAAATTTATTACTCCGCTGCCCATTGTCCGACCCCACGTTTCGGGTTTGACCACTGAGGTCACCGCTGGTCACCTCTCTGAAAGGGAGATGTCGTGCGACTTGCAGTTTGATGTTCGTGTGACAGTGTCGTCCCGGGTGACGGTGTCCACTGAGGTCAGTCCCACCGGTTTGTCGTCAGGGCAAGAAATCTGCATGGACTGCTTGGGGTGGGGGCGGAGGGAGGTCATCTCATTTGTTTGAGAGTTAGTTTCCTTTGTCAAAAAAAGAACGGAAATGACCTTTCAACTCGCTATTCACACAGCAAATGTCTTGTTAATTTTTTAGAACGTCCTAATTTTCATAATTGCTTTAGATTTTGTTATTCAGATTCTCATTTTTCCTCCTCAATTTAGACTATCAACAAATTAATAAATGGGAATACTCCGATTCATCTTAACGGAGGAAGGCACAAAGGAAAAAAACCCACTTTAAACAAATATTATAATTAGCGAGTGACTGGTATGTGTTTTCATGATCTGAAATGCTTATACAGCTCATGTACCACTATTGTACCACCTGAGTAAGTACAACTCTGAGCTGTGTTTTTACAGCAGGCAGCATATGCATTTTTTTTGTAGAGCCTATTTACATGCTTTGTCATCTCTGAATGTGTACATCTTATGTACAACATATGTCCTGCTTGCTGCCTTGGCGATCGCGTTCCCCCTTAACTTAAATTAAACAACCCTCGAAAAAAGTTTTTTCCTCTAAAGCCTTTACATGAAAGTTAAAAACGATATTATTCTTTACTAATATTCTAATGTTTCACACGATATTACACCGCAGATTAATTACACCAACTATTTCAGAAAAAGCAAAAGTAAATATCACCCGCCAAACGCGCTTGCGATATTTTTGCGCGGTTATCAGGAATTTTATTTCATGAAACAAGTTGCATCATGTTTCCTTCTTCTTCCCGTTGACAAAAAAGGGAAAAAACTAAGGCAGGAACTCGAGTGGCCTAAATATCGTGTGAACCCGTCCCGAAGGTCGGTCAAGGTCAGCTGCAGCGTTGCGACCCAGACCAGGGCGCTGGACTAATCATCAATTTCAAATATCAATTAAATATCAATTTTTTTTTTGCAGCTGCAGCTGTTTGACATTGCAAAGTCCTTGTTCACCTCACTGCTGTATGGCCATTGGCCTGTCCCTACTGCTGTCTGGACATCGGCCTGGCCTTACTGCTGTCTGGTCATCGGCCTGGCCCTACTGCTGTCTGGCCATCGGTCTTTCCTTACTGGTTTCGGGACATCGGTCTTTCCTTGCTGCTGTTTGGACATCGGTCTGTCCTTGCTGCTGTCTGGAAATCGGTCTGTCCTTACTGCTGTCTGGACATCGGTCTGTCCTCGTCTCGTGAAAATAATTTGCGATTTAGCATTAAGCAAGAGGACCCGCCCTTACATATGTTTCAAGAGTGAGCGGACGATTTGATAGCACCCATCTACAGGATGGACGGAAGGACGGACGGAAGGTCGGACGGACAGATGGATTGATGGCTGGAAATGTCGATTATATATTTTATACCACAATTTTGGGATTTTTAACTTTACCTACGATCCGTCTGTTACAGAGTAACCCCGTCTTTGCCCCTTCCCCCCATGTTTGTACGCCCCTGTATCAATAGAGTCCCCCACGCATTTCCAAACTTCCGCACATGTCTGATCCCCATAATCTCAGACCACCCCAACCCTCCACCACAGATCCCCAACCCTACTCCCACAGACCCCCACCACAAACCACACCAGTTGCTTGAAACACTTTTATACATACCATGGGGGGGAATATTGTCCCTCCCCAAAGTGCCCCCCACCAATCTGATAGCCTGGCAATTGTTCACCTCGTACCTATGGGAATACTGTCACATGTCTCTCGTGTGAACATAACATCTGGGGGCTCGTCCTGTAATGGCGGGATGCGCTTCTTGAGATCGCCGTCACGTGACCGTGGTGGGGGACAGGGGTATCACGTGACGAAATGTGGCTGTAAAATGTGGCGTATCTGGCTTCCGAGGTGGCCAACCGTTTCTTTGAGGTCTGGGTTTTTAAAGAAAACGACATATCGGGTGTTGGTGCCCCATTGTTTTCGGAGTTCTTCTTTTTTTAGGCCCCCTCACCTTAAGATCATCATGTCCACAGTTGTGTGAAGTTAGGTCCGTCTTTAAGCCCCACCCCCCCCAACTCTACACCCAGGGACCCCCTTCCTTCCTCGGAACTCCCCCCCCCCCCCAACGTTATTGGATTTCTGTTTGTGACTTTGTTATTAAAACAAGCCATTAGTGTTTCGGTCATCAATATTCACCCCTCCCCTCTCCCCCTCGCCATCGCACAGACTTATCAGGTTACACCATTAATCACATTCTTTAAACCAACTTTACCCTGCCCCCCCCCCCCACACCTTAATAAAGACACATCTGGTCACTTTCCTAGCCACCTCGCCACACCCACCATCCCCACACCTTTCGGTATTGAAAATGGGGGGGGGGGACACACACCTGACTTCACGGTAATCTGTAGTGTAATCACGTCAACCTCATTTATTACGACTCCCGGGGAGGTGAAGGCGATCCTCGTGAGACTACGGTGCCAGGTCGGCTATAGGAAGACTCGGGCCTGGAGTTGACATATGCTTTTATGGTTCCCTATTGTCATCGACATCTATTCTAATTATCATCGACATCTATTCTTATCTCCGCAGACTATTGTCATACATATCTATTCGTATTGTAAGCACACGCACACACACACACACACCCACACACACACACACGTCTGTCTTGATTGTTCAAAACATTATTCCTTATTGACATCTATAACTTTGTCATGGACGGCAATTTATATCGTAATTTGTCATCGGAGGAGGCGACATAAACCAGAGTGGAGGTCCCATCTCCTCAAGTCCCATCAAGTCCCATCTTCTCAAGTCCCATCTCCTCAAGTCCCATCAAGTCCCATCTCCTCAAGTCCCATCTCAAGTCCCATCTCCTCAAGTCCCATCTCCTCAAGTCCCATCTCCTCAAGTCCCATCTCCTCAAGTCCCATCTCCTCAAGTCCCATCTCCTCAAGTCCCATCAAGTCCCATCTCCTCAAGTCCCATCAAGTCCCATCTCCTCAAGTCCCATCTCCTCAAGTCCCATCAAGTCCCATCTCCTCAAGTCCCATCTCCTCAAGTCCCATCTCCTCAAGTCCCATCTCCTCAAGTCCCATCTCCTCAAGTCCCATCTCCTCAAGTCCCATCAAGTCCCATCTCCTCAAGCCCCATCTCTTCAATTCCCATCTCCTCAAGTCCCATCTTCTAAAGTCCAATCTCCTCAAGTCATTGAAGCTCTCTGAATTTAGATTTAAAAAAAAATACAACATAATTTCATGGAAACTGTTGCCCCTTTGCTCTGACATCTGACCTCAAATGCTGAATTATTTGTGTATTTTCGAACTATTGCGCTGATGTATAGGGAAAATGTCTAGACATTCTTGTGTAATCTTCAGTGCGATGTAAGTTCTGTTTGGAAATATGTCCCGTCATATAGAACCACGATGTGACGCTTACCGTAACTAAAGTTGGGACCTTTGTACTCTTTTTTAAACCTTCGCATGACAACGTACGGGGTCAAGGGTTGGTAGCATATTTCAGGTTCAGAAACGGTTTGCCGTGAGGTCATGGGAGAGTTGCCGTCCCTAGATACCGTTCCCCATTGTCCTCGGACACCCGTTACCGGCAGGAGAAGATAATCGGTTTGGCACTGATTGTAACCCTCAAACCCCCTTCCCCTATTTTTCTCCTCACACTTCGCCCCCCCCCCCGGCCTTACCCAAACTTTCACCCACCCCCTTTAACTTAGAATCCGGTCTGTCATAAAATCATTTTTAAATAAGGAGCCAGTTTGTTGCCTTGTCAATGGTTTAGGAACCTTTATTAAAGAAAAGAAAAAGGGGCCAGACAGTTTAATTGTAGATTCCATAAGACGTAACTGAGACTCAAATCCAGTGGCATAGCTAGGGTTAGTGCCTCCAGGGGCGGGCCACACCCCCAGCCCCCCCCCCCCCCTATACCACTACTCAAACCTGCAGCATTGAAGATCAGCAGAAAATCTAATACAATTTCTCCACTTGTTCGAAAACTCTCAAAACCAGACCTAGGTTCTTTCTATACCTATAAAGTGTTAATTTGTTGACATTTTCGCTAACATCTAATCCCAGAGAGCCCTCGCTGACGGCCCCGTATAAGGATGCCGCGATGACATTGAGCAGCTTGTGATCCCCCCCCCCCCCCCCCCATCGCATCGAGGGTCTTCTGCCTAGTGGGTATCGTGCCGACGCACTACGGCTTGTCATGGCCTCCTTGGTTTAGTTTCAGCAATTTTTTGACAGCTGTCGGTGCGATATCGTATGCATGACTCGCGTATATGCGTATCACTATGTAAACCAGATTAGCGTCTTGGGAGATGGTTAGGTCACGCAAGGTCACAAAGTATTGGGGAGGAAGAAGAGGAAAAAAAAATCAACGCCGAATTTATCCGACGGCGGAAAGCCTTTTCTTTTCTGCTCGAAGACCTCTGTACTAAAAGGGCGGTAATCGTGTTTGAAAGCTTATCTCCATTTGTCAAGTACCTGTGACTTTAACTTAACGGCTTCCTCAATAAAACTTCAGCTATCTTCTCTCCCCTTTCTACAGACCTCCCCCCTTTCCCAACCGCAAGCACATACCACCACCCTCTTCTCTTCTCCCTGTCCCCAAATCCAATCTGATTTCCTGGATGTATGGGATACTGGGGTGTCCGTTTTTTGAGTAGAACCGCGATTCAAGTCATTTTCTCGCCATAACCTATGATGAGCAGTGTGAGTCAAGTCATTTTCTCGCCATAAACTTGGATGAGCAGTGTGAGTCAAGTCATTTTTTCGACATAACATATGATAAGCGGTGTGAGTCAAGTCATTTTCTCGACATAACATATGATGAGCAGTGTGAGTCAAGTCATTTTCTCGACATAACATATGATAAGCAGTGTGAGGTGTATCATTAGATGTCCCCTTACTTGGTAAAATTAGCACCAAGATGAAATATGACATTATACAATTGAAACATGACTTTATTTTTAAAAGTCGAATGTAGTTTCGTGCTAAAAGAATAGAAACCGTTCGGTGTATTGGTCCCAAGTCTCAATTATTTCAACTTATTTGAAGTCTAGGAAAAATCCACCCCCCACCTGCACCACCCACACCCCCGTGTCCAGATTTAGGGTTTCGGCCTTGTCCTTGGCGAGGCCTTGATCCTTAAAGCACGGGTGCCTGCTAAGTCGAAACACGAGGCCTTAAGCATACGGCATTATGAACAATGAGTATTATAGTTGCATACATCTTAACTTCCTGTGTGCTAGTGTCGAAAGGTGCCCATCATTACTTCCTGTGTGCTGTGTGCAAGTGTAAATTTATATAATGTTTATCATGAATAAAAAGATGCGTTTGCAAGTTGCTAAATTCAAATTGTCCACTTGTTTTGGTTTGTTAAAATCATCAACCACAAAATTCGAGATACGAATTTAGATAAAATTAACAGTTTAACCTCAGACAACAATACAACCTTATATCACACTGAGATAACAATACAACCTTATATCACAATAGACAATATACCTTTAGATAGTAATTTATCAGACTTTACGACTTGATCCTTGCAGGAAGTCCCCGCCTGACAGTTTGGAGAGATTTGGGGGGGGGGGGGAAGAGAGTATTTTAACACGTTTTTGGTGCGGGAAAAAGGTGAAGGGGCGAAGGGTACACGATATCGAAGGAGGCATGACACAAAGGGGAAGAGGCGAAGGTTACAAGAAATCGATGGGGGCATGACACAAAGGTGAAAGGGCGAGGGTTACAAGACATGAAAAGGGGCATGACAAAAATGCATTTTATACCCCCAACCCGCAAACACTTTACCCCCCACATCCCCCACATTCCACTCGGTAGAATCTTGGCTATCATGGTGCAATGATATTTTGAGTATCCTTCCCCAAAAATGTTTCCAGTTTTCAGCTTAAAAAATATTGGTTTAACCGGACATTCTATGATGGTCCGACTATGAGATTCCGTGATTATGCTTTTCATTTATATCTTACCCTTCATAGCTCACTCTTCTAATGCTTACTCTTCATAGCTTACTCTTCATAGCTAACTCTTCATAGCCAACTCTTCATAGCTTACTCTTCATAGCTTACTCTTCATAGCTTACTCTTCAAAGCTTACTCTTTATAGATTACTCTTAATTGTTAACCATTTGAAGCTTACCATTTACCTCGGCCCCTTCAGAACTTACCCTTTGTAACTTACTCCGTATTGCTTACTTAAGTCTTCTCCGTGAAAGTGGCGTTGTCAGCTATCCACATTTACCCTTTATCTAACTATCTTTAACAATTTGTTCCACATACCCTCTCCATGATTTTAAAAAATAAAAATCACAACCCAAAAAGATGTCTGTCAACGAGGGGTGAAGGAAAGCTGAGTTCACTTGTGGACCGCTAAGTGTTGCAGATAACACGGCCACAAGGGCCCTTCGCCGGCTAGGGTGCCGCAGATCCATCACGCAAGCGTCTTAAGACAGAGGTGATACGATAGACGTCACCGGAGCACGGCGAGAAATAGCATCGGGCGCTCCGGTTTCGGCGATACGGAGACATCTGCTTCACAGAAATCAACAAATCTCAGAGGGAAATCACTCCGAAAAAGAAAAGAAAATTAGACTTTCAAAAATTTGGGGGAAATTTCCTGTCCATTATTTCCAACGCTTTTGTGTCCCCCGACCCTCGCGATAAGGCTCGAGAGAAGGGTGTTTGAATGTCAGTAAGGCGATGACACCTCCAAATAATACTATTTGCCTTCTCAAGGGACGAGACGCCGAGCGGAATGAGGTGCGATTATACAAGAATCTGGGTAATTCGACTTAATCTGGCTAATCTGATTATACAAACAATATATCGCGGTCCTACTCTAAGAATATGGCCGTGCGTTTTTTTTTATTCACTCCAATTTAAAAAAAAAAAATTTGGCATTTTTTTTTTTTAAATTGAGTATTCTCTCCGTAATATCGAAACGTCCTAAAATGCATTTGGATAATGTCATTTTTTAAAAAGACATACTCAAAAAGAAGGAAAAAAAAGGGGGGGGGGTATATTTGGGTTTAAATATTTGATAAATGCTTGTGACATGATAGACAAAAAAAAAGCATACATGTAAACTAAGATACATGAAAAACTTTAATAAATAAAGAAAAATGGTACACAGATACGCACAGATACGCACATATACGCACAGATACACTCTCTCTATCGAAAGGTTTTTTTCCCTTTTTTTTTTCCCCCCCCCCTTTTTCTTTCTTTCAAGTTGATATAGAAAATTTCCTGGGGTTTTCCCCAACAGCATGTGCCATCTCACGCCAGGGTTTTCAAACATATAGCATTACCAGGTGACTTCTAATAGGTTGACTTGAGCCAACAAAGGTGACAGGCTGTGTTTCCTAACTTGACGTGATCAAAGATGATATTGGTAGAGGGTGGTGTGGGGGAAGGAACACGCCTGGGTTAGGGGAGGTAATAAAATACGTGTATTGGGGGAGGGGGGTTGGATCTGGCCTCTGGGTGATGGTGGGGGATGTTATTGGCTCAGGGGTTCTTAAACCGTGGGTCATCTAATGCACTGCCCTAAAGCCTACAGTTTATTAATATATTTCTTTTTTTTTTATCCACACCCCTTCGACTCCACGATTGACAGATAATAATTGAATTCGAATAAATTTTAAGTCACCTAAATTAGAGAGTCAATATTAGAAATGAGCCTAGCTGTCAGAGAGTAAATATTAGAAATGAGTCTAGCTGTCAGAGAGTAAATATTAGAAATGAGTCTAGCTGTCAGAGAGTAAATATTAGAAATGAGCCTAGCTGTCAGAGAGTAAATATTAGAAATGAGCCTAGCTGTCAGATAGTAAATATTAGAAATGAGCCTAGCTGTCAGAGAGTAAATATTAGAAATGAGCCTAGCTGTCAGAGAGTAAATATTAGAACTGAGCCTAGCTGTCAGAGAGTAAATATTAGAAATGAGCCTAGCTGTCAGAGAGTAAATATTAGAAATGAGCCTAGCTGTCAGAGAGTAAATTTTTGTGCAATGAACTCTCCAAACCCTTACGTTTAAAGCCTTTAGTTGAAGATAGAAGGATGATTTAAAAAAAAAAAAAAAAAAAAAAATTCATTTCTGTGTATAGTTTTGTAACAGGAAACCTCATTCCATTCTTCAGAGCTCTGGTGTGCTGAACTCTACAGAGGTCACATTTACTGTCATAAAGCGTGGCATAAACTGGGTCTCATCGAGGTCTCTTTATTATAGCGTTTATATAAACATGTTTATAAAGAGAAAAAAAAACAATGATTCGACAACAGGTGGAAGTTATCGTTAGTTGGTGAAGTTATCGCTAGTTGGTGAAGTTATCGCTAGTTGGTGAAGTTATCGCTAGTTGGTGAAGTTATCGCTAGTTGGTGAAGTTATCGTTAGTTGGTGAAGTTATCGCTAGTTGGTGAAGTTATCGTTAGTTGGTGAAGTTATCGCTAGTTGGTGAAGTTATCGCTAGTTGGTGAAGTTATCGTTAGTTGGTGAAGTTATCGCTAGTTGGTGAAGTTATCGTTAGTTGGTGAAGTTATCGTTAGTTGGTGAAGTTATCGTTAGTTGGTGAAGTTATCGTTAGTTGGTGAAGTTATCGTTAGTTGGTGAAGTTATCGTTAGTTGGTGAAGTTATCGTTAGTTGGTGAAGTTATCGTTAGTTGGTGAAGTTATCGTTAGTTGGTGAAGTTATCGTTAGTTGGTGAAGTTATCGTTAGTTGGTGAAGTTATCGTTAGTTGGTGAAGTTATCGTTAGTTGGTGAAGTTATCGTTAGTTGGTGAAGTTATCGTTAGTTGGTGAAGTTATCGTTAGTTGGTGAAGTTATCGTTAGTTGGTGAAGTTATAGTTAGTTGGTGAAGTTATCGCTAGTTGGTGAAGTTATCGCTAGTTGGTTAAGTTATCGCTAGTTGGTGAAGTTATCGTTAGTTGGTGAAGTTATCGCTAGTTGGTGAAGTTATCGTTAGTTGGTGAAGTTATCGTTAGTTGGTGAAGTTATAGTTAGTTGGTGAAGTTATCGCTAGTTGGTGAAGTTATCGCTAGTTGGTGAAGTTATCGTTAGTTGGTGAAGTTATCGTTAGTTGGTGAAGTTATCGTTAGTTGGTGAAGTTATCGTTAGTTGGTGAAGTTATCGTTAGTTGGTGAAGTTATCGTTAGTTGGTGAAGTTATCGTTAGTTGGTGAAGTTATCGTTAGTTGGTGAAGTTATCGTTAGTTGGTGAAGTTATCGTTAGTTGGTGAAGTTATCGTTAGTTGGTGAAGTTATCGTTAGTTGGTGAAGTTATCGTTAGTTGGTGAAGTTATCGTTAGTTGGTGAAGTTATCGTTAGTTGGTGAAGTTATCGTTAGTTGGTGAAGTTATCGTTAGTTGGTGAAGTTATAGTTAGTTGGTGAAGTTATCGCTAGTTGGTGAAGTTATCGCTAGTTGGTTAAGTTATCGCTAGTTGGTGAAGTTATCGTTAGTTGGTGAAGTTATCGCTAGTTGGTGAAGTTATCGTTAGTTGGTGAAGTTATCGTTAGTTGGTGAAGTTATCGTTAGTTGGTGAAGTTATCGTTAGTTGGTGAAGTTATCGTTAGTTGGTGAAGTTATCGTTAGTTGGTGAAGTTATCGTTAGTTGGTGAAGTTATCGTTAGTTGGTGAAGTTATCGCTAGTTGGTGAAGTTATCGTTAGTTGGTGAAGTTATCGTTAGTTGGTGAAGTTATCGTTAGTTGGTGAAGTTATCGTTAGTTGGTGAAGTTATCGTTAGTTGGTGAAGTTATCGTTAGTTGGTGAAGTTATCGTTAGTTGGTGAAGTTATCGTTAGTTGGTGAAGTTATCGTTAGTTGGTGAAGTTATCGTTAGTTGGTGAAGTTATCGTTAGTTGGTGAAGTTATCGTTAGTTGGTGAAGTTATCTCTAGTTGGTAAAGTTATCGTTAGTTGGTGAAGTTATCGTTAGTTGGTGAAGTTATCTCTAGTTGGTGAAGTTATCGTTAGTTGGTGAAGTTATCGTTAGTTGGTGAAGTTATCTCTAGTTGGTGAAGTTATCGTTAGTTGGTGAAGTTATCGTTAGTTGGTGAAGTTATCTCTAGTTGGTGAAGTTATCGTTAGTTGGTGAAGTTATCGTTAGTTGGTGAAGTTATCTCTAGTTGGTGAAGTTATCGTTAGTTGGTGAAGTTATCGCTAGTTGGTGAAGTTATCGTTAGTTGGTGAAGTTATCGTTAGTTGGTGAAGTTATCGTTAGTTGGTGAAGTTATCGTTAGTTGGTGAAGTTATCGCTAGTTGGTGAAGTTATCGTTAGTTGGTGAAGTTATCGTTAGTTGGTGAAGTTATCGTTAGTTGGTGAAGTTATCGTTAGTTGGTGAAGTTATCGTTAGTTGGTGAAGTTATCGTTAGTTGGTGAAGTTATCGTTAGTTGGTGAAGTTATCGTTAGTTGGTGAAGTTATCGCTAGTTGGTGAAGTTATCGTTAGTTGGTGAAGTTATCGTTAGTTGGTGAAGTTATCGTTAGTTGGTGAAGTTATCGTTAGTTGGTGAAGTTATCGTTAGTTGGTGAAGTTATCGTTAGTTGGTGAAGTTATCGTTAGTTGGTGAAGTTATCGTTAGTTGGTGAAGTTATCGTTAGTTGGTGAAGTTATCGTTAGTTGGTGAAGTTATCGTTAGTTGGTGAAGTTATCGTTAGTTGGTGAAGTTATCGTTAGTTGGTGAAGTTATCGTTAGTTGGTGAAGTTATCGTTAGTTGGTGAAGTTATCGTTAGTTGGTGAAGTTATCGTTAGTTGGTGAAGTTATCGCTAGTTGGTGAAGTTATCGTTAGTTGGTGAAGTTATCGTTCGTTGGTGAAGTTATCGCTAGTTGGTGAAGTTATAGTTAGTTGGTGAAGTTATCGCTAGTTGGTGAAGTTATCGTTCGTTGGTGAAGTTATCGCTAGTTGGTGAAGTTATAGTTAGTTGGTGAAGTTATCGCTAGTTGGTGAAGTTATCGTTAGTTGGTGAAGTTATCGTTAGTTGGTGAAGTTATCGTTAGTTGGTGAAGTTATCGCTAGTTGGTGAAGTTATCGTTAGTTGGTGAAGTTATCGTTAGTTGGTGAAGTTATCGTTAGTTGGTGAAGTTATCGTTAGTTGGTGAAGTTATCGTTAGTTGGTGAAGTTATCGTTAGTTGGTGAAGTTATCGTTAGTTGGTGAAGTTATCGTTAGTTGGTGAAGTTATCGTTAGTTGGTGAAGTTATCGCTAGTTGGTGAAGTTATCGTTAGTTGGTGAAGTTATCGTTAGTTGGTGAAGTTATCGCTAGTTGGTGAAGTTATCGTTAGTTGGTGAAGTTATCGTTCGTTGGTGAAGTTATCGCTAGTTGGTGAAGTTATAGTTAGTTGGTGAAGTTATCGCTAGTTGGTGAAGTTATCGTTCGTTGGTGAAGTTATCGCTAGTTGGTGAAGTTATAGTTAGTTGGTGAAGTTATCGCTAGTTGGTGAAGTTATCGTTAGTTGGTGAAGTTATCGTTAGTTGGTGAAGTTATCGTTAGTTGGTGAAGTTATCGCTAGTTGGTGAAGTTATCGTTAGTTGGTGAAGTTATCGTTAGTTGGTGAAGTTATCGTTAGTTGGTGAAGTTATCGTTAGTTGGTGAAGTTATCGTTAGTTGGTGAAGTTATCGTTAGTTGGTGAAGTTATCGTTAGTTGGTGAAGTTATCGTTAGTTGGTGAAGTTATCGTTAGTTGGTGAAGTTATCGTTAGTTGGTGAAGTTATCGTTAGTTGGTGAAGTTATCGTTAGTAGGTGAAGTTATCGTTAGTTGGTGAAGTTATCGTTAGTTGGTGAAGTTATCGTTAGTTGGTGAAGTTATCGTTAGTTGGTGAAGTTATCGTTAGTTGGTAAAGTTATCGTTAGTTGGTGAAGTTATCGTTAGTTGGTGAAGTTATCGTTAGTTGGTGAAGTTATCGTTAGTTGGTGAAGTTATCGTTAGTTGGTGAAGTTATCGTTAGTTGGTGAAGTTATCGTTAGTTGGTGAAGTTATCGTTAGTTGGTGAAGTTATCGCTAGTTGGTGAAGTTATCGTTAGTTGGTGAAGTTATCGTTAGTTGGTGAAGTTATCGTTAGTTGGTGAAGTTATCGTTAGTTGGTGAAGTTATCGTTAGTTGGTGAAGTTATCGTTAGTTGGTGAAGTTATCGTTAGTTGGTGAAGTTATCGCTAGTTGGTGAAGTTATCGTTAGTTGGTGAAGTTATCGTTAGTTGGTGAAGTTATCGTTAGTTGGTGAAGTTATCGTTAGTTGGTGAAGTTATCGTTAGTTGGTGAAGTTATCGTTAGTTGGTGAAGTTATCGTTAGTTGGTGAAGTTATCGTTAGTTGGTGAAGTTATCGCTAGTTGGTGAAGTTATCGTTAGTTGGTGAAGTTATCGTTAGTTGGTGAAGTTATCGTTAGTTGGTGAAGTTATCGTTAGTTGGTGAAGTTATCGTTAGTTGGTGAAGTTATAGTTAGTTGGTGAAGTTATCGTTAGTTGGTGAAGTTATCGCTAGTTGGTGAAGTTATCGTTAGTTGGTGAAGTTATCGTTAGTTGGTGAAGTTATCGTTAGTTGGTGAAGTTATCGTTAGTTGGTGAAGTTATCGTTAGTTGGTGAAGTTATCGTTAGTTGGTGAAGTTATCGTTAGTTGGTGAAGTTATCGTTAGTTGGTGAAGTTATCGCTAGTTGGTGAAGTTATCGCTAGTTGGTGAAGTTATCGTTAGTTGGTGAAGTTATCGTTAGTTGGTGAAGTTATCGCTAGTTGGTGAAGTTATCGTTAGTTGGTGAAGTTATCGTTCGTTGGTGAAGTTATCGCTAGTTGGTGAAGTTATAGTTAGTTGGTGAAGTTATCGCTAGTTGGTGAAGTTATCGTTCGTTGGTGAAGTTATCGCTAGTTGGTGAAGTTATAGTTAGTTGGTGAAGTTATCGCTAGTTGGTGAAGTTATCGTTAGTTGGTGAAGTTATCGTTAGTTGGTGAAGTTATCGTTAGTTGGTGAAGTTATCGCTAGTTGGTGAAGTTATCGTTAGTTGGTGAAGTTATCGTTAGTTGGTGAAGTTATCGTTAGTTGGTGAAGTTATCGTTAGTTGGTGAAGTTATCGTTAGTTGGTGAAGTTATCGTTAGTTGGTGAAGTTATCGTTAGTTGGTGAAGTTATCGTTAGTTGGTGAAGTTATCGTTAGTTGGTGAAGTTATCGTTAGTTGGTGAAGTTATCGTTAGTTGGTGAAGTTATCGTTAGTTGGTGAAGTTATCGTTAGTTGGTGAAGTTATCGTTAGTTGGTGAAGTTATCGTTAGTTGGTGAAGTTATCGTTAGTTGGTGAAGTTATCGTTAGTTGGTGAAGTTATCGTTAGTTGGTGAAGTTATCGTTAGTTGGTGAAGTTATCGTTAGTTGGTGAAGTTATCGTTAGTTGGTGAAGTTATCGTTAGTTGGTGAAGTTATCGTTAGTTGGTGAAGTTATCGTTAGTTGGTGAAGTTATCGTTAGTTGGTGAAGTTATCGTTAGTTGGTGAAGTTATCGCTAGTTGGTGAAGTTATCGTTAGTTGGTGAAGTTATCGTTAGTTGGTGAAGTTATCGTTAGTTGGTGAAGTTATCGTTAGTTGGTGAAGTTATCGTTAGTTGGTGAAGTTATCGTTAGTTGGTGAAGTTATCGTTAGTTGGTGAAGTTATCGTTAGTTGGTGAAGTTATCGCTAGTTGGTGAAGTTATCGCTAGTTGGTGAAGTTATCGTTAGTTGGTGAAGTTATCGTTAGTTGGTGAAGTTATCGTTAGTTGGTGAAGTTATCGTTAGTTGGTGAAGTTATCGTTAGTTGGTGAAGTTATCGTTAGTTGGTGAAGTTATCGTTAGTTGGTGAAGTTATCGTTAGTTGGTGAAGTTATCGCTAGTTGGTGAAGTTATCGTTAGTTGGTGAAGTTATCGTTAGTTGGTGAAGTTATCGTTAGTTGGTGAAGTTATCGTTAGTTGGTGAAGTTATAGTTAGTTGGTGAAGTTATCGTTAGTTGGTGAAGTTATCGCTAGTTGGTGAAGTTATCGTTAGTTGGTGAAGTTATCGTTAGTTGGTGAAGTTATCGTTAGTTGGTGAAGTTATCGTTAGTTGGTGAAGTTATCGTTAGTTGGTGAAGTTATCGTTAGTTGGTGAAGTTATCGTTAGTTGGTGAAGTTATCGTTAGTTGGTGAAGTTATCGCTAGTTGGTGAAGTTATCGTTAGTTGGTGAAGTTATCGTTAGTTGGTGAAGTTATCGTTAGTTGGTGAAGTTATCGCTAGTTGGTGAAGTTATCGCTAGTTGGTGAAGTTATCGTTAGTTGGTGAAGTTATCGCTAGTTGGTGAAGTTATCGCTAGTTGGTGAAGTTATCGCTAGTTGGTGAAGTTATCGCTAGTTGGTGAAGTTATCGTTAGTTGGTGAAGTTATCGTTAGTTGGTGAAGTTATCGTTAGTTGGTGAAGTTATCGCTAGTTGGTGAAGTTATCGCTAGTTGGTGAAGTTATCGTTAGTTGGTGAAGTTATCGTTAGTTGGTGAAGTTATCGCTAGTTGGTGAAGTTATCGCTAGTTGGTGAAGTTATCGCTAGTTGGTGAAGTTATCGTTAGTTGGTGAAGTTATCGTTAGTTGGTGAAGTTATCGTTAGTTGGTGAAGTTATCGTTAGTTGGTGAAGTTATCGCTAGTTGGTGAAGTTATCGCTAGTTGGTGAAGTTATCGTTAGTTGGTGAAGTTATCGTTAGTTGGTGAAGTTATCGCTAGTTGGTGAAGTTATCGCTAGTTGGTGAAGTTATCGTTAGTTGGTGAAGTTATCGTTAGTTGGTGAAGTTATCGTTAGTTGGTGAAGTTATCGCTAGTTGGTGAAGTTATCGTTAGTTGGTGAAGTTATCGTTAGTTGGTGAAGTTATCGTTAGTTGGTGAAGTTATCGTTAGTTGGTGAAGTTATCGTTAGTTGGTGAAGTTATCGTTAGTTGGTGAAGTTATCGTTAGTTGGTGAAGTTATCGTTAGTTGGTGAAGTTATCGTTAGTTGGTGAAGTTATCGTTAGTTGGTGAAGTTATCGCTAGTTGGTGAAGTTATCGCTAGTTGGTGAAGTTATCGTTAGTTGGTGAAGTTATCGTTAGTTGGTGAAGTTATCGTTAGTTGGTGAAGTTATCGTTAGTTGGTGAAGTTATCGCTAGTTGGTGAAGTTATCGTTAGTTGGTGAAGTTATCGTTAGTTTGTGAAGTTATCGTTAGTTGGTGAAGTTATCGTTAGTTGGTGAAGTTATCGCTAGTTGGTGAAGTTATCGCTAGTTGGTGAAGTTATCGTTAGTTGGTGAAGTTATCGCTAGTTGGTGAAGTTATCGTTAGTTGGTGAAGTTATCGCTAGTTGGTGAAGTTATCGCTAGTTGGTGAAGTTATCGTTAGTTGGTGAAGTTATCGTTAGTTGGTGAAGTTATCGTTAGTTGGTGAAGTTATCGCTAGTTGGTGAAGTTATCGTTAGTTGGTGAAGTTATCGTTAGTTGGTGAAGTTATCGTTAGTTGGTGAAGTTATAGTTAGTTGGTGAAGTTATAGTTAGTTGGTGAAGTTATAGTTATTTGGTGAAGTTATCGTTAGTTGGTGAAGTTATAGTTAGTTGGTGAGTTATCTTTAGTTGGTGAAGTTATAGTTAGTTGGTGAAGTTATCTCTAGTTGGTGAAGTTATCTCTAGTTGGTGAAATTATCTCAAGTTGGTGAAGTTATCTCTAGTTGGTGAAGTTATCGTTAGTTGGTAAAGTTATAGTTAGTTGGTGAAGTTATCGTTAGTTGGTGAAGTTATAGTTAGTTGGTGAAGTTATAGTTAGTTGGTGAAGTTATCGTTAGTTGGGGAAGTTATCGTTAGTTGGTGAAGTTATCGTTAGTTTGTGAAGTTATCTCTAGTTGGTGAAGTTATCGTTAGTTGGTGAAGTTATCGTTAGTTGGTGAAGTTATCGCTAGTTGGTGAGGTTATAGTTAGTTGGTGAAGTTATCGTTAGTTGGTGAAGTTATCGTTAGTTGGTGAAGTTATAGTTAGTTGGTGAAGTTATCGTTAGTTGGTGAAGTTATCTCTAGTTGGTGAAGTTATCGTTAGTTGGTGAAGTTATCGTTAGTTGGTGAAGTTATAGTTAGTTGGTGAAGTTATCGTTAGTTGGTGAAGTTATCTCTAGTTGGTGAAGTTATCGTTAGTTGGTGAAGTTATCGTTAGTTGGTGAAGTTGGTTGGGGGGGGGGGGGTTGGTTGTTTGTTGACAAAAGTGTTTTGTGTAATAGTGGTAGAGAGACTCAAGGGGGGGGGGGGTCAGTGGGGGTCTTAAGGGGTGGGTTCTAAGATCTTGAGGATTGAAAGAAGCCGTGGCGTGAAGACAATAAAAGAATGTAATTGTATTAGCCCCAACCGCAGTGGTTCCTAAACTGTAAACTCCCTACCTCCCAAGATAAGATTTGCTTTTAAACATTTAAACGTACCCCGCCATGATCAAATACCAAAGTAGTTTTTTTATTTGTTTTTATTATATATATATAAATGTATAATTTTATTGTATGCTTTTATTGTATAATTTTTTTTTTAAACTGAAACGAAAATAAATTCAATAGTTTATATAACATCTTTGAAAATAAATGTACCCCTCCGTAAATAATTTTGGGGAGCACTGTCCCGGAGTCTCTCTACCCCCCCCCTCCCCACCTTTTTGTCTCACTGAGACAAATGACGAGACAAGGACAAGTAATACAACTCACATAAATCAAGGGGACGTAGCGGTGCCAATAACATGGAGGAGACAATAAAAGTCACTGGGACAGCAGGTCTAGTGCTGTTGAGAGCAGGAAGCGCCTTGTTTACTCTGGGATACCTTGGATAGGGATGAGCTTAGTTGGAAAAGGGTCAGGAGAGGGGGGGAGAGCCACAGTAAGGTAATCGGACATACGGGTCGAAGGAACGCGGCCATTCGGGACAAGGATATTTATGCGGACATGGACATTAAGATTAGTGCGCGGGCATTACGGCAGGCCACCGGAACATTCGCACTATCTAAAATAAGTTGAGATATTTGGAGATTTCAACAGGTATTCTACAATTTGGTTACGTCATCAGGGGCTCAGTCTGGAACAATGGAGACACCAGTGCAGGTGATCGGTACGCCAAACAAACAGTCATATATTTCAACCGGAAGACATTCGAGTCGACATGTGTCTTGAAGCAGACAAAATTGCACCTGATCTCCCAAGGCGGCCTTCGGGCTGAAAGATAGATATGCGCACTTCTTCACAGCCTGCCCCCCCAACCCCCTTAGCTCTAACTCACCTTACCTCATATAAATAATTCTCGTAAAGTTCCACATGTGTCTGTCATTCTAGTTTTAGGGAACGAAACAGCCTCATATTCTCATCCTTGAAACGAAACAGCCTGATATTCTCATCCTTTAAATGAAACAGCCTGATATTCTCATCCTTTAAATGAAACAGCCTGATATTCTCATCCTTTAAATGAAACAGCCTGATAGTCTCATCCTTGAAACGAAACAGCCTTATATTATCATCCTTTAAATGAAACAGCCTGATATTCTCATCCTTTAAATGAAACAGCCTGATATTCTCATCCTTTAAATGAAACAGCCTGATATTCTCATCCTTTAAATGAAACAGCCCGATATTCTCATCCTTGAAACGAAACAGCCTGATATTCTCATCCCTTAAATGAACAGCCTGATATTCTCATCCTTTAAATGAAACAGCCTGATATTCTCATCCTGGAAATGAAACAGCCTGATATTCTCATCCTTTAAATGAAACAGCCCGATATTCTTATCCCTGAATCCCATTTCCTAAAGCCGCACAATGAACATTGTAAATATATATTTAAACATAGTTTCGGTACAAATGCACTATGTCCCTCCCCCCTTTCCCACATACAAAGACACTCGCAATATTTTATTTCAGACTATTCTTTTATGTAAATCTAACATTTCAATTATGCCCTTTATCACTTTTTCAATAGTATGTTATCGTCAGAATGAAAAAAAAAATAATTAAATTAATAACATTTTAACAAAACGGCATTGTGGTAAACTCAATCCCTCTTCTTAAAAAAAAAATAATTCGTCTAAAATCCATTTCCTCATCCACCACTCCAAAGATCGTCTGCGTGTACGTGTGTCTGTCTGTACGTGTGTCTGTCTCTATGTGCGTCTCAGCCCCCCCCCCCCCCCCCCCCGAACACCGTCACTATCTCTATCTGCCTTATCAGCTAATAACCGCCGTAGAACGAGATCCTTTTATTATATTTTTGTTCTCAACATGTGTCCTTCTCCCCCTTCCCCTCCCGCTTTTAAAAAAACAGAACCCGCATTTGGTCAAAGACCCTCCCCCCCCCCAACCTCCTTTTATTTCACCGAATGATCTTGCCCGTCTCTGTGCGTCTTTATCTCCTAGACTTTCTCTTTCTGTCAACACCGCCCCAACCCTTCCCCACCCCCCACCCTCCCCACCCCGGGTCCCGGTCGTTTGCCGATATGAGTGTACAGAGCACTTAAGACAATCTGAGGCCATCGAGCCCAAACCTTTTCAAGTTTTTGGGGCCCTGATCGCAAACCACCAACGGTCACCGGGACATGACGTGCGCACGCCCCTGGATTGCGCATACACGGATGTCATGGAGAGATCCTCTCGTTCGCGCGGGCTAAACAGAAGAAAAAAAAAAAGACAACAAAATCAAAATGGCGCCGTATGCTGTTCAGCTCGTCCGACCATATTGTTCTGTTCTTTTGGAGTTACATTTAATCAAATTGGTTTGCTACCAACGTAGCCTTCCGGTTGTTGTTTTGAGAACTTTTTTTTTTTTTTAAAACTCAGAACATTTTTTCAGGAAGACGTTTCTGTTATGGCTAAGATTGTTTTGAAATCGTCAACCGAAGACGGTCAAGCCATTTTGCAATGATATTCAATTCTAGCTACTCGGGGGTCAGTCGAATGCTATACTTCTGAACCTAAATACGGGGGGAAAAGTGTTTATAATAACGCATATTGATTCTCTATGTATGGATGTAGGTATGTATGTATGTATGGCTGTAACACTGGGTTCAATAGGTAAGTGTAAGAAAAAATTTCTTACAAGTTAGCACTAATTTGGAATCTTTTTAAATTGAGTTATTTGAATGCATGTTTTGATCCAAGTGAATGTAAATTAGAAGTGATGTTTTCAAACAGTTTATGTATTACATGTTTTCAAACAGTTTATAATGTACATGTTTTCAAACAGTTTATGATTTACATGTTTTCAAACAGTTTATGATTTACATGTTTTCAAACAGTTTATGATTTACATAGTTGTTTTTTCACATTTAAATTAACCTCGGACAATATGTAGCATACGTCGTTAGCAATATGTTTTGTACAGAAACGAAAGATTCTTCAGTGAAGTTAGATTCAGACAAGAGATCTTTTCCTTTTGACGGAGTCAAATACACACAAAAATAAGCCCACACCTACTTGTTTTACCGTAACAGCCGATCAAGAAATAATTTATTTTTTGTACACAAAATAACATAACAAAACTATCTCGAAATAAACTACTGCTCCATTATATCTTATCAATCAAATAAACTACTGCACCATTATATCTTATCAATCAAATAAACTACTGCTCCATTATATCTTATCAATCAAATGTTGTTTTCCGTTCGTTACAGGTGAGCAGAGCTACTCCTGTCCTAGCTGCGGCGAGGTGTTCCGGTCCAAGGTAGCCGTGCGGCGCCACCAGACCTACAGCTGCACCAGCGCCATTACCCCGTACAGCTCCCTGAAAGAGAAGATGGGCCTGGCCCAGAACAGCCTGGTGGGTGGCAGCCTGCTCGGCAGTCATGACGTCCGCCACGGCAATAGCTCGAACCGCGGAAGTAACGAAAACAGCAGCAACCTTGGCGCTGACAGTGACGACAACAGAAGGTGAGACCTAGTCTCTAGTGCCATAATGGACAGACAAAAATAGCACACTCATATCCAATGTACGCGAAGCATGCTCATTACTTTAGTGGCAATGCTTTTTGCTATGGACACATTTTTAAAAGAAAAAAAAAGTCAGTTTTCTTTCTTAAACTCGCCCCCCCCCTCCCTTACTGCTCATCTCCATGCCGTTCCCTCTTACTTCACTCCCACCCTCAACCACCTCCCCGTTACCACTCTCGCCCTTCTCCCCTCCCCGTTCCAGCTCTCGCTCCTCCCACACACACTTCTCACCCCCCCCCCGTTCCCACTTCGCCGTTCACCCACTTCCCCCTTCCCAATACCCCCTTTCCCCAGCACGATACCCATGGATGGTATCTGCCCTGACACATGTTGCCTAATTCGACCTTTCACCCGACACTCCATTAATGTCTCCAATACGCTACGACTCCGAGGTTCATTTCAGTTCGGCCATGAAAAGCTCTCTGCTCAAAATAAAAAAACGATCTTCTGCATTGTCTGTGGTGAACAAAATCTCGCTCCTAGCCGGCTGGGAGATAACAGGCCTAACAGAGTACAGGCCTAACAGAGTACAGGCCTAACAGAGTACAGGCCTAACAGAGTACAGGCCTAACAGAGTACAGGCCTAACAGAGTACAGGCCTAAGAAAGTGTAAGCATAAAACAGTACAGGCCTGGGGCAATGTCTGTATTCTAGCTCCAGGGTAGCTCCCTTGACGCCACCAGTTTTGATTCAAAAGGGAAACAACTGCAACTTTTTTTACATTTCAGAGTTAACCCCAACTCCAAAAGTGATAGCCCCCTTAAATCCCCCAAACCACCGACGATAATGACCAATTATGACCCTGATTTCCCTTTTGCATTGGTTGCAGATGAAAGTGTAGCCATCTAGCTGTGCATGGGCTATGAGATGAACGTCTTGTGCAAAGTGTAGCCATCGCTATGCATGGGCTATGAGATGAACGTCTTGTGCAAAGTGTAGCCATCGCTATGCATGGGCTATGAGATGAATCTGTGGTATCAAGGAATTTGTGGACGGTTAATCCTAAAAAAAAATCCTTAAAAATTGAGATGGCTTAAGAAAAAACAAACACAAAACTATTATGTAGAATGCTCAAAGTCAGTTGGTCTCCAGTGATAATTGGCCATAATAATTTGAGCTATGGAGTAACATAAATCATGAATCTGTGTTTGAATATGAAGCTGTTGCTCGTTTCATTTAACAAGTTTACAGTATCACGAAATTACATATAATACAGTATCACAATATTACATATAATACAGTATCACAATATTACATATAATACAGTATCACGAAATAGCATGTAATATACAGTAGAACTATATAACACAAAAAAATATTAACCAGGGTTACGAGAGGTAGTGACATGGGGTTACGAGAGGTAGTGACATGGGGTTACGAGAGTTAGTGTCATGGGGTTACGAGAGGTAGTGACATGGGGTTACGAGAGGTAGTGACATGGGGTTACGAGAGTTAGTGTCATGGGGTTACGAGAGGTAGTGACATGGGGTTACGAGAGGTAGTGACAGGGGTACGAGAGGTAGTGACATGGGGTTATGAGAGGTAGTGACATGGGGTTACGAAAGGTGGTGACCTGGGGTTAAGAGAGGTAGTGACATGGGGTTAAGAGAGGTAGTGACATGGGGTTACGAGAGGTAGTGACATGGGGTTACGTGAAGTAGAGTGACATGGGGCACGAGAGGTAGTATCATGGGGGTACGTGATGTAGTGTCATGGGATTACGAGAGGTAGTGACATGATTTGCGGGAAGACCCAACAAAAATCCAGTTTGATTGCATTTTTACAACGGCTTTTAACGTGCGGAGGGCTGCGGTTAATGTTTTAAAATAAAAAATAAGGGGGTGTGGCGCTGAAAAACGGTGAGAACCCCGATGTAAAATAACATTCTATGTAACAATAGGATGACAAAAATTCTTTTTCTCCCCTCCAGCGAAAACTCCGACTCCTACCAGGAACCGGTTGAAAGCGGCAACGGGGGCGAGTTTAAATGTGACGAGTGCCCCAAGTCCTTCGAGTGGCAGGCCAACCTGCAGAGACACCAGGTAGGTCCAAGTCTCTCTGGTATTGATTTTTTTTTATCGTCTTAAGAAAAGCGATACAATTGATGTCAGTTGCGCTACGGCCGACTTAAGTCGACAAGAAGGGCAATCGGCACGGCTCACTTTAGTCACATTTATTCAAAGATTCAAACTCCAAACATCTAAATAGTGTTTCCAAACATTCACAAACACTATTTCAACTTTTGGGGATGCTTTCAAATGCGCAATGGCAACATTAAAACGTGTTATTAAAGCAACAGCTACAAGAACAGCAGCAATAACCTTACATTACAGTCTGTGTGCCTTGGAGGTCATTGAGAATTTATCTTATAGTTTCCGAACAGTAACGAACGCTTAAGATTTTTGTTGTTGTAAAAACTAGTTTCTATTTCTTGTATTTTAATTTGTCCTGTCTGCCGAGGAAGGCCCTTAATTGAAACGTCCTTCTCTTTCCGCCCTGTCTTTCCATTCTAGCTTCCACTTACCTTTTTCTACAATTTCCTTCACACAGCTTGTCACGCGCAGTCTTTCGTTTATCATCATAGTTGCCGTAAAAGTCTTTCAAATATATTGTCACCAAGAAATGTTCCTGCCAGAATCGGTCTCATGAGCCATCTGCGCACCCACAGCCAAGTTCAAAATTAGCATTAAGGTGGTCATAGTAGATTTCGAATGATGAACTATAAATATAACCAAGAAATGTTAACAGATTAACGCCAACGTCCCTTGCCAACATTTTAGATCTGCTAACATCGCTCTTCCCAAGAACAAAATACAACATACACCCTGATAACTCTACAGCAACATTTCTTTTTTCCAATCCAGCTGACCCATGATGCTGACCGAAAGTTCCCCTGCGAGAACTGCGATAAGGTCTTCACCGACCCCAGCAACCTCCAGCGCCACATTCGCTCACAGCACGTGGGAGCCCGCAGCCACGCATGCGCCGAATGCGGGAAGACGTTTGCCACATCAAGCGGACTCAAGCAGCACCAGCACATTCACAGCAGCATCAAGCCATTCCAGTGCGAGGTAAGCAGCGCTACTGCAAAGTTTCGCAGACCAGTATATGTTGAGCGCTATTTTACCACACGCGCAGTTTGAGTTCTTGTGCGCTTTCGTCCGAAAGGCTGCTACGGAGAAAACTTCAATATTTTATTGCAAAAAGAAGAAATTCATAATTTTATTCTCACAACCATATAAATATGTATATATAATATATTAGAATATATTCTGCAGGTCTAACGTTCTGTTATTTCATCCACTTCTAATAGGTGTGCCTGAAGGCCTATACTCAGTTTTCCAACCTGTGTCGCCACAAGAGGATGCACGCCGACTGCCGGCAGCAGATCAAGTGCAAGGATTGCGGCCAGGCCTTCTCCACGGTGACGTCGCTCAGCAAACACAAGCGCTTCTGCGAGGGCGTCATGCGAAACGGGATACGGGGCATGTATCCGTCAGAGAAGCTCTCACCGATCTCCTTGTCCCCCAACGGACAGTCACCTCATCTGAACCCATCCCTGTTCCCCAGTATATACGCCGCTGCGGCGGCTGCAAGACCACAGTTTCCCTTTTCACCGTACTCGCCGTTCGGGGCGTTTCCAGGTCTCCTCGCCCAAGGGCTCCCCTCTATGCTGGGCAGTGGTTTATCTGACAATGACGCTGAGAAAAGAGGCAAAGCTCAAAAGCCCGAGCCGTCGCCCCCTGTTCCAGAGAAGAAACCCCACAAGGAGACACTGATAGCGCCACCGGGGTTCACGCAATTCAGACCCCAGTCGCCAAACGTGGCCTCCAAAGTTCTTGCCACGTCGACGCCCGTGAAACAGGACCAGCCTTTCGACTTCACGAATCACGGTACGAAGTCCGAACCAGGGGCGTCGTCTCCCTGTTCCTCCAACAAAGCTCCAGATTCACCGGTCACCCCGACGGAGAAACACCCGAAAGACGACGCCCCTCTTGATCTGAGTAAGAAGCCCATGAAACCTATTCCAATCCTGCCCCCAGACGCCCCCCGAAAAACACACATTTATGGCGATCTGCCATTTTCATCGCCCCCCACATCCTCGCCCAGCCCCGCCACCACCACGGTGTCGCCTTTGTCGTCGTCGATAGCCCTGTCTATCCCGACAGTGTCTATTCCAGAATCCAAGCTCATCCTGTCCAGCATGCCCAGCATGTCAGCCATGTCCAGCATGCCCAGCCTCTATGGGTACCCCTTTAATCCCATAATGATGGAATCTTTTCTAAGAATGAAAGAGGATCTCAAACTTCAGCACGAAGTTGCATCCAAATTCTCGAACCCGTTTTCCCGATTCCCGATGCCCGGCCCCACAGCATTCCCGGGATTGCACTCCCACCAGTTCAACATGATGCCTCGCCCTGACATCGACAAAGTCCTCTCCCCTATGATTAAAATGGAGAAGTCCCCCGACTACTCCCCGCACCACCACACCCACCACCCGCAGCAGCAACAGCCGCACAACCACGGCCACCACTTCGGCCCAAGCGGCCCCGGGAAATCCAAGGAGAGGTACGCCTGCAAGTTCTGCGGCAAGGTTTTCCCGCGGTCTGCGAACCTGACTCGTCACCTGCGCACGCACACGGGCGAGCAGCCCTACAAGTGCAAGTACTGCGAGAGGTCATTCAGCATATCCTCCAACCTACAGAGGCACGTCCGGAACATCCACAACAAAGAGAAACCTTTCAAATGCCAGCTCTGCGATCGCTGTTTCGGCCAGCAGACCAACCTCGACCGGCACCTGAAAAAACACGAGCAGGAAGGCCCGCATCTAGCCGACTCGCCCTCGGCGGAGCTCGAGGAGAAAGACGACGCGTACTTCTCCGAGATCCGGAACTTTATCAGTGACAACGGGAAGGTCGAAGACCCGGATATCGACGAGGAGGACATCAAGGACGAGGCGTCGACTTCGGACGATGCTGAGATTAACGTGGACAACGACCTGGACATGTCCGAAACTGAAGAACTTCTGGACGAGGAGGATGAAATAGCGGACGATATATCCGACGAAGACCCGAACAATTTGTCCGTTGGAAAGGCGACAGAGGATGAAGGAATGGACCACGTCGACATAGCATAATAATAATTTCATATTATTTCCTTCGGAATGGATAGCCAAGAAACAATGGATGAAAACTATGTGTGATAGCCTTATAAACAATAACAATTTTATGTGAAGAGAAACAAACAAACTAAAAAATGTTTCACGTAAACGTTGAACAAATTTTTGAACACATTCGTTTGTTTACACCTACTATATTTTGTCATTCCTTACGTCATGCCGCATCGCTATTCAAGTCATGAAAATGTCTTTTCAGTTTATTGGAGCGCAAGTTATTGATACCGGCGCACAATGTAATTGTAATTAGCCGAACTATTGTATGTACAGTTGTCTTTTTATTTAAGACTATTTTAAACAGTGGACTTAATTTTTTTTGTTCTACAAATAATTGTAGATATAATGATTTACGTGGGAACAATTGTACAGCTAAATTAATCTACCTTTTTAATAAATTCTTATTATATATAATATAAATAATTTTAACAAACTGATTATATATATCTATCTATATGTTGTAGAAAATGTTTTTTTTTAAACATGCCCCAAATATTATGATATCTAAGAATAATGTATGTTGACTCTTTTGGGTACGCAATATGATGGTCATAATCGGCTTGAAATTGTATATTTAAAATCTGTAGGCCCATTATATTAGAAATGTACTATAGCACCAATGACATCATGATGGCGTATAGAGGTCGTTTTGCTCTCCGATCATGTACCGCAAAGGGCCCTATAGCAGTATTTGTAGCTCAGCTCACGAAAGACAGAGGGCTGTATTCTCTGAATGCATCTCATTAATGCCCGGGTCGGGAGTCAATCGAGCCCGTGAGGCGCCGTCACCTTGAACTTTTTATGTTTGATAGATTTGCGTGTTTAAACGTAAGAAATAATAAACGCTTATAAATTCCCCCCCCCCACCCCCCCAAAAAAAAGGGAAAAAAATGATCATAAATTTTAACATTTAAAATGGACAATACTTTACAGGTAGGGCTTAAAAACACCCTCTTCCTTTTTAAATATAAATAATTTCATATTTTACACACACAAACACACAAACGCACAAACACAGAAACACAAAACACAGATATTTGTCACACACAACACTTGATAACTTCTCTATTGGCGCTGTCATAACAACAAGACATACAACAACAAAAAAAAAGAAAGTCCCCGGGGGGGGGGGGGGAAAGCGCATTAATCTGGTTTCAAAATTGAAGGTTAGTTGGAGCGATTTATCTTAAATAACGTTTCGTTTTGTAATATCATCAGCAAGTTTGTACAATATATTAATGTAGGCCTGATTCGAATTTGTAAGACTTTCATTAATCATTAATGTGTGCACTTCAACATGTTTAAATCGTTGTGACGTAGTGAACATTTCGATCACTATCATAACAGTGAAACGTATTATTATTATATTTTTTAAAATTACCATTTAGTCGTAACTAAGACCAGTATATCTCAAACTGGTGGCCTGTGGATAATACGGTCTTTAAAATGTTGCATAATTTATTTTTTCCAGAAAGATCGGGAATAGATTATGTTAAATGAAAGGGGCGCCATTCTTGATGAATTTGTAAAAAGAACTCCATCCTTTACGACACACATTGATACGGTTGAGAATCACTGATTTTATTTAATGTCACACCGACATCCACCCCACCCCCTTTTCTTCTTCGTCTTCTTCACGTCATTTCCCCCTTTAAACCACAAACACAATCTCCATACATCTTTGCTGCAATCTCCATACATCTTTGCTGCAATCTCCATACACCATGGTTGCAATGTTGTCATGACCCAAGTGGCTAATGAAGCAGTCCACTAAATCCTAGTCAATATAACCCCCGAACCTCGAACCCCTTAACCCCCCTCCCCAAAATCCGAATCCTTGTATAAAAAAAAATAGTACTCGCGGCTTGTGTATCCTGGGGCGAATCTCAGACTCAAGTGAACCGTTAGAAGTTTGAAATGCAATATTTGACGGGCGTGCTTGTTATCTGAAGTTAACCCTGAGGTGAGTTTCAGGTCGAGCCGCTGTCATTGTATATTTTTACCACATTGTTGTTAGAGATTAGAGAAGTACCGTCTTGTCACCATAGCAACACATTGGAGTCATAAAACGAGCGTTGACCATTAAGGCTTAATTTTAACCCCCCCCCCCCCCCCCCCAAAAAAAATATTTAAAAATTGTTTATTGATGAGTGCAACCTTTCGGTTGGTGATAAACTTCCCATTGCAAATATCATCCGAGATATGCCAGTTCTTATGTATTCCAGCGGTAGAGCTCTCAAAACTATGTACATTTGCTACAGCTGATGTCAACGTATGCTATCCAAACTTCCAGTCTTAAAGCTAAACATAAGAACGTATTAGTTTGGTATTATGAATTCATTCGTTTAAGAATAGTTCGAGGGTTGATTTTGCATTTTTAACTAACCGTTGTTTATATGTTTCTCCTGATGAATGTGGGACAACTGCTGCAAAGACATACAAAAAACCTGCATTTATTTTGAAATTCTTTATTTTATTTTCCGTACGTGTGCATAAAAATGAAGCTGGGGGATTTATCTATGAAATCTTGTCATATATAGACCCGCTCTTTGGTCATGTGTATTATACTTTACTTCGTACTCTCTGAAAGGCCAATGTCTATAAGTACTTTCTGAAAGGCCAATGTCTATAAGAACTTTCTGTAAGGCCAGTGCCTATAAGTACTTTCTGAAAGGTCATTGCCTATAGGTACTTAATGAAAGGTAACTGCATATAAGTACTTTCTGAAAGACCAATGCAGATACGTATTTTCTGAAAGGTCAATGTCTTTAAGTACTTTCTGAAAGGTCATTGCATATAGGTACTTAATGAAAGGCAACTGCATATAAGTACTTTCTGAAAGACCAATGCAGATACGTATTTTCTGAAAGGTCAATGTCTTTAAGTACTTTCTGAAAGGTCATTGCATATAGGTACTTAATGAAAGGCAACTGCATATAAGTACTTTCTGAAAAACCAATGCAGATACGTATTTTCTGAAAGGTCAATGTCTTTAAGTACTTTCTGAAAGGCCAGTGCATATAAATACTTTCTGAAAGGGCAATGGATATAATCTCTGGACCAATTTCTGTGTGTTTTTAAAAGCAATCAAGGACCAATCTAACCGACCAATTTCTGCTGATGTCTATAAAATATTTGTTCATATATTATATTCTTTAATGACAAGGGAGACGACTGTGATTAACGTCATTTCCTTTTGTGATTTTATTAAAAAATTCTTTCTTACCCTTTTTTCTCCCCTTCCTCTAAAATTATACTTTTTAAAAATTTTTAACGAGGACGACTAAGGGAGAACACTGCTGATTTCCAATATTTATGACGTAAGTAAAAGTTGCTTTGTACTGGTACTAAAGTGAATGTGATGCACGAGCGAACTAATTTATGTACGTGGTGTGCCGACGTGAGGTAAGAATCCACATGATTTATGTAAATGAGTGGTTTAATTAAAACAATTAAAAAAATAATATGCAATCCAAAAAAGCTTGTCTACTTTAAAGTATGTTTATGGTGTGTGTTGAATGTTGATCGCGTGTGTTGAATGTTGATCGCGTGTATTGAATGTTGATCGTGTGTGTGGAATGTTGATCATGACAGTGCTCTACCCATGATAAAGGACAATGCTGAAGAGATTAGCTAAGCAGAAAATGCAGACACCAAATGTTTGCAAGACAAAAAAAAAAAGGGGGGGGGGGGAAATGATGTATCAACTTACCCAACTTACTGTACGTCAGGTCATTTGACGTCAATTACAGCAGATCATACGACGTCAACTGTAAGGCAGATCATTTGACGTCAACTGTACGTCATGTCATTGACGTCAACTGTACGTCAGGTCATTTGACGTCAATTACAGCAGATAATATGACGTCAACTGTAAAGCAGATCATTTGACGTCAACTGTACGGTCGTTGACGTCAAGGCAGATCATGTGCTATCAATTGTACGGCAGTCATATGACGCCAAATGTACCTTCCCTGACAGGCACACAGAGTAACAACATCAAATAAACTAAGCCTGGTGCCCACCCCGGTTTGACCCATAAATGAAATATGATCAGGGCAGTGGCGTAGCTATAAGACATTGTGTCAGGGGATGGACTTTGAGCCCCCCTCCCTTTTTCCGAAAAAAAAACACAACACATGTATATATTAAGTAGCGTCACTACGGGGGTGTGGACCACTTCGGGGGAATCTATCACAGGGGGGTGACAGAAAATTGGAAAATGTAAATCTGACAAGAGTTAACACGAGTACGTTGCGAGACAGAACTCGGTTAAATACAATAGAATATAACCACCAGAACAGGGTGCCACCAGAACAGGGTGCCACCATAGCAGGGTGCCACCAGAACAGGGTGCCACCATAGCAGGGTGCCACCAAAACAGGGTGCCACCGTAGCAGGGTGCCACCAGAACAGGGTGCCACCAGAACAGGGTGCCATCATAGCAGGGTGCCACCATAGCAGGGTGCCACCAAAACAGGGTGCCACCGGAACAGGGTGCCACCAGAACAGGGTGCCACCAGAAAAGGGTGCCACCAGAAAAGGGTGCCGCCAGAACAGGGTGCCACCAGAACAGGGTCGCGAATCTCTCCCATTCCCTTCTTCAAGACTACAACTATTTTCCAATTTCTGTGGATTTACTATTTGCGATCTCCCATGGACCTTGGCACTATCTAGGATTTCACATGTTGCGATGTTGTCAGATAAAAGTGACAAGGTGATGTTGATGTTGTCAGATAAAAGTGACAAGGTGATGTTGATGTTGTCAAATAAAAGTGACAAGGTGATGCCGATTTTGATACAAATTGACAGATTTGCATCTTTGAAGACCAGGAAAGTAATGTTTTAGCTTTAAAGTTTGATGTTTCAATACAACGTAAATTTAGTTGCATTTTTTTAAACGCTGTTACTTCAAATGCTAAGTTCTCTTGTGTCTCTTTGTTGGTTTAGTTTACAGACAACAGTATAAGCGGTGTTGTATGATCTGGTTAAAAATTACTAGCTGCAGGTCAAGGGAGGGGCGGGTGACACCAACCCCGCGTGACGCATCTGTTAAACAGCTTAATTAAAACAAAGTGTGCAGTGATTGTCACTTTGATTGGGGGAAAAAAGAAGGCCCGGGGGGGGGGGGGGAATGTGGAACAAACATGTGGGGAGAGGGCTCATTGAACCCTTCCACAGAATTTCTTTTATAAATTCAAAATGAGGGCCCCATGTTTGTGTGGGGCCCCGGTGGTGTCGCTTTAAAGTCTGTGTAGGCTCCCGTGGCAGTGAGCGACCCACATGTCATTGAATAGAGCCAATTATTTAAAAAGCTTGGTGTAAATTAACAGATAACTTTTATAAATAATGTAAATACTATTTTTTTTAAATATATAAATTAAAAGACGAAAAAAACTCTGTCAATATTTATTTGGTATAAAAAATTATCAAAGCCTGCAATTTGGATTTAATATCTCTCTACTTTCAAATTTATTGATGACTGTTAAGTTTAAGAATGATCAAAGGGGGATAAACAAAAGTTTCACAATAAGTCACACTTGTGCCCCCTTTGTAAACTAAGGAAAGGTTTAAATGTGCATAATTTTGAAATTATATTTAAATTATTATTTTAATTATTTAAAAATAATATATTATTTTACAAACAAAATTAATTGATACACTGTTTGTTTTCGGCGTTAATTATTGCGTTTTGAAAAAAAAAATCAAATTCGAAGCAAATCAAGAGCTTTTTAAAAAGGAGTCTTAACAACATTTTTCACGTGTTGATGAGGACCACTACAAATACAGGTGGTGTAGAATATTTCAAAGCCATCTTATTCATCCTGAAAGACTTTCTTTTCCATCCTGAGTGATGATTGTTGATTCCACTATTAATAAATTACTTTCCAGTTGCCAATGGCCAATGGACCAATGGAAGTTACATTTACATGTTTAAATTTTATAATTAAGTATGTTTTGAGAAATCATTTTTAAACTAACAAATTTCATATTACATTTTTATATTAATTCTCCCAATTTTTACTGATTGTTTAATTTATGCTGCTGTACCCACTGTACTAAAATTTTAGACTGTAGAATATTTTATGGTAGAATTTACATAAAATTATAATGTTGCATACTTCTCCTTTATTTTACTATTGTACCTGCAATTAAACGAAATCAATTAAATGTTTATTTTAAATATAACAACAAATATTTTTATTAACTGAAGATTTTGTTCCTGAAGCCTTACGTCATTCAATTAATGTATTTCTTGAGAATCTAAAGTTGTAAATATTGGCATGTTTGGGATTTATTTGTTAACTCTGTTACACGGGGTTAAACAGTTTTTTTGGCACACCGCACAAGATGGCCGATTTGTTAGGCTCGATTTTGGGGTCAATGGAAAAGCCCCCATCAGTTGGAACAGATGAACGCAAAAAAGCAAAAGGTTCGAATATTTCATAATAAGTGTCAGTGGATAAACAAAATCATAAAAATAGTTACCAATCTTTATTTTATTTTTCTAGTCTATAACACTAAGTAACTGAATGGGACGAGTTGAGCCTTCCTATGCCTATACTATAGTAGGTACTTTGATAAAATTTTCAAATTGACTGAATTAACAAATTAAAACATCTGTATGATAGCCCTTGTTAAAAGAAGTAATAATATGTTTTCATTTTTCATGTAGCACTTTTGGTTAAAAAGTTATGATTTTTTTCGTGAATAAAAACACACTTTTTTTAACATGGAAAAAGGCCCCGTTTTCGTGACCACTTTTCAAAAAAATTTCACGAAAAGGCACATAACTTTACAGCCGAGTGGACAAATAATATGAAACTTTGTAGAAGTGTTTAACATTGTACTATCAACATATTTATAGCTTTAAAAAGTAAAAAAAAATAAATATAGTGTTTTTAATATTAATTTTAAGGTAAGTTAATCATGTTTTTTTTTTCAATAAATTATTGAATAATTTTTTATTTTTTTTTTTAAATTTAATTAAATTATATATTTTTTAAAATACTAATACGTTAATTTAAAGAACATTCAAAGGGTGAAATAATATAATAAATGGACTTAATTAACAGTCTAAATAATGTTATTAAGACAAAATAAAGGGCCAGATGATGATAAGATATATTCAGAATTTCAGACAAAAATTTATAAAAAAAATCAAATCCCCTAGTATGAGATCTGTTAATATTTTTTCTATGGCAATGTCATAATCTTCCCCAGCAGCTTCTGTCTCACTATCTGGATCCCAATATCTAATGGTGAAAAGGAAAATACCACCCTTTTCTATACTTTTAAGGATACGCCCAAAATATACCTGGTCTTTTTTGTCATTTTCCCAAATATGTTTTATGTATGCACCCACAACAGATGTCTTGTCTGCAATGATGGCATCTAATTTTATTTTAATTTGTGGGGGAATATCAATTAAAACTTCTGCACTAATTTGTCCCTTAGAACATATCGTGAACTGTAAAGTGGGGTTCCACGACCACTAAATATAACTATACTGACTATACTTTACAGATAAAAGTGCAGGGTACCTGGCACCTGGTACTGTTAAATAATTATATTTATATAATTCCTATTTAAATTTAAGTCTACAGTACCGGTAATATCAATATGAGTTATACAGTATTGAACATCAAATATTACAACTAACAAAAAAAAAACAAAATTTTGTGGCACAAAAGTGCAAAGAAAATTTTAATCAGTAATAAATAAATAAGCAAAATTTTCAATAAATGACAATTAATTCAAATTTTAACATTAAACAATGGCAGTTTTGAAATAAAAAACCAACTATTTAATTTTCAATACAAAATAAAATTAAAAATACATTAAAAGCAATAAACTAACAATTATTCAAGTTATTAAAATCAAAATATGTGTATATATAATTTTTATTATTCAAAATCAAGACCAAACGAAATTTTTAGTAAATATGAAATATAATAGAAGAAATTTTACAATGAAACTTATGATTTAATTTGAAAGGGATAGATATCTGATAGAATATGAGTTAATATGTCTTTTATTATAAAGATAATACAATAAAACCCCAAATTAATTAAGATGGAACTTGATTGCTTTATGCAATGGAAATTTCTTTTGCTTTCTTATCTGTCAACTATACAAAATAATACTGTTTCCGGTTTATTGTTACTTTCGTTTTCGGCAATTTTTTCTTCTTCCGAAAATGACAAAATTATAGACCCCCATTGCAGCCAAAAATAACAATGTGGTTGACCTCTTAGAGACTTGAAATTTTACATGGTTAGTTAAGATAGATTTTCACAGGTACACCAGGTCGATTTAAAATGGGACAACGAATAGTTTTTGAAAAAATGATAAATTAGACTTACCTGATTTCTTACCCAAAAAATTATTTACGACATACTAAAATTGCTCAAAACAAAATGGATGTCGTTAAACCCTGTTCATTAACGCAACTAGAACAGTAATTCGTTTGTTGATCCGACGTTTCTAGCGCAAAAAAATAATTTTTTAGTGAACCCTACCATCCAGCACACAAAAAAAAGCGTCTCAAATCCCTATGGGCCGCGATTGCGTCAAAAATAGCCTCAAATCGAAGTACCTACCTATACTATAAATGGTAAATTCTGAGAGATCTATCCGCGTCTTTTACCATGGCCGCCATCTTGGTTGCCCCGACCCGCGAACTTTTACGTGTTCACGGGTCGGGACAACCAAGATGGCGGCCATGGAAAAATAAAATAACTCATGTTTTTGCTAAAATTACGAATAAAAAGTTTTTAAAAATGAAAAAATGATCTAAATCTATCCCTAACCTGAACCCTAAATTCCTCCCTAACAGGGTTTTGACCCTCTCCCTAACAGGTTTTGACCCTCTCCCTAACAGGGTTTTGACCCTCACCATAACAGGGTTTTGACCCTCTCCCTAACAGGGTTTTGACCCTCTCCCTAACAGGGTTTTGACTCTATCGGAACCAGCGTTTTGACACTCTCCTTAACCTAACATGGCGCTGGGCTTTGACCATGAATAGTAGGAAAATTTTTAAAAAAACAAAGAAAAGTGGCCAAAATTAATTATAAAATAAAGAAGTAATGAAAACCCAACTTACATTTTCATGAAATACACTTTTACACACTTTATTTCAGGTTCCAACGAAAAGAATATCCAAAAATTAATGAAACACGAATAAAACACGTGTGGTCATCCTCTAAAATAATCTTATGAAATGGCAGACGACACAAAATACTAAATCAGCCAACCAATAAAATTTTATCATTATATTTAATCAACCAATAAAAATTTAATTAAAAAACATGCCATCGTAATTTAAGGAAAATGTAACTCTAATAAACAAAATAAGGGGAGTGAATCGACACAAATGACGTCATGGATAAACAATTAGGAATCAGACCTATAAATGCGTATGCGGCAATGCCTCAGAGTGCCCATGGGTCATGGGCTATAATTATATTAATTAATAATTGCGGCTTCTCTGAGGTAAATTTGTTATTGTGGTAATGTGCAGAATCGTAAATTCAGATAATCCGCCAACGGCCGCTATCTTGGTTGTCTAGCCCGCCATCTCTAACCTAACCTGAACCTATTAAGTTTAAGTCAAAATAAACACGTAAATGACATCAAGGCGCCAATTGTCTGCTTTGGACTTTCGGCTTAGAATGCAAGTTTAGCAATAGCATACCTTGTAATGTTCTTATATTTCATTTACACATCTTGAATGCAGTCCATTAATTATTATCTTCTATTGTCTACTTCAGCCCACACAACAATTAAAACTTCCTATTTCTACCCTCGCAGACAACACACACACTCACACACTGTTTTCAATATGTTTAAACTAAATATAGTGTCATCGAAATATCTGATCAATGTCTAAAATCACGCTTTTCAGCATCGGCACCCGTTTTAACAAAGCTAAAAAATGAAGCTGAGACTGTGGGTCTCCCCCTACCCACCAAAACTGCATTATCCTCTCTCATCTGTGGTGTTCTCACATATTCAATACCTGAGCGATAGCCTGTAATAGCTTATACCCAACATTGAAGTCGCTACGCCACACACAAAGTTTTCTTAATTTGTAGTTAAATTGATAAAAGTGCAGTTTACAGAATGAGTTTTGCCTAGAGTTGTCCCACTCTAAGCGTAGTGACATCACTTTGGGGAATCCCAACACTGGTTTTAGGGTGATTGGACCCTAATGATGAGAATAATAAATTTCCTCTTTTTCACTGAGCATTACTTGTGTCAAAAGCATAATCGGACAATCCATACAGTTATAATGAAATAAATTAAATTAAATTTTTTTTCCCTGTTTTTATTAAATTCAAAATACAAGATTCAAACGAAATAAAAAGAGAAACTCATCCTTGCTGATACCTCGATGAACACCAGTAAAAAGATGCACGCATGGTTAAAAGTTCTGTCTTTTGATGGTTAGCAACGAATTACCCATATGCTATTCATTACTACAATGTCGCAAATTTAACAGGAAGTTTCAACATAATTTCTGGGGAGGGGAGACCTCTCCCCCAATTTCAATACGAAAATGACAAACAAAATAATTTCTGGGGAAACAGACCCTAAACAGAACTTAATTTTGAAATATTTTGATCAAACGCAACTAGACTATGGCCGGTAGCTCACCCGAGGAACCTCAATTACCTATATTAATATACCGATGAAGACATCGTCGACCATGCCGCTAAATGCATTTTAGCCGTAAAATCATAATGATCTATTCGCATGTAATCAAAATGAGTAAAACAAAGTGAATAATGATTGTTCTTTGGTGTTATTCTAACCAAATACCATTGAGTTAGTAGGATATTCACTGGATTCTGTCTTTGTAATGATGATCCCATTAAGATTATTTTGCTGAAAAAATGCACATTTTTGTGTACAATGAAAGAATAAATTAATAAGGAGTGAAGAAACACATTTTGTTGCTGGTAATAATCTTTTAAATGCAGTTTTATGTAAAACTAGAATCAACAAAGTTTGGTAACAAAATGAGGTAGGTGCTTCAGTCCATACTACCCTTACATTTAAAGTTATTTTTAATCACAGAAATATTAGTAATATGCCGTAAAAATGGACAAATATACTCACGTTTTCATATAGTTTTTTTCAATTCATAGCTAAAATCTACTAAAACAAGTTAATGTTGTTTTTTTCTCCATCAAACTGTATCATTTTAATAATTAACTTTTATTGTCTTTTACCTATAGCAAATTATGCCTCAGATGTTTTGCATACTACCCATTGCCTAATATACTTTGGGCACGTCTCGCTCTACCCATCAAAGGCTTTTATAACATCAAAAAACTAAAGCTTGAAAATAAATGACTAACAATGAAGTTTGTTTAATATCTGATGTGATGTATCAACAATAATTGATGACATGTAAACCTGGTTATTCAATTGATTTCAAGTCACAAAGTTAGAAAAACTAACTGTAAAAGAACGCTTGACATTTCTCCTTCTCTACCATATTTTTGCACTACTTTATTTTTACACAGCCGCTATCTTTGTGCAATGAGAAAGGCAGTCGTGTGAAGAAAAAAAATGCGTGCAAAAAACACCTCATTTAAAAAAGAAAAACAAATATTAGCCAAAAATCATTCAAATTTTATGAATTTTTTTCATGAAAACCCTTGAAAAAATAAAATTTACAACTATACCTAACGTGAATGCTAAATCAGTATCCCTAACTTAAGCATAATTTCAACATTGCTAAAAGTGCCATCTTTTGATTGTTTAAAAGAAATGCTATCTATTTTTATTATGTGGCCATTTCACCAGACAGTTCAAAATATTTTGCTGGGAAGAGGAGACCCCCCCTCCCCAAACTGCTGGCCCCGTTTTCAAGACAAAAAGAAAAAAAAAGAAAAAAAAACTTTTACCAAATAAATACAGAGCTAAAATTCAAAATCTTTTGAATATAGAATTATGGCTGATAGTGGACCTGGGTAACCTCTATGACCTATATACAGTGGAAGACATCGCTCGCCCTGCCACTAACTTCATTTTAGCCAGGCTTAACACTAGGTACCCTGAAAATTAATTTTTAATGAACAAACCCTGCAAGCATTGTCTTTAGCCTTGTGTTTAGCCTTCTGTTTATCCTTGTGTTTAGCCTTCTGTTTATCCTTGTGTTTAGCCTTGTCTTCAGCCTTTAAATATTGTCTGATTGCCATAAAAGATAAGATAAGATTCTTTATAGTTCCAAAAAATGTTTGATTACATTGTGCAGATTCATTTTAAGCACATAAATAAATACAATTGACATCCAAGACTTATACAGTAATTCTTTAGCATAGATTCAGCCATAAATGAACAACTTAATTGACATGACGGTAATGATTAATTAGTGATGGTTTAGATATGGTTTGCTATTGATCAATAAATATATACATCATTTTAAAGGGCTAGTTCGAGACTTTAAAAAACCCACCAAGTTCATCTTTCTATCTTTTATAGAAGTGGAGTTATGACTTTTGCATTGAATTTTTAAAGCCACCTTAAACAAACTATATATTTTAATTTTAACCCAAAACTTGTGACCCACTTTTCAAATTTCTGCACCTTTTCCCCTATAGACTTTATTTTTAAAGATAATCGCACCAAATTTTTAAGAGACATTTATAATTCAATGTTTTACATTTCGATTTAGTAAATAATACATGAAATAGGTTCCCAAATTTTCCCTTCTATCATTTCATCAAGTTTTGCCAATAAATAAAGATATCCTTTTTTTTTCTTGGTCACTTAAACTTAAATTAGATTTGTTTTAGATTTGCGTTTTGCAACAAGTTTTTAAATCTTTTCTCTACAGACACCTGACCCTGTGACTTTAGTTTAGTCTTAAAATATTGATAACAGTTTTTAGAATTGCATACAAAGCTTGAATATCAATGGTCAATAGTTTGTATTTGTGTCTTTGTAAAGCCAAAAGCCATGTTTTCCCAATGGTATGCTATATTTGAAAGTCAGATTTATTAGACAATTTGAGCTGAAGTAAGCCACATACATTTAAGGGGAGATGGAAAAGATGCATATTTTTTATGAACAAACCCTGCAAGCATTGTCTTTAGCCTTGTCTTCAACCTTCTCTTTTTCCCCTCAGCTCAAAAGGCGTTGATTGAGAAACAGCAGGAAGCAGAGAAGAAACAGCTTGACAGCTTCCGACAAAAGGTTATTGTAAATTTATCGGCTAATGTGCTTCTGTGGTCCCCTTATTGGGAGTCACTTCCCTTTGTTTATGATAGATTTAGGGTTCGGGTTAGGGTGAGCGACAGAGGGACCAGTAGCGTGCAATTACCAATTTATCATATGTGTACTGATTGGGGTCAAATCTTCACTTTATTTTTATTTAAGAAGCTGAAGAGAGTTTTCTAACCTATTTGATGGTAAAAATGCTTTCAATTTTTCATTTGTTTAATAATTTAGCTGTTACCTTAATTCTTACATGACTTGATTAAAATGATTACCCATTGCAATAAATTTATTGGTATTTTCGTAATCTGAATTTTCAGATTCAAAAGAGAATTCATGAATTCATTAAAGATGGAAATCTGGAGAAACTGAAGATTGAACCAATGGAGAAAGTTCAACGTGCCATTGTGTAAGTTGTGTATAACTGAAGTATTTTGAGACATTCAATTACATAACCAATTTATGCTTAGTGTTCCATTATTAAATTGGTAGACATGTCGAGTAATTTATTTCCCACTGATCATGGTCATTGCCAAGGTCTGATTTTTCATGAAAGCCATCTTCCCAGGGTCTATATTATCTCTCAGTACACAGATTTTGTCATCCTGATGCAGATATGGTGTACTGGATGGCCCTCAAAAATTTATGAAATTTTATTTTCACATTTTGTTAGGAGCATCCACTTATAAATAGATATAACTTTACCGTCCTTCATTCTATAATGGTATTTTTAAAATAGAACTATTGAATAGTTATGTTATAGATATTTTATTACCCGGTGCACCATTAAAAGGAAAATACCAAAGTTATTATTGTTGTATTAGTAGTGGGTTTGAAATGTTAGATGTTCCATTTTTTGGAACACAAGGCAAATCCCTTACCAATAGGACTTATAGTATAGCCCAGTGGTTCTCAACCTTCCTAAAGCCGCGAAAGCTTAATACAGTTCCTCATGTTGTGATGACCCACAACCACAACATTATTTTCATTGCTGCTTCATAACTGTAGAGTATATGTGTTTTCCGATGGTCTTAGGTGACCCCTGTATTTATTTGTCTACTCCTAGGCATGATGTTGCAGAGCTGGCCGGCCTCGCCTCATTTTCCTTTGGACTTGAAGAAGAAGACAGATACGTGATGTTATGGAAAAAGGTGCATAACTGTTGTATTTGATTGTTGCAATTTACTATACATTGCAATCTGCTTATAAGTTTTGCAATGCACTTTGGGTACGATGAATAATATTAATAGATTGAATCACTCAAAATATAGTTTTTTAATATCATGATTCATCATTCTGTAGTATTGGTATTCTGCTCAATTATTATCTTAAACAATCAGGTAACCAAAACAGTAATTTTGGCAGCAAAACTCCATGTGTCGTTCATAGATTTATTAAAAAGGGTTGTTAGTTTGCCTCAGCTCATACGAATTACTGCAAATTTTTTATGTGCTTAATAAATGTTCTTTTTAAAAATATTTTGTTGTCAGGAATTCGCCCCCACAGATGAAGAGTTACAAGCTTACAGGAAAGGGGAAGAGTGGGACCCGGAGAAAGCTAAGGAGCTCTTGAAACAGAAGGTAGTTTATACACTGAAGTACAGTGGAACCCGCTAATCTCGACCTCGGTTAATTCGCCAACCCTATTAAGTCGACGTTTTTTAAGTGGAACTGCCAAATTCTCTCTTTGTCTCAGCATTTTCTCATCGGTTATGTCGATTCTTTTATGTCGCCGAACCCTAATATCTCGAGCACAAAAGAGGGCCAAATTTGCCACTTAACGTTGGTTATCTCGATCCCCATGACCAATCGCCAGCTTTTGAAAATGTTAGTTATCGATGTCACTTCACCATCTCACAACCGCATTTTCGCATTTGTATCGACAACCCCATCTTAGCAGTGCATTGTTGGTTGTCAAGGAAATTTGTGGCATACGAGACACATGGGTAGGGGGATTGGTAGGTGTGTCAAAGGTTATAAAAATATCACCGCAACGTATCGTATTGATCGTGATGGTCATATTGTTGCTTTGTGTGTCACAGTGAACTAGCTATCTGCAGGTTGGGGAAGGTTGGTTCCGCCGAGCGAAATAATGACGTCACAGCACGGAAAGACGTGTTGGCGGACTACAGTGTGTTGTTACTATGTCATGTTAAATATTACCACTACAGCGATCTCTTTATGAAAACACAAAGCAATAGTATACGGGCATACGATAACTGCGAAAAATTGTTGTGATATTTAAAAAAAATTTCCATTCTAAAAATGTCTGGAGGTGTCAAGAGAAAACTGGACAATCAGTCAATAGAGAAAAAGTATGAAATCATACTGCAGCTAGAAAAAGGAACAAAACCGGCAGACCTTAGTCGTCAGCATGGCATTCCAGCAAACACCATTTCAGGATGGAAAAAGAAGGCCGACGTGATAAAGCAAATGTACGAGAAGTCTGTCTTTGATCCAGCAAGAAAAAAACTTAGAGTGGCTAAGCACAAAGATGTCGACGATGCAGTGTTTCAATGGTTCACAAATACGCGAGCAACAAACCTTCCCGTCAATGGTCCCTTGCTGATGGAGAAGGCGGACATCCTTGCTGCAAAGCTAGGACACCCTGACTTTAAAGCAAGTCAGGGGTGGCTGGATCGTTTCAAAAAGAGGCACAACATTATCTTCAAAGCAATTTGTGGAGAGAGTGCTGCGGTTCAACAGGAAGAAGTGGATTCATGGCTGAAGACTCAAATGCGCACAATTTCGGATACCTATGAGACTCGGAACATTTTTAATGCTGATGAAACTGGGGTGTTTTGGAAATGCCTTCCAGACAAAACTATGGCGTTTCGTGGGGAGGCTTGTCACGGTAGAAAAAAGTCGAAGGACCGACTTACAGTGCTAGTTGCTGCTAACATGGATGGAAGCCAAAAACTCCCGCTCTACGTTATTGGAAAGTCCAAGAATCCCAGATGCTTTAAGCAGACCAAAGTTCTCCCATGTGATTACGATGGCCGGTCAAGCGCCTGGATCACAGGAGATCTGTTCAGTGCATGGGTGAAAAAGTGGGACAGTAAGTTCCAAGCAGAGAAAAGGAAGGTGGCACTGATCGTGGACAACTGTAGAGCTCATCCGGATATTCCTGGTCTCAAGGCCATTAAGATCTTTTACCTACCACCTAACAAAACGAGTAAGCTCCAACCAAAGGACCAGGGGATAATCCAAGTGCTTAAGATGTACTACAGGAAAATGTTGATGCGCCAATACCTGCTCCATGATGAAAAGAAGGCACAGTACAGCCTTTCCCTTCTAGATGCAATGAACTTCCTGAGATCAGCCTGGAGTAACATGAAGAAGGAAACAATCTCAAACTGCTGGATGCACTGCGTCATTCAGTATAATTCCGATGATGAGTTTCAGTCACAGTGTCGTGCAGCCACAGAAGAACTCGCGGAAGTGGCAGAAAAATCAAGCCTTACAGATGCTATCTTGGAAGAGGAGGCACAGGAGTTAGCCATTACTGTCCAGGAATTCCGAGATTACATAGAAATCGACAAAGACGTCGTTACTGATGGCGTTATCACCGATGAAGACATTGTATCAAGTGTGCCGTTAGCACAGGCAAGCACATCTGCATGCGGCAATGACAAAGAAGATGAAGAAGATGCGGACGAAGATTTGGAACCAATTCCCTCACCTGGTGAATTGGTAGAAATGCTACATAAAATTCGACGGTATGGTTCTTTTGTAGGAGATGAAACTGTTTTAGACAGCATAAATAATATTGAAGCATTTGTTTTCAAGCAGACTGTCAAAGGCAAAAAGCAACAAAGCGTTTTAGACTTTGTAAAGAAAGCATAATAACTGCGTGTACGAGACTTTTCAGAGCTGTGTCAGAGTGAAATGACTCGCGAATTTAATTTTGACACTGGTTAGCTTTTTTGTAAAAACGAACTACACCCCGCACTTTTTGTGTGATTTTGTGAGTGATCTTTGTGTTTGCAATGTTGGAGAATATAATAAAGGTTTGTATCGAGAATCGACGGTGGTTTTTATTTTATATTGGTAAATTTCTGCTGTTAGTTAGTGCACATATGCCTTTTGTTGTTAGCAAACATGTATGTACATTTTTATAGCATGCCGATCGCTTCATCAAACAAATAACGGCAACGCTGTTGTGTAAAAAAAACCTCCAAAAACACGTGCATGTACATTATCATTTATTAACGCACATCATGTACATAAAGAAATTTCAAGCACATGTTAATATTTTGCCACCATATTGGTTTTCGTTTATCTCGATCCTCGGTTATCTCGACGCTTTTTGGCAAACCCCGAGGCTGTCGACATAACCGGGTTCGACTGTATCTATAGCCATTCTAGTTCTAGTCTTTGTTGACTTCAATGTCCAACTCTTCAACCTGCTTCCCTGTTGTCAGAGAATCAGCCTGTCACCATTAGCTTACTTTGACTGTGTTGTCAGAGAATCAGCCTGTCACCATTAGCTTACTTTGACTATTTTCAGTAAAGAGCCATGACATATAAATCATTGTAGGTACCACAAACTGGCGTAAAAACGCGTTTTTGCGTCACGGAAGCCTGTATTTAGTAACTTTTCACTTAATGTTTTCTATATTAAAAATTGGTCATAAACTAATAAAAATGGTACCATTTAAAAGTACATTTTAAGCCCTCTAATTATATGTCATTTTCATTGTTGTTGAAATAACAAAGAGCATTACATTTATCGCATGAAAACCATCACCAAAGTGAATTTTTATCGACAGTCAAGCGATCATTTTTACCCCGTGCTATTCAATCGCCGTGCCGTTTTTGGTCGTTCGTTGTATTTCGTCACAAATAAGTATATCGTATGCAGAAATGAATGCCCTTTAGTTTCGTACCAAATATTAATGTAACGCAACAGTTTAAATATTTTAAAATTTGAAAAATCGAAGAAAATGATAATTTACTATTTGATTTTGGCAAAATATGAAATTTAAACCAGCATCATTGGAAAGCTCGTCCTATTTTCTTTTAAAATGAGAAAACAACACTTCATTTCTAAGCATCAACAAAAACAGCCGAGTTAAACAAAGATCCCTATAATTTTCTTTCACCCCGCTTGTTTCCGATATGCGAAAATGGCTGAAAACTACGTTGACAACGCACCAGAAGTTTTTTCTAAATCGACGGTAGCCGATCTTAAATGTTTAGTAGGTAAGTAAAATCAGTAAAAATATGTAGTTAAATGGTTTGAAACTGTGTCAGCTATGTTTTAATTCTTTATTTCTTTAGAAAATTTGTATTTATGTAGATATAAATATGTTCGTTTGTCGCTGATTATTATCGTTTTTGAGTTTTGTCAGATGACTTAAACCCCCCTCTGTTTGTAGTGAAGTCTAATTTTTTCTGATTGCTCAGTTTAAAATGTTATTGTTTTTTCTGAAAGAGGATACGTTGAAGATTAATAACTACTAATTTTTATAACTAGCAAATGATATTATCATATTCAATTTTAATAAATTAAAAAAGGTCACGTGATCATAATATTTGTCGTCAATGTAAACAAACAATGGCTAATGTTGAGAGATATCACCGTGACTTCGTTAGAGATAAATTTAGGGTTCAGGTTAGGTTTAGGGATAGATTTAGGGTTCAGGTTAAGTTTAGGGATACATTTAGGAATTTTTTTCATTATTTTAAAACATTTTATTCTTAATTTTACGGTTCACGGCAATCAAGTTGGCAGCCTTGGCCTTGGTAAAAAAAACGCGGTGATATCTCTCAACATTTACCCAAACAATGAATGTTAAAAGTAGAACAACTCGTAAAGTTAAGAGATGGTCAAAGTAATGCATGATTAATAGCTTAAAGCAATTTCTGCTATCATAGGTGGATTTATGTTAGATTGAACATTTATAATTTGTTCAATTTTGTTTTAGATGGTGAACAATTCGCTGCTCTAGACTTAGACACTCTAGAGAAGAATTTTCTGGTTAAAGGGAAATGAAGAAGGTAATCATCACCAACAAATTACTTCTTCAACTCTAAGTTTTAAAGGAGGAAAATAACAAGTAATAGGAGCAGGTAACTGTAACTATATACCTAAGATAAGTTATTCAATGTAATATTTAGTAATAAACATATTTTGTATTCTACTTGTACAACTAAGTTTAAATGCATATGAATTTATTTAAGCCTAAGCCTGAACATATCTTTTCAGCTAGATACCTGGTACTCTCAGATCAAAGTATGTACCAGTACCAGTCGCAAATTTCATCATTTGGAATAAATAAAGAAAATGTGTACAGTCCAACAAAGGAGTATAATGCTAGTTCAGTGCAGGAAGTAACAGATGAATTTATTATTGACTTTTATCTATATTCTATTAAGTAAACAACAGATAGTATAACTGTTTATTCTATTCATAGTTTCATAGATGGCTTTCTTTATTATGTGGATCTGTTGACAAATGTCATTTAAAAAAGAAGATAGCCAATTTGGTGAAAAGTTACTAAAAATTAAAAATGAGGCATCTAAATGTTAAACGAAGACAACCTGAACTCTAAATCTGAATGTAAACGTTGCATTTTTTATAAACTTTGTATTGTGTATAAAAAAGTAATTGGCTCATTGAAGTCATTGACTGTTGATATATGTGGAGCTATAATTTTTCTGTAGATGGTATAATATGCTTATCCATTGGTGTAACTATTGATTTTATGCATTTTTTATTAAATTGCTGATTTCTCGCTTCACGTGAACCGTGCACGTTTCTAACAGTTTATGTATTTGAACTGTACATGTTATGGGTAAACATGCTGTTTAAGTACGGTACATAGACCTTTAGTTCCCCTACATTTTGATATAATTATCATGTGCTTTCAATACACCTATTACATTTTTTTAAAAAAAGATTCTGTATGTGAATGTTTTCACTGTTCCAGCCATGTTTGTAATGTATGTAAATAAATAATGGGCTCATTGACTGTTGAAATATGTAGAGCTATAATTTTTCTGTATTTTGGTATAATTGGCTTATCTCTTGGTTTAACGATTGATTTTTTGCAATTTTTTAAAAATGACTAATTTTTTGCGTCTTATGAAACCTTGCCTTTTTCTAACTATTTTTTTATTTTAAGTGTAAATGTTATGTTTACACTTTCTGTTTAAGTACATAGAACTTTAGTTCCCCTACATTTTGATATAATTATCATAAATGCTTTCTTATCAGTTAATTTTTTGTGATTTTTTAAAAATGACCAAATTACGCGTTTTTTACCTCCCTTTTTATTTCTTTCAAAATGTGATGAAATGCCCTTTTCATAACAATAAAATTTAATGAATTAATAATTTTTTACCTTTGAAAAAAATTGAGTCTGTTCTCTATATATGTGGGTATGTGTTGAGTGTAAGTAAGTGAGTTTAAGTGATTTAGTCTTACAGATATAGCCTTACAAAAATGGCACTTTTGATGGTGGCAAAAAAATTTCAAAAAAATAAATTTTAAAAATTCATAACTTTTTTACTAATTGAGTTATATGAACAAGTTTGGTATCCACGTTCTTAGAATCATGAGTTCTTGACATGACAGTATAAAATAAAGCTATAAGCCTGTTTTGAAAAATCAGTTTGTGGTACCTAATCATTGATTTGTTGAATAATTCCCCCGAGACGTAACAAAGCCATTGAACTGCTTGTCCCCTATTAGCAGTTTGTAACAGCAACTACCGAAATCCGAAGACGGCAGCCAGCTTTGCCCGGGCTTAAAAAATTGGCATTTATCTTGCTATTTGTGACTGTAGTCTTTACAATCAAGTTATGGCTGTAGTCTTTACAGTCAAGTTATGGCTGTAGTTTTTACAGTCAAGTTATGGCTGTAGTCTTTACAGTCAAGTTATGGCTGTAGTCTTTACAGTCAAGTTATGGCTGTAGTCTTTACAATCAAGTTATAGCTGTAGTCTTTACAGTCAAGTTATGGCTGTAGTCTTTACAGTCAAGTTATGGCTGTAGTCTTTACAGTCAAGTTATGGCTGTAGTCTTTACAGTCAAGTTATAGCTGTAGTCTTTACAGTCAAGTTATGGCTGTAGGAATAAATAAGTCAAATTTTATAATTATTTACTTCCACATTGGTTAGAATCAAGGGATTTCTCTTAAGGGGGATCACCATGAGAAGTATATCCCAATTATTTCAGTAATAATAAAAGAAGCTGTGACTGTAACTGACTGGTGTGGATAAGAGAAGATATTAGTGCAGTTATAATCCACAGCTCTTGTGTAAAGTTGCCTCATCAACCAGTTATCCATTTCATGGTATCCCGTGTAGTCACCTCCAAATTAAGAAGTCTCATCCCCATTTTTATCCCTTGGTTCAGAAAACAAATGTTTTTTAAAAATATTTTCTCAAAATTTTCATTAAAAAAAAAAAAACCCTGATACAATTTTATTTAGTTTAATTAAAAGTTTTTGTGATGAATTCATTGAATTAGGAGAACTGATGAATATGACTTGTGTGACCTAGATAAAGGTGCTGACTCTCAATGGCTCTATGTCCTGCTCTGTTTCAGGAATTGGAGGAAGCTCTAGAGAAAGTCAGGCAGTCAGATCCCACCAAAGACACGCCGGCATCCAACTACAGAGATAAATACAAGCATCTCATAGGCGACGAGGCGGCCAAAGAAGCTGCCCGAGGTCTTGTCTCCAACACGTCCTACGGTTTTGGTAAGTCAAAGTAAATTCATTGGTGGACTCTGGCTGGCACACAATTAAATTATTAAGTTCAATAGATGTGACTAGTTGTACTTGAGACAAAAAAAGGGGGGGGGGACAACAGATTAAATAATTAATTAAAATGAAGAGTTGGATGTCAATGCAGCCAATATCAATGTAGAAAATATTGCTTACTTATAGCTATAATTATGGACAAGACTTTTGTTGCAGCAAGCCATCATCTCAGATTAGTTCACAAATGTGATCTAAAGTTCAAAAGACTTGGAATTAATCCAGAGTTTCAGCCAAGGCAAACACAATTGAGTTGGTAGATTCAAAAAGAATTTAGATATTCCCATGATTAGGGCTGTCAACGGTACCAGTTAATGAGCAGATTATTTGGCCTTCAAAATGATTTTTTTAAAGTTCTCTCCCTTGTATGTAAACTCACAAAACATAGCAACAAAAGATTATTAAAGTTAAATCTTGAAGATGGCCATCCATATATTACAGACACAAAATGTCCACTAATGTGCACAACACCCCCCACTCTCCCACCTCTTTCTCTTACTCCCCTCCTCTATCTCTCTCTCTATCTCCCTCTCTGTCTCTCTCTCTCTCTCGCTGTCTCTCTCTCTCTCTTTCTCTCTCTCTGTCTCTCTCTCTATCTCTCTGTCTCTATCTCTCTCTCTCTTCCATGACCATTATCTGATTGAACTTGTAGATTTTTCTGGATAGTTTTCATTGAGGCACTAAAAGTCTGCCCTTGTTATCATGCTGAGACAACCACCAGGCAGCAGATACAATTACAAGCAGCAGATATAGTTATAAACTTACTAGCCAAATATCAGACCTGTTTACTCTTACGATTTTGAGGTGTATTTATTATATATACTATATGTTTTTTTTTTCACTTTTAAGATAATGTAATGAACTATTTTGGGATGATATTGTACGACTTTAAGAGTTTGAGGGTAAACAGGTCTGCAATGTACACAGTGTAACCTGGGAGTACATTCAGAAAAAAACTTAACCATTTAAATAAAATCAAAATTGAGGCCTTGTTAAAAAAAAACGTGGCTGAAGTAACAAATTTTTTTAACAATTTCTTATATCTTTTGTCAACATTTCGTTCCCTGATGTGATCCCGTTCTCCAATGGGATCCCTTTTCTGTTTTGTACAATTTTAAATAGAAATCAATAAAATTGGGTAAATATATTAAAAATTAAATTTAACAATCTCTTACAATTTAACGATCTCTGTCTCTTGTGTTGACAGTGCCTAGTAAGAATAAGCAAGACTCCAGGACTATTGAGCAAGTTTTGGCTGACACCCGGGCCAAAAAGAGAAGGAAAATGGAGGAAATCTCTCCAGAATCTTCCACCCCCTCCCCAGGCGACCATGTGACCTCCTCTTCCACACAACCATACCCGTCTGCTGACACCTCACAGCATTCGTCTTCAGATTCTGCCTGATGACTTTGATGGATGTGTTGTGCTTCTTCGGGGATGTCTAAACGTAACAATCACAGCCATGGCTTATTGTCTTATGGTCATTGAAGCTGATTGTCTTATGGTCGGTGACGCTGATTGTCTGTGTTGATCCATTCAGTATACATCTAATTATTGCTATAGAACAAGCTGCCTTATGCCAGTCCACAACAAAAAGAGTTGTAGTTTAGCTGTTTTGCCAACTTGGACTATTTCATCCTGTTAGACATTCATAAATACAGGGGTTAGGTGAGGTGAAGTGTGTCTCTTCACTCAAAGTGAAGTGTGTCTCTTCACTGAAGGTGATGTGTTTCTCATCAATAAAGGTTAGGTATCTTTCTTAACCTTTGTGGGCCGTGTCTATGCCTGTGGTAGATGCATGTCTCATTCATTTGCTGGTGACGAAAATCAACTGCTTTACCGGGGAGATAATACAAAGATGAGCCTTCAGTGGAGGGGCACAGTTTAGTGACTGAGAACCCCTGTGTAATGAAACCTTTTTCCCCTATTGTAAATATTGATACAGCCCAGCGTGTCAAGTCATTGCTATAACTATATTTGTAATTCAAAGGAAACTCTTCTTTCAGTGGTCACACGTTTTTATTGAGATTCCAATGTATTTATGAGTATTTGTTGGTGTGAGATACATGAATGTTGAGTTTATGAATGTTCAGTTCATGAATGTTGAGTTCATGAATGTTGAGTTCATGAATGTTCAGTTCATGAATGTTCAGTTCATGAATGTTGAGTTTATGAATGTTCAGTTCATGAATGTTGAGTTTATGAATGTTCAGTTCATGAATGTTCAGTTCATGAATGTTGAGTTCATGAATGTTGAGTTCATGAATGTTGAGTTTATGAATATTCAGTTCATGAATGTTGAGTTTATGAATGTTCAGTTCATGAATGTTGAGTTCATGAATGTTCAGTTCATGAATGTTGAGTTTATGAATGTTGAGTTTATGAATGTTGAGTTTATGAATGTTGAGTTCATGAATGTTCAGTTCATGAATGTTGAGTTCATGAATGTTGAGTTCATGAATGTTGAGTTCATGAATGTTGAGTTTATGAATGTTCTGTTCATGAATGTTGAGTTTATGAATGTTCAGTTCATGAATGGTCAGTTCATGAATGTTCAGTTCATGAATGTTGAGTTCATGAATGTTGAGTTCATGAATGTTGAGTTCATGAATGTTGAGTTCATGAATGTTCAGGTCATGAATGTTAAGTTCAAGAATGTTGATTTACTATGTGTGATTTATTCAGTGAACATGTTCCAGTGGACATAACCTGGACCTCAATCCACTTTTTTTTTTTTTTTATACAACAAATATTGATGTCTGTTTATATTTTGTTTGTAAACACAAACCTAATGTGTACCAGGAAACACAAACCTAATGTGTACCTGTAAACACAAACCTAATGTGTACCAGGAAACACAAACCTAATGTGTACCTGTAAACACAAACCTAATGTGTACCAGGAAACACAAACCTAATGTGTACCAGGAAACAAAAACCTTATGTGTACCAGGAAACACAAACCTTATGTGTACCAGGATTATGAGAGACCAGATTGAAACATGTGGTGGGTTCAAGGAGTTGTGTGAGAGAGAACAAAGGTTTGGGGACGGGGCGGGGCTGGGTTTGGGCGGCCACAGAACTGATCAGACCAAAAGAATACACAAGATTAAAACTACTATTAATATTGTTGATCCCAGTTTTATAAATAATTTTTTTATAAAGTTTTGAAGTTGATAAATAGTTTGATATATTATGTCATTATCGTCTCTCCTATAACTTCCGTAGGATTTTACTGTAACATTTACCTGTGTAAGTAATAAGAGGAAGAATTAATTCCCAGACATGTATTATAAATTATAGTTAGTAACGAACATTGTACTCGGAAACTTAACTTCAGAGTGTTTGTTCATTTTGCCACATGGAGTGTATGTAAGTAAGAAAGTGGCAGGGCGTGTTTGCATCTAGCTGGACTCAGTGTTTGCATCAAGCTGGACTCAGTGCTTGCATCTAGCTGGACTCAGTGCTTGCATCTAGCTGGACTCAGTGTTTGCATCTAGCTGGACTCAGTGTTTGCATCAAGCTGGACTCAGTGCTTGCATCTAGCTGGACTCAGTGTTTGCATCTAGCTGGACTCAGTGTTTGCATCAAGCTGGACTCAGTGTTTGCATCTAGCTGGACTCAGTGTTTGCATCTAGCTGGACTCAGTGTTTGCATCAAGCTGGACTCAGTGTTTGCATCTAGCTGGACTCAGTGTTTGCATCAAGCTGGACTCAGTGCTTGCATCTAGCTGGACTCAGTGATTGCATCTAGCTGGACTCAGTGTTTGCATCAAGCTGGACTCAGTGCTTGCATCTAGCTGGACTCAGTGCTTGCATCAAGCTGGACTCAGTGCTTGCATCTAGCTGGACTCAGTGTTTGCTTCTTGTACCTGTACATTGTATGTTTGGTTTGTTGAGCATAAAGTCTTGCAAGGCTTCTCATGTTTTGAATGCAGGATGTGAATAAAGAAAAAGATACATTTTATATTGTGTTTCTTATAACTTAAAATATTTTAAAATTTTATATTAAATGAATTTGATAACAGGCTTTCCCACGAAGGCAGTAAAGAAGGGGGGGGGGGGGGTTACAAGAGGAGTAAACAGTATTCAGTATGGAAACACCGCCAGTAAAAGTTACAGGGGAAGACACAGGCTACTACTGATGTACTAGTACTTAGTACTGTTCGTCTGTTGACATCCGCCATGACCATCTTACTTGAGCTAGTTCTAAAACACCATACAGACACCAACAAGCAATTCCAACATCAATATGCATACTGAAAATTATTTTAAAGAAAAAAATATAATAAACTTTTTGTTTTAATTAAATATTTCCTTATTTTATGACATACAACAAGAAAAAAAAGACAGTTTCTTAGAGAAAGTCTGTAGAGCGTATATGGCTATTTAAAACAGCTCATTTTTTATAAATTGCAAGTGAATGGTATAATTATGTTGGCCGCATGAGACTTTTACAAAAGACATTTCTATTATTACTGATATCTACGGTATGCATCACAATGTTTTTATTAGCTATAGAGTAGTCACAGTGGCGTAGTGAGGGGGGCATCATGCCCCGGGGGCTACTCACAAAGGGGCGCCAAATGGTATATTTTACTATAATATTGTATGGTTTTCGAATGGGGGGGGGGGCGCTAAAAAGGTTTTGGGGGGCGCTTAAAGGGTATTGTGCCCCGGGCGCGAGTTAAGCTCGCTATGCCACTGCAGTGACGATAAACTATTAGTAGCTGTAGTGACTAGAAACTAGATTGATAACTGCACACAAAAAATAATAATTAAATAAAAAACGGTTGTTAGTTGTTAGGAAAAAAGATACAAATTCCCCCTTAAATGATCTTAAGCGACCCCTAGCATATTATCTGGCGACCAACGGGCTGGGAAGCACAGTTCTAAATGCATACAAAAACATGGAAATAATGTCAATGGACTCAAATAAACTACTCAGCTTTTTCATGATATTGATATAAAAAATACCGGGGTGGGTAGCAGATTTTGGCTATGCAATCACCCTGCAACGGGTGTCTTTTTGTGTGTTGTTAACTTGTTTTTTAACGACAGTGCAAGTTTTGTTTGCGTTATGTAAACACATTTACAGACCACGGGCTATCAAGTCGTATAGAACTTTCTAATCAATCTCTGGATGTGTTCCAATATACTAGGAAGTGATTGCACTGAAATGTTCAGATGGGGTCACTAGTCCAATATCATGATGCTTCACTGTGAGAGTGAGTTGGAGAATCAACAAAAGTTTGGAGAATTTCAGATTGTCGGAGATGTTTGTGTCTGTCTTGAAAATCTGTCGAAATATTATTTGTTTTATCATTCGCTGTCAATATTATTAAAACGTTTGTAAATCCTGTCGAGGTATTACGTCATATATATAAATATTTATTTTATATTCAATAACTTAGAAATAATTCATTGTTGTGATCGCTAGTAAAGTTATGAAGTGAAAAACATCGGAAATTCCAGTTAAAAACTACTTTTTTTTTCTACCAGTCATTTTGCCCACAATATTAAATCAGCTGTGTTTCCCACAATCTTCTACCAGCTATGTTGCCCACAATCATTTACCAGCTATGTTGCCCACACACTTCTACCAGCTATGTTTCCCCACAATCTTTTACAACAATGTTGCCCACACTCTCCTACAGCTATGTTGCCCACAATCTCCTACAGCAATGTTGCCCACAATCTCCTACAGCAATGTTGCCCACAATCTCCTACGGCTATGATGTCCACAATATCCTACAGCAATTTTGCCCACAATCTCGTATAGCTATTTTCCCCACACTCTTCAACCAGCTATGTTGCCCACACTCCTCTACAGCTATGTTGCCCAAATCTTCTACCAGCTACCCAACCGTTTTACACCTGTGTTGACCAACACATAAATCACAGGGTAAGGGAACACCTGAAAAATGACGAAATATATGACGAAGATGTCGACAAAAAGTCTTTGTTTATGTCGAACAGTAAAAAAACAAATCGATAATGAAAATGACAGAATGAAGATAAAATGTGCGCAAGACTTTCACAGTGACACACGTCTAGCTGCAGTTAACACGATGGAATGAAGAGCTGCAGGAAAATTTGAAACTAAAAAAATGCTGTAGTCTAACTTATGATCAAAATTTAATGTCGCAAGACCACTGCTTGGAAGTAACTCATTTACGACCGATAATATCCTCTCTAAAGTCAATATCGTCCCCGCCGCCCCCACCCTCCACCACCAATGTTCCCTTTAAGTAAGCTTAAGCTGCGCGGCCGCGCAGCTATCTCACAGATGCCACGCAGCAGTTTTGAGTATCCGCGCAGCACATTTTTATAAAAATAAATTCGAACAGATACGCTGCCCTGTGCAGCCGGCATTGTACTTTTACTTTTTTTAATAACATATAAATTTATGTTTTAATATGATTCAGATCTATATTTTTGTCTTCTACTTTTTACGTTGACATACATACTTACCAATACATGCCGATCAAGCTAACCTCGTTCTGAACCACCGCCGCCGTTCGTGTAAATTTCGTGTCGCATACTGCGCAGTGAATGTGTATAAAAGTAAAAAAAATCGCATATCTCTAGTTTATTATAAATGTATTAGCTAATTATTTTCAATAATGTTTTAACCGTTGTATCTAAACGTCAGTTAAGCGAACTGTCAGCGTCATCGCTTGCTAAGAAAAAGAGTAGATTAATTTTAAAACTGAATTGGGCAATGAATTTGTTCATGCAGCACTACCAGATTCTTCGTCAGAGCGGCCTGTAAAGCTGGGTGATATGTTTAAATATCATGAACGTGATGATGATGTTGTCTATGAATATGCTTCAAAGCTAATGCAGGTGCTAATTTCTGCAGAAGGAAAAGTAGGGAGGCTTGGAATTATCTTAAACACCATATCAAACAAAAAATACACACAGATGCTTTACAGAGACTGCGTTCTATACAGTCGAGAGGTGTACTGTGAATGCTTATATCTTATAGAAAGTGTCGTTGAGACAAGAAGCAGCACAGTGTAAAGTTGCTCAAAAAGACCAGGTTACAATTTTGATTGACAACCTCATATTGGTTATCAACATGAACACAGCTATAAATGCGGTGCAATACATACACAACCATTTGGCTAAGTATGCCCTAGTCCCTGATAGCTGGCGCAGTAAGAATTACGCTTTTGAGTTTGTTGAATCTAATGATTCTGTTGTGAAGGATACAATAATTAGCAAACTTCGCAATGCGAAGTTCCACACATTTGCAGTAGATGAGAGCACTGACATATAACTGACACAAATGTTGATCCTGTAGGCAAAGTTTCGGCCATATCCCTGTAATGTTTACAAGACAGTGTGTGATGGAATTTTGTCTCTGTCAGCATGTGACAGTAAATCTATGGAATCAGCAATAAAAGAGTTTTATCAAGAGATTTCATTGGACATGCAGAAAATGGTTATGTTTACCTCTAATGAAAGCAACTTAGAATCAAAGTACTTATGGGGTGAAGTTGTCTACCATCTTTTTCAGCTAGTTATTATCTCCCAGCTTTGTTTTTGTACCGCGCTTCGAGCCTTTGGGGATGAAGCGTGATTTTTGAAATGAACTTTATTATTATTATTATTAATGGTGGATCGGTTATGCTAGGCAAGCACAGTGGAGTTGCAGTAATTATTCGCCGACGGGTTCCACATTTACTGGAACAGCACTGCGTTGCTCATCGTGAAGGCATCATTGTAGTAAATTGTACACATTGTGCAGTAGGTCGACAGTACGGAAAGCCAAGTTTACCGAACTAGCTAAGAAGTTAGAATGTGATTCCATAGCTTTTATAATGGAATCAGATGGCTTTCGCGGCACTTTGCTTTACGAGCATTGCTGAGAAACATACGCGTGTTGACTGAATACTGTGAGGAGCAGGTGGGCCTGTATAATGACCCAGTTCATAAGTACTGTTTAAAGAAATTAAGGGATCCGCAATTTGGAACTTCACTGATTGTCTTTGGTGAAGTTGTTGGTGAACTTGCTGAATTATGCAAGCTGCTACAAAGAAAAAACTCTTACGACCATCGAGGCATACCAGTTTGTAAAAGCAAGGTGAAAATGTGCACTGGTCTGAAGAGGTTGCTGAATTACTAACAAATGACGAGGATATAAACATGAGCTCCATCCAAAAATTCGTTGAATGTTGATGTTTGCACCTGGGCTCCCGTTTCCCTGAAAATGAGTTGATGCAATTGCGAATCTTTGAGCAATCAGCGTTAATCGACACTTCAGATTTTACTTTTGGCCAAGACGAACTTCCAGCACTGGTTTCTAGATATGTGGAATTCCTGGAAAACTATGATGACATTCTGCCAAAAGTTCAGGATCTGTATCGTAACTTAAGATTGTGCTTCCTGAAAAAATGAAATGTAGGTTGATGCAGACTTTCGACGAGGTGGTTCGATTTGTAATAAATGAGGAGCAATTCGGCGACATTGCCATTCTGTTGAATATTAATTTGTGCTACATTTCTTGCATCAAGAGCCAATTTTGAACGTTGATTCAGTCTAATGAATAAGATAAAAATAAAATCTAGAAATAGGCTGGAAGAGTTACATTTAGACATGCTTATGAGGATTTAATCGTATCAGAATGATGGACATCAGATCAACTTTGACGATGTGTACAAAAGATGGATATTGTTGAAAGACAGACGACAGAGTACCTCCAGAAATGAGTCAATCAAATAACTAGCGGACATTGGTAGTGGGTGTGTTGGAATTTAGTTGCTTGACCCAACGACGGGATAAATAATATAAATAAATATAGCTTGAATTAAACTATTGGGACATTTCTGATTATAATTATTTAATTATAGGTCCTTTATTTATTTATATAAACGTTTTTGCACTTAAGCTCATTTATGTAATTTCCATTTGTGTGTAAAACTTTGCACACAACAACTTGAGACTGTAAAACTTTGCACACAACTGTATGATTATGCACACGAACCTGGAAACATTGCCCACCTTGGTGGGATCATTGCCCACCTTGGTGGGAACATTGCCCCCTTGGTGGGAACATTGCCCCCCTTGTTGGGAACATTGCCCACCTTGGTGGGAACATTGCCCACCACCAGGCAAAATTTGGAAAGTTATTTCTTTTGAATATTGCTTAAGAAATCTTGTCCAGCCTTGACCTTCAAGACATCTTTGATTCATTCTCTACCGTACTTTAAGAGTGCAACGTAAAGAAGTTTACATTCAATAAACAGATTTTAAGAGTACGGTAATAACAAAAAATAATAAGGGGAAATAATCCATACACAACTGTATAATAAGTGGAGTTGTTAAAGAACGTCCTGTTTTTTAATTTATCTGCCCTAATTAGGTATACAAAAACAACCCCAAGCCAATTGTAGTAAACGAAGTGAACCTAAAATGTCTCCCCCCCCCCCCCTTAAAAAGTACCGCCTGATTTGGGGCGGGGGGGGGCTTACAGCCCCATTAACCCCCCCCCCCCCATTTTCTTCGCTAGTGTTTATAGTCACAAAAAGGCACATATCAATTTTATATATTTAGTGTATGTTTAAAAAATTTTTTTTTTAATGAATTTTGTTTTATATTTCCAGAAGTGTTTTTAAGGTGTTTCTGTTTGTAGCGCTGTTTTTGAAAATGGCTGCGTTGTTTGCTCCAGACGTCACACAGATAACTGCTCGAAATTTATTTTATTACATGCACAATACAGAGCGGTTTGCTGGAGCCGGTTCGGTCCTGTTTGTGTGAACCGGTTGTTAAATTTTGAATATTCTGAAGTACCGCTTGTTAAAAGGTCAAGGGAATAGAATTATAAAAACATAACAAACAAAAAACAAAATAATAATAATTTTAAAATTCAAATGCATTGAAAGTCGAGAACAGGTTGTTGCTTGATCCATACAGCTCCCCCACTCCCACGCTGATCACCCACATAAGTACAAACACATACTAACATATATAACAGGATGTTTTGTCTGGCTGCCTTATCATAAGGTCATCTTGACCAGATGCACTTAATAGAAACTAAGTATCGCGAGATGTCAGCATCTCATACATAAGTTTTAGATGACAACACTATTGAGGTCGAGTAGAGAAAGGAACCAAAAAGAAAGGAACTGTAACACACACACACACACGCCATCAAGAAAAAATGGAGGGTCCCACGCAGAGGCGTAACTAGGATTAGTGCCAGCCGGGGCAGGACAAGATTTTTTTTGCCGCCACCTTCCACGAATTAAGCTAAGCAGTTGACCGAAGATTCCACCCTTCAATCTAAAGAAACTAAAATGCCGCCCGTGGACCGCCCCCCCCTTTTCCTACGCCACTGGTCCCACATATACTTAACAAACCATACAAAACATAGGGAATTGTCCCACAAATACTCGACACACCACAAAGAAGAGAAAGGACTCAAACATACACACACACAAAACCAAAGCACACAGAAACTAGCCCTCATTCACAGATGACTGGCAAAATACGCGTGTGAGCTGTTCAGAGTGTGTGCTGAGATCGATATGACACTGTGACCAGCCAACACAGCGGCAGGCAAAGATTATTCAGTAGCAGTAAGTAGCAGAATTCAAGTATTTCTACAATCCCGCGGGAATTATCCCACCAGCTTATTCGAGTAGCCAATTCCTATACCACGCTCAGGAGGCATAACTCGTCGATAATTTTACCTAGCATGTCTTTTTTTAGTGCGCCCCTGGGGGTGGTAGGGCGTGGCTGAGTGGTAGCAAGCATCGAGGATCTAGACAATATAGAGCAGTGGTTCCCAAACTTTTCGAGTCAACGTGCTCTTGCTGATTTCATTTTTTAACAGGGTGCCCAATGTTAAATATTAGTAAGTACATTTCTAAGAAGCGAGTATTTTTTTGTCTTAAATGTGTCCTCTATTGATTTAGTAAATGCCGATCCGATTTGGAATCTACAAACATGTAGAGATGTTTGCTTAATTTCACTTGCATCCACACCAATACTCAAACTTGACCGTGACATGTCGCGAGATATTTATAACAATACGAAATTAATTTACCACTTCGCGGTGCCCTTGGGAAAAACCATAGGAGCACAGTTTGGGAACCCCTACCCTAGAATATGGGCGTGTTATAATTTTATTTTTATTTTGGGTCTATTGAAAAGAATTTTTTTCCCTAATTTAATGACATTTTTTTTGAAAGCGAAGAGCTTAGAGAGTATGTAGTTATAAATAATTATCCTCATCATTTCCGTTTTGCGAATGTTAGTTTTCTCTCACAGCTATAATTCGATATTTTCTCCGTTCGCCAGCGACTTAATATCTGCCCACGTTCGTCCATTCTGTCTGTTTTCACTCCAATTTTTCACTGTATTTCAGACCACGGGTCGGCAAACTGAGGTCCGCGGGCTGAATTCGGCCCTCGACTTCTGTTTATCCGGTCCGTGGAGTCACTGGTGATTGTAAAGTGACAGAATTAGTGTGGAAATAATAACAGTAGCTGTTGCCTTTAACCGATTACATTTAGTGGATACTATAAAATATAGCTACGCTCGATGTAGTTGATGATCTGTCTTTTTAGAGGCTTACAGCATTCGATTATAAATGTGGTACTGGCCGACCCTGATTATAAGCCGTAGTTTTACTTCCCGCTGTTCACATATATCGATATTTTTATTGATTTATTTTTTCCACTTCACAATTTTTAATATTTTAATAAAACGGAGATTACATCATTATAAAGTTCTACATTTTTAATAATAGTTCTTGCTGAACATCAAACACGTGCAAGCTGTGGACAATTTATAGTTCATCATAAAAACGTGAATTTTAAAGCAACGCCGGCCTTAGGTATACTTTCGCCCTGTGTGAAGCACCCGTTCGGGGCCCCCCTTCCCTGTCCCTGTATGGCTCCGCTCTTTTTCTGATTACGACATAGGCTTTCTGCTGAAATAATTGTAAGAGGGACAAGGAAATACGGTATTAATAAATTAATTTCCACGCCCTTTCGGTTGGTCCCCACCCCAATGTTAGTATACAAATTAAGAATGCAACTTTCATTCTATGAAAACTCATTGTATGAAAAGCGATTGTAAGAAAAGTTAGAATACCGTTTCTCGACACTTCACACTTCCGTATAATAAACTAAGGGAATTTAAATATTTAATGGGCGCCCCAGGCACAGGTCGCACCCCATAAATGCCAGCGTTGTTAAAATAGGAATAGGTGTTAATTATAAATTGTATGATGACATTATCCTTTAAAAATATAGTTGTCACCATAATTTATAACGCACTCGATTCCACGGTCTCATTGACATACTACGACTTGAGATAGGTAAGCGGAAAACTAAAAAAAGTGATAAATATCATTTAAAATTTGAATTTAACGGGCGCATAGTGGCAATTTTATCAATTATTATTAAATTTAAATCGAAGGCGTGTTTCCTTTGAATCTGCCCTTTTTGTAGCAAAGTTTCCTGAATAACAAAAGTTTAAAAAAAATACTTAGCCTATATTCATTTAATTCTCAAGTCTCAAGAGCTTTTGTCTTTTTAATATCATAATAATAAACAAATTACCAAACCTTTTTACGCACATTTTAAATGTATATAATTATTCTAAATAAAAAATCTAGTAGCGGTAAAAAGAAAGAAAAAGAATACGATTTTTGGGAACTGGTATTTCAATCATCATGCCAATTCCATTTTATTTGTTTGGTAATAGTTTAGGAAAAAATTATTATCCTAAATCGTTAATTTAGAATAATTTATGTGAATTTGGTAAAAGAAAAATGTTGTTAAAGTATATCGAGGACCCAATTTGCAATTTATTTGTTTTGGGTTAGGCTTAGGGTGGGGTGAGGGTTAGGGTTGTGTTAGGGTTAGCGTTAGGGTTAAGGTTGGGTTAGGGTTAAGCTTACGGTTGGGTAAGGGTTGGTTTAGGTTTAGGTTAGGGTTAGGGTTGAAATCAGTGGCTTTAGAAAAAAGGGCACTTTTTTTTCTTTCTATGGAAGTGCGAAATTTTTGACAGACTGGTGATTTTTTTCCCCATGGACGCGTGGCGGCAAAATTCTGGGTACGTCACTAACTGTACAGAAAATCTGTTCAAATATTTGTACAAAAATGAATGGTACACAAATATGTACACATATTTGTTCAAAAAATGAATGGTACACAAATCTGTACACATATTTGTACAAAAAATGAATGGTACACAAATCTGTAAAATATTTGTACAAAAAATGAATGGTACACAAATTTGTACAAATATTTGTACAAAAAATAAATGGTACACAAATGAATACACACCTTCACAGATAATATATGCTACACAAATGAGTACACATAGTTGTATAGCCAATAAATTGTACACAAATGAGTAGAAACAGTTGTACATACAATAAATGGTACACAAATGAATACAAATAGTTAATTGGCTTTTGTATTGATCTTGACAGACACAATAAAATAAATGGTATTGTTTACCCCTCATTATGTCTTAATGAAATTACTCAGGCGTAGCACGAGACGACTGGAGCATAGGCGGAGATGGCATCACTATACTCTATATCTAAAGCTATATATATATATATATATATATATCTCCATATATATGTGGTGTTTTCAGGGGAGGGGGCCGTAAACTCACCTAAATGGCTCGTGCTTTACACGGCTTAAGAATACAATGATACAAATCTAGTCTTCTGTGTGCACAAAAATGCATCAGTGCACGATTAATTGATCAAACATTTCTCCCCAGACTTTGGCGCCCTAAATTTCTGCTTCCCTCGCTCATCAAATTGACAGTACCAGGGCGAGACTAGGCTAGGGCGGAAAGCATGCACCTAGGGCCATCCACAACCAGACTACGTCCAGGTTATGTATGGCGGAGGATGCCAGTGTCAGAGCTAGCTCTGCCGGTTGGGGGGGGGGGGGGTAAAGTGGCGTAGCTAAAGTTTGTGCCCCTCGGGATGAGCAAAGATTTTTGTCACCCCTTCCAAATAAAACCTCGGTTGGCCGAAATCGACACCACTCCGTATTAAGAGATTAGTGGGGCAGCACATCTATTTTACGACACAGGCGCCATATTGTTTAATTTTGGCGTTGAAAGTGTACCTGCCCCCCCTTCCCTCCGCATACCGGAAACGTCCCCACCCTCTTCTGATTGCATTGTCTGTCACTGTCTTTTGTCTCCATTTCACTGTCAGATGTATTCTCATCATTGGCTTTTGTCTTCCTATCACCGTTTGATGTCATCTTATCACTGGCCATTGTCTCCCCTTCACCGTCTGATGTCTTTTTATCACTGTCTTTTTTTTCTTTCCATCACCGTCTGACGTCTTCAGAATACTTCCAATTATCTGCCTAACATAATATGCATTTTGCCTGCCCTTCACTTTCAGCAACCGCATTTTGTATGCATATCAATTTCTACAACTGCGTATTGTCTGCCTATCGCTTTCTACAACTGCATATCGTCCGCCTCTTACTACGAGGCAGGTCGTGGTAAGTACGTGTATGAAAGTGAGATTCAAATAAGTACAAACTATTCTCGTCGACACACGTATAATCCTGTCATCTTTTGTTCATCAATCATATTTTGGAGCGAATTTCAATCTTAATTCAACAACCTTTAAACACAAAATATTTCATATAAAGCCTTTTGGTGCATTTTAATACTTTTATTTTATATTAATATTCTAATGAGCCACCCGCTTTCACACCACAGATCTATTTCACCGACAATTTCCGAAAAACGAAAGAAAATCTCACGCACCAAACGCACGTGAGATATTTTTTAAAAAAAGAGTCTCATTTAGCGCAGTTATGGGAAATTTTATTTCATAAAAATCAGTGGCATCATATTTCCTTCACATTCCCTTCACATTTCCTTCCCATTCCCTTCACATTTCCTTCACATTCCCTCCTCATTTCTCTTGAATGTCCTGAAAAAAAACAGGGGGGAAAAAAACTGATTTTTGGGGCGATTGGGCTTAAAATGTGAAAGAATGTGTTGTCATCGGCAACGAGTCTATGTGCCAAGTTTCAGCTCGATTGATGGACGGGTAGTGCGTCAATTATCGTCCGAAGATTTTGACCTAAATAAACTTAAGTGAAGTTAATACAAAGTATTTAAACAGCAAAAGAATTAAAATTATGTTTTAGGAAGGACGATTAAGAAGCATTTGGCTCTGAAGATGTCCTGAAGTTGTCCTGAAGATGTCCTGTAGTTGTCCTGAAGTTGTCCTGAAATTGTACTGAAGTATTCCTGAAGATGTCCCGCAGTTGTCATGTAGATGCCCTTTAGTTGTCTTGTAGTTGTCATGTAATGTCCTTTAGTTGTCTTGTAGTTGTCCTGAAGATGTCCTGTAGTTGACCTATAGGTGTCCTGTAGTTGTCCCGTAGTTGACCTGAAAAGACATCGCCTGTGAACTATCTTAATCCCCAATACCTTTAAAGCATTATGACCGACGGCTGGATGCGCCCAGCAGACGTCCATTGTTATAATGGCGGGAAAACCCGATGTCTCTGTCCCTTCCCCTATACCGGAAATAGCTCCAGGGGGAAACGGAACTTACGTCTTCCCTCCAGCCCCCTCACCACCCCTCTTTCCCACCGTTCTAGCCATCCTCCTGTCTCATGCGCCTTTCCTCTCAGTTCCATCTATCCTCATACCATCCTCCTGTCTCCTACCCTCCTGTCTCATGTGTCCCATTCTCTCAGTTCAATCTATCGCCATGCCATCCCCTTGTCTCCCACCCCCCTGTCTCCCATCCTCCTGTCTCCCATCCACCTGTCTCTATCTCCCACCCTCCTGTCTCCCATCCTCCTGTCTCATGTATCTCATCCTCTCAGTTCACTCAATCCCAATACCATCCTCCTGACTCACCCGTCCCATTCTCTCAGTTCCCTCTATCACTTCTCTGTCTTTTATTTCCTTCCTTGTTTTATCCTCATTTGCTCCATTCATTTTCGACCTCATTGTGTGTGTATATGTGTCTGCCTGTTTGTGTGTCTGACGACGCGTTACTGCCAGTCGGTGTGTGTCAGTCTATGTGTATCTGCCTGATATGTGTGTGTATGTCTGTGTCTGTGTGTCTGCCTGTGTGCGTGTCTGTGTCTGTCTGTGCGTACATGTCTAACTGTGTATGTGTGTGAGAGAGAGAGCTTTCTTTCTGTCTTTCATTCGTCCACTCTCTACTGCTATTAACTCCCCTAATTTATTTAATATAATCTTTCCTTAGGATAGATTTCTTTATACATTCCCTCACCGTTCTTTACTTCCTTCACCTTCTCTCTCTCTCTCTCATGCTCTCACTCACACACACACATACACACTAACGTCTATATATCTTTTCTCAAAGCGATTTCATTCCCAGTTGCTCTCACTCACTCACCTCCCCACTCGTTTCATCTCGCTCACACAAACACGAAAAACGTGAATATCTCTTCTTCTCAATGACCCCCCCTCCCCCGGGGGCACACACACACACAGGTGGTCAGACTTTGATGTCTTGTGACACCACACTTGGCGTCATGTTTCAGCTTATGTCCCAATGCATCAATGTCTTGTAGAGTCAGTGGAGAGTCAGTGGGTTGTCAGTGGGTTGTCAGTGGAGAGTCAGTGGGGAGTCAGTGGGTTGTCATTGGGTTGTCAGTGGGTTGTCAGTGGGAAGTCAGTTGGGAAGTCAGTGGGTTGTCAGTGGGGAGTCAGTATGTTGTCAATGGGGAGTCAGTGGGTTGTCAGTTGGGAGTCAGTGGGTTGTCAGTGGGACGTCAGTGGGTTGTCAGTGGGTTGTTAGTGGGGAGTCAGTGGGGAGTCAGTGGGAAGTCAGTGCGTTGTCAGTGAGGAGTCAGTGGGTTGTCAGTGGGGAGTCAGTGGGGAGTCAGTGGGAAGTCAGTGGGGAGTCAGTGCGAAGTCAGTGGGTTGTCAGTGGGTTGTCAGTGCGGAGTCAGTAGGTTGTCAGTGAGTTGTCAGTGGGGAGTCAGTGGTTTGTCAGTGGGTTGTCAGTGGGGAGTCAGTGGGAAGTCAGTGGGTTGTTATTTGGGAATCAGTGGGTTGTCAGTGGGTTGTTAGTGGGTTGTCAGTGGGAAGCCAGTGTGTTGTCAATGGGGAGTCAGTGGGTTGTCAATGGGGAGTCAGTGGGAAGTTAGTGGCTTTTCAGTGGATTGTCAGTGGGAAATCAGTGGGGAGTCAGTGAGTTGTCAGTGGAGAGTCAGTGGGTTGTCAATGGGAAGTCATGTAGTTGTGGAGTCACATACCAACAAAAAAAACCCAACCAACCAAACTAACAAACAAACAAACAAAAACACAACCAAGCTAACAAACAAACAAACAAAAACACAACCAAGCTAACAAACAAACAAACAAAAACACAACCAAGCTAACAAACAAACAAACAAAAACACAACCAAGCTAACAAACAAACAAACAAAAACACAACCAAGCTAACAAACAAACAAACAAAAACACAACCAACCTAACAAACAAACAAACAAACAAACAAACAAGCAAACAAACAAACAAACAACAAAAAAAAACAAAAAAAAAACGCAGAAACAAAACAAATCAATATCCGTGTTTTGACCTTTGGTCATTTTAGGCCACTTGTAATCTGAGCAGTAAAAAGCAACACACACACACACACACACACACACACACACACAAACTAGTGGTCGGCCGGGGTGTAATGGGAAGCAGCATAATTTTTTGAAAGTTCCTAAAGCTCGATTGATCTTTTGATCTTGTGATCTTGTTATCAGTGAGGGCAATTTGGCTTATTTATATATTTTATAAATAGGTTTATTCCCATTGCTTAAACCAGCCATTTCTAAACTTTTCAAAGTGATGCGCGAAATGAATGTGTGGGTGCCTCTATTGTGTAAGAGGGGAGAGACATGGGGGGGGGGGAGGGTTGGTGGACACTCCACAACAAATTAATTATGCTCTGGGGTCATGGAACGCTAGAAAAAATAGGGAATGGAGACCATTGATTTACACAATGAATGTTTCACAAAGAGTTACATCCATGTGGGCCATCTAGAAGGTACTACGCAGAGCCAGATAAGAGTTACATCCATGTGGGCCATCTAGAAGTTACTACGCAGAGCAAGATAAGAGTTACACCCACGTGGGCCATCTAGCAGTTACTACACAGAGCCAGATAAGAGTTGCACTCATGTGGGCCATCTAGCAGTTACTACACAGAGCCAGATAAGAGTTACACTCATGTGGGCCATCTAGCAGTTACTACACAGAGCCAGATAAGAGTTGCACCCATGTGGGCCATCTAGCAGTTACTACACAGAGCCAGATAAGAGTTGCACCCATGTGGGCCATCTAGAAGTTACTACACAGAGCCAGATAAGAGTTACACTCATGTGGGCCATCTAGAAGCTACTACACAGAGCCAGATAAGAGTTGCACTCATGTGGGCCATCTATAAGTTACTACACAGAGCCAGATAAGAGTTACACTCATGTTGGCCATCTAGCAGTTACTACACAGAGCCAGAAAAGAGTTGCACTCATGTGGGCCATCTAGCAGTTACTACACAGAGCCAGATAAGAGTTGCACTCATGTGGGCCATCTAGCAGTTACTACACAGAGCCAGATAAGAGTTGCACCCATGTGCGCCATCTAGCAGTTACTACACATAGCCAGATAAGAGTTACACCCATGTGGGCCATCTAGCAGTTATTACACAGAGCCAGATAAGAGTTACATCCATTTGGGCCATCTAGGAGTTACTATAAAGAGCCAGAGAAACTATTATAATTTTTTTGTTTCTTAAAAAGCCTTTCTTGACACCCAACTCAACATTCTATTGATTTGAAGCTATTTGTCCACAAAACAGTATAGGTTTGGAAGTATAATTGATTGATTGATTGGAGTACTTATATAGCGCTCATTCCATGCTATGGTAGCATGCTCACAGCGCTCCGATGTTCGATGTTCGAGAGGCATCACTGCTGCCTGTTAGGCGCATGTGAACTCCATCTCCCCATCTCCGGGTTTGAATTCAGAGTTGCCTTCTCTCTTAGATGGATTGCCGTCCAAGGTTAACGAGTCCAATCCACCCGGGAGTTGCCGGAATGTTTCATTGTATCAATGTTATCCGCCTATCGGAACTCCATCGCCGGGTTTGAATTCAGAGTTTCCTTCTCTTAGATGAGTTGCCGTCCAAGGTTAACGAGTCCCATCCACCCGTGGGGTGCTGGTGGTGTGTTTGCTTGACTGGGCTTTGCTCAGTTTAGACCACTCGGCCACCCAGCACCCAAGTATAGGTTGGGAAGTATAGGTTGGGAAGTATAGGTTGGGAAGTATAGGTTGGGAAGTATAGGTTGGGAAGTATAGGTTGGGAAGTATAGGTTGGGAAGTATAGGTTGGGAAGTATAGGTTGGGAAGTATAGGTTGGGATTGCCTGACAGAAATAGGAACCAGTAAAATTGATTATCTCTGTTGTAAATCCCAGAGTATGTCACATTAGGCTGTCTCTCCCTCCCTCTCTCTCTCTCTCTCCCTCCCTCTCTCTCTCTCCCTCTCTCCCCCTCCCTTCTTTTCTCCCTTCCTCCCTCCCTCTAATTCTTTCCCCCTCTCTCTCCATTTTCTCTCGCGCTCCTCTCGCTCTCCATCCTTTCTCTCTCTCTCTACAGACTCTCTCCATCCCTTTCACTCTTCTCCCTCTCTCCTTTCTCTCCCTCACACTATCACTCCCTCCCTCTAATTATCTCTCCCTCTCTCTCTCTCTCTCTCCATTTTCTCTCGCCCTCCTCTCGCTCTCCATCCTCTCTCTCTCTACAGACTCTCTCCATCCCGTTCACTCTTTCTCCCCCTCCCATTTCTCTCCCTCACACTATCACTCCCTCCCTCAATCTCTCCCCCTTCCCTTAATATATCCCCCTTTCTCTCTCTTCACTTATGTAAAAAGCCCCAATGTATCTCCGCCTATGTCACATTCATTATCCCCCAACCAGGAAAAGTGTCTTCCGCCGCGATGCCTGAAATGTCGCCTATCAATATGTCGAAAAATTTGTTGCCAGGGGCGGACCAGTAAAAATGCAATTTTAGCGCCACTTGTCTTTGTTCGTTTAATTCATCATAAAGGTTCTATGAAAAAGCGATTTCGGCGCCCCCACCGGTGTTTGACTCCTAAGGTGAGTAGCCCTGCCACTCCCCATTTTCTCCAACTTTGCCTCATTCGCAACACGGTTTCCGCCCATTTAATGTTACCCACTTTGTTTTAATCCATGTCCCATCCTGAATATCTCCGCCTATGTAAAAACTCTGCCCTATCTCCGCCAATGTAAAAACTCTGCCCTATCTCCACCAATGTAAAAACTCTGCCCTATCTCCGCCTATGTAAAAACTCTGCCCTATCTCCGCCTATGTAAAAACTCTGTCCTATCTCCGCCTAAGTAAAAACTCTGCCCTATCCTCGCCTATGTAAAAACTCTGCCCTATCTCCGCCAATGTAAAAACTCTGCCCTATCTCCGCCAATGTAAAAACTCTGCCCTATCTCCGCCAATGTAAAAACTCTGCCCTATCTCCGCCAATGTAAAAACTCTGCCCTATATCCGCCTATGTAAAAACTCTGCCCTATCTCCGCCTATGTAAAAACTCTGACCTATCTCCGCCTATGTAAAAACTCTGCCCTATCTCCACCTATGTAAAAACTCTGCCCTATCTCCACCTATGTAAAAACTATGCCGTATCTCCGCCAATGTAAAAACTCTGCCATATCTCCGCCTATGTAAAAACTCTGCCCTATCTCCGCCTATGTAAAAACTCTGCCCTATCTTCGTCAATATTACGTCATTCAGTCTGTATTCGCTTGGTTCCCATCCTACCACCCCATCTCTCCGCCACTGTCACATCTTCCAGTCTATATCCGCCAATGCCACAGCCCCCCTCCTACCTCCCCTACGTCACATCCCCCACTATGTATCCTATGCCCCCCCCCCACTCTCATTCGCCTCCCCCCCTCGCATATGTCTACAACTCTACAGCAACACAGAGCGAAGCGTCGCTTAGCTGAGCACGCAAAGCGAATTGTCGAGTGAGTTTTCCAACCACCCCGCGTCTCTCCCGATGTCGCGAGAGCCGTTTTGTGAATAAATATGTAACTCTTTTGTGTTGATGTGTGAAACTGCGTGTCACCCTTAGTTATGACGCCCTCCTCACCCGCCCCCACCACCACCACCACCCTCGCCACAGCCACCCACCACCGTACCAAGGACTGGTACAGTGGATCGATCCTCCTTAATTAAGAGTGTATCAAATATGTGCTAATAAGATATCGATCCCGCCCTCCCCCCTCTCACTGACACAACAATTTGTTGCGTGGACGGCATCGGGGGAGACACACAAAAATCAACAACCTCCCGATTGGATATTTTCAATTCGCGGATATTTTTGGTGAAATCCCTCCGGATATTCTCGCTACACGGACAGTTAGTGTTATAGCTTCTCGGATATTTCGTTATAGCTTCTCGGATATTTCTGGATACACGGAAATGTGGGGATATATCGCAGGATACTCCTGATATGCGGACATATAGTGTTTCCTTCTCGGATAATCTTCACGTAAGGTAAGTCGTTCATGTTATGTATATTAATAAATAGGTTTTCTTACGTTTTATGTTCGACCGTTTGAACAACTTCCTAACTCATCACAATTTTAGGTCCACTGAGACAGATGCGACAAATCTATAGGAACGTGTTCCAGACACTTTATAGAATAGGTTGCGACACCAATCACCTTGGACACGAGTGCGGCATAGCATGAGAAACGTAGAAGACACTTATTCAGAAAGTGTCAGACCCACAATGAAAGACTGTTAAGGCGCCCAAGTTTCTGACACATATTCAAATGACGTTTGTGACACATATTAAGTAAGAGCCGCTAAAGACACACTGACACACGTTTGCGACACACTGGTTTCTCGCTTTTTACACCGCAGGATAGTTAGTGAATTAGTCAGTTGAGATAAAGCATTTTCTAGTGTTGTCAAGCCGAATGCCTAGCCGTGTGCTTTGACTACCAAGTCATGTGCCTTGACTACCAAGCCGTTTGCCTTGACTACCAAGTCATTTGCCTTGACTACCAAGCCATTTGCCTTGACTACCAAGCCGTGTGCCTTGACTACCAAGTCATTTGCCTTGACTACCAAGTCATTTGCCTTGACTACCAAGCCATGTGCCTTGACTACCAAGCCATTTGCCTTGACTACCAAGCCATTTGCCTTGACTACCAAGCCGTGTGCCTTGACTACCAAGCCGTGTGCCTTGATTACCAAGCCGTGTGCCTTGACTACCAAGCCATTTGCCTTGACTACCAAGTCATTTGCCTTGACTACCAAGCCGTGTGCCTTGACTACCAAGCCATTTGCCTTGACTACATAGCCATTTGCCTTGACTACCAAGCCGTGTGCCTTGACTACCAAGCCGTGTGCCTTGACTACCAAGCCGTGTGCCTTGACTACCAAGCCATTTGCCTTGACTACCAAGTCATTTGCCTTGACTACCAAGCCAGTTGCCTTGACTACCAATCCATTTGCCTTGACTACCAAGCCATTTGCCTTGACTACCAAGTCATTTGCCTTGACTACCAAGCCATTTGATTTGACTACCAAGCCATTTGCCTTGCCTACAAAGCAATGGGTCTATCCTATCACGCCATGTGCCTTGCCTACAAAGTAATGGGTCTTTCCTACCAAGCCATGTGCCTTGACTACCAAGCCATATGCCTTGCCTACGAAGCCATATGCTTTTCCTACCAAGCAAACATATCACAACTCCATCACATCACGACACTATCCCATCACGACACCATCACATCACGACACCATCACATCACGAAATCATCACATCATCACTTCACCATCACATCACTATGTCACAGAACAATTGGTATTGTGAGGTTGTGGCCCGTACTTACGGTTTCGTGGCATATACGGGCGTTGAGAAGTACAATGAATATAAAACACAAAACACTAATGAATGACCAAGCAACTCCCAAGCCACAGTTATAAATAAAACATGTATTGATGATATAATACAATGCAATAATGATTGTTTTCTAGCTCTTAACACTTCACTGTCTATCCCATGGTCTATCTTTGACTACAGCTAGTAACACGTCACTGTCTATCCCTAGGTCTATCTTTGACTACAGCTAGTAACACTTCACTGTCTAGTTCTAGGTCTATCTTTGACTACAGCTTATAACACTTCACTGTCTATCCCTAGGTCTATCTTTGACTACAGCTAGTAACACTACGTCTGTCACTTCAGAATGACCGTCCACGAATCTCTAACGCTACTGCTGTGTCTCGTAAAACTTCTCCCTTATTTTTACCCCAGAGGCGTACCTAAGCGGGCAGGGGGGGGACAGATGTCCCTGGGCGCCAAATGTGCTTTGATATTATTTTATTGATGAAAATTATGGGTTTGAGAGTTGGAAAAAAGAAAGGGAGGCGCTTTAAAATGAATCCTGTCCCGGGGCGCCGAACACTCTAGCTACGCCTCTGATTTACCGTTCATGTGACTATAACTTCTACTAGATACCCGTCCCATGGTCATTGAATTGCTACATCATTACAGACAACATTCCCCGAACGGATTCTTTACCCCCCGGCCATCTATTCAATGTCCCTACCCAACTATTAGCATCTACCACTTTGAAGTTTTTTCTAACACTGATAGTTAATCGAACACAATCAATAGTCTTCGTGAACATTCCACTCTCACCTGCAAACTACAAAACTCGTTAATAGAGCACATTTGCGATACCCGATCACACACTGTCCACGAGGAGTCTCCCTTTTCCCCAGGCTATCATGTCTTCCCCGTACTCCAATAAAATCCGCCGATGTCCCGTTATCTATTCCCTCAGCTGATTGTACATTTAATTTTGTCCGGTCCCTAAGCCCATTGTTTCGCTTCTCCGCCCTTGACATTTATGACCTGTTAATTCAATTAACCGAAGGCTAGTTATGCGATCACATGGTAAGCTAATTCAATTAACCGAAGGCTAGTTATGCGAACACATGTTAAGCTAATTCAATTAACTGTAGGCTAGTTATGCGAACTCTTGATAAGCTAATTATCTCAACAAATTGAAGAACACAACGCTCTGGCCAACACGTCAAACTGCTCGTAAACACCAGGGCAACGGACGTCATGACGTGGTTATAACAACAACAAATATTGACGACTTTGCTTTGTACCACGTGACTTCTCACGTTAAGGTGAAAGAAATAATTTAAGTTAGAACCAACATAGTTTTACGGCTGTACAACAGGAGTGACACAGTTTGAGAACCAACATGGTTTAAGGCTCTACAACTGGAGTGACACAGTTTGAGAACCAACATGGTTGAGGCTCTACAACTGGAGTGACACAGTTTGAGAACCAACATGGTTGAGGCTCTACAACTGGAGTGACACAGTTTGAGAACCAACATGGTTGAGGCTCTACAACTGGAGTGACACAGTTTGAGAACAAACATTTTGGAGGCTCTACAACTGGAGTGACAGAGATGCCCAATTTCGAGTTCCCAAGAAAAAGAAGCCCACCTATAATGCCCAGCGGAGGTGCCTAACTGCTGTGCCCGAGTAAGAAGCCCACCTATAATGCCCAGCGGAGGTGCCTAACTGCTGTGCCCGAGTAAGAAGCCCAACTAACATGCCCAGCGGAGGTGCCTTACTGCTGTGCCCGAGTAAGAAGCCCAACTGAGAGGTACAAAAGAGTTGCCCAAACTTCCTCTAAAAGTCAGTTTGCTTCTAATAAAATCTTCAAATGTCGGCCACTGTTTTCTTCAACCTCGTCTATGTTTTTTTTTTTAAAACTACCACTGCAACCACACTGTAACTAGAGACACCAACACCCACTCTGAGTCTCGCAATCACTCACGCACAAACACATACACACACTTATGGACACACCTACACGCATATATTATTACACACTCATAGGTGTGTGGAAACAGCTGTCAAATACGTGTCGATATATCACATGTAAATTAATTTGTCACAGCTCACTAACTAATCCATCACACATACACGCACAAACACAACCTCCCCCACCCCCACACACGGATTGATACAGAATTCGCTGTGGTGTAGAAAAATGGATTACCACCCCGTCTTCAGGTTAGTGACGTCCGATCTTCAGAGGAAGATATCGCAAGGATAACGTCTCATAATGAGTACGGTATAATGTAATCGACTCCTCGTAAATATTCTAGGCAATTTTATGGTACGACTACTGATGACTTTTAGTTTGGTCAGGCTCCGAATACGTTTAGAGCAGTCGGTCAGCGGTCCCGGTACTTTCGGAGGAGCCCCGGGAATTCCGCTTAACGAGGCTTAGTCCCTTCAGGGCAGTCATCTTAAATGTCCGAGAACCGCGCCAAAGAAGAGAGTTGGTGTCGGTTGTCAGCTTTCCATTCGTGAGATTAAGATTGCAGCGAACATAATAATGACTATGATAATGAGTGTTGCAAACATAATAATGACTACGATAATGAGTGTTGCAAACATAATAATGACTATGATAATGAGTGTTGCAAACATAATAATGACTACGATAATGAGTGTTGCAAACATAATAATGACTATGATAATGAGTGTTGCAAACATAATAATGACTATGATAATGAGTGTTGCAAACATAATAATGACTACGATAATGAGTGTTGCAAACATAATAATGACTATGATAATGAGTGTTGCAAACATAATAATGACTATGATAATGAGTGTTGCAAACATAATAATGACTATGATAATGAGTGTTGCAAACATAATAATGACTATGATAATGAGTGTTGCAAACATAATAATGACTATGATAATGAGTGTTGCAAACATAATAATGACTACGATAATGAGTGTTGCAAACATAATAATGACTATGATAATGAGTGTTGCAAACATAATAATGACTATGATAATGAGTGTTGCAAACATAATAATGACTATGATAATGAGTGTTGCAAACATAATAATGACTATGATAATGAGTGTTGCAAACATAATAATGACTATGATAATGAGTGTTGCAAACATAATAATGACTATGATAATGAGTGTTGCAAACATAATAATGACTACGATAATGAGTGTTGCAAACATAATAATGACTATGATAATGAGTGTTGCAAACATAATAATGACTATGATAATGAGTGTTGCAAACATAATAATGACTATGATAATGAGTGTTGCAAACATAATAATGACTATGATAATGAGTGTTGCAAACATAATAATGACTATGATAATGAGTGTTGCAAACATAATAATGACTACGATAATGAGTGTTGCAAACATAATAATGACTATGATAATGAGTGTTGCAAACATAATAATGACTATGATAATGAGTGTTGCAAACATAATAATGACTATGATAATGAGTGTTGCAAACATAATAATGACTACGATAATGAGTGTTGCAAACATAATAATGGCTATGATAATGAGTGTTGCAAACATAATAATGACTACGATAATGAGTGTTGCAAACATAATAATGACTACGATAATGAGTGTTGCAAACATAATAATGACTATGATAATGAGTGTTGCAAACATAATAATGGCTATGATAATGAGTGTTGCAAACATAATAATGGCTATGATAATGAGTGTTGCAAACATAATAATGGCTATGATAATGAGTGTTGCAAACATAATAATGACTACGATAATGAGTGTTGCAAACATAATAATGACTATGATAATGAGTGTTGCAAACATAATAATGGCTATGATAATGAGTGTTGCAAACATAATAATGACTATGATAATGAGTGTTGCAAACATAATAATGACTATGATAATGAGTGTTGCAAACATAATAATGACTATGATAATGAGTGTTGCAAACATAATAATGACTATGATAATGAGTGTTGCAAACATAATAATGGCTATGATAATGAGTGTTGCAAACATAATAATGACTATGATAATGAGTGTTGCAAACATAATAATGGCTATGATAATGAGTGTTGCAAACATAATAATGACTATGATAATGAGTGTTGCAAACATAATAATGACTACGATAATGAGTGTTGCAAACATAATAATGGCTATGATAATGAGTGTTGCAAACATAATAATGACTATGATAATTAGTGTTGCAAACATAATAATGACCATGATAATGAGTGTTGCAAACACATTTAATAACAGTGGGACTCTATTGAGCTACTGTCAAACATGTCAAGTCTATAACAGTGTGACTCTATTGTGCTACTGTCTAACACGGCATTTCTTGTGCTACTGTCAAAAACGTTATTTCTGAAACAGTATGACTCTAGTGTGCTATGTCAAGGGTAAATCGCTTTAAAAAAAAAATAATATCTAAATCTATTCCCTTGTGCTCTATATATCAGACCACATGATGTTAATCTTTTAAATGTTTTTTTAAGTCCGTGAATAATGCCCAGTGGCGTAGTGAGGGGAGCAAGGGGGGCATCATGCCCCGGGCGCTACTCACAAAGGGGCGCCAAATGGTCTATTTTACATATAATATTGTATGGTTTTCGAATAGGGGGGGGGGCGCTAAAAAGGTATTGTGCCCCGGGCGCGAGTTAAGCTCGCTACGCCAGTGATAATGCCCATAATTTATGCCCCTAAATAATGCCCATGATTGACACCTAATATGGGGAGTGGGCAACACATCACCATGAACATTCCCAAACATAGCCCCTAGCGTAGGAAAGTGGGGCATGTGATGGGGGGATGCAGACCACCCCGGGAGCCTTTTTATCTATATAATGAGGGGTGTAATTTTTGAACAAAAGTTGATTTTGTGTCATGGAAAGATGTTAGGCGAGCTAAATATTGGCCGGGGGAGGGCTGGAATGACCTTAGTCAGCCACGTCACTTGGCATAGCTTTGACGCGATTTCTAACTACAGATGAACGTAGTGAACGTCGGCCCGCGGAGGGAGTCGGTCGTATAGATCAGGGCTAGCGAACTTCGTGCCACGTCTAAACGAAGAAGATCTATCACCAACAGCCATGCATACGACGGCATAGCGAGGGCTTGGGCCCATCTCGGGGCGTGTGACATTACAAAATGGCTCGTGGATTACTAGGACGGAGACGAGCGAGCGGGCATGCTGGGAGATTTTTCTTAGTGCTAGCGTCTCAATTCTTGATTTGTTTCTTTTCCTTCGGCGAACTTTATGACCTGATTCATCTGGGGCACGGACATCAAAAATACGATCTAAGATATTTGAGATAATTGATGCTTTTTGAGGTTACAAATCTGAACGTATTCATGACGTCACAAATGCTCAACGTGGATTGGCAAATGTGTAGCCTGGAACGCTTCTCTTTCCAATCTGTTATTTCTTCAGTGAAGGTTATTTTCAAAATCTTGGGTACATTTAATCAGATGATTGCTATAGGATGGTCAATGGTGTACAGGGGCGTATCTATAGTGTTTGGTGGCCGGGGACATCTGTCCCCCCCCCCCCCCCCGATTAGCTACTCATCTGATGGTGTACAGGGGCGTATTACATTATTTGGCGGCCGATGAACAAGATTCATTTTTACGCCCGCCCCCTCAAATCTGAAATCTATTATTTTCACCAATTAAATAAAGTCCAAGCCCATTGGCACCTGTCACCCCTCTGCCCCACCCCCCCCTTTTGCTACTCATCTGTGTACGACATGTTTAGAAAGTTTTAAAACATTTATTTGTAGAAAAGAGCAAATGAGACACGTGCAAGTCAAAATTCATTGGTCAATTCATAAGTCATTGGTTAATTCATAAGTCATTGGTCAATCCATAAGTCATTGGTCAATCCATAAGTCATTGGTCAATCCATAAGTCATTGGTCAATCCATAAGTCATTGGTCAATCCATAAGTCATTGGTCAATCCGTAAGTCATTGGTCAATCCATAAGTCATTGGTCAATCCATAATTAATTGGTCAACCGTTAAGTCATTGGTCAATCCATAAGCCATTGGTCAATCCATAAGCCATTGGTCAATCTATTTGTCATTTGTCAATCCATAAGTCATTGGTCAATCCATAAGTCATTGGTCAATCCATAAGTCATTGGTCAATCCATAAGTCATTTGTCAATCCATAACTCATTGGTCAATCCATAAGTCATTGGTCAACCATAAGTAAAAAAGGATTCAATTAAGTGTAATGAGAGAAATTATTCAAATTAAAATTATACTATTTTATTTTAACAAGAACAACATTAGTGCAGAGCCAAGAGGAAACAGATGTACACAAAAGGGTCGTGGTGAGGGAACTACACAATTGGAAGGGTCGTGGTGAGGGAACTACACAATTTGAAGGGTCGTGGTGAGGGAACTACACAATTTGAAGGGTCGTGGTGAGGGAACTACACAATTTGAAGGGTCGTGGTGAGGGAACTACACAATTGGAAGGGTCGTGGTGAGGGAACTACACAATTGGAAGGGTCGTGGTGAGGGAACTACACAATTTGAAGGGTCGTAGTGAGGGAACTACACAATTTGAAGGATCGTGGTGAGGGAACTACACAATTTGAAGGGTCGTGGTGAGGGAACTACACAATTTGAAGGGTCGTGGTGAGGGAACTACACAATTTGAAGGGTCGTGGTGAGGGAACTACACAATTTGAAGGATCGTGGTGAGGGAACTACACAATTTGAAGGGTCGTGGTGAGGGAACTACACAATTTGAATGGTCGTGGTGAGGGAACTACACAATTTGAAGGATCGTGGTGAGGGAACTACACAATTTGAAGGGTCGTGGTGAGGGAACTACACAATTTGAAGGGTCGTGGTGAGGGAACTACACAATTTGAAGGGTCGTGGTGAGGGAACTACACAATTTCAAGGGTCGTGGTGAGGGAACTACACAATTTGAAAGGTCGTGGTGAGGGAACTACACAATTTGAAGGGTCGTGGTGAGGGAACTACACAATTTGAAGGATCGTGGTGAGGGAACTACACAATTTGAAGGGTCGTGGTGAGGGAACTACACAATTTGAAGGGTCGTGGTGAGGGAACTACACAATTGGAAGGGTCGTGGTGAGGGAACTACACAATTTGAAGGGTCGTGGTGAGGGAACTACACAATTTGAAGGATCGTGGTGAGGGAGATACACAATTTGAAGGGTCGTGGTGAGGGAACTACACAATTTGAAGGGTCGTGGTGAGGGAACTACACAATTTGAAGGGTCGTGGTGAGGGAACTACACAATTTGAAGGATCGTGGTGAGGGAACTACACAATTTGAAGGATCGTGGTGAGGGAACTACACAATTTGAAGGGTCGTGGTGAGGGAACTACACAATTTGAAGGGTCGTGGTGAGGGAACTACACAATTTGAAGGGTCGTGGTGAGGGAACTACACAATTTGAAGGGTCGTGGTGAGGGAACTACACAATTTGAAGGGTCGTGGTGAGGGAACTACATAATTTGAAGGGTCGTGGTGAGGGAACTACACAATTTGAAGGGTCGTGGTGAGGGAACTACACAATTTGAAGGGTCGTGGTGAGGGAACTACAAAATTTGAAGGGTCGTGGTGAGGGAACTACACAATTTGAAGGGTCGTGGTGAGGGAACTACACAATTTGAAGGGTCGTGGTGAGGGAACTACACAATTTGAAGGGTCGTGGTGAGGGAACTACACAATTTGAAGTGTCGTGGTGAGGGAACTACACAATTTGAAGGGTCGTGGTGAGGGAACTACGCAATTTGAAGGATTGCGTTGAGGGAACTACGGAATAGCGCTGTGATAAGGACCTATCGTGTCGAGAACCATCAGTTGGACACACAACGAACAACAGTTTCAACCGAGACCATCCCCACCACCACCACCACCACCACAACAACAAAACAAAATATTTTTAAAAATACTTCCACTTCATCTCTTTATCTATCTCCCTCTCTCTATCACTCTCTATCAGTCTCTCTATCAGTCTCTCCATCAGTCTCTATATCAGTCTCTCTCCCAGTCTCTCTATCAGTCTCTCTCAATCTCTCTATCACCCTCTCTATTACTCTCTCTATCACGCTCTATCACTCTCTCTGTCACCCTCTTTATCACTCTATATATTACTCTCTTTATCAGTCTCTATATAAGTCTCTCTATCAGTCTCTCCGTCAGTCTCTCTATAAGTCTCTCTATTAGTCTTTCTATCAATCTCTCTATCACTGTTTCCACCTAATTTTCTCCATCTATCTCTTCCCCTATTCCCCTATCTCTCTCTCCCCTCTCACTCCGTCTTTCTCCCTATATCTATCTAATTCACTCAGTTTCTCTCTCTCCCCATCTATTTCTCTCTCTCTTTCTCTCCCCCCTCTCTCTCTCTTTTTCTTTCTCTCTCTCTCCCCATCTCTCTCCCTCTCTCTGTCCAAGCTCAGTTTCTAAACGTATTGCCTTATATAACATTGATACTCTAACTAAGTGAACAGTTGCACAAACACATTGCTGTAATTAATATATTTCCACGTCATGCACTGGATCGATACCACAAAGAGCGCAAAACAAAAATATAAGATAGAAGGCGGATTCGAAATCTGCTTGCATCCAGACACTTAAACCCCATTACACAATCATCCGGACACTTAAATCCCATTACACAATCATCCGGACACTTAAACCCCATTACACAATCATTCAGACACTTAAACCCCATTACACAATCATCCGGACACTTAAACCCCATTACACAATCATCCGGACACTTAAACCCCATTACACAATCATCCGGACACTTAAATCCAATTACACAATCATCCGGACACAAACCCCTTTACACAATCATCCGGACACTTAAACCCCTTTACACAATCATCCGGACATTTAAACCCCATTACACAATCATCGGGACATTTAAATCCCATTACACAATCATCCGGACACTTAAACCCCATTAAACAATCATCCGGACACGTAAACCCCATTACACAATCATCTGGACACTTAAACCCCATTACACAATCATCCGGACACTTAAACCCCATTACACAATCATCCGGACACTTAAACCCCATTACACAATCATCCGGACACTTAAATCCCAGACATTAACAACTTCATTATACAATCATCCAGACACTCACAATTTCATTATACAATCATCCAGACATTCACAACTTCATTATACAATCATCCAGACATTCACAACTTCATTATACAATCATCCAGACATTCACAACTTCATTATACAATCATCCAGACATTCACAACTTCATTATACAATCATCCAGACATTCACAACTTCATTATACAATCATCCAGACATTCACAACTTCATTACACAATCATCCCTTGAACCTTTCAACAATACATAATGACGTCGAGGATTAGACGATGCCATCAGTATAGTGATATCTTTGTACAACAAAGCCCCACACTCCCTTCCTTGTTTCAGAATCCGCCACTGTCTGTAACCACCTCAGCAATATTTTGTACGGTCGCCAATGACAACATCCCACCCACTCGTATGTCAACATCCCACCCACTGCTCGTATGGCAACTTCCCACCCACTGCTCGTATGGCAACATCCCACCCACTTGTCCATATGGCAACATCCCACCCACTTGTCCATATGGCAACATCCCACCCAATTGTCCATATGGCAACATACCACCCACTTGTCCATATGGCAACATCCTACCCACTTGTCCATATGGCAACATACCACCCACTTGTCCATATGGCAACATCCTACCCACTTGTCCGTGTGGCAACACCCCACCCACTGCTCGTATGGCAACATCCCACCCACTGCTCGTATGTCAACATCCCACCCACTGCTCGTATGGCAACTTCCCACCCACTGCTCGTATGGCAACATCCCACCCACTTGTCCATATGGCAACATCCCACCCACTTGTCCATATGGCAACATCCCACCCACTTGTCCATATGGCAACATCCCACCCAATTGTCCATATGGCAACATACCACCCACTTGTCCATATGGCAACATCCTACCCACTTGTCCATATGGCAACATACCACCCACTTGTCCATATGGCAATATCCTACCCACTTGTCCGTGTGGCAACACCCCACCCACTGCCCGTGTGGCAACATCCCACCCACTTACTTTTGGGGGTCTAGGAAAGTCGTGCGATGTCAACAGGAGAAATTAAGCCACTCCTTTGTAAAATAAAGTATTTGTGCACCCGTACATTTCAAAGAGAAGGATACCTTCGTCCGTTTCTTAGCTCTAGATACGCCCATGAGGTTACGCTTAAATACTTATATTCACACGGACCAACTGACAGGACAATATATCGTGATATTATGGACAAACTGTTTTGTCTATATACAGCCATTTTGTCTTTATACAGCTGTTTTGTCTTATACAGCCATTTTGTCTTTATACAGCTGTTTTGTCTTATACAGCCATTTTGTCTTTATACAGCTGTTTTGTCTTTATACAGCCGTTTTTTATGTTTGCTAAATTTTACGTGCAGTGCAGTGCGGTGAGCCCTGTCCAAGGCTGGGGTACCGCGCTACATAAGACCGCTGTAATAATAATTATAATAATAACAATATATCATGAAATTATGGACCAACGTGAAAAATAAGATGACCACGTGAGGACACACGACCAAGACAAACACAGAATCAATAATAAGATAACTGAATTATGCTTTTAAAACACGATACCACCATTACTAGTTGTAGCCCTCGTTCTAATCACGGGTGGCGGGCAATTTTATCGGCACATAATATGGTTAAAGCCACGGCTGGCTATGGGGTTTAATCATTGGGCGAAACCTTCTTTGTAGACCAGACTTTTGGTGTTAACTCTGTCGTCTTCCTTAAGTTGGCTTGTTGGTCTTTCCTTAAGTTGGCGTGTTGGTCTTTCCTTAAGTTGGCGTGTTGGTCTTTCCTTAAGTTGGCGTGTTGGTCTTTCCTTAAGTTGCCTTGTTGGTCTTTCCTTAAGTTGGCTTGTTGGTCTTTTCTTAAGTTGCCTTGTTGGTCTTTTCTTACGTTGGCTTGTTGGTCTTTTCTTGAGTTGGCTTGTTGGTCTTTTCTTGAGTTGGCTTGTTGGTCTTTTCTTGAGTTGGCTTGTTGGTCTTTTCTTAAGTTGGCTTGTTGGTCTTGTCTTAATTTGACTTGTTGGTCTTTTCTTGAGTTGGCTTGTTGGTCTTGTCTTAAGTTGCCTTGTTGGTCTTTTCTTGAGTTGGCTTGTTGGTCTTGTCTTAAGTTGCCTTGTTGGTCTTTTCTTGAGTTGGCTTGTTGGTCTTGTCTTAAGTTGCCTTGTTGGTCTTTTCTTGAGTTGGCTTGTTGGTCTTGTCTTAAGTTGCCTTGTTGGTCTTTTCTTGAGTTGGCTTGTTGGTCTTGTCTTAAGTTGGCGTGTTGGTCTTTTCTTGAGTTGCCTTGTTGGTCTTTTCTTGAGTTGCCTTGTTGGTCTTTTCTTGAGTTGCCTTGTTGGTCTTTTCTTGAGTTGCCTTGTTGGTCTTTCCTTAAGTTGGCTTGTTGGTCTTTTCTTGAGTTGCCTTGTTGGTCTTTTCTTGAGTTGCCTTGTTGGTCTTTTCTTGAGTTGCCTTGTTGGTCTTTTCTTGAGTTGGCTTGTTGGTCTTTTCTTGAGTTGGCGTGTTGGTCTTTTCTTAAGTTGCCTTGTTGGTCTTTTCTTGAGTTGGCTTGTTGGTCTTTTCTTGAGTTGGCTTGATGGTCTTTTCTTGAGTTGGCTTGTTGGTCTTTTCTTGAGTTGGCTTGTTGGTCTTTTCTTGAGTTGGCTTGTTGGTCTTTTCTTGAGTTGGCTTGTTGGTCTTTTCTTGAGTTGGCTTGTTGGTCTTTTCTTGAGTTGGCTTGTCGGTCTTTTCTTGAGTTGGCTTGTCGGTCTTTTCTTGAGTTGGCTTGTTGGTCTTTTCTTGAGTTGGCTTGTTGGTCTTTTCTTGAGTTGGCTTGTTGGTCTTTTCTTGAGTTGGCTTGTTGGTCTTTTCTTGAGTTGGCTTGTTGGTCTTTTCTTGAGTTGGCTTGTTGGTCTTTTCTTGAGTTGGCTTGTTGGTCTTTTCTTGAGTTGGCTTGTTGGTCTTTTCTTGAGTTGGCTTGTTGGTCTTTTCTTGAGTTGGCTTGTTGGTCTTTTCTTGAGTTGCCTTGTTGGTCTTTTCTTGAGTTGGCTTGTTGGTCTTTTCTTGAGTTGGCTTGTTGGTCTTTTCTTGAGTTGCCTTGTTGGTCTTTTCTTGAGTTGGCTTGTTGGTCTTTTCTTGAGTTGGCTTGTTGGTCTTTTCTAAAGTTGGCTTGTTGGTCTTTTCTTGAGTTGGCTTGTTGGTCTTTTCTTGAGTTGCCTTGTTGGTCTTTTCTTGAGTTGGCTTGTTGGTCTTTTCTTGAGTTGGCTTGTTGGTCTTTTCTTGAGTTGGCTTGTTGGTCTTTTCTTGAGTTGGCTTGTTGGTCTTTTCTTGAGTTGCCTTGTTGGTCTTTTCTTGAGTTGCCTTGTTGGTCTTTTCTTGAGTTGGCCTGTTGGTCTTTTCTTGAGTTGGCTTGTTGGTCTTTTCTTGAGTTGGCTTGTTGGTCTTTTCTTGAGTTGGCTTGTTGGTCTTTTCTTGAGTTGCCTTGTTGGTCAGTACCTAAGACTTTTACCTTCACGCCCAAAAAGGACTTTGTTCTTGAAACTACAATATAAAGTGGTCCATGTCTGAAAACTGGAGATGGCAACAACAACAACCCATCTGAACTCATCTGAACTCAGTGTTTGTCGTTGCCTTTTTTTGATGGTCATAGTAAAAGCAAGTCTCAGTGGAGACTGTGTTCGTCTTAATGTAAAGAGGAGAAATAGGCTCACTGGGTGCAAGAAGAACTCTTAGAATAAATATCCGGGTACCTTTAAAAGATCCGGTCAGGATTTCACTGTCATTGACTTTTGACATCGTTCGCTTGACGACCACTCTGGTGCCTCGGTCCGGCTTCACGGTATTCCATATCGCTAGATCGGGGCTGGGGACGCCGCCCTTCGTGAGTGGTCGGCCAAGAGCTTCGTGCTCAGTGCCGCTTCTGCCGATTGTTTGTCAGGTGCCATTGAAACGAACTCTGGTTTGAGTCAAGATTTCGTAGCAACATTACTACTGCACCGATTTCAAGTTAACTGTAAGAGCAGGCATGCCTCCAGGTGTTTAGCTGTTCACAAACTCCATTGGAGAGTTTGATGCCTCCTTGGCATTTGTTCTGTCTTGTTGAACGGAATATATGCTAGTATAACATTTCATTCAGATTGAATTCGTCTAAGGACATTTTCATTGAGTTCAAGCGACTCGTGGTTTTATTTTTGGAGTCAAGATTGGGTGGTTAGCGATGCTGTCATCTCTTGATTGGTTGGTTAGCGATGCTGTCATCTCTTGATTGGTTGGTTAGCGATGCTGTCATCTCTTGATTGGGTGGTTAGCGATGCTGTCATCTCTTGATTGGTTGGTTAGCGATGCTGTCATCTCTTGATTGGGTGGTTAGCGATGCTGTCATTTCTTGATTGGGTGGTTAGCGATGCTGTCATCTCTTGATTGGTTGTTTAGCGATGCTGTCATCTCTTGATTGGGTGGTTAGCGATGCTGTCATTTCTTGATTGGGTGGTTAGCGATGCTGTCATCTCTTGATTGGTTGGTTAGCGATGCTGTCATTTCTTGATTGGGTGGTTAGCAGATGCTGTCATCTCTTGATTGGTTGGTTAGCGATGCTGTCATCTCTTGATTGGTTGGTTAGCGATGCTGTCATCTCTTGATTGGTTGGTTAGCGATGCTGTCATCTCTTGATTGGTTGGTTAGCGATGCTGTCATCTCTTGATTGGTTGGTTAGCGATGCTGTCATCTCTTGATTGGTTGGTTAGCGATGCTGTTATCTCTTGATTGGTTGGTTAGCGATGCTGTCATCTCTTGATTGGTTGGTTAGCGATGCTGTCATCTCTTGATTGGGTGGTTAGCGATGCTGTCATCTCTTGATTGGTTGGTTAGCGATGCTGTCATCTCTTGATTGGTTGGTTAGCGATGCTGTCATCTCTTGATTGGTTGGTTAGCGATGCTGTCATCTCTTGATTGGTTGGTTAGCGATGCTGTCATCTCTTGATTGGGTGGTTAGCGATGCTGTCATCTCTTGATTGGTTGGTTAGCGATGCTGTCATCTCTTGATTGGTTGGTTAGCGATGCTGTCATCTCTTGATTGGGTGGTTAGCAATGCTGTCATCTCTTGATTGGGTGGTTAGCGATGCTGTCATCTCTTGATTGGTTGGTTAGCGATGCTGTCATCTCTTGATTGGTTGGTTAGCGATGCTGTCATCTCTTGATTGGGTGGTTAGCGATGCTGTCATCTCTTGATTGGGTGGTTAGCGATGCTGTCATCTCTTGATTGGTTGGTTAGCGATGCTGTCATCTCTTGATTGGTTGGTTAGCGATGCTGTCATCTCTTGATTGGTTGGTTAGCGATGCTGTCATTTCTTGATTGGGTGGTTAGCGATGCTGTCATTTCTTGATTGGTTGGTTAGCCATGCTGTCATTTCTTGATTGGGTGGTTAGCAATGCTGTCATCTCTTGATTGGTTGGTTAGCGATGCTGTCATCTCTTGATTGGGTGGTTAGCCATGCTGTCATTTCTTGATTGGGTGGTTAGCGATGCTGTCATCTCTTGATTGGTTGGTTAGCGATGCTGTCTTCTCTTGATTGGGTGGTTAGCAATGCTGTCATCTCTTGATTGGGTGGTTAGCAATGCTGTCATTTCTTGATTGGGTGGTTAGCGATGCTGTCATCTCTTGATTGGTTGGTTAGCGATGCTGTCATCTCTTGATTGGTTGGTTAGCGATGCTGTCATCTCTTGATTGGTTGGTTAGCGATGCTGTCATCTCTTGATTGGTTGGTTAGCGATGCTGTCATCTCTTGATTGGGTGGTTAGCGATGCTGTCATCTCTTGATTGGTTGGTTAGCGATGCTGTCATCTCTTGATTGGTTGGTTAGCGATGCTGTCATCTCTTGATTGGGTGGTTAGCGATGCTGTCATTTCTTGATTGGGTGGTTAGCGATGTAGTCATCTCTTGATTGGGTGGTTAGCGATGCTGTCATCTCTTGATTGGTTGGTTAGCGATGCTGTCATCTCTTGATTGGGTGGTTAGCGATGCTGTCATCTCTTGATTGGTTGGTTAGCGATGCTGTCATCTCTTGATTGGTTGGTTAGCGATGCTGTTATCTCTTGATTGGTTGGTTAGCGATGCTGTCATCTCTTGATTGGGTGGTTAGCGATGCTGTCATCTCTTGATTGGTTGGTTAGCGATGCTGTCATCTCTTGATTGGGTGGTTAGCGATGCTGTCATTTCTTGATTGGGTGGTTAGCGATGCTGTCATCTCTTGATTGGTTGTTTAGCGATGCTGTCATCTCTTGATTGGGTGGTTAGCGATGCTGTCATTTCTTGATTGGGTGGTTAGCGATGCTGTCATCTCTTGATTGGTTGGTTAGCGATGCTGTCATCTCTTGATTGGTTGGTTAGCGATGCTGTCATCTCTTGATTGGGTGGTTAGCGATGCTGTCATCTCTTGATTGGGTGGTTAGCGATGCTGTCATCTCTTGATTGGTTGGTTAGCGATGCTGTCATCTCTTGATTGGGTGGTTAGCGATGCTGTCATCTCTTGATTGGTTGGTTAGCGATGCTGTCATCTCTTGATTGGGTGGTTAGCGATGCTGTCATCTCTTGATTGGTTGGTTAGCGATGCTGTCATCTCTTGATTGGGTGTTTAGCAATGCTGTCATCTCTTGATTGGTTGGTTAGCAATGCTGTCATCTCTTGATTGGTTGGTTAGCGATGCTGTCATCTCTTGATTGGTTGGTTAGCGATGCTGTCATCTCTTGATTGGGTGGTTAGCGATGCTGTCATCTCTTGATTGGGTGGTTAGCGATGCTGTCATCTCTTGATTGGTTGGTTAGCGATGCTGTCATCTCTTGATTGGTTGGTTAGCGATGCTGTCATCTCTTGATTGGTTGGTTAGCGATGCTGTCATTTCTTGATTGGTTGGTTAGCCATGCTGTCATTTCTTGATTGGGTGGTTAGCAATGCTGTCATCTCTTGATTGGTTGGTTAGCGATGCTGTCATCTCTTGATTGGGTGGTTAGCCATGCTGTCATTTCTTGATTGGGTGGTTAGCGATGCTGTCATCTCTTGATTGGTTGGTTAGCGATGCTGTCTTCTCTTGATTGGGTGGTTAGCAATGCTGTCATCTCTTGATTGGGTGGTTAGCAATGCTGTCATTTCTTGATTGGGTGGTTAGCGATGCTGTCATCTCTTGATTGGTTGGTTAGCGATGCTGTCATCTCTTGATTGGGTGGTTAGCAATGCTGTCATTTCTTGATTGGGTGGTTAGCGATGCTGTCATCTCTTGATTAAGTGGTTAGCGATGCTGTCATCTCTTGATTGGGTGGTTAGCGATGCTGTCATTTCTTGATTGGGTGGTTAGCGATGTAGTCAGCTCTTGATTGGTTGGTTAGCGATGCTGTCATCTCTTGATTGGGTGGTTAGCGATGCTGTCATCTATTGATTGGGTGGTTAGCGATGCTGTCATCTCTTGATTGGGTGGTTAGCAATGCTGTCATCTCTTGATTGGGTGGTTAGCAATGCTGTCATCTCTTGATTGGGTGGTTAGCAATGCTGTCATCTCTTGATTGGGTGGTTAGCGATGCTGTCATCTCTTGATTGGTTGGTTAGCGATGCTGTCTTCTCTTGATTGGGTGGTTAGCGATGCTGTCATCTCTTGATTGGTTGGTTAGCGATGCTGTCTTCTCTTGATTGGGTGGTTAGCGATGCTGTCATCTCTTGATTGGTTGGTTAGCGATGCTGTCTTCTCTTGATTGGGTGGTTAGCGATGCTGTCATCTCTTGATTGGTTGGTTAGCGATGCTGTCTTCTCTTGATTGGGTGGTTAGCGATGCTGTCATCTCTTGATTGGTTGGTTAGCGATGCTGTCTTCTCTTGATTGGGTGGTTAGCGATGCTGTCATCTCTTGATTGGTTAGTTAGCGATGCTGTCTTCTCTTGATTGGGTGGTTAGCGATGCTGTCATCTCTTGATTGGTTGGTTAGCGATGCTGTCTTCTCTTGATTGGTTGGTTAGCGATGCTGTCACCTCTTGATTGGTTGGTTAGCGATGCTGTCACCTCTTGATTGATTGACAGGAAAAACAGCATCAAGAATGCATGCATTTTCAATGCAGACTGATCGGACATTGATGGGACTGTCTGAAACTGATTTCAAATTTTGAAGAAAAAAAAAACCAGTTTGTCTCCTTTTCTTTCTTCTGTCTTTATGTGGAAAAAAAATGAGTTGATAAGTATGAATGGATAGTCAAGAATGGATAGTCAGGAATGGATAGTTATGAATGGATAGCGATGAATGGATTATTATCAATGGACAGTTGAAAGCTTGCTTGAGGAGCTAACAAGAATGCCTGTTCGTATAGCAAAATATGTGTGCGTCACATTGAGTTAATGGTCTCCCCTGGAGATATCTGACCACCCTCGACTCATGTGTTTTCCCCTGGAGATATCTGACTTCCCTCGACTCATATGTTCTCCCCTGGAGATATCTGACTTCCCTCGACTCATGTGTTCTCCCCTGGAGATATCTGACTTCCCTCGACTCATATGTTCTCCCCTGGAGATATCTGACTTCATTGACTCATATGTTCTACCCTGGAGATATCTGACTTCTCTCGACTCATATGTTCTCCCCTGGAGATATCTGACTTCCCTCGACTCATGTGTTCTCCCCTGGAGATATCTGACTTCCCTCGACTCATATGTTCTCCCCTGGAGATATCTGACTTCCCTCGACTCATGTGTTCTCCCCTGGAGATATCTGACTTCCCTCGACTCATATGTCGTCAGAATTTCTCAATAAAACTAGAAATGTGTATTGAATAATGTTCTTATGACCGCTGAATTACTTGGATGGATCAATGTTTATATTAATGTTAATGATGACAACGGTATACTTATTATACATGACACCAATGGCTAACGTGAACTGATAACTTATACAGTCACATGACATCAGTGCCATTACTGAATGACACCTAATAAATCATGACATCAGTGACTGACATGAACTGATGACCTCTACAGTCACATGACGTCAGTGACATGAAAAGAGGAATAAAACCACGGTTATGTTCCCTTTTAAGTCAAGTCTTAAAGACTCCCGCCCCCCCCCTCCCCGGCCCCCAGTGAATACTTTGCTCCGACTCCCTGGTCACGTTCAAGTCCTTGAAGTTCATAATCAAATTATTGACCCCGATGACAGTTCGAAAGAGCCAGAGGGAATTCGGGTTGTGTAAAGAAAAGGGAGGGGAGGAAGGAGGGGAGGGATTTTAAGATGAACGAGTAGGGGAACGAAAAGGACATTGCTGGGACATTGCTGGGACATTTATGGGACATTGCTGGGACATTGCTGGGACATTGCTGGGACATTGTCTACATCGGCAAGCATGTCTTGTTCTAGCTTTAGGACCTAAATATCCGACGGCTCTCACATGGTCAACATAAATTCAAAGAACTGTCTATGTTGTACCGGTTTTTGATGGGTATCAGTTTCTGTTAGGCAAGTATCCCATTCTGTGTCACCATCATGCTTCTTGGAAAGTTGCCGAGAGGATAGGATTTCCTTTGACCATTCTTATATTCTCGAAATATTGCAAATGGGTATGAACACCATTGGAGCTGTTACACATTTATTTGACCACCAGCTCTCTTCAAGTCTGAAGGTCCAGCCTGAATCACCAGACGGGAAAAAATAAAGTGTATCCCATTGGGCCACGGAGTCTACTCAGGATGGATATATTTGGTAAATATCCAGTTCTCTGGGGATTTACCATCTGTACGGTGAAAAAACGGCAGTAATGTCTCCTAGGGTAGTGGTACGTTGTTTGTGCCGGGGTGCACATCATTTACTCTTTCTCTAAAAAATGTCATGCTATATTCAATTGGATTTGGGTTTTCCCGATTTTTCTGTTGCAATTTGTATTGTTCAAATTTGAGCACCCCACGCCCATAAATGTCACCATTACAAACTGAATAGCAACAGTTACACAATTCATCTCTACACCAAATATGCTCACTAACGAATATCTATACCGATGACCGACACAATACATGCGCCGTTATATTACAGACGTCGTGTTGCCCTATACTGACATTTATTTAGGTGGATCCATGTCTGCGGGTAACAGTAATATCAGACAAACACGTGGAAGGGTTTGTCATATTTTAGACAGCTTTTTCTGGGGGGGCCTCGGGCTCAGTGCGTTGTGTTTCACTGTTTGAGGCGGACAGCATAATTCATACTCGAATATGGGGTTCTCTCTTTTACAAACTTCTTGGATTACATGCCAATCAGCAGAGCGGAGTCGGAAAACGGACACATATTCCAGGATGTGACGGAGTACACGGTTCATCACCCTTGGTAAATGTAAAAAAAAAAAAAAAAAAAAAGGAATTTTAGGATTCATTTATCTTGTGGGTGAATTTGTGTCAAATGTTATAACTTTTATTTATTTAGAATTCCAATGACTTCAGGTAGATGTCTGGGTTCTCGGCTTAATTTCTGGTTTCTCGGCTAAATGTCTAATTTCTCGGCTAAATTTCTGGGTTCTCTGCTAAATGTCTGGGTTCTCGGCTAAATGTCTGGGTTCTCGGCTAAATGTCTGGTTTCTCGGCTAAATGTCTGGTTTCTCGGCTCAATTTCTGGGTTCTCGGCTAAATTTCTGGGTTCTCGGCTAAATTTCTGGGTTCTCGGCTAAATTTCTGGGTTCTCGGCTAAATTTCTGGGTTCTCGGCTAAATTTCTGGGTTCTCGGCTAAATCTCTGGTTTCTCGGTTAAATTTCTGGATTCTCGGCTAAATGTCGTGTTACATACTGTTATCCGTATGGAGAAATTAATCTCTTATTTAAGTTTATGGCTCGTTCTAAAACAGTACGCAACAAAAGACGATACCATATGTTGAATACTATAACAAAGAACACGATACCCAAAACCAGGGCTAATTACAATTAATACATTTTATTGAGTTAATGATAAATTACAAAATCAATAGGAAATAAATTTAAAGCTATTGACTTGGGTGGTAAGAGTCCCTGAGTCCACAAGTCCTTATTGTTGCCTTAGGTAGTTTGGTGTGGGACATGAAACGTCCCCCTAGTTCCAGCTTCAAGGTGCGTCGGTTCAGTAAGAATAAAGCAGGCTAAATGTGAAATGATACAAAATAGATATGAAGTATCTAGGCGAATAGTCATAAGCTGACATGTCCCATTCCAACAGCAACAAATACTGTTCGAGGTACTGAAGCTGACATAGCTTGTACATATGCATCCAAAGTGTGGATAGATTTATAAGTCTTCAGCGTAAGCCTGTGTGGCTTAGCGACAATGGCGGACCAAGTAAGCATTTTAAATGACATATGAAACATTGCATCATTAACAAACATTAATTGTATAGGTACACAGTATACATGTTGTCATCTTGTTAAAAGAGACGTGGCTGAGTGGGAATAACAACCTACCATTGCCATGATGCGGTGCCTTTCCCTAGGGTTGTGTGTCGCGGCGAGCGGCGCAGGCGTGCTTAAACACATTGAAATAGAGTACATATTATATAACAATCACGATCGAATCCTTGTTACATAATTATAAGAACATAACAAAGTTCATTAATAAAAAGTATCAGAATCATGCTTGCGTACTTACCAGTATTCTAGGTTGCGCCTAACGATCTTTGTAAGGAAGTCCAAAGTCTAGTAGGTTACAGCGTTCACAGTCAAGTGATATGATCATAAAAGATCGATTCTAATCTGTTCCTGCTATTTTTTGATGCTCGGGAACGGCTTTAATTGGATGGTTTAAAAGTAGCTTGTTGTCACATGCATCCAATGACATTCGGTCAATTTTACGAGTTCGATCTTGTTTGAAATGTCTCACGACCGAATCCAATAATAACAAGGGAGATTACCCGGGTTACTTTACTGCCATCACAATGACGTAAACATGTCGTCTGCATAACAGTCTGGTTTCTCGGCATACTTCCGGGGGCGCCGCTCTGCAGGCGACTCGATTTCAACTGCGCATATTTTTTCTTTGGAATCAATGCGTGTTGAATGTGTTTGATCTGCTTCGACTGATGGAATCAATGCGTGTTGAATGTGTTTTATCTGACTGATGGAATCAATGTTTGTTGAATCTGTTTGATCTGCTTTGACTGATGGAATCAATGCGTGTTGAATGTGTTTTATCTGACTGATGGAATCAATGCGTGTTGAATGTGTTTGATCTGCTTCGACTGATAATCGTGTACATTGTTATCCACATCCGCCATATTGGAAAACAAAATTATGCGCCATCTTGTAAACAAATGACGAGTTCAAAACAACCACTCACAGACAAATCGGCCACAGACAAAGGAGTGCCCCCTACCTTGGAAATGAATAACGAGAACTTCGTTCTAACAAAATTCGGTCCTGAAATTCCAAGGCTCTGTTCTCACCCAAGAACAGAACAGTTATTCTTACAGCACAATTACACGCCGAATGTCTTGCTACAGACTCATTTTAAGGAAGAACGGAAAACTCCGACAAGATTTTGCAGGACTGAAAAAAATTTGTACGATGAATGGAAAAAAGCAAATTTCCACTAGGACTGCCAGAGACCTATGAGGCACTGGGGACTGCCAGAGACCTATGCGCCACTGGGACTGCCAGGGACCTATGCGCCACTGGGACTGCCAGAGACATATGCGCCACTGGGACTGCCAGGGACCTATGAGCCACTGGGACTGCCAGAGACCTATGAGCCACTGGGACTGCCAGAGACCTATGAGCCACTGGGACTGCCAGAGACCTATGAGCCACTGGGACTGCCAGGGACCTATGCGCCACTGGGACTGCCAGAGACCTATGAGCCACTGGGACTGCCAGAGACCTATGAGCCACTGGGACTGCCAGAGACCTATGAGCCACTGGGACTTAACAAGGCAAAAGAAGAAACTCTCAGGTCGAAATATTAAAAAGAAATTGTGTCGAATAAATGTGGTGGGACTTATAATTGAATATCTTATTTCAGAGATTCTCAAACGTTTGGAATTTCGCATAACTTAAATATTTTACTGAATTAATTTTCATTTATCACCAAGCCCATTTGTGTACTTGAAGTTGAGACTGGGTATAGATCTAGTGTGATCGCTACATCTCAAAGCCTCCCTTCTTGTGATTTCATGTGTTATTATTCAAGGTACTTCAACAACCGTTTGAGATCACCGACTCGTAAAATATCTGTCTGAACTGATTTCAAAGTTTGAAAAAAAAAAACCCGCTTGTCTCCTTTTTTTTTAGTATGTCTTCATGTGGAAACAAATGAATCAATAAATATGAATGGATAGTCAAGAATGGATAGTCAAGAATGGATAGTCAAGAATGTATAGTTATGAATAGATAGTGATGGATGGATAGTGATGAATGGATAACTATCAATGGACAGTTGAAAGCTTGCTTGAGGAGCTAACAAGAATGCCTGTTCTTATAGCAAAATATGTCTGCGTCACATAGAGTTGATGGTCTCCCTTGGCGATATCTGACCTGCCTCGACTAATTTGGTCTCCCCTGGAGATATGTGACCTCCCTCGACTCATATGTTCTCCCCTGGAGATATCTGACCACCCTCGACTCATATGTTCTCCTCTGGAGATATATGACTTCCATCGACTCATATATTATCCATTGGAGATATCTGACTTACCGCGACTCATATGTTCTCCCCTGGAGATATCTGACTTCCCTCGACTCATATGTTCTCCCCTGGAGATATCTGACTTCCCTCGACTCATATGTTCTCCCCTGGAGATATCTGACTTCCCTCGAATCATATGTTCTCCCCTGGAGATATCTGACTTCCCTCGACTCATATGTTCTCAGAAATTCTCAATAAAACTAGAAATGTGTATTGAAAAATGTTCTTATGACCGCTGCATTACTTGGATGGATCAATGTTTCAGTTAATGTTAATGATAATGATGACAACGGTATACCTATTATACATGACACCAATGGCTAACGTGAACTGATGACTTATACAGTCACATGACATCAGTGCCATTACTGAATGACACCTAATAAATCATGACATCAGTGACTGACATGAACTGATGACCTATACAGTCACATGACATCAGTGACTGGCATGAAATGATGACCTATACAGTCACATGACATCAGTGCCATTACTGAATGACACCTAATAAATCATGACATCAGTGCCATTACTGAATGACACCTAATAAATCATGACAGTGACTGACATGAACAGTTAATGTTAATGATAATGATGACAACGGTATACCTATTATACATGATACCAATGGCTAACGTGAACTGATGACTTATACAGTCACATGACATCAGTGACATAAAAAGAACAATAAAACCACGGTTATGTTCCCTTTTAAGTCAAGTCTGCAAAACTCCCGCCGCCCCGCCCCCCGCCCCCCCCCCCCCCCCTGGTCACGTTTAAGTCCTTGAAGTTCATAGCAAATTATTGACCCCGATGACAGTTCGAAAGAGCCCGAGGGAATTCGGGTTGTGTAAAGAAAAGGGAGGGGGAGGAAGGAGGGGAGGGGAGGGAATATAAGACGAATGAGTAGGGGAACGAAAAGGATGGGACGGTGGGTTGAGCAGGGCAATGATTTTATGTGAGGAATGTTGGGTCTAGAAGACAAGTAGACTTTGGCATAGGTGAGGGAGGAAAGCCATGGTGGGAAGAGACTGGGTTTAGTAAAGGAAAAAAAGGAAGGCGAATTGGGGAGGGAGACTGGTAAGAGAGATTGGGAAGGAGATTGTGAAGGAATATTGTGAAGGGAGATTAGGAAGAGAGATTGGAAAGAAAAACTGGTAAGATAGATTGGTAAGGGAGACTGTTAAGATAAATTGGGAAGAGAGATTGGGCTGCTGGCAATGGGTATGGATGAACGGAAGATGCCATCCAATATCCAGAAAAGAATTACAACGTCCCTCATCAGAAATTCATTGTTCGAATGTTTATTTCTCCCACGTTAATGGCATGAACTGTTCTTGGATTTAAGGAAGCGTGTGTGTGTGTGTGTTGTGGGGGGGGGGGGGGGACGGACAGGCATTTGTGCAGTATGGACTGCACTATTTTTGATAGGGCGAAATACTCCAAACTGCAGAGTAGAAGAGGTATGCAAGCATCTTAACCTATGACAGTCAGAGTTACACTAGCCCTAAAAGTCAGAGTTACACTAGCCCTAGAAGTCAGAGTTACACTAGCCCTAAAAGTCAGAGTTACACTAGCCCTAGAAGTCAGAGTTACACTAGCCCTAAAAGTCAGAGTTAGACTAGCCCTAAAAGTCAGAGTTACACTAGCCCTAAAAGTCAGAGTTACACTAGCCCTAGAAGTCAGAGTTACACTAGCCCTAAAAGTCAGAGTTACACTAGCCCTAAAAGTCAGAGTTACACTAGCCCTAAAAGTCAGAGTTACACTAGCCCTAGAAGTCAGAGTTACACTAGCCCTAAAAGTCAGAGTTACACTAGCCCTAAAAGTCAGAGTTACACTAGCCCTAAAAGTCAGAGTTACACTAGCCCTAGAAGTCAGAGTTACACTAGCCCTAGAAGTCAGAGTTACACTAGCCCTAAAAGTCAGAGTTACACTAGCCCTAGAAGTCAGAGTTACACTAGCCCTAGAAGTCAGAGTTACACTAGTCCTAGAAGTCAGAGTTACACTAGCCCTAGAAGTCAGAGTTACACTAGCCCTAAAAGTCAGAGTTACACTAGCCCTAGAAGTCAGAGTTACACTAGCCCTAGAAGTCAGAGTTACACTAGCCCTAAAAGTCAGAGTTACACTAGCCCTAGAAGTCAGAGTTACACTAGCCCTAGAAGTCAGAGTTACACTAGTCCTAGAAGTCAGAGTTACACTAGCCCTAGAAGTCAGAGTTACACTATCCCTAAAAGTCAGAGTTACACTAGCCCTAGAAGTCAGAGTTACACTAGCCCTAAAAGTCAGAGTTACACTAGCCCTAGAAGTCAGAGTTACACTAGCCCTAGAAGTCAGAGTTACACTAGCCCTAGAAGTCAGAGTTACACTAGCCCTAAAAGTCAGAGTTACACTAGCCATAGAAGTCAGAGTTACACTAGCCCTAGAAGTCAGAGTTACACTAGCCCTAAAAGTCAGAGTTACACTAGCCCTAAAAGTCAGAGTTACACTAGCCCTAGAAGTCAGAGTTACACTAGCCCTAGAAGTCAGAGTTACACTAGCCCTAGAAGTCAGAGTTACACTAGCCCTAGAAGTCAGAGTTACACTAGCCCTAAAAGTCAGAGTTACACTAGCCCTAGCAGTCAGAGTTACACTAGTCCTAAAAGTCAGAGTTACACTAGCCCTAGAAGTCAGAGTTACACTAGCCCTAAAAGTCAGAGTTACACTAGCCCTAAAAGTCAGAGTTACACTAGCCCTAGAAGTCAGAGTTACACTAGCCCTAGAAGTCAGAGTTACACTAGCCCTAGAAGTCAGAGTTACACTGAACCCTTGACCAGCCAGAATAACTGTAACGCTAGCAGTCAGAGCTACACTAACGCTAGCAGTCAGAGCTACACTAACGCTAGCAGTCAGAGCTACACTAACGCTAGCAGTCAGAGCTACACTAACGCTAGCAGTCAGAGCTACACTAACGCTAGCAGTCAGAGCTACACTAACGCTAGCAGTCAGAGCTACACTAACGCTAGCAGTCAGCGCTACACTAACGTTAGCAGTCAGAGCTACACTAACGCTAGCAGTCAAAGCTACACTAACCCTAGCAGTCAGAGCTACACTAACCCTAGCAGTCAGAGCTACACTAACCCTAGCCGTCAGAGCTACACTAACCCTAGCAGTCAGAGCTACACTAACCCTAGCAATCAGAGCTACACTAACCCTAGCAATCAGAGCTACACTAACTCTAGCTAAGCCACCGCGTATGTGTGGGTGGGGGAGGGGCTGTGGAATTTGGCCGATTTAAAAATAAAATAGCAAAATTTCAATTAAAGACATCCTTTAACAACTGTCCAACTCTTACTCACAATCATCCTTTAACATATGTCCAACTATTACTCACAATCATCCTTTAACAGCTGTCCAACTATTACTCACAATCATCCTTTAACAGCTGTCCAAATCCTACTCACAATCCTCCTTTAACAACTGTCCACCTCTTACTCACAATCATCTTTTAACAACTGTCCAACTATTACTCACAATCAGCCTTTAACAGCTGTCCAACTGCTACTCACAATCATCCTTTAACAGCTGTCCAACTATTACTCACAATCATCCTTTAACAACTGTCCAACTCCTACTCACAATCATCCTTTAACAACTGTCCAACTATTACTCACAATCAGCCTTTAACAGCTGTCCAACTGCTACTCACAATCATCCTTTAACAGCTGTCCAACTATTACTCACAATCATCCTTTAACAACTGTCCAACTCCTACTCACAATCATCCTTTAACAAATGTCCAACTCTTACTCACAATTTTGGTCATTTCTCGAAAGACCTTTTAAAAATACCTTTCAAAGTATTTTTTTTTCTTAAAAAAAAAAAAAAATTATCATTTAAAAGTTTATAATACCTTTATCTAATTTCGTATAGAATTTCTCTACTGATCATCCATTGCTCATCAATTATTTCTCTTTGATCATCCATTGCTCATCAATTATTTCTCTATTGATCATCCATTGCTCATCCATTATTTCTGTATTGATCATCCATTGCTCATCAATTATTTCTCTATTGATCACCCATTGTTGATCAAATCTGAGCATTTCTCCACTGATTATCGATGGCCGCCAAACACGCCTGGTCAGGTCATTGACCCCGTGACCGACGTCTGCCAGAAATACTTTTCAATCGTGACTTACCCGTATGCAACTTACTTTGAAATTGTCTGAAACTTTTCTTTGCCCCCCACCCCCCACCCCCCATAGGCAATATTTCCTCTGACCTGATTCAGATTCCCACCCCCTTCCCCCGAATTTTCCATCATCAGATTTTAGTGATACCCCCCCCCCCTGCCCACACACACACACATCTTTTTTTAAAAACAGGTGTGTAAAAAGTCGATGTTGCCTGTGTGAGGGAAAGGGGTGGGGGAGAGGAGGTAACATGCCTAAATCTCCCTAACGAACCATTTATAGAACTTGATTAAACGGTCTGGATTTGGTGCAGTAATTTCTTCGGGATTTCCCATTCCAGCTCTAGACTCGAATGTGGCCAACATCAACAGCCGATTAACCGGGGACAAAATTTAACGATCCGCCTTTGCCCTTGACCGCCGCCACCGTTTCGCAACCACCGTTTCGCCGCCACCGTTTCGTAGAAGAAAGCAGAGGGTAAATATATGACAAGGAAATATTTAACCCAAAAGATAAGAACATCAAGTTGTAGCAAATTCATTAAATATTGCCAACTTTCATACATATATCAGCTCAAAATGTAAGGCGGGCCGTAATACTTTATGAAAAACTTGTGCGGGCCGAACGAAAATAGAACCGGGGGGGGGGGGGGGGGGGTAATTAAGAAAATACTAATAACAATAATATTCTGCTACTTCACGGGCCGTATGTTGTGCAGGTCTGATATTATATATATATATATATATATATATATATATATATATATATTTAAGGGTATCGAGATAAAGATATATATAGGTATCTCTCTCTCTCTATATATATATATGTATATTTTCCAGTCATAATAATACAGTAAGCATTAGGTATTAAGACGGCTTTGCTATGGAAGAGAGATTTGGAAATTACCCCGCCCCCCCCCCCCCCCCGAGAGATTTGGATATAATCCAGGCCCCCCCCCCCCTTTTTTTTATTTACAGTTTTGCTAAGTACTTTCCGCCCCAAACTTATCATTGAGAAATGAAAGAGGGATGGGCTGATGGAAAATGCAACTTGTTAAGTCGTAAACTAGCTAAAACATTTTGGCACGAACACTGGTGCAGGAAGAAAATAGAGGGCCGGGGGTGGTAGAATAGCGCCCCACGGGAAGAACTTTTTTTATGTGTAGAGGGGCGTATTCAACCAACTGTAGGTTTTTTTTCCCAGGACAAATAAAGAGTGGTAAGGAGGGGGGGGTTCAAAAATCTATTTACCTCAGCGACGCCCCTGGGTATGAATACGGCTTGAATAACGCATGACACGCTATGACACGCTATGACACGCTACCTTCCAGTAGCTGAAGATGTGAGACTGAAAATACGTTGGTCAACTGGCGTAAACACGTGGAAAAGTACTTTTGTTAATACCGATAACTCTGGTTGCCATCCCCAGATGAGCGTTCAGATGATGTCCCTTGTCGTATGCCTAATTAATGTGATTGGCCGAGACACGGCTTCCTCTGCCTCTACGTCATTCTGTTGTTGTTTTTTGTGTGGGCCGTGTGTTGTGTGAGGGTGAGTTGATGTTGTTTTTGTGTGGACCGTGTGTTGTGTGAGGGTGAGTTGATGTTGTTTTTGTGTGGACCGTGTGTTGTGTGAGGGTGAGTTGATGTTGTTTTTGTGTGGACCGTGTGTTGTGTGAGGGTGACTTGATCTTGTTTTTGTGTGGATTATTCTGGACAAGTGAAGGGTATAAAAGATATTTTAACTCAGGGAAGCATGATATCTGAGAAGTGGTGATTTAAGGCGAGGTGATGTGAGGCGTGGTGATGTCTGGCGTGGTGATGAGGTGTGAGGTCCACCAATCCATCCATCCATCTACCAACACAACCAATGAACCATTCACCCATCCATCCATAATAAATGTACCCATCCACCCATCCATACATCCACCCACCCATCCATACATCCACCAACCCATCCACCCACCCATCCATTAACATATATCCACCCACCCATCACATATCTGCCATGCCAACATTTGTAAACCGGATTAATCGATACCACGGAATACTAAAGCAAAATGTCAGGCCTCGCATCAAACTCAAGGCGTCCACAAAACATGTATTGAAGCAATGTGCGATAATCTGCCGGCAAATCAATATCGCATTTTCATTCTGTCAACACATTTCACAAATCGCCCTGGAGTTGCTACAATACAAACTCATGTGTCAAACAGAATCTAGATCAGTGATTCCCAAAGTGGTCTATATCGACCCCCAGGGGTCGACGACAACTTGCAAGGGGTCCATGTCAGCGAAAAAAAAAATTGGGGGTCCATGAAATGACAATGGGGGATTAACGATAGTGGATCTCATGCAAGCAGGTCGTGACTTATATTTTGTCATGCCATGAATGGAATAATCCACATACACAAATAGTAGCTTTTTACTTACGTAATATTTACCTTCTAATTTGAAGACATATTTCTTCCTACATATATTATAAAAGTACCTATGAAGTAAAAATTTTAAAAACATAAATGTTCATGAAACGTGGTGAAGAATCATATTAAAAATTTAAGTTATTGGGTGTATTTATCTGATCTATGAAACTGCTTAAGAATTATTATAAACTAGCAGTTTCCCGCAGCTCCGCGCGCGTACCCTTTTATTTTCTCTGCGTGTAAGGTTTTAACCTAGCAGATTTGAGATTAAACCTAACTAAATTGATGCCAAATGTTTAAATTTTATTATTAAAGCATTAGGTTCAACCCTCACACTAAAAGCACTTATTTTTGGCTTAGCTATCTTATGTAACAGAAGGTAAATTTTAATGTAATTCGTTTTAATTGGAATTTAATTGTATAAAACTTAACATGTTTTTCAAAAAGTTGTTCACTCTACCCGTCACTACCGTTATAAATTTAAATCTTTCAAAGTGAGTAGCACTATACCGACTGTCAAAATGAGTAGCACTATACCGGCTGTTAAAGTGAGTAGCACTATACCGGCTGTCAAAGTGAGTAGCACTATACCGGCTGTCAAAAATACATTTGAAGTTAATGAATTTGCAAAAAATAAATATCAGGTAAGCAGGGGGTCTACCCAAAACCGAAAAAACATGGCAAGTGGTCTACGATATAAAAAAGTTGGGGACTTCTGATCTAGACCCAGTGTTTCCCAAAAGGATGCTACAGCATCAGTTGCCGAACCTGGCTTATTTTGCCGGGCCTGGCTTATGTTGCCGGACCTGGCTTACTTTGCCGGACCTGGCTTATGTTGCCGGACCTGGTTTACGTTAGCGGAACTGGCTTCATTGCCGGACCTGGTTTACTTTGCCGGACCTGGTTTACTTTGCCGGAACTGGTTTACTTTGCCGGAACTGGTTTACTTTGCCGGAACTGGTTTACTTTGCCGGAACTGGTTTACTTTGCCGGAACTGGTTTACGTTAGTGGAACTGGCTTCATTGCCGGACCTGGTTTACTTTGCCGGAACTGGTTTACTTTGCCGGACCTGGTTTACTTTGCCGGAACTGGTTTACTTTGCCGGACCTGGCTTACTTTGCCGGACCTGGTTTACTTTGCCGGAACTGGTTTACTTTGCCGGACCTGGTTTACTTTGCCGGACCTGGTTTACTTTGCCGGACCTGGTTTACGTTAGCGGAACTGGCTTCATTGCCGGACCTGGTTTACTTTGCCGGACCTGGTTTACTTTGTCGGACCTGGTTTACGTTGCCGGACCTGGCTTACTTTGCCGGACCTGGCTTACTTTGCCGGACCTGGTTTACGTTAGCGGAACTGGCTTACTTTGCCGGACCTGGCTTACTTTGCCGGACCTGGTTTACGTTAGCGGAACTGGCTTACTTTGCCGGACCTGGCTTACTTTGCCGGACCTGGCTTACTTTGCCGGACCTGGTTTACGTTGCCGGACCTGGCTTACTTTGCCGGACCTGGCTTACTTTGCCGGACCTGGCTTACTTTGCCGGACCTGGCTTACTTTGCCGGACCTGGTTTACGTTAGCGGAACTGGCTTACTTTGCCGGACCTGGCTTACTTTGCCGGACCTGGCTTACTTTGCCGGATCTGGTTTACGTTGCCGGACCTGGCTTACTTTGCCGGACCTGGCTTACTTTGCCCGACCTGGCTTACTTTGCAGGACCTGGCTTACTTTGCCGGACCTTGCTTACTTTGCCGGACCTGGCTTACTTTGCCGGACCTGACTTACGTTGCTGAACCTGAAACTAGATGAAAGTTCAATAAACCTAAACGGCTAACATGAAATGGTTACTATTAATAGAATCATGTCGCAATTTTCTGTTCAACGATTAAACCATATTTTATGACATATTTACGTTCAGACTAGCAGAGGCGCCGCCTTCGGTGGTATTTATTCTCACGGAGCGTCAAGCTGACAACATAAGAACCTTTGAGAGAAGTCTGGGAAAATCGACATCCAGGGCGCTCAGTAGCAGCGCCGTATGTCCCGGTGCCGGGCCGCACCGTGGTGCGTCCATCTTCTTACTAATGATGTCTAAGTTTTGTTTCGGGGAGTTCACGACGGAACACACAAACACGCTCCATCTCATGCAACCTTTTCACATCCCAGACACTTTCCTTGGACCACCCAGATCTCCGGATCCAGGCGTTTTCCATGGGCTGAAACGCGTTTCTGCCACCTTACACAATCTCAGGAACGCATCATTCCAAAACGTTTCACGTCATCCTTCATAATTACCGACATCTCACCACTTATCACAAATAACAGCACTTTTTTAACACTAAGGATTCAAATGTTATGAAATAAAAACTAGATACATCAGGCACCCATCCCTGGTGAAATAGGAAACTATACACTGGTCTGCCAAACTGAAAGGGTTGGGAAGCACTGGGCTAGATGCTGACATTTATAGCGAGCTTTATTTCTATGACATTTATAAATGGCCCTATTTTAGAACATTTATAATGAGTGCCACTTCCATGACATTTATAAGGTGTTATATTACTGTGACATTTAAAATGAGTTCTATTTATATTACAATGATATTTAAAATGAGTTCTATTTCTGTGACATTTATAAGGTGTTACATTACTGTTACATTTAAAAAGAGTACTATTTATATGACATTTATGAGGTGTTTTATTACTATGACATTTAAAATGAGTTCTATTTCTATGACATTTATAAAGTGTTATATTTCTATAACATTTATAATGACTTCTATTTCTATGACATTTATAATAAGAAGCTCTATTTCAAAGACGTACCATAAACCAGTCTCGACTATAAAGACGTTGTTATAAATGTGTGAGGAAATCTCTCTGGTCATTCAATAAAGTTAGAATCATTCTTTGGAGATCATCACGCATAGCTGTCACACCGATACTTAGCCTTACTCTGTCACACCGTCACTTCGCCTTCCTCTGTCACAAGGTCACTTCGCCTTCCTCTGTCACAAGGTCACTTCAACTTACTCTGTCACGCCGTCACTTCGACTTACTCTGTCAGGCCGTTACTTCGACTTACTCTGTCATAAGGTCACTTCGACTTACTCTGTCACTCCGTCACTTCGACTTACTCTGCCACAAGGTCACTTCGACTTACTCTGTCACACCGTCACTTCGACTTACTCTGTCACAAGGTCACTTCGACTTACTCTGTCACACCGTCACTTCGAATTACTCTGTCACAAGGTCACTTCGACTTACTCTGTCACCCCGTCACTTCGACTTACTCTGTCACGCCGTTACTTCGACTTACTCTGTCATGCCGTCACTTCGACTTACTCTGTCAAACCGTCACTTCGACTTACTCTGTCACGCCGTTACTTCGACTTTGTCACGCCGTCACTTCGACTTACTCTGTCACACCGTCACTTCGACTTACTCTGTCACACCGTTACTTCGCCTTCCTCTGTCACACCGTTACTTCGCCTTCCTCCGTCACACCGTCACTTCGACTTACTCTGTCACACCGTTACTTCGACTTACTCTGTCACACTGTCACTTCGCCTTACTCTGTCACACCATTACTTCGCCTTACTCAGTCCCACGGTTACTTCGCATTACTCTATCCAACCGTTACTTCGCCTTACTAGTAGAGCCTGAAGCCGGCCAATTCTAACCTAGTGAGCTGTTTAAGCATTTCGAGTGCAATCCCTTTATTTGGATACATGTTATCGTCTTGTATTTAAAGTTTGCCTAACCATATCAATGTATGATCATTCTCATGCTAATAAATATTTATAATTAATTGTGTTTTACATTTTAACTCGGTCTTCGCCACGTGCCTCCAAACTGGGACAGGTTTCGGACATTTTAAAAAATATATTCATCAAACGACTTCATCCCATCTTAAGGATGGTGAGGTGGCTATTAGATATTTATTTTCCATCTGAAGTTGTTGGGATGTAGTATATTAATAGATGCCTCATAATTACAATTATTTATATTTGAGAAAATTCATTTTCCCATGTCGACGCTAGCCATCCATGCTTGCGCCGACTATGGTACAGACAAGTAAGGATATCCACACAGCGTACGCGCGTCTTTGAAACTCCCGTTCCCTTCAATACCTCGATCTGAACTCGTTGTTGTTGGAAAGTGATATGTCAGCTTCATCATCATCATCGTGTCCCTTAGTCCTTGGACCGTTGGGGCGCCACAGATGACATGAAAACTTTCCTCCTCCATTCCTCTCTGTCTTCTACACTGCGTACAGCATCGCCTAGTTTTAATCCCGTCCACTCTTTGATGTTATCTTTCCATCTTTTTCTCTGTCTTCCTCTTCTTCTCCATCTTCTAGTTGTGCCCTGCATGATTTCTTTGGCGAGCCCTTGTTTCCTTGTTACGTGGCCAAACCATTCAAGTTTTCGCTTTTTTTACCAACACCAGGAGGTCATCGTACTGCCCAATTGCTTTACGAATCCTTTCTTTCACTTGGTTATTGGTGATGTGGTCTCTATAGCAGATGCCAAGAATGCTTCTGAAACATCTCATCTCCATTGCCTTTATTTTCCTTTCGAGTTCTGCTGTTAATGTCCAGGACTCACAGGCATATAAGAAAATGGAGAGGACTAGTTAGCGCATCAGCCTGATTTTGGTGCTGGGGGCTATGTTTTTGTCATTCCATATTTTCCATATGTCAGCTTATGACTGTTAGAAACGCTGCCCCCTTCCTTGTATCATTTCAAACACAGCCTTGTTGCCATAATGCCGTAGTGCACAAAGGGACGGCACCTTTGCAGCTGGATTATGGATCACTTCCCTGAGGTCGGAATTCCAAGAACTCCGCGCAGGAGCCATAGGAAAGAACAAGCCACTTTTTTCTTCATTCATTTAAGTCATTTTATTTGAAATGGTTTTGTTGAAATCAAAGTCATCGTTCAACAGTAGTGCGCGAAACATCTCAAGGAAACATCGTCTGCGACATACTTCAGCGCTTGTCTGCGACATAATTCAGTGCTACTGGTCCTACCATAAAACTTTGTCTGCGACATATTTCAGCGCTACTGGTCCTACCATGAAACATTGTCTGCGACATGCTTCAATACTACTGGTCCTACCATAAAACTTTGTCTGCGACATACTTCAGTGCTACTGGTCCTACAATTAAACATTGTCTGCGACATACTTCAGTGCTTGTCTGCGGCATACTTCAGTGCTTGTCTGCCGCATACTTCAGTGCTACTGGTCCTACCATAAAACATTGTCTGCGACATACTTCAGTGCTTGTCTGCGGCATACTTCAGTGCTTGTCTGCGACATACTTCAGTGCTTGTCTGCGGCATACTTCAGTGCTACTGGTCCTACCATAAAACATTGTCTGCGACATACTTCAGCGCTCCAGTCCTTTCCTTATAGCTCTGTTAGACTCTGCTAATTTACGACACACGTGCCGTGAAATGTCCCGGGAAAGGGTTGAATATTTATCTGTGATAAACAACACGATGCAACCGTTGTCAGATGTTAAATCCCGTTCATTACGCCATTACCCGTTCCTGACATCATAGACCGGAACCCGAAGCCAAGGGATGTGATAAAATATAGCTAGAATCTATTGGACCAGTTGTTTGTTGTTGTATTTTTGGTTGGGGGGGGGTCGTTTAACAAGAACACTTTCCTGAATAGCTTCCATACAGTCCCGATTACTTCCATTTGATATCGTATGGCGTTGCGTCGTGCGTCATTCGGCAACTACTGTAAGATGTCGATCATTTTTAAAAGAAAATGTACATTTCTCTATGGATTGTCTTCTGTCATATATCTTCGTTGTGAAGATTTTGATGCCAAAAGAAATCATTATCTGGGCTTTATGTGTGGTGAGTGTGTGTGGTGGGAGTGGGCTGTTGTGTGGTGGGTGTGTGTGGTGTGTGTGGGCTGATGTGTGGTGGTTGTGTGTGGTGGGAGTGGGCTGTTGTATTGTGGGTGTGTGTGGTGGGGAGTGGGCTGTTGTATTGTGGGTGTGTGTGGTGGGAGGGGGCTGTTGTGTGGTGGTTGTGTGTGGTGGGTGGGTGTGGGCTGATGTGTGGTGGGTGTGTGTGGTGGGAGTGGGCTGTTGTGTGTTGGGTGTATGTGGTGGGAGTGGGCTGTTGTGTGGTGGGTGTGTGTGTGGTGGGAGTGGGCTGTTGTGTGGTGGGAGTGGGAGTGGGCTGTTGTATTGTTGGTGTGTGTGGTGGGTGGGTGTGGGATGATGTGTGGTGGGTGTGTGTGGTGGGAGTGGGCTGTTGTGTGGTGGGTGTGTGTGGTGGGAGTGGGCTGTTGTGTGGTGGGTGTGTGTGGTGGGAGTGGGTGTGTGTGGTGGGAGTGGGCTGTTGTGTGGTGGGAGTGGGCTGTTGTGTGGTGGGAGTGGGCTGTTGTGTGGTGGGTGTGTGTGGTGGGAGTGGGTGTGTGTGGTGGGAGTGGGTGTGTGTGGTGGTAGTGGGCTGTTGTGTGGTGGGTGTGTGTGGTGGGTGTGTGTGGTGGGAGTGGGCTGTTGTGTGGTGGGAGTGGGCTGTTGTGTGGTGGGAGTGGGCTGTTGTGTGGTGGGTGTGTGTGGTGGGTGTGTGTGGTGGGTTGCGTTGGCGCGTATTTAGAGTGAGGCTTGTGTATTTATTATCTTAAAAAAGGTTTCTTTTTGAAAGATAAACGTTTTTGCTCTAAGATTAGTTTCCACGCCCCTGCCAAACGTGTGTAAAAAAATGTTTAGTAGAAATCTTCATTTATCAATGATAAGGAAAAAGAAGCCATTAGAGGCAGAGAGAGAGAGACATAGAGAGAGAGAGAGGGACAGAGAGAGTGAAAGAGAGAGAAAGACAGAGAGATAGACATAGAGAGAGATGGACAGAGAGAGAGACAGAGAGAGAGAGACATAAAGAAAGACAGAAAGAGGGAAAGAGAGAGAGTGAAAGACAGAGAGACAGAGAGAGAAAGATAGAAAGACAGAGAGAGAGACAGAGAGAGAGACATAAAGAAAGACAGAGAGAAAAAGAGAGATAGACAGAGAGAGAGAGACAGAGAGAGGGAAAGAGAGAGAGAGAGAGCGACAGACAGAGAGAGATAGAGAGACAGAGAGAGAGACAGAGAAAGAGACACAGAGAGAGACAGAGAAAGAAACAGAGAGAGACAGAAAAGAGACAGAGAGAGACAAAGAGACAGAGAAAGGGAAAGAGAGAGACAGAGAAAGAGACAAAGAGACAGAGAGAGACAGAGAAAGAGACAGAGAGAGACAAAGAGACAGAGAGAGACAAAGAGATAGAGAGAGAGACGGAGAAAGAGACAGAGACGGAGAAAGAGACAGAGAGAGACAAAGAGACAGAGAAAGAGACATAGAGAGACAAACAGACTGAGAAAGAAACAGAGAGAGGGACGGAGAGAGACAAAGAGACAGAGAAAGAGACAGAGAAAGAGATTGAGATAGAAACAGAGAGACAGAGAGAGACAAAGAGACAAAGAAAAGGAGAGACAAAGAGACAAAGAGAGAGAGAGAGACAAAGAGACAGAGAGAGACAAAGAGACAGAGAGAGGGAAAGAGCGAGAGACAAAGAGACAGAGAGAGACAGAGAGAGACAGAGAGAGACAAAGAGACAGAGAGAGACAAAGAGACAGAGAGATGGAAAGAGACAGAGAGAGACAAAGAGACAGAGAGAGACAAAGAGACAGAGAGAGACAAAGAGACAGAGAGAGACAAAGAGACAGAGAGAGACAAAGTGACAGAGAGAGACAAAGAGACAGAGAGATGGAAAGAGACAGAGAGAGACAAAGAGACAGAGAGAGACAGAAAGAGGGAAAGAGAGAGAGGGAAAGAGAGAGAGAGACAGAGAGAGGGAAAGATAGAGAGAGACAGAGAGAGGGAAAGAGAGAGAGAGACAGAGAGAGGGAAAGAGAGAGAGAGACAGAGAGAGACAAAGAGACAGAGAGAGACAAAGAGACAGAGAGAGAGACGGAGAAAGAGACAGAGACGGAGAAAGAGACAGAGAGAAACAAAGAGGCAGAGAAAGAGACATAGAGAGACAAACAGACAGAGAAAAAAAACAGAGAGAGGGACGGAGAGAGACAAAGAGACAGAGAAAGAGAGAGAGAAAGAGATTCAGATAGAAACAGAGAGACAGAGAGAGACAAAGAGACAAAGAAAAAGAGAGACAAAGAGAGAGAGAGACAAAGAGACAGAGAGAGACAAAGAGACAGAGAGAGGGAAAGAGAGAGAGACAAAGAGACAGAGAGAGACAGAGAGAGACAGAGAGAGACAGAGAGAGACAAAGAGACAGAGAGATGGAAAGAGACAGAGAGAGACAAAGAGACAGAGAGAGACAAAGAGACAGAGAGAGACAAAGAGACAGAGAGAGACAAAGAGACAGAGAGAGACAAAGTGACAGAGAGAGACAAAGAGACAGAGAGATGGAAAGAAATAGAGAGAGACAAAGGGACAGATAGAGACAGAAAGAAGGAAAGAGAGAGAGGGAAAGAGAGAGAGAGACAGAGAGAGGGAAAGAGAGAGAGAGACAGAGAGAGGGAAAGAGAGAGAGAGACAGAGAGAGGGAAAGAGAGAGAGACAGAGAGAGAGAGAAAGAGAGAGAGAGACAGAGAGAGGGAAAGAGAGAGAGAGACAGAGAGAGGGAAAGAGAGAGAGGGAAAGAGAGAGAGAGACAGAGAGAGGGAAAGAGAGAGAGAGACAGAGAGAGGGAAAGAGAGAGAGAGACAGAGAGAGGGAAAGAGAGAGAGAGACAGAGAGAGAGAAAGAGAGACAGAGAGAGGGAAAGAGAGAGAGAGAGACAGAGAGAGGGAAAGAGAGAGAGAGACAGAGAGAGAGACAGAGAGAGACAGGGAGAGACAGAGAGAGACAAAGAGACAGAAAGAGACATAGAGAGACAGAGAGAGACATAGAGAGACATAGAGAGACAGAGAGAGACAGAGAGAGACAGAGAGAGACAGAGAGAGACAGAGAGAGCCATAGAGAGACAAAGAGACAGAGAGAGACAAAGAGACAGAGAGAGACAGAGAGAGACAGAGAGAGACAGAGAGACATAGAGAGACAGAGAGAGACAGAGAGAGACAGAGAGAGACAGAGAGAGACAGAGAGAGACAGAGAGAGACAGAGAGAGAAAGAGAGAGACAGAGAGAGACAGAGAGAGACAGAGAGAGACAGAGAGAGACAGAGAGAGACATAGAGAGACAAAGAGACAGAGAGAGACAGAGAGAGACAGAGAGAGACAGAGAGAGACAGAGAGAGACAGAGAGAGACATAGAGAGACAAAGAGACAGAGAGAGACAGAGAGAGACAGAGAGAGACAGAGAGAGACAGAGAGAGACAGAGAGAGCCATAGAGAGACAAAGAGACAGAGAGAGACAAAGAGACAGAGAGAGACAGAGAGAGACAGAGAGAGACAGAGAGAGACAGAGAGACATAGAGAGACAGAGAGAGACAGAGAGAGACATAGAGAGACAGATAGAGACAGAGAGACATAGAGAGATAGAGAGAGACAGAGAGAGACAGAGAGAGACAGAGAGAGACAGAGAGAGACAGAGAGAGACAGAGAGACATAGAGAGACAGAGAGACATAGAGAGACAGAGAGAGACAGAGAGAGACATAGAGAGACAGAGAGAGACAGAGAGAGACAGAGAGAGACAGAGAGAGACAGAGAGAGACAGAGAGAGACATAGAGAGACAAAGAGACAGAGAGAGAGAGAGAGAGACAGAGAGAGACAGAGAGAGACAGAGAGAGACAGAGAGAGACAGAGAGAGACAGAGAGAGGCAGGGAGAGACAATGGAGAGACAGAGAGAGACAGAGAGAGACAGAGAGAGACAGAGAGAGACAGAGAGAGACAGAGAGAGTCAGAGAGAGACAGAGAGAGACAGAGAGAGACAGAGAGAGACAGAGAGAACATTAAAAAAAAATACACACATTATTATAGCGGCTGAAAAATGTTTCAATTTGTGAATATAAAAAAACAAAACCCCAGCTGTCCTTGACTCGTTATATTTGATCTCAAGGTCAGCATAATCAATTTTTCACCCAAAGTTTCGGCGCCATCTTAAAAGAAAAAACGTTATTGATTTGACCAGCAACAGTGCGGCTTTAGACTTTAGTCCTTGTTTAACTCACTGGGCTGGAAATACATGTGTGTGTATGCTGGTTTGGACGGTGGGGTGAGGGGTGGGGTTTGAGTGGGGTTGGGGGGTAGGATTAGGGGGTGGGGTTGGGGTGGGGTTAGGGGGTGGACATTTTCGCTAACACTGTTTTCTAACTAACATGTCCACCTGCACCATTCACATTGTTGCTAAAAATACACATTGTTGTGTAGCATGTCCACCTGTACCATTTCTTGGCTCTGCTAGAAATACGCATGGCTTTGTTTTTCCCAGCGACAATTTCTTTTAAACTCATTAGGGAGACGAGAGTATGATTTTTTAATACTTTGGGTTTGTTTCTTGTAAATTGTCTACATCACATGCATCGTCACACAGATTTAGCGTAGTCTACGTTTGTACAACGTCACACAGATGTAGCGTAGTCTACGTTTGTACAACGTCACACAGCGATATCTGGCTTAAAGCCTAGTCTACGGCTGTACAACGCCACAGAACTGATACACGGCCTAAAGCTTAGTCTAAAAAAGGGGAGATTGTCCTTTTTAAACTATCGATAACAGGTGAATTCTTGATTCCCTCTAGTTTGTCTAAATGCCGTATGTAAAGATACTTCCAAACAGAACTAAAATAAAAAAGATAATGTTAGCTTTAATTCCGTTTAAACTTATTTTTTTGTTGGGCCTTGCCCAAACAACCGTGTCTTTTAAACTTCCTACAGCAGTGTTGTTTGTAGAAAACAATTTCCCATTTTTATCTTTATCAATGGAAATAGTTGGTACTTTGAATATATGTGTGTTTCCCCCCCAAAAAAATCTTTTGTTTTGCATATCTAGTCGAGTTGTGGGTGACTGGTCATCTCACTTTTATTATTAATAGATGTATATTAAAGTACAAGAAACGAGGTCACGATAATTATAGATTTAATTTCTTACTATAGTGTATGATAACGAGAAGTAGAAAAAGCAAAAAGACAACAGAGAACGGCTTAATACGACGGGTATTATAGTACTCTCGAACTAAGAAATACTTTGAACTGAATGTACACGTAGGCACTCTGGCGATTCAAATTTAAGGTTTATCATGCACCGTCCTGTTACTAGTAGGCTGCACGTTGCCACTTCTATGATTATTTTTGTGTAACATAATTGCAACCAGGAGGATCGGTCTCATTAGCCACACGAAGAGCTGCAACCAGACAAGATAATCTATCGTCTCTCGTAGACGGAAAGATGCCATACATACATACATACATAATTGCACACGTCATAATTTGACGCGTCATTACTAAGCGAAACGTGGCTCGTTTTGCGCTCAAATTTCCCTTACGTTGTGCTGTCTAAACTCACCAACCGAAAACTATGATTATACCTCATGGGAACGCTATGTCCACTGAGCGGGAACGCTATGCCTACTGAGCGGGAACGCTATGACTACTGAGTTGGAACTCTATGCCCAATGATGGGACCACTATGCCTACTGATGGGACCGCTATGTCTACTGATGGGACCGCTATGTCTACTGAGCGGGAACGCTATGCCCAATGAGCGGTAACGATATGCCTACTGCGTGGGAACGCTATGCCCAATGATGGGACCACTATGCCTACTGAGTGGGAGCGCTATGCCTACTGAGTGGGAACGCTATGCCTACTGAGTGGGACCGCTATGCCTACTGAGTGGGAGCGCTATGCCTACTGAGTGGGAGCGCTATGCCTACTGAGTGGGACCGCTGTGATTACTGAATGCTCTTTGATCCCTACGATCTTGGAGTCACCGAATTTTTATGTATTTTTTAAAAATATCTCAAGTTGTGTTTTGTTGGGGGATTTCATTACCCCCCCCCCTTTTTTCCCCCCACACGCACGCACACATGTATATATTAAACAATACTACATTTTACGCCGATCTCATGTGAATTATGAGAGATGATCACATTTGAAACAGCTTTATCGTGTTTAAATATAAATCTGTCCTATGGAAAACAATTACATAATTTGAAAATCAAATCTCTCAGATCAACCAACTGCACAATGTACAAATATCCCATGTTATCTAAAGACACAGTCTTCAAAACTCCTATATCAAACTATTTCATTTATTTCATTACAACCTTGCAATAGAGCAGACGTGAACGTTCACAATTAAATTGATTGTACCACAGCCAGACCTTAAACCAGTTGTTTCAACAATCACATATTAAACCATGAAACAGTAATTAATCACAATCAGCTACAATTCCACTGTGTAGCACGCAAACCCCCCCCCCCCCTTTTTTTTTTCAATCCACCAATCCACCGTCCCCGTGTCGTGAACTCTAGTCCTCCCGTCAACAAGCAACTTTCCCCCCGGTGTTGCTCCATGTTCTCACGTCACATACCGACGGGTTTGCTTTGATGACAGCGCCTCTAATGACGTGCAATTACCTCGTTCACTCACCGGCCAGGATGAAATGTTCGCGAGTGGAATGGGTGCACTTCGTTTAATTACCGATTGCAATGAATAACAAGAGATTAGCGTGTTGTGTTGTGTTGCGTTTGTTGTCCTTAGGTGTATGACCTTAAATGCGTGCTCATTCTTAGGAGCCGTGCCTGGCAGAAGATGCGATGCCTGATTTTTAGGCGCCCCCTCTCCACCAAGAAGATACAGACTCATTTTTTCTGTAAGAAAAATGTTTTTTTGTCAATCCCTGATTTTGGTGTCCGGCGTAAGGGGGTGGCGGAAGGGTCGACCGCCCAAGCCCCCCCCCGCACATTTGGAGGGCCCCGCGCATAGGACCCTTGTACTGTTTTTATATATTATTTTTATTGGTCGTTGTTTTTTTTTTCTGTTGGCGCAAAACGATAAATGACGCCATTCCTATAAGTTACAGGGCAGCGGAGGGATATTAAATCTTAGGCGACTGCAAGCCATTACGACAGTTAAGGAAAAGGTTATTTGTTTGAGAACCACTTATTCGCCAATGACTGTACCCTAAATGCACGCTAAGGACTGAACACGCAGCGAACTAATAATCAATTTTCTAAGTCTCGTGACAATTACAATTTCGCCATTAAAAATATTAATTAAAAAAACAGCAGCAGAGATCTTGTACCAGCCAACTCCACGAAGAACCTAACATATCGATGGAGGGACATACTCTCCGAGCAGTGGGGAAAATTGACACAATCGAGCAGCACCCTCTCCAGTCTTAGGTCAGTAAAAATAGATTATGTACAGGGATCAACGACCGCGGAGATAAACGACCACAGAGATCAACGACCACAGAGATCAACGACCACAGAGATCAATGACCACAGAGATCAACGACCACAGAGATCAACGACCACAGAGATCAACGACCACAGAGATCAACGACCACAGAGATCAACGACCACAGAGATCAACGACCACAGAGATCAATGACCACAGAGATCAATGACCACAGAGATCAATGACCACAGAGATCAACGACCACAGAGATCAACGACCACAGAGATCAACGACCACAGAGATCAACGACCACAGAGATCAACGACCACAGAGATCAACGACCACAGAGATCAATGACCACAGAGATCAACGACCACAGAGATCAACGACCACAGAGATCAACGACCACAGAGATCAACGACCACAGAGATCAACGACCACAGAGATCAACGACCACAGAGATCGACGACCACAGAGATCAACGACCACAGAGATCAACGACCACAGAGATCGACGACCACAGAGATCGATGACCACAGAGATCGACGACCACAGAGATCAACGACCACAGAGATCGACGACCACAGAGATCAACGACCACAGAGATCGATGACCACAGGGATCGACGACCACAGAGATCGACGACCACAGGGATCGACGACCACAGAGATCGACGACCACAGAGATCGACGACCACAGAGATCGACGACCACAGAGATCGACGACCACAGAGATCGACGACCACAGAGATCGACGACCACAGAGATCAACGACCACAGAGATCAACGACCACAGAGATCAACGACCACAGAGATCAACGACCACAGAGATCAACGACCACAGAGATCAATGACCACAGAGATCGACGACCACAGAGATCAACGACCACAGAGATCAACGACCACAGAGATCAACGACCACAGAGATCAACGACCAAATGTCCGAAACAAAACGTTGACATCGGAATGCTCAGCAAGTGTGTCTGGGAGCAAAGGGGGTCTCAGTCTTGTCACTAAGCTGAAGGTTTTTAGGACAATCGGAGTAAAAACTTTCCTATATGACAGCGGGACGTGGACAGTGTAAAGCAGACATGCTGGACAACTAAACCATCTCCACCTATGCTGTCCACGTAAACTTTCGTTGGGAATGGTGGCAGGACAAAGTTCCTGATAAAAAAAGTCCTGCACCAGACTGACTTTATCAACATTCATACACTCTTTCAAAAAGGGCTAGCCAGGCGGGCAGGGCATGTTGTGAGAATGCCAGACAGCCGACTTCTTAAACAACCAATGAACTCTCCAGAGGGAAACACTCAGCTGTATTATATGTATACTTTGTAGTTACAGCTGGATCAGTTTATATCATGTTGTTGCCACCATAAACAACGCAATGTACCGATTGGGCTACATGTACCAACGCTTTGAGAATCACTGATCTCCAGCATTACATGAAATTTTCCGACTTTTCGTTTGAACATTCTTAACGGAAAAATACCAGGGCAGTTAATAAGTGATGGACGGGGTGGTGGAAATGACTTGAGAACCCCTGGACTGTGAATGTGATACTGCTAATGGCTCAGACGCCGGTGTAGCCTTCCAACCCCGGTGTCAGGTTAACATCTAATGAAATAAACAGATCAGATTAGTATCAAACATTTTACAAAACAAAAAAAAAATATTGGTGAAAATACATTCCCCGAACATATCACAAAACACATCACAAATACATATCACATTTATTTCTACGAAGTATCATTATTACGGACCGTTATAAATGGAGAATTTAATGTCTTATCTTTTGTCTATGGCTCGTTCTAAAAACAGTCCATAATAAAGGACGATACCAAAGTTTAAAATAATAACAAATAATACGACACACAAAGCCAGAGCTAATTACAATTAATACGTTTTTAATGTATGAATTTCAATTAAATTACAACAGCAAAAGAGTGTGATTAAAAATAATTAACATAAATTTTGCAGGTACCGGTACTGTGTATAAAAATACAATAAGCATTAAATAGTATTACGAGGAAATAGAAAAATCTACACACAACAAAGTATTAAAAAATGACACAGCACATCTCGTGATAAAGGAAAGGAAAAATTCTCCCTCATCATTTAATCTTATCCCTTTTATACCCTGTTTCAGATGATCATTCTCGAAATGGAATACGCAGTCTTACTGCTTCCCGCATTCTCGAGATCATTCTATCATGTTTGACAGAAACGGACGATATCAGCTAAAATATCAACAAAGTGATATTTTCCTAGCCGCCCCCAACACGGCGTCGACTGAAAGAGGTCAGGCACGTGGAAGGCGTGCCAAGCGTGTATCAAAACACGTCATCCCTCATAACAATCATAGCATGTGAAGGGTACGAATCTTGCATTACGTCTATCTTGTCCTCTCACGTCGCAAATTTTTAATGCCATTGTTAAGCATGCTTGCAAATAAATAGTTTAGAGCTGAAACAACTTAGATAACTGGCTTTTTGTTGGTCTAACAAACAACACCATAGTCGAAGCCACCTAGACTGTTACAAAGCAAAACATTCTAGTTCCTAGCGTTAGTCTCAAATCCCAGTCCTGACAGCCTAATCAAAAAGCCCATTATCCAACAACAAATCCCAACTACTTTATCACGAAAATTCAGACCCAACATCCAATGCGGCCCCCAACATTCAATGCGGCGCCCAACATCCAATGCGGCGCCCAACATCCAATGCGGCCCCCAACATCCAATGCGGCCCCCAACATCCAATGCGGCCCCCAACATCCAATGCGGCCCCCAACATCCAATGCGGCGCCCAACATCCAATGCGGCGCCCAACATCCAATGCGGCGCCCAACATCCAATGCGGCCCCCAACATCCAATGCGGCCCCCAACATCCAAAGCGACCCCCAATATCCAAAGCGACCCCCAACATCCAATGCGGCCCCCAACATCCAATGCGGCCCCCAACATCCAATGCGGCGCCCAACATCCAATGCGGCGCCCAACATCCAATGCGGCGCCCAACATCCAATGCGGCGCCCAACATCCAATGCGGCCTCCAACATCCAATGCGGCGCCCAACATCCAATGCGGCCCCCAACATCCAATGCGGCGCCCAACATCCAATGCGGCCCCCAACATCCAATGCGGCGCCCAACATCCAATGCGGCCCCCAACATCCAATGCGGCCCCCAACATCCAATGCGGCCCCCAACATCCAATGCGGCGCCCAACATCCAATGCGGCGCCCAACATCCAATGCGGCGCCCAACATCCAATGCGGCGCCCAGAGTGTTTTTTTAAGTAGATTAACAAAAAATCAAATACTTTATTACAAAATGGCTCCTAACACAAAATAGGTTGAAGACCCCCACCAGGCACTCAAATTCCGATTCACAAGTCCCAGCCCCAACTCCTCGATCCAACACCCAACACACAAGTCCCAGCCCCAACTCCTCGATCCAACACCCAACACACAAGTCCCAGCCCCAACTCCTCGATCCAACACCCAACACACAAGTCCCAGCCCCAACTCCTCGATCCAACACCCAACACACAAGTCCCAGCCCCAACTCCTCGATCCAACACCCAACACACAAGTCCCAGCCCCAACTCCTCGATCCAACACCCAACACACAAGTCCCAGCCCCAACTCCTCGATCCAACACCCAACACACAAGTCCCAGCCCCAACTCCTCGATCCAACACCCAACACACAAGTCCCAGCCCCAACTCCTCGATCCAACACCCAACACACAAGTCCCAGCCCCAACTCCTCGATCCAACACCCAACACACAAGTCCCAGCCCCAACTCCTCGATCCAACATCCAACACTCAAGTCTCAGCCCCAGTTCCTCGATCCAACATCCAACACTCAAGTCTCAACGCCAGTTCCTTGACCCAACACTCAACACTCAAGTCTCAGCCCCAGTTCCTCGATCCAACATCCAACACTCAAGTCTCAGCCCCAGTTCCTCGATCCAACATCCAACACTCAAGTCTCAGCCCCAGTTCCTTGACCCAACATCCAACACTCAACACTCAAGTCTCAGCCCCAGTTCCTCGATCCAACATCCAACACTCAAGTCTCAGCCCTAGTTACTCGACCCAACACTCAACACTCAAGTCTCAGCCCCAGTTCCTCGATCCAACATCCAACACTCAACACTCAAGTCTCAGCCCCAGTTCCTCGATCCAACATCCAACACTCAACACTCAAGTCTCAGCCCCAGTTCCTCGATCCAACATCCAACACTCAACACTCAAGTCTCAGCCCCAGTTCCTCGACCCAACACTCAACACTCAAGTCTCAGCCCCAGTTCCTCGACCAAACATCCAACACTCAATTCTCAGCCCCAGTTCCTCGATCCAACATCCAACACTCAAGTCTCAGCCCCAGTTCCTCGATCCAACATCCAACACTCAAGTCTCAGCCCCAGTTCCTCGAACCAACATCCAACACTCAAGTCTCAGCCCTAGTTCCTCGATCCAACATCCAACACTCAAGTCTCAGTTTCAGTTCCTCGATCCAACATCCAACACTCAAGTCTCAGCCCCAGTTCCTCGACCCAACATCCAACACTCAAGTCTCAGCCCCAGTTCCTCGATCCAACATCCAACACTCAAGTCTCAGCCCCAGTTCCTCGACCCAACATCCAACACTCAAGTCTCAGCCCCAGTTCCTCGACCCAACATCCAACACTCAAGTCTCAGCCCCAGTTCCTCGATCCAACATCCAACACTCAAGTCTCAGCCCCAGTTCCTCGACCCAACACTCAACACTCAAGTCTCAGCCCCAGTTCCTCGACCCAACACTCCCAGCCCCAGTTCCTCGACCCAACACTCAAGTCTCAGCCCCAGTTCCTCGACCCAACACTCCCAGCCCCAGTTCCTCGACCCAACACTCAAGTCTCAGCCCCAGTTCCTCGACCCAACACTCAAGTCTCAGCCCCAGTTCCTCGATCCAACATCCAACACTCAAGTCTCAGCCCCAGTTCCTCGACCCAACATCCAACACTCAAGTCTCAGCCCCAGTTCCTTGATCCAACATCCAACACTCAAGTCTCAGCTCCAGTTCCTCGACCCAACACTCAACACTCAAGTCTCAGCCCCAGTTCCTCGACCCAACACTCCCAGCCCCAGTTCCTCGACCCAACACTCAAGTTTCAGCCCCAGTTCCTCGACCCAACACTCCCAGCCCCAGTTCCTCGACCCAACACGCGAGTCTCAAACCCCTTCAACATAGTCTCAGCACAATAATAACGTGGGCGATTTCAACAGTGAAGAAGTAATTACTCCCATCTATATGGTCTAATTTCTCCCTCCGCCCGTCTCTACTGGGGGAGGTGTCGAGGGGTCTCTAGCCCATGAGAATCTCTGTGAGTTGACCCGGGCATCCAATGTAGTTAAAGGATAATCCTTTGTAAGACATCTGCTTAAGGACCGGACTCAATGTCCGAGTCGCGTGTGCGAGGGCCTGGCTTAAAGGTCGCGGTGACCAGACCAGGGGGGCATTGATCAGGGGCGTGCTTGTGAGAAGGGGATGGTGGGGTAAACTGACGAGATACCCCCAACCCCCACCCGTATATCTAATCATTGAGCCGTGTGAGATCTAATGAAGATAGATGTGCAGATAGTGAAAGACAGAGAGAGGGTCAGAGAGAGAGACAGAGAGAAAGAGAGAGAGACAAAAATAGAGAAAGAGAGAGAGAGACAGAGAGAAAGAGAGAGACAGAAATAGAGAAAGAAAAAGAGAGAGAAAGAGAGAGAAAGATAGAAAGAGAGAGAGAGAAAGAAAGAGAGAGGCAGAGAGAGAATAAGAAAGAAAGAGAGAGAATGAGATAGAGAAAGTGAGAGAGAGATGGAGAGAGAGAAAAAGAAAGAAAGAAAGAGAGAGAGAGACAAATGAGTGTTTTTAGTGAGCGGCTGGTGGGAGAATCGCTCAGCCCTATTTTTCATTTACCACCCACTCTGGGACGTAGGAAAAGGGGTTCGGAGGTGGCGGTTCAACCGAGGGTGGCACTTTTTTTCTTTAAATGGGCCGCCATTTTGTCCGAGTACATAGGTTTTTTTCCGTTGAAGGGGATGGCAAAAAATCTTATCCCGTCTGATGCGGCGCTAACTGCACCCACCCCAACACACGCATTCACCCACAATCATATAATGGGTATATGCTGAGCCAGAAAAGTATCTCTGTGTTTGTGTCTCGGTGTGGTGTTGCGAACACTGCCCTGTTTTGACTATTGCTTGTCTGTTAACATCCTAGTGTTTTGTATTATCTTCTGTTGTCTGCCTCTGTCTTGTCTCCTTCCCCACTAATACCCAAATTATTCGCTGTCTACCTACGAATCGGAGTTCTGGTCTTTCTTACTGTCTGTCTTTTGATAGTCTCATTGCCTTTCTTACCGTCTTGCTGCCTGTCTGTCTTTTGTCAGTCTCACTGCCTTTCTTACCGTCTTGCAGCCTGTCTGTCTGTCTTACTGTCTGTCTTTTGTCAGTCTCACTGCCTTTCTTACCGTCTTGCAGCCTGTCTAACTGTCTGTATTACTGTCCGTTTTAATGTCTTTCTTACTGTCTGTCTTACTATGTCTTTTAACAGTGTCACTGCCTTTCTTACCGTCTTGCTGCCTGTCTAACTGTCTGTATTACTGTCCGTTTTAATGTCTTTCTTACTGTCTGTCTTACTATGTCTTTTAACAGTCTCACTGTATTTCTTACCGCCTGTCTTCCTGTCTTTCTTACCGTATGTACTCCCTCCGTCCGAAAGTTTGCTGCACCCTGACTGTCCGTCTTTCATCGGTTCCTGGGTAGGGGGCAGTTAGGGGCGTGTCAATCTTTACACCCCCACTGCGGGCGTGTGCCCACCCTAGCACTGTGTTTTTATTCCCGTTGACGACTTAACGTGTTTATGGAGACATAGCTGGAAAAGCAAGAACAACGCCTTGTCTGTGTTCATTCACCTGAACTCTCTTGGTGGCCTCAAAGGTGGACGGGTGTGTGTGTGTGTGTGTTGTGTGGGGTGTGTGTGGTTGTGTTTCGTATGTGTGTGGGCAGGCGGGGAGATTGTTCATAAAACAAGATATCACGCATCGATTACAAATGAGAACGTTGTCGTTTGAGTTCTGAAAAAATTAGGCGCCCCGATCAATTAATAGACACCCTATGGTGATTTCATACAATTACAGATTAATCAAAGACCCTATCGGTAATTATATGTAATCACCCACCTCACCCCTACACATCCTCATGTCACAGGGAAGCTGTAAACAATAAAGTGAACATTATAGATTTATTTTTTATAAGTTCAATTTATGGGAAATTGTATTAAAGGGTGTTTTTTTTTTTTATTGTTGTTGAAACATCATGAGAGTGGTGTTGTTAGTTTAAAACAAATTTTAGTAGGCAACATATAAGAGTTATGGACGCCCCTAGACCTGACATTTGATCGAGGAACGTATAAGAGTTATGGACGCCCCTAGACCTGACATTTGATCAAGGAACGTATAAGAGTTATGGACGCCCCTAGACCTGACATTTGATCGGCACATACAAGAGTTATGGACGCCCCTAGACCTGACATTTGATCAAGGAACATATAAGAGTTATGGACGCCCCTAGACCTGACATTTGATCAAGGAACATATAAGAGTTATGGACGCCCCTAGACCTGACATTTGATCAAGGAACATATAAGAGTTATGGACGCCCCTAGACCTGACATTTGATCAAGGCACATACAAGAGATATGGACGCCCCTAGACCTGACATTTGATCAAGGAACATATAAGAGTTATGGACGTCCCTAGACCTGACATTTGATCAAGGAACATATAAGAGTTATGGACGCCCCTAGACCTGACATTTGATCAAGGAACATATAAGAGTTATGGACGCCTCTAGACCTGACATTTGATCAAGGAACATATAAGAGTTATGGACGCCCCTAGACCTGACATTTGATCAAGGAACATACAAGAGTTATGGACGCCCCTAGACCTGACATTTGATCAAGGAACATATAAGAGTTATGGACGCCCCTAGACCTGACATTTGATCAAGGAACATATAAGAGTTATGGACGCCCCTAGACCTGACATTTGATCAAGGAACATATAAGAGTTATGGACGCCCCTAGACCTGACATTTGATCAAGCAACCTTTAAGAGTTATGGACGCCCCTAGACCTGACATTTGATCAAGCAACCTTTAAGAGTTATGGACGCCCCTAGACCTGACATTTGATCAAGCAACCTTTAAGAGTTATGGACGCCCCTAGACCTGACATTTGATCAAGGAACATATAAGAGTTATGGACGCCCCTAGACCTGACATTTGATCAAGGAACATATAAGAGTTATGGACGCCCCTAGACCTGACATTTGATCAAGGAACATATAAGAGTTATGGACGTCCCTAGACCTGACATTTGATCAAGGAACATATAAGAGTTATGGACGCCCCTAGACCTGACATTTGATCAAGCAACCTTTAAGAGTTATGGACGCCCCTAGACCTGACATTTGATCAAGCAACCTTTAAGAGTTATGGACGCCCCTAGACCTGACATTTGATCAAGCAACCTTTAAGAGTTATGGACGCCCCTAGACCTGACATTTGATCAAGCAACATTTAAGAGTTATGGACGCCCCTAGACCTGACATGTTTAATGGACAGTCAACATATCAATAGCAGACACTGGAAGTACTTCCTTCAATACTGATTGATCTATCCAACAAAATCGTTGGCCGTTAAAAAAAAATATTATAAAATTATTAATTGAATTGAAGTCCAATCTGTAGTTGCCTCACTTACTCATTACGGCATAACCCCAGAGTGGGTGGGACAAAAGAGTTGAAGATCTAGAGTTGGGGTCGTGCCTGGAGTGGGTGGGACAAAAGAGTTGAAGATCCAGAGTTGGGGTCGTGCCCGGAGTGGGTGGGACAAAGAGTTGAAGATCTAGAGTTGGGGTCGTGCCCGGAGTGGGTGGGACAAAAGAGTTGAAGATCTAGAGTTGGGGTCGTGCCCGGAGTGGGTGGGACAAAAGAGTTGAAGATCTAGAATTGGGGTCGTAAAAAAACTTCTTGTCTCAGCTGCCCTATATTTGGAGGTTATATTTTTCATCGAGAGGAACATTAAAGTAGGTTTAATCAGGGATTTGGGGGGGGGGGGGGTTGTTGGCTCTTTGTCCAAGGGGGAGTGTCATCACGCCTCAAGCCAATAAGTAACAGCACTCTACGTCTCACCGCTCTACGTCTCACCTCACTACGTCCCATCGCACTATTTCTCACCGCTCTATGTCCAACCGCTATACGACCCACCGCTCTAATCCCACCTTCTACAACGCACCGCTACACGTCCAACCGTTCTACGCCCAACCACTCTACATCCCACCGCTCTACGCCCCATCGGTCTGCGCCCCATCGCTCTGCGCCCCACCGCTCTGCGCCCCACCGCCCTACATCCCACCGCTCTACATCCCACCGCTCTGCGCCCCACCGCTCTGCGCCCCACCGCCCTACATCCCACCGCCCTACATCCCACCGCTCTGCGCCCCACCGCTCTGCGCCCCATCGCTCTACGCCCCATCGCTCTACATCCCACCGCCCTACATCCCACCGCCCTACATCCCACCGCCCTACATCCCACCGCCCTACATCCCACCGCCCTACATCCCACCGCCCTACATCCCACCGCCCTACATCCCACCGCCCTACATCCCACCGCCCTACATCCCACCGCCCTACATCCCACCGCCCTACATCCCACCGCCCTACATCCCACCGCCCTACATCCCACCGCCCTACATCCCACCGCCCTACATCCCACCGCCCTACATCCCACCGCCCTACATCCCACCGCTCTACATCCCACCGCTCTACATCCCACCGCTCTACATCCCACCGCCCTACATCCCACCGCCCTACATCCCACCGCCCTACATCCCACCGCTCTACATCCCACCGCCCTACATCCCACCGCCCTACATCCCACCGCTCTACATCCCACCGCTCTACATCCCACCGCTCTACATCCCACCGCTCTGCGCCCCACCGCTCTGCGCCCCACCGCTCTGCGCCCCACCGCCCTACACCCCACCGCTCTACGCCCCACCGCTCTACATCCCACCGCTCTACGCCCCACCGCTCTACATCCCACCGCTCTACATCCCACAGCTCTACGCCCCATCGCTCTGCGCCCCACAACTCTGCGCCCAACCGCTCTACATCCCACCGCTCTATGCCCCACCGCTCTACATCCCACCGCTCTACATCCCACCGCTCTACGCCCCATCGCTCTGCGCCCCACCGCTCTGCGCCCCACCGCCCTACATCCCACCGCTCTACATCCCACCGCTCTACGCCCCATCGCTCTGCGCCCCACCGCTCTGCGCCCAACCGCTCTACATCCCACCGCTCTACGCCCCACCGCTCTACATCCCACCGCTCTACATCCCACCGCTCTACGCCCCATCGCTCTGCGCCCCACCGCTCTGCGCCCCATCGCTCTGCGCCCCACCGCTCTTTTGCTACCCTCTCCGATACTACTTTTCAGCTAAGTGTTATATTTTATTTTTGTTATTTTATTCTGTTTTTGTTGTTGTTGTTTCGCTGACAAAGGCTTCCTGCCGACACGTTCATTGTTTTGTTGCGTTCCTTACTTTGTTTTACTCATTTTCTATGAAGTAACTGATTGGTTAGAGGCTAGGAACTAAAGATGAAATAACTGATTGGGGTTGCGACTTGGAACTATATATGAAATAACTGATTGGGGTTGCGACTTGGAACTATATATGAAATAACTGATTGGGGTTGCGACTTGGAACTATATATGAAATAACTGATTGGGGTTGCGACTTGGAACTATATATGAAATAACTGATTGGGGTTGCGACTTGGAACTATATATGAAATAACTGATTGGGGTAGCGACCAGGGCAACTGAAAACCGAATGTCTCACCATCAAGTTCTGCAAACTCCACGTTCGATAACAATTCAAGTTCCCGTCCTTCCGGCTGATGAACGCGTTTTGGAGTGACTTCCCCTTTGTTTTCGCTCTCCTCCACAGCGCGACACCAGTCGAAAAAGGCTAGGATTATTATGATTCCCTGGGCGGAGAGCCGGAGAAGATTACAGAGACTGTCCTTTGGGCGACTTGCCTCGTATTCACCCCACCATTCTCTATCCCCACCCACACCCAACCGTTTAACCAATTTTTTTTATTGTCGCCTGTTGAACCTTCCTCCCCACCCACCACCTACACCCTGCCGACCCACCTCTCCTCACCCTCTCCACCAATTAACTTACAAAACGATTCCGCTTCAAACCGTGTTTAAACAAATCGATCAAAATTCTTAATAAAAATCATAATTTTTCTTTTCTTCTCAAATGTATTTTCTATATTTCCCCTTGGCATGACGGCCCCTGTTTTTTTTCAGATTTCCTAATTTCATAATACTTTTAATGATATTTTTAAAAAAACTATCAGCTCCAATTCAGCGAGGCTAAAAAACGTTTTTTTCAGGAATGTCAAAATGTGTCTGTAGGTCAAGTTAGTTTTAAAAAAAAAAAAGAATAAAAAATAAGGGTACATTTTAATAAAGATTCGAATACAGCTAGGAGTCGGTATCGAGAAAATAAAAATCTAAGACAACGATCCTGATAGGGATTTTTTTTTAATAAAAAAGATACAATAATACAGTTAATTTTTTTTTTCTTTAGTATCGATATTAAATAAATTTGTTGAATTTTTTTTATCTTTAGTATCGATATTTTAATACATTTGTTGAATAAGACACAATTGAATGACGTCATATGGCGTAGTCGGACTAACAAGCTTAGAATCGTATTCTTTCAATTTGTATGGTGACGGCTGACAATAATCACATTTTGTAAAGCGTGTTTTTCAATACAATAAACGTAAATGGAATGAGACGGCCAGGGCTTAGATGAAGGACGGACGCGACATTTGAAACTGTTTGGGACAGTGCGGATATTTGAAACTGTTTGGGACAATGGGGATATTTGAGAACACAAACTTGTTTTTATTAAAAAAAAGGTAAAGATTGGATGATGTGGATATTGGATGATGTGGAAATTGGATGATGTGAAATTGGATTATGTACAAATTGGATGATGTGAAATTGGATGATGTAAAATTGGATTATGTGCAAATTGGATTATATCTGTGGAGATGGGAATTGAACCCTCTATTAAAAGTCCGATTTCAGTTCGGGTTCGGTCGTCAACATGATTCGGTTCTGTAACAATTAAAGCTTGGGTTGGGCAACCGCCGCAGTTCGACAACCACTGTAGTTGGGCAACCATCGCAGTTCGGCAACCACTGCAGTTCGGCACCCACCGCAGTTCGGCAACCACTGCAGTTCGGCAACCACTGCAGTTCGGCAACCACTGCAGTTCGCCAACCACTGAAGTTCGCCAACCACTGCAGATTGAAAGTTTGAAATTAATTTGCTGTTTTTTAAATTTAAATAAAATAAACAGATTTATAATTTCTACACAAACATAAGTGTTTATAATATAGAAATTCACCACTAAAAAAACTCTTAAGCTATCATTGTAAGCCGACAACGGGGTTTAGATAATTATAAATAATTGACCCGGACACGCAGCACCGCCATTCGCACCCGGGTCCCATTAGACTCAATCCTATTCGGATGTCATTTGTGGTAGTTTATTTTAGTTAAACTGAAGCATTAAGTTTACAAACATATAGACCTTTCAATTATCTTTCATTTGATAGCTCGTTTTGTCGTACAAACCCAACAATAATATTTTAAATAGTTTTTTTAATCCCAACCTCTCACTTCGGGTACCCGGGTACGAATAGTCGCAGCCATTATCAAACATCAATTCTCTCCACGGCACACGCTTTGACAACCAACTTCGATCATGTCTTTCCTGCTGTGACAATCAAAATGTGACATCTCCATTTTGATCTGTTAGAATAAATGAAGGACTGCGTTCAAGCCGTGTGAAGGAAATATTAGAACAACATCTATGGAAGGTTGAAATAGCAAGACAGGACAATAAAAGAAGAACGTGTCGACCAAGAGCCTTCCTCAGCAGACAGGACAAATGAAGAAACAACACAGTAGAAAGTAGTTGAAAAAATTGTTTTTTTCTGTATTTGTCAACATCTTGCCATGTGCCTGTGTGTGTGTGTTCAAGAAATTTAAACATATTGTTATGTGCCCTTGTGTGATCAAGAAATTTAAACATATTGTCATGTGCCCTTGTGTGCTCAAGAAATTTAAACATATTGGCATGTGCCCTTGTGTGCTCAAGAAATTTAAACATATTGTTATGTGCCCTTTTGTGCTCAAGAAATTTAAACATATTGTCATGTGCCCTTGTGTGCTAAAGAAATTTAAACATATTGTCATGTGCCATTGTGTGCTCAAGAAATTGAAAACTTGCTCGTAGTCGAGGGCAGAGATCAGCAGCCTTACTTCATCCGCGGCACACCTAAGAATCATGCGGCACGTCGCAAGAAAAAACATGCAAAAATATACTATATCACAAAATGTACTTAAAGTTTATGGTGGCGTGTCATGCTAAAATGTGTACTATTTCAGTGCAAGGTTCCATACTAACTGTCTACACTGGACACATTTTTGTTATAGCAGAGTTGGACAGCTAATCAACAATGTCCACTTCTGTTATAGTAGAGCTTGATACCTCGTCAAAAATATCCACTTCTGTTATAGCAGAATTTGACAGCTTGTCACCAATGTCCACTTTGAAGCAATACGGTGTATCTATGTGTCTACACATATATTGTCCTTGTCCTCCATTGCATTTTCCTTCTCTTCCTTTACATTGTCCTTGCTCTCTTATACATTGTCCTTGTCCACCTATACCTTGTCCTTGTCCACATATACATTTTCCTTGTCCACATATACATTGTCCTTGTCCACCTATACATTGTCCTTGTCCACCTATACCTTGTCCACCTATACCTTGTCCTTGTCCACATATACATTGTCCTTGCTCTCCTATACATTGTACTTGTCCACCTATACATTGTCCTTGTCCTCCTATACATTGTTCTTGTCCTCCTATACATTGTTCTTGTCCTCCTATACGCAACACGCCAGTTGGGGAGCTGTGGTTTGAGTAGGAAAGGCAATGGTATCAACATGTCACAAATGACAAGCACTGTACACGGGAACGATAGTCGCAGGTAGAGACCGACCAAAAGTGATATTCTGATTTCGGCCGAAACCGAAACTATGCCAAAATTAAAAAATGACTTTCGGCCGAAACCGAAGCCGAAAACAAAAGCTTATCGAGACTTTCGGCCGAAACCGAAACGAAAAACTTAACGAGATTTCGGCCGAAACCGAAGCCAAAACCAAAAACTTAACGAGACTTTCGGCCGAAACCGAAGCCGAAACTTAAATATTTAGGTGTTTTGAAATTCGTTCACGCATACATTCTGAATACATCAAAAACTGACGGGGGAGAGTATCAATATTTACATTCTTTTTTTTATAAAAGATGAGATCATCGTGAATATTAATAAATAAACATTTAATGAATATTTTGGCTTTTACTATTTTAATTTGAAATTAATTTAAATTTCTTAAAAATTTTATTTTTAAGTAGTATGGTAAGAGAAAATTTGGACCGGGGTGGGGGGTGGGATTCATGCAAAATAGACCCTTTAATGCCCTTTGCTTTTAAAATATAATTACATTCTAGAACATATATCTACAATAATTATGATGGCTCCAAAAGAGCCAATTGTCCCTTAAATATCAGTTATTAAGGCTATACAAATAATTATCACCACAATGTTTCCCGGTTAGCGTCATACTAATGCTTTGTGTTTTCATAAATAGCTGGCAAGATATCGCTGTAGTAATATTTAGCCTCGTACCAACACACTAGTCTTTCCGTGCTGGTGACGTCATTATTTCGTTCGGAGACCAACCTCCCTCACCCCCAGGCAAAACCCCATGTGGACGCCCCCAAGTCTCCTCGGGGACGCTGCCGCTTACGCAGCACAGGGTGTCACCATTACACAAATATGTTGGGTTTTTCTTTCAACAAAATATAATAATGAAAGAGGAAATGACGTCACCGGCGAGGATTTAAAAAAAATAATAATTCTAGAATCTGAGACGCGTTTAGCAGCTCGTGTACAGCTGTCCTTGACCTTTCCGAGAACTGCACTCCTCTTGTCTTGATAATCTTCCTCAGAGCCTCGATTACCCCTCGAATGACTCGACAACCAGACCCACGAGGGTTCTTTTAGCCGGTGTTCACAACCACTCTCAATAAAACGATAACGGTTATTTCAATAAGGGGGGAAAATCGAGACCAGCAGGAGCGGACCCAAGAGTGGGGACGCGGGTAACCTGGACACGATTGTAACGTGTAGATTACATAAAACATGTACAATGTTTGTTGAAAATTATTGATTTTATTATGTTGTTGTTTTTTTTGGTTGTTGTTGTAGTTCTGTTAAAAGTGTGTCATATCAAAGCTCCCCTTGTCGCATCATAGTGGTCCCCAAATCCAAGAGAATCGACCTGATCTCTTCGGAAAGACATGCTTTGGATCGTAGAAGCTAGCGAGGCAGACTCACTATAGGAGTACACCCTTCAAAGGGAGGTAAGGTAACGATTTTGCTCCAAAAACGAAGCGAACAATAAGGAATGTCAGAACACACCACGACTCACACACCACGACTCACACACCACGACTCACACACCACGACACACACACCACGACTCACACACCATGACTAACACACCACGACTCACACACCACGACTCACACACCACGACTCACACACCACGACTCACACACCACGACTCACACACAACGACTCACACACCACGACTCACACACCACGACTCACACACCACGACTCACACACCACGACTAAAAGATCACGAGGACCAAAAAACAAGTGGGTCCTACATGCGGTAAAGGTCTTCAATCACAAAGTGGAGTCATAAGCCACCAGTGTACTTACCACCAAGCACAAATTGGAGTCATTAGCCACCAGTGTACTCACCACCAAGCACAAATGGGAGCCATTAGCCACCAGTGTACTCACCGCTGAGCACAGCACTGGGTCATCATGGCGTCGATAAACAACGTTGTAGCCCGTTTGTTATACTATAGTACCTCTTACCATATTGTTAGGCCTTTGTTATATGTAGGGCCCTTGTTATATTATAAGGCCCTTGTTATATTATAAGGCCCTGCTATATTATTATGCTCTTGTCATATTATAAGGCCCCTGTTATATTATAGGGCATTTGTTATAGTATAGGGCTCTTGCTTATATTGTAAGTCCCTTATTAAAAAGACGCTTGCTATCTTGTAAGACCCTGTTAAATTATAGAGCCCTTGTTATATTATGGGGCACTTGTTATATTATAAGGCTCTTATTATATTAAAGGGCCCTTGTTAAATTATAGGACCCTTTTTATACTATAGGGTCCTTCTTATATTATAAGGCTCTTGTTATATTAAAGGGCCTTTGTGCTGTTCCCTCATATTGTGTAACTATTATCTCACTATTGTTGTGTTATATTGTCCTTGGTATAATATAACGCCCTTCATGTACTTGACAACCTGTGTTTTATTGTGGACTTGATAAATAAAATGTTGACATCATTTAAAAACTTGACTTGGACTGTCTTAAAATCTTAGCTTGGTCTGTCTTAAAATCTTAGCTTGGACTTTCATAAAATCATAGCTTGGACTGTCATAAAATCATAGTTTGAACTGTATTAACATCTTAGTTTGGACTTTCATAAAATCATAGTTTGAACTGTATTAACATCTTAGTTTCAACTGTCATAAAATCATAGCTTGGACTATCATAAAATCATAGCTTGGACTGTCATAAAATCATAGCTTGGACTGTCATAAAATCATAGCTTGGACTTTCATAAAATCATAGCTTGGACTGTCATTAAATCATAGCTTGGACTGTCATAAAATCATAGCTTGGACTGTCATAAAATCATAGCTTGGACTTTCATAAAATCATAGCTTGAAATGTATTAACATCTTAGTTTGGACTGTCATAAAATCATAGCTTGGACTGTCATAAAATCATAGCTTGGACTTTCATAAAATCATAGCTTGAACTGTATTAACATCTTAGTTTGGACTGTCATAAAATCATAGCTTGGACTGTCATAAAATCATAGCTTGGACTGTCATTAAATCATAGCTTGGACTGTCATAAAATCATAGCTTGGACTGTCATAAAATCATAGCTTGGACTTTCATAAAATCATAGCTTGAAATGTATTAACAGCTTAGTTTGGACTGTCATAAAATCATAGCTTGGACTGTCATAAAATCATAGCTTGGACTTTCATAAAATCATAGCTTGGACTGTCATTAAATCATAGCTTGGACTGTCATAAAATCATAGCTTGGACTGTCATAAAATCATAGCTTGGACTTTCATAAAATCATAGCTTGGACTGTCATTAAATCATAGCTTGGACTGTCATAAAATCATAGCTTGGACTGTCATAAAATCATAGCTTGGACTTTCATAAAATCATAGCTTGGACTGTCATTAAATCATAGCTTGGACTGTCATAAAATCATAGCTTGGACTGTCATAAAATCATAGCTTGGACTGTCATAAAATCATAGCTTGGACTGTCATAAAATCATAGCTTGGACTGTCATAAAATCATAGCTTGGACTGCCATAAAATCATAGCTTGGACTGTCATAAAATCATAGCTTGGACTGTCATAAAATCATAGCTTGGACTGTCATAAAATCATAGCTTGGACTGTCATAAAATCATAGCTTGGACTGTCATAAAATCATAGCTTGGACTGTCATAAAATCATAGCTTGGACTGTCATAAAATCATAGCTTGGACTGTCATAAAAGCATAGTTTGAACTGTATTATCATCTTAGTTTGGACTGTTTTATTATAACTCGTTTTTGCCAAGAGACAACCAGTTAATGCCAGGCTCAAGTCATCTTCGTGCTGGTACCCTTAGCCATCTCCCGGAGTGGTACCCTTAGCCAACTCCGAATGTGGTACCCTTAGCCAACTCCGAATGTGGCGCCCTTAGCATCTCCCAGTGTGGTACACTTAGCCAACTCCCAGTGTGGTTCCCTTAGCCATCTCCCAGTGTGGTTCCTTTAGCCATCTCCCAGTGTGGTTCCCTTAGCCATCTCCCAGTGTGGTTCCTTTAGCCATCTCCCAGTGTGGTTCCCTTAACCATCTCCCAGTGTGGTTCCCTTAGCCATCTCCCAGTGTGGTTCCTTTAGCCATCTCCCAGCGTGGTCCTTTAGCCATATCCCAGTGATGTTCCCTTAGCCATCTCCCAGTGTGGTTCCCTTAGCCATCTCCCAGTGTGATTCCCTTAGCCATCTCCCAGTGTGGTTCCTTTAGCCATCTCCCAGTGTGGTTCCCTTAACCATCTCCCAGTGTGGTTCCCTTAGCCATCTCCCAGTGTGGTTCCTTTAGCCATCTCCCAGCGTGGTCCTTTAGCCATATCCCAGTGATGTTCCCTTAGCCATCTCCCAGTGTGGTTCCCTTAGCCATCTCCCAGTGTGATTCCCTTAGCCATCTCCCAGTGTGGTACACTTAGCCATCTTCCAGTGTGGTTCGTTTAGCCATCTCCCAGTGTGGTCCTTTAGCCAACTCCCAGTGGGGTTCCCTTAGCCATCTCCCAGTGTGGTCCTTTAGCCATCTCCCAGTGTGGTACACTTAGCCATCTCCCAGTGTGGTTCCCTTAGCCATCTACCAGTGTGGTCCTTTAGCCAACTCCCAGTGTGGTACACTTAGCCATCTCCCAGTGTGGTTCCCTTAGCCATCTACCAGTGTGGTCCTTTAGCCAACTCCCAGTGTGGTACACTTAGCCATCTCCCAGTGTGGTACTTTAGCCATCTCCCAGTGTGGTCCTTTAGCCATCTCCCAGTGTGGTTCCCTTAGCCATCTCCCAGTGTGTTTCCCTTAGTGTGGTTCTTGCCTAACAGAGCGAGAGCCGCCAACCCAACAGGGACATATGACTTTGATGCACAGAGGGGGAGTAAATATCTAAATAGGAAAATACAATCAATAATCTGACTTCTCCAGGCCGGGCAAGAATTAGGTCACAAGCAGACGAGATCAGATCCGTCCCGAGTGCCGTTAGAGCAGTGCTCCTCAAAACGTTGGCCTGCCGACCGGTATCTGACCTCTAGCTTACAATCGGCTGTTCGCCAAATTTCAATTTTTTTTTAAATTTAAAACAAAAAATTATTTTTTAATAATCCAACAATCGGGCACAGGACCTTCTTGTTATATAAATAAATACTGCCTGTCCATCAGATTTGAAAGATTGAGAAGCCCTGCGTTAGAAGACACATTGTGGTAAATGCTTTTTCTCCCCACTCCACGTTTGATCTCGTCTCGAGGAGTCCCCTATGGTTTATCCAGAGTCGGAGTCAGCAGAAAGTATTTTGTTCCCTACTTCTGTATCAACTGATTGTCAGCAGAAGTAGATGGCTTTTTGAAATTTTAATTTATTTGTTGTAGCCGACGACATTAGGTTGGAGTAATGAGACGGAGTCGGTGGAAATATCTTAGTGAGGCATTTGTTTGTGAGACATTTGTTGGTGAGACATTTGTTTGTGAGACATTTGTTTGTGAGACATTTGTTGGTGAGACAATTTGTTGGTGAGACATTTGTTGGTGAGACAATTTGTTTGTGAGACATTTGTTGGTGAGACAATTTGTTTGTGAGACATTTGTTGGTGAGACAATTTGTTGGTGAGACATTTGTTTGTGAGACATTTTGTTTGTGAGACATTTGTTGGTGAGACAATTTGTTTGTGAGACATTTGTTAGTGAGACAATTTGTTTGTGAGACATTTGTTGGTGAGACAATTTGTTGGTGAGACATTTTGTTTGTGAGACATTTGTTGGTGAGACAATTTGTTTGTGAGACATTTGTTGGTGAGACAATTTGTTTGTGAGACATTTGTTGGTGAGACAATTTGTTTGTGAGACATTTGTTGGTGAGACAATTTGTTTGTGAGACAATTTGTTTGTGAGACATTTGTTGGTGAGACAATTTGTTTGTGAGACATTTGTTGGTGAGATAATTTTGTTGGCGAGACATTGATTTGAAATACAATATTTCTCTGCGATCTGTGCAGATGTGTATAGGAAATATCCAAGAACTTGACAGTCACAATCTTTATCTGCACTATGTCGAAGGTAAAAATAATTTTTTTTTAATTTAAAAGAATGAAATTTTTTTTTTGTTGAAAATGAAATGTGTTAAGGGATGATTGGGAACCGCATGCAGCTTTGACGTTGCCATGGTAACAGAGGTTAAACATAGACACGGGTCAATAATTATTATTAGCTGGTCATATATTTTTCTTTTTACTTGGCTCATGCCAGCCGCCACAAAGCTAGAGATACAGCTTAGCAGCAGAGAGCTGCCACAAAACTAGAGATACAGTTTAGCAGCAGAGAGCTGCCACAAAACTAGAGATACAGTTTAGCAGCAGAGAGCCGCCACAAAACTAGAGATACAGTTTAGCAGCAGAGAGCTGCGACAAAACTAGAGATACAGTTTAGCAGCAGAGAGCTGCCACAAAACTAGAGATATAGTTTAGCAGCAGAGAGCTGCAACAAAACTAGAGATATAGTTTAGCAGCAGAGAGCCGCCACAAAACTAGAGATATAGTTTAGCAGCAGAGAGCCGCCACAAAACTAGAGATACAGTTTAGCAGCAGAGAGCCGCCACAAAACTAGAGATACAGTTTAGCAGCAGAGAGCTGCCACAAAACTGAAGATACAGTTTAGCAGCAGAGAGCTGCCACAAAACTAGAGATATAGTTTAGCAGCAGAGAGCCGCCACAAAACTAGAGATACAGTTTAGCAGCAGAGAGCTGCCACAAAACTAGAGATACAGTTTAGCAGCAGAGAGCTGCCACAAAACTAGAGATATAGTTTAGCAGCAGAGAGCTGTCACAAAACTAGAGATACAGTTTAGCAGCAGAGAGCTGCCACAAAACTAGAGATACAGTTTAGCAGCAGAGAGCTGCCACAAAACTAGAGATACAGTTTAGCAGCAGAGAGCTGCCACAAAACTAGAGATATAGTTTAGCAGCAGAAAGCCGCCACAAAACTAGAGATACAGTTTAGCAGCAGAGAGCTGCCACAAAACTAGAGATACAGTTTAGCAGCAGAGCGCCGCCACAAAACTAGAGATACAGTTTAGCAGCAGAGAGCTGCCACAAAACTAGAGATATAGTTTAGCAGCAGAGAGCTGCCACAAAACTAGAGATATAGTTTAGCAGCAGAGAGCCGCCACAAAACTAGAGATATAGTTTAGCAGCAGAGAGCTGCCACAAAACTAGAGATACAGTTTAGCAGCAGAGAGCTGCCACAAAACTAGAGATATAGTTTAGCAGCAGAGAGCTGCCACAAAACTAGAGATATAGTTTAGCAGCAGAGAGCCGCCACAAAACTAGAGATATAGTTTAGCAGCAGAGAGCCGCCACAAAACTAGAGATACAGTTTAGCAGCAGAGAGCCGCCACAAAACTAGAGATACAGTTTAGCAGCAGAGAGCTGCCACAAAACTGAAGATACAGTTTAGCAGCAGAGAGCTGCCACAAAACTAGAGATATAGTTTAGCAGCAGAGAGCCGCCACAAAACTAGAGATACAGTTTAGCAGCAGAGAGCTGCCACAAAACTAGAGATACAGTTTAGCAGCAGAGAGCCGCCACAAAACTAGAGATATAGTTTAGCAGCAGAGAGCTGTCACAAAACTAGAGATACAGTTTAGCAGCAGAGAGCTGCCACAAAACTAGAGATACAGTTTAGCAGCAGAGAGCTGCCACAAAACTAGAGATACAGTTTAGCAGCAGAGAGCTGCCACAAAACTAGAGATATAGTTTAGCAGCAGAAAGCCGCCACAAAACTAGAGATACAGTTTAGCAGCAGAGAGCTGCCACAAAACTAGAGATACAGTTTAGCAGCAGAGCGCCGCCACAAAACTAGAGATACAGTTTAGCAGCAGAGAGCCGCCACAAAACTAGAGATACAGTTTAGAAGCAGAGAGCTGCCACAAAACTAGAGATATCGTTTAGCAGCAGAGAGCCGCCACAAAACTAGAGATACAGTTTAGCAGCAGAGAGCTGCCACAAAACTAGAGATACAGTTTAGCAGCAGAGAGCTGCCACAAAACTAGAGATACAGTTTAGCAGCAGAGAGCTGCCACAAAACTAGAGATACAGTTTAGCAGCAGAGAGCTGCCACAAAACTAGAGATACAGTTTAGCAGCAGAGAGCTGCCACAAAACTAGAGATACAGTTTAGCAGCAGAGAGCTGCCACAAAACTAGAGATACAGTTTAGCAGCAGAGAGCTGCCACAAAACTAGAGATACAGTTTAGCAGCAGAGAGCCGCCACAAAACTAGAGATACAGTTTAGCAGCAGAGAGCCGCCACAAAACTAGAGATATAGTTTAGCAGCAGAGAGCTGCCACAAACTAGAGATATAGTTTAGCAGCAGAGAGCTGCCACAAAACTAGAGATATAGTTTAGCAGCAGAGAGCTGCCACAAAACTAGAGATATAGTTTAGCAGCAGAGAGCCGCCACAAAACTAGAGATATAGTTTAGCAGCAGAGAGCCGCCACAAAACTAGAGATACAGTTTAGCAGCAGAGAGCTGCCACAAAACTAGAGATATAGTTTAGCAGCAGAGAGCCGCCACAAAACTAGAGATACAGTTTAGCTGCAGAGAGCTGCCACAAAACTAGAGATACAGTTTAGCAGCAGAGAGCCGCCACAAAACTAGAGATATAGTTTAGCAGCAGAGAGCCGCCACAAAACTAGAGATACAGTTTAGCAGCAGAGAGCCGCCACAAAACTAGAGATATAGTTTAGCAGCAGAGAGCCGCCACAAAACTAGAGATACAGTTTAGCAGCAGAGCGCCGCCACAAAACTAGAGATACAGTTTAGCAGCAGAGAGCCGCCACAAAACTAGAGATATAGTTTAGCAGCAGAGAGCCGCCACAAAACTAGAGATATAGTTTAGCAGCAGAGAGCTGCCACAAAACTAGAGATACAGTTTAGCAGCAGAGCGCCGCCACAAAACTAGAGATACAGTTTAGCAGCAGAGCGCCGCCCCAAAACTAGAGATACAGTTTAGCAGCAGAGAGCCGCCACAAAACTAGAGATATAGTTTAGCAGCAGAGAGCCGCCACAAAACTAGAGATACAGTTTAGCAGCAGAGCGCCGCCACAAAACTAGAGATACAGTTTAGCAGCAGAGAGCCGCCCCAAAACTAGAGATACAGTTTAGCAGCAGAGAGCCGCCACAAAACTAGAGATATAGTTTAGCAGCAGAGAGCCGCCACAAAACTAGAGATATAGTTTAGCAGCAGAGAGCCGCCACAAAACTAGAGATACAGTTTAGCAGCAGAGAGCCGCCACAAAACTAGAGATATAGTTTAGCAGCAGAGAGCCGCCACAAAACTAGAGATACAGTTTAGCAGCAGAGAGCTGCCACAAAACTAGAGATATAGTTTAGCAGCAGAGAGCCGCCACAAAACTAGAGATACAGTTTAGCAGCAGAGAGCTGCCACAAAACTAGAGATATAGTTTAGCAGCAGAGAGCTGCCACAAAACTAGAGATACAGTTTAGCAGCAGAGAGCCGCCACAAAACTAGAGATACAGTTTAGCAGCAGAGAGCCGCCACAAAACTAGAGATACAGTTTAGCAGCAGAGAGCCGCCACAAAACTAGAGATACAGTTTAGCAGCAGAGAGCTGCCACAAAACTAGAGATATAGTTTAGCAGCAGAGAGCTGCCACAAAACTAGAGATACAGTTTAGCAGCAGAGAGCCGCCACAAAACTAGAGATACAGTTTAGCAGCAGAGAGCTGCCACAAAACTAGAGATACAGTTTAGCAGCAGAGAGCCGCCACAAAACTAGAGATACAGTTTAGCAGCAGAGAGCTGCCACAAAACTAGAGATACAGTTTAGCAGCAGAGAGCCGCCACAAAACTAGAGATATAGTTTAGCAGCAGAGAGCCGCCACAAAACTAGAGATATAGTTTAGCAGCAGAGAGCTGCCACAAAACTAGAGATACAGTTTAGCAGCAGAGAGCTGCCACAAAACTAGAGATACAGTTTAGCAGCAGAGAGCCGCCACAAAAATAATGATATTGTTTAGCAGCAGAGAGCCGCCACAAAACTAGAGATACAGTTTAGCAGCAGAGAGCCGCCACAAAACTAGAGATATAGTTTAGCAGCAGAGAGCCGCCACAAAACTAGAGATACAGTTTAGCAGCAGAGAGCCGCCACAAAACTAGAGATATAGTTTAGCAGCAGAGAGCCGCCACAAAACTAGAGATATAGTTTAGCAGCAGAGAGCCGCCACAAAACTAGAGATACAGTTTAGCAGCAGAGCGCCGCCACAAAACTAGAGATACAGTTTAGCAGCAGAGAGCCGCCACAAAACTAGAGATATAGTTTAGCAGCAGAGAGCCGCCACAAAACTAGAGATATAGTTTAGCAGCAGAGAGCTGCCACAATACTAGAGATACAGTTTAGCAGCAGAGCGCCGCCACAAAACTAGAGATACAGTTTAGCAGCAGAGAGCCGCCACAAAACTAGAGATACAGTTTAGCAGCAGAGAGCCGCCACAAAACTAGAGATATAGTTTAGCAGCAGAGAGCCGCCACAAAACTAGAGATATAGTTTAGCAGCAGAGAGCCGCCACAAAACTAGAGATATAGTTTAGCAGCAGAGAGCCGCCACAAAACTAGAGATATAGTTTAGCAGCAGAGAGCCGCCACAAAACTAGAGATACAGTTTAGCAGCAGAGAGCTGTCACAAAACTAGAGATACAGTTTAGCAGCAGAGAGCTGCCACAAAACTAGAGATACAGTTTAGCAGCAGAGAGCCGCCACAAAACTAGAGATACAGTTTAGCAGCAGAGAGCCGCCACAAAACTAGAGATACAGTTTAGCAGCAGAGAGCTGCCACAAAACTAGAGATACAGTTTAGCAGCAGAGAGCCGCCACAAAACTAGAGGTACAGTTTAGCAGCAGAGAGCTGCCACAAAACTAGAGATACAGTTTAGCAGCAGAGAGCTGCCACAAAACTAGAGATACAGTTTAGCAGCAGAGAGCTGCCACAAAACTAGAGATACAGTTTAGCAGCAGAGAGCTGCCACAAAACTAGAGATACAGTTTAGCAGCAGAGAGCCGCCACAAAACTAGAGATATAGTTTAGCAGCAGAGAGCTGCCACAAAACTAGAGATACAGTTTAGCAGCAGAGAGCTGCCACAAAACTAGAGATATAGTTTAGCAGCAGAGAGCTGCCACAAAACTAGAGATATAGTTTAGCAGCAGAGAGCCGCCACAAAACTAGAGATATAGTTTAGCAGCAGAGAGCTGTCACAAAACTAGAGATACAGTTTAGCAGCAGAGAGCCGCCACAAAACTAGAGATATAGTTTAGCAGCAGAGAGCTGCCACAAAACTAGAGATATAGTTTAACAGCAGAGAGCTGCCACAAAACTAGAGATATAGTTTAGCAGCAGAGAGAGTAAAGAATACTTTAAAAATAAAAAAGAATTAAAAATTAAAATTTCTCTTTCATTTAAAAAAACAATCATAAATTATATGTACCACAAAGTTGATGAGCTTTTGGTTGAACCATGTTGGTTGATGGGCTTTTAAGGCAACGCTATTGGACAATAAGGGCACCTTTATTGGGAACTTAGTGCACCTTTTAGTGTATTTATGGGCATCTTGATTGGGATGAGGCAAAGAAGGGCACCGTCATTGGCAAACTAAGGCACCGCGGTGGTTTATTGGCGATCATGGTTGCTGGACAATCGCGGAGACATGTTGGTTGGTGGACAATCGCAGAGACATGTTGGTATGTGGACAATCGCGGAGACATGTTGGTTGGTGGACAATCGCGGAGACATGTTGGTTGGTGGACAATCGCGGAGACATGTTGGTTGGTGGACAATCGCGGAGACATGTTGGTTGGTGGACAATCGCGGAGACATGTTGGTTGGTGGACAATCGCGGAGACATGTTGGTTGGTGGACAATCGCGGAGACATGTTGGTTGGTGGATGATTGGGGCAACATGTTGGTTGGTGGATGATTGGGGCAACATGCTGGCTATTGAAGAATTTGGGCCCTATGCTGGTGGATAATAGTGTATTATTTCTTAGTAAAGCCAAGCCTTGGTTACTCCCCTACTGATAGAGAAGATGGTCCAAGTTTGTTGCACAAATCGCCCAAGTGACATAGGAATGACGTGTTTAGAACTTCGTCTGCTTTCTTTACAATGTAAAAAGTAATGCACAAACTGATCCAAGAGAGTTCTAGCGGTATTTTCACAATGCATAGATTAGCGTGTGATGGGGAGACAAGCGATGGGGAGACAAGCGATGGGGAGACAAGCGATGGGGAGACAAGCGATGGGGGTCCGTTTAATTAACTGGTGGGAGACGATCAGATGGACCACAGTTATAGGGTGTAGTGACCCAGCGTTTCTCAACCAAAGATACATGGACCCCCACAGTGGTTCATAACGAAGTCGCAGGTGGTACGCAGCGATACTGTAAGTCATTCATTCATTCGACATGAACTGAATCAATCTGCCACTTCTGTTGAAATATGACACTTCTGTTGAAATATGCCACTTCTGTTGAAACATAACCGAAACACTTCCCCCCCACACTCCCATCACCTAGAAATCCTGGCTAAACATAACCGAACCTCTTTCCTCACACTCCCAGCACTCAGAAATCGTCTCGGCTAAACCTAAACTAAACATTCTGAAAGCCGGCAATGCGTTTCACAACAGACCCGGGCATTTCTTTCTTTAGCTCTGGAGATGGCCGCTAGGCTGGTTTCTGCGATAAAAAAAGGGCAATGTTATATGGGAACCCCTTGGGGCCAAAGTTAATCATTTTACTTCGTTGTGGCTAAACAATTTGTGACATACGCGCAAAAAATATTTTTTTTTTTAAAAAGCATGTATTTCTTTCTCTCTGGGTATGTTGTTAAAATAGACTTGTAGGGAAGGTTTAGTAATGTCGGTGTCTAAGAGATGACATTGTCAAGCGTTGTGGTGTAGGCTTAGCAATGTCGGGGTCAAGGTGATGACATTTTCAAGAAATGTGAGTAGGCTAAGTAATGTCGGGGTCAAGGTGATGACAATGTCAAGAGTTGTGGAGTAGGCTTAGTAATGTCGGGGTCAAGGTAATGAAAATGTCAAGAAATTCTTTTGAGGTAGGTGTATGGGTTTGGAGAATGTGTTAAGTGATTTGGCATACGATGGCGTGTGGGGGCAGTGGTATAGATAGAGGCACACTTATATGGTGGCACAGTTGTGTGGAGCCAACGGGACCTACTAACAATGAGGACTACTAACAGTGAGGACTACTAACAGTGAGGACTACTAATAGTGAGGACCACTAACAGTGAGGACTACTAACAGTGAGGACCACTAACAGTGAGGACTACTAACAATGAGGACTACTAACAGTGGGGACTACTAACAATGAGGACTACTAACAGTGGGGACTACTAACAGTGAGGACCACTAACAGTAACAGTGAGGACTACTAACAATGAGGACTACTAACAGTGGGGACTACTAACAGTGGGGCTTATAAACAGTGAGGCCTATTACATGGGGCCCACTAAGAATGAGGCCTACAAACAATTGATCCTACAAACAATGGGGTATACTAACAGTTGGGCCTATGGTTCCCTCCACTAAACACTTCAATTCTGTCACAAGCTACGCTGCAGTTGACATAGACAATGGACACTAGTGTGATGGTTTGAAGCTGGGCATTGTAAAATTCTTCCACCGTAAAATCGCCCTTGTAAATTATATACACCCCCCCCCCCTTTCCCCCAGTTTTCCCTTGCAGTAGAATAACCCGAGTAATCTCCCTTGTTATTATTGGATTCCGACGTGCGAGAGCTCTATCAAAATCGTGATTCTTGTATCAGATCACCACAACTAGTTTTAGTCATTTTCTGGCTTCTCCTAATCGAATCTACTTAAGAAAATCAGCAAACTATCGAGCCGGAGCTCATGAAGTCTTCCCCAACGCACCCCCCGCCACTCCCAACCGGCATTTAACCACGCCCCCAGTGGTCTCTAGTCCAGTCGGGCCACTTTCTCCTCCTTTTCTGATAAAACAAAAAATAGGACAAAGGAGGACATGATAAAACAAATTAAAGGACAAAGGAGGACATGATAAAACAAAAAAATAGGACAAAGGAGGGCATGATAAAACAAAAAATAGGACAAAGGAGGACATGATAAAACAAATTATAGGACAAAGGAGGACATGATAAAACAAAAAATAGGACAAAGGAGGACATGATAAAACAGAAAAGAGGACACAAAGGAGGACATTTTGAATTTTTTATTTGAGTCGTCCCGGATTAAACTCACAGTCAGCACAATTTTATTGTAAAAGTTGCCAATTAAGTGTATCTTACTTTTAGTGAATCGACCAAGAAGCAGTCACGTTAAAAAAACAAATTCAATGGACGCCGTTTTCAAAATGTCAAAAAGCATCATTTAAAAAGCCAATTGTACAATATAATCTTGATTAATTACATGACATATTTCTCGGAGGAGCCAACTTTTCGCAGAGGATCCTCGTTAGCAATCACATATGCATAAAACTGTTCACATGTAAGATTCTTCAAATTGTACTTCTCAACATCTCCCTGACTTTCAGTGAAAGAAATGTCTCCTTCAATCTGTTTTTCAAAACTTCCAAGGTTGTGTGAAGAAGGCTCATAACCTCTAATACTGATGTTTCTTCTCTTTCAATGACTGCAACATTGACTTGGAAGACAGACATCAAACCTCTAATACTGATGTTTCTTCTCTTTCAATGACTGCAACATTGACTTGGAAGACAGACATCAAACCTCTAATACTGATGTTTCTTCTCTTTCAATGACTGCAACATTGACTTGGAAGACAGACATCAAACCTCTAATACTGATGTTTCTTCTCTTTCAATGACTGCAATATTGACTTGGAAGACAGACATCAAACCTCTAATACTGATATTTCTTCTCTTTCAATGACTGCAATATTGACTTGGAAGACAGACATCAAGGAATGCAGAAACCAAGGATAAACCTCTGAAAAATCATTCTCAAAATTTATTTTTATCATAGCAGGTGTTTGGTTTACACAAAGAAAATATTCTTTTAAAGCAATAAACAGCTCCAGCAGCCTCTCAACAGCTGGAAACAAACTGAGCCATCTGGTTTTAGAGTGATACAGTAGTTGCTGATAGGTAATGTCGACATAGTCACAAAACTCCTTTAAAGTTTCTGTTCTGACAGTGTATATAGAAAAGTCTGAATATCTTCAAGACAATAGTTTCAACGACAATCTGCATTACATCTGCGCCATGTTGGATGCGCAGTTGTGCAGAACGTGAGCCGGATATCCAACGCCTACTAATGGCTTGCTCAAGGCTTCCTTCAAATGCGAAAACACATTTGTACCTTCTCTTCTGTTAATGCCTCCAAAATTTACATTGGCATTGTCACCAGCAAAAGCAATACATGTGGAGTACATATCATATTTTTGGAGTGTTCTCAAAATGTACGCAAAAACGTAAAAAAAACGTCATCACCGGCAAGCCAAATGCTCTATTGCAATAAATGGTTTTGAGTCATTGTTCGTATACGCAAACGGAATGCGCGTGAGTTTTTCGTAGTGTGAGAATGACTAAAATCGACTGGTTCGCAGAAATGCATAGAATTTGTACATTGTAACAACGTAAGCATACGATTTAATAGTTGTAACAACGATACATAAAAATTAACATATAAAATGTAAGAAAAGCCGGACATTTTACAAGATTTTAGCTTTGCCTGTCGGACGGAGGACAATGAGCTAAAAAGGAGGAGGACATGTCCTCCTTTTGCCGGACGTCTGGCAAGCCTACCTCTAATAGGGTTTACGTGCTTTTCTGCGGTGTGACTCACTAGTTTTTGCGGTGTTTTTAATGAAATCAGGTTCAAATAAAGACAGATATAACGTATATCTTATTGAGATATTAATTCTTAATGTAATGAGCTGAGATTGTTAGAATTTGCTATCATCGGTAACGAGACAATGTACCAAGTTTCAGCTCGAAAGATTTGACGGTAAATGGGTCAATTAGCCTTCCGACATTTTTTCCACACACACACACACACAAAAGCGCATTTAGTATAAAGGATTTAACTCTACAGCATACTTTCAATTCATGGTATCGTCATCCAATCCAGTTTTATATAGACAAACTAAGGATCAATAAAAAAATGTCATCCAATCCATGTTTACATACACAAACTAAGGAAGAAACAAGAATGTCATCCATTCCATGTTTACATAGACAAAGTAAGGAAGAAACAAAGATGTCATACAATCCATGTTTACATAGACAGACCACGACAGCGACCTCCTTCTTCCCATTACGAAAGTTGGTTTTATTTCTAAGCGGCTCTAACCCATACCCTTACCCAACTGCATTCGCCTGTTGGCCTGGTAACATGCCATGTTATGCCCGGAGTCTGTAGATAGGCTTATCTCGACATCCAGGACCGGTACTGCAAATCCTGGTTTTGTTTTGCACTGACACGTTAAGAGACCATACCTTATGCCCATGCACTTTTTTAAAAAAAAATAACTTTGAATAGACTTGTGCAAAAATGTTAAATTTGTTTGTGAATAGAACACACCCACAAAGTCTAGGTTCTTGTTTCCTTCTTTTGTATTAATTAGCGTCAGTTCACACGATCAAATTTCGCGTCAAATTGTTGTATGAAGGCACTATTTTGTAGATGAGAATTTTAAAATGTGCCTCAGCTTCAAGCATCACTGTATTCATCAATGTGCATACAGCTGGTAAAATGTCACATAATGGCTACATTTGTCACATCGTGATGTACATTATATATTTAGTGAAATCTTACATGTATATTAGGCCTTTATTATACTATGTGTTCCTAAAAAAGGTTTAATATTTATACGATTAGTAAAAAAAAAAAATTAATTCATTAAATTGTTACATAATTTTATATTTAGTTAAATGTTACATGTACTAAATTATCTGAAGGTGGCCTTCAGACACAGAGCAAACGGACGTGTTTTCATGAAGAGAAATGACCAACAAGGGGTTACGAACGATTACTCTCTAGCCAGGCTGAAGTTACCGCCCTTAGTTGTCATAGCGACGTTTGTTTTATTGCCAGCGCGGCCAGCCCGATTTCCATAAAAGATGGCGCCAAATTGTGGATTAACCGTTGGTGTCGTCCCGTGATTAAGGTCAATGGGGCAGGATTGGGAGGAAGTGACGTAGATCTGGTTTCTCTGTTAACAATGCGCGTTCGAACATCTTTATCAGCTAACAAAACAAGGCCGCACTTTTGTGCCTACCCAGTGGATTTGCCAAGAATTTTGCGGCCACTTCCATGAAGGGCATATGCAGATGATATAGCACTACTGGGTAGAAATAGTAATGACATAATTAAAGCATCCAGGGAACTTGAAAATGCCTCAGTCAAAGCTGGTCTTAATGTAAATGAACCAAAGACAAAATATATGATAATGTCATGAAACTCCCACGCTGATGACATCATCAATATAAACAAGCACAAATTTGAGAGAGTGGCTACATTCAAATATCTAGGGGCATCTATAAACAACCACACATTTGAGAGAGTGGCCACATTCAAATATCTAGGGGAAACTATAAACAACCACAAATTTGAGAGAGTGGCCACATTCAAATATCTAGGGGCAACTATAAACGAGCACAATGAAATAATGTCGAAGGTGAAAGAAAGGCAACCGTTCCTATTTCAACCTACAAAAACTATTGGGAAGCAAAAACCTCTCAAAGGGAACAAAGAAAACAATATACACCACTATCATAAGACCAGTAGTAACCTACGCTATTGAGACTTGGACCCTTACCAGAAAAGCAGAGAACCTTCTTAACACATGGGAGAGGAAAATCCTCAGAAAAATATACGGCCCAGTGATGGAAAATGATATCTGGAGAATCCGTACACACCAAGAGATATACCAATTGTACAAAGACCCACCCATAGTTGCAACAATAAAAAAAATGGCAGACTGCGCTGGACAGGACATATTGAAAGGATGCCAGATTGTTGAGCAGCAAAAGTGATCTACAGGCAGAAACATACGGGCAGACGACTCACCGGTCGACCAAGACTGAGATGGATCGACGATGTAGAGAAAAACTAACACCCGTTGGGGGTTCATGCATGGAGGTGGAAAGCCGTGTATTGTTTCGAATGGAAGTATGTGGTGGAGCAGGCCAGAGCCCTAATGGGCTGTAGTCCCACTGATGATGATGTCTGAATGGAAGAATGTGGTGGAGAAGGCCAGGCCCTACATGGGATGTAATGCCACTGATGATGATGTCTGAATGGAAGGATGTGGTGGAGCAGGTCAGGGTCCTACATGGGATGTATTAACGATTTCTGAATGGAAGGATGGGGTGGAGCAGGCCAGGGCCCTACATGGGATGTAGCGCCACTGATGATGATGATGATTCCACGAAAATACTTTTACGTTAGACGAAAATGTCACCCCTCCATATAAAAAAAAAGTAACTCCTGGGGCGCATGACTCCCCAACCCCACCTCATTCTTACGCCACTATACAAACCACTCGTACACCGCGCACAAATAGCGAGACCAACAACCAGAACTTAATTGTGCACAATTCACCCACGTCTAATACCACGTCTAGACTTTTGACAACCACACATACACCCCTTTCAATACAAGCCACACCCTCGGGGTTTATAAAGCCCCCTCCCCACCCAAACACTTTTATACACACACCTGAAACAGGCTTTTATAAATATTCCACCATGTAACAAACCACGCCCTCAAATGTCTACCAACCACGCCCTCAAATGTCTACCAACCACGCCCTCAAATGTCTACCAACCACACACTCAAATGTCTACCAACCACGCCCTCAAATGTCTAACAAACCCCCTCCTTCCCACACCCTCTATACCCCTCCCTCACCCTTCCTCACTCCCCCCCCCTTCCTCACTTTCCCCCCTCCCCCCCCCTTCCCCGGACTTGATTTCCTATTGTTACCAGTTTCAGTAACACGAAGGTCCATAAAAAAACAGTACCCGTATATGATCTTCACTGGAAAAAATCATAAACAGGAACAGTTGCATCCCAGAATTCAACTCACTTCCGGATACGAATAATCAATACACATTTACAAACACAATGCCGCCTTTTTCATCTGTCTCTCTGTCCGCCCGTCCGCCTCTCTGCTCATCCTCCCAGCTATCAGTCTGACCATGGAGTTAATTAAGACAAGACTTGCCCGTGTTTATAAGTTCAGCAGCCATGACTGATTCCGGGCAGCCGTTAGAGAGGCTGGTATAATACGACACAGCAGGAAGCTATTGGCCACATCAGGGAACGAGCACGTGTGTCGTCAGGTAAACCAATGGGAACGTGTAGTGTCAGTGTGTCGTCAGGTAAACCAATAGGAACGCGTCGTCCCAGGGTCGTGTCAATGTGTCTTCAGTTAGACTTGATGTAAATGGGATGGCCAAACGAGTCGGGAGAAATGTCCCTTATTTCATGACACACTTGGTTTTACTTGAAGATATTCGTGACATAGTATCCGAGGTATAGGTTGGCAATAAATAGTCCCTCAAAAATTAAACTGTGTAGGTTGTGTTCTCATAAAATATACTTTGTAGGTTGTGTTCTCATAAAATATACTTTGTAGGTTGTGTTCTCATACAATATACTTTGTAGGTTGTGTTCTCATAAAATATACTGTGTAGGTTGTGTTCTCATAAAATATACTTTGTAGGTTGTGTTCTCATAAAATATACTTTGTAGGTTGTGTTCTCATAAAATATACTTTGTAGGTTGTGTTCTCATAAAATATACTGTGTAGGTTGTGTTCTCATAAAATATGCTGTGAAGGTATTTTCTCATAAAATATACTTTGTAGGTTAGGTTCTCATAAAATATACTGTGTACGTTGTGTTCTCATAAAACATACTTTGTAGGTTGGTTCTCATAAAATATACTGTGTAGGTTGTGTTCTCATAAAATATACAGTGTAGGTTGTGTTCTCATAAAATATACTTTGTAGGTTGTGTTCTCATAAAATACTGTGTAGGTTGTGTTCTCATAAAATATACTTTGTAGGTTAGGTTCTCATAAAATATACTTTGTAGGTTGTGTTTTCATAAAATATACTTTGTAGGTTGTGTTCTCATAAAATATACTGTGTAGGTTAGGTTCTTATAAATTATCCCTTGTAGGTTTGGTTCTCATAAATTATCCCTTGTGGGTTGCGTTGTCATAAATTATCCCTTGTAGGATGGGTTCTCATAAATTATCCCGTGTAGGTTGGGTTCTCATAAATTATCCTTTGATAGGTTGGGAATCGAGGGTTTCGATTATTGTTTACTCTCTTTGTTGTCCTGTATAAACAAAGTTTAGACCCTCTACATGAACCATTGGGAGTGATACGCTTATAAGTTTAGACCAGTGGTTCTCAATCGGTGTGTGGAGAATATGTGTTCACCGGCGTTTTCAAACATTTTGACAGAAATCAACGATAGAAAACAATTATATTTTTCTCCCCCCCCCCCCCCCCCACCCTCCCCCCACTTTTAAAAATATTAGATCGATTGGAGAAGAATGGCGCCTACAATTTAATCCACATAAGAACAAGGTCTATATAGGACGCTGCTCATTAACGACACAACTGATAATTTTATTACAATAGTTGTACCGTGTCCGTGACTCGAGAATGTCTCGCAATATTGGGATAAAAAGATCTCCATTGGAAAAAAAAACCTTTTACGATAGATTTACATTTGTGACGCTTGTATTTATTATGAAAATATCGTGGATTGTATTTAGGACACGAATAGGAGGACACACACGGTAAGAAGACACACACAGTTAGAAGACACACAGAGTAGGACACAGGTGGGAATAGTGGTCAAATGAAACAGAAGATGGAATTAAGCGTTGACAGGCGGAAAAGTAGATATTTGAAAGAGTAGATAGTCGAAGGGAAGATAGCTGTGAGAGGAGTTGGTTGGGAGAGTAGATAGTTTGAAGATTAGAAGGTTGAGAGAATAGATATTTGGGAGAGCAGATATTTGGGAGAATAGAAATTTGGAAGACTAGATATTTGTAAGATTTGGTAGAGTAGACATTTTGGAGAATAGATATTGGAAGATTTTGGAGAGTATATAATTGGGAGAGTAGATAGTTGGGAGAGTAGATAGTTGGGAGAGTAGATAGTTGGAAGAGAAGATAGTTGGGAGAGTAGATAGTTGGGAGAGTAGATAGTTGGAAGAGTAGATAGTTGGAAGAGTAGATAGTTGGAAGAGTAGATAGTTGGGAGAGTAGATAGTTGGGAGATAGTAAATAGTTGGGAGAGTAGATAGTTGGGAGATAGTAAACAGTTGGGAGAGCATACATACACTACTAGAAGAGGGAACAGATGAAATAGTTGGCGGACAGCAGAGTTGACACGCTATTCTAGATGGGTTAAAGTCCCGTTTCCCTGGCGTTGCAATGTTTCGCCATTCACAAGCTCAAAGGCCCTCGACAATATTACACCACGTCTTAAGCTACCCCTCCACACCCCTCTACACCCCCGCCCCCCCCCCCTCAAACCACTGCACATGAATATTTGACGAGCAGGCTCACGGGGCAGAAGAGTGTGTCGTGTTCCCGTGGTCAGCAGGCCACCAGTTGGGCTGTACTCCAATGAATCTTTGATGACTAGTCAATAAATGGCCCGGGGGTGGGGTTATTGTAAGTGAGGGGCGGGAGTTCCTAATTGAGGGATGCTGTAATAAGATGACCTGGAGAGGGGTGATCCTGCTGTGATGGAATGTGATGTAGTTATGAGGAGGTGAAGTGTTATTATAAGTGGGTGTGGTGTTCTTATAAGGAGGTGATGTGTCATGAGGAGGTGAGGTTTTGTTATAAGGGAGTGGGGTGTTATAAGGTGGGGGTGTTGTTATAAGTGGGTGGGGTGTTATAAGGTGGGGGGTGTTGTTATAAGTGGGTGGGGTGTTATGAGGAGTCGGGGTGTTGTTATAAGGGAGTGGGGTGTTAAGAGGAGGTGGGGTGTTGTTATATGGGGCGAGGTATATGAGGGGTTGTCCGACCAATAATTGAATGTTGTTATAGAGAGATATGTTGTTATAACGTAAAGGTTTGTAGTTTAGAGGGAATGGTGTCTAGTTTGTAGATAATTGTATGTAGTTTAGAGGGAATGATATATTCCATATAGGACTGCAGAAGTCAGTGGAAAGAAAGATTGTATAGAGCAGGGGGATGTGGGTTGAATGCGAATAATTATGTTTCTTTTAGGTCAGTGCTTCTCAAACTTTTTAGTATGGCGGACCGGCAGGAATTTTTTCATTGCACCAGGGGCCGGTGCACTATTTTTCTTGTACTGACGTGGTAGCGAAATGAGTTTTCTTGAAAACTTCTGCAGACCGGCGGATGATGGCCCACGGACCGGCACCGGTCCGCGGACCACCACTTTGAGTAGCACTGTTTTAAGTAGCGTTCATTGAAATAAAACAAATTGAACAATAATTAAAATGTAGATTCTTTTTTTTAATCAAAGAGAAAAATTAGAGAAACAAATTACAAAATGAACATTTTTGTTGAACAAATAGGTTTACGTTTGGTTTATTGCGATATAAACCTAGACATATATAGTGGATATAATTCTAGATATCTATAGTGGATGTAATCATATGTATCTATAGTTGATATAATCCTACACATCTATAGTGGATATAACCTAGATATCTATCGTTGATATAATCCTAGACATCTGTAATGAATATAATCCTAGACATCGATAATGGATATAATCCTACATAACTAGTGGATATAATCCTAGATATGTATAGAGGATATAATCCTAGATATCTATAGTGGATATAATCCTAGACATCTGTAATGAATATAATCCTAGACATCGATAATGGATATAATCCTAGACATCGATAATGGATATAATCCTAGTCATCTATAGTGGATATAACCTATACATATATATGGTGGATATAATCCTAGACATATATATGGTGGATATAATCCTAGATATCTATAGTGGATATAATCGTAGATATCTATATTTGATATAATCCTAGATATTTATAGTGGATATAATCCTAGATATCTATAGTGGATATAATCCTAGACATCTATAGTGGATATAATCCTAGATATCTTTCTATAGAATCAAGGGCCTGTACTTACTAGCTCACATTTTGATGCAAAGTCAAACCCAATGAATGAGCCCTAGATCGTAGACCCTAGACCGTAGAACGTAGACAGTAGATCGTAGACCGTAGAACGTAGACAGTAGACCGTAGAAAGTAGACCTTTGAATCTTTCAAACAACTTAGTTTATGTTTAGCCAGGTCGCAGTGCTAGCGAGTCAGCTACAGGGCTGATTAGCTCGACATCATGCAGACAGGGGCGGCCCATAATGCAGACAGGGGTGGCCCATCATGCAGACATCGGTGGCCCATCATACAGACATGGGTGGCCCATCATGCAGACAGCGGTGGCCCATCATGCAGACAGGGGTGACCCATCATCCAGACAAGGGCGACCCATCATGCAGACAGCGGTGGCCCATCATGCAGACAGGGACGGCCCATCATCCAGACAGGGGCGACCTATCATGCAGAAAAGGGTGGCCCATCATGCAGACAGGAGTGACATATCATGCAGACAGGAGCAGCTTATCGTGCAGACAGAGGCAGCTTATCATGCAGAAAAGGGTGGCCCATCATGCAGACAGGGGTTGTCCATCTTGCAGACAGCGGTGGCCCATCATGCAGACAGGGGTGACCCATCAACCAGACAAGGGCGACCCATCATCCAGACAGCGGTGGCCCATCATGCAGACAGGGACGGCCCATCATCCAGACAGGGGCGACCTATCATGCAGAAAAGGGTGGCCCATCATGCAGACAGGAGTGACATATCATGCAGACAGGAGCAGCTTATCGTGCAGACAGGGGCAGCTTATCATGCAGAAAAGGGTGGTCCATCTTGCAGACAGCGGTGGTCCATCATGCAGACAGGGGTGCCCATCATCCAGACAAGGGCGACCCATCATGCAGACAGGGGTGGCCCATCATGCAGACAGGGGTGGCCCATCATGCAGACAGGGGTGGCCCATCATGCAGACAGGGGTGGCCCATCATGCAGACAGGGGTGGCCCATCATGCAGACAGGGGTGGCCCATCATGCAGACAGTACCGACCATGCATGCAGAGTAATTTTTAAAATTAATATCAACGTGTGCCGTGTGTGTGACATTATGTGTCTCAACCCCACTCCCACCGGCTCTCTCTCTCTCTCTCTCTCTCTGTTCACAGTGTAACATTCTCTCTCACCCTCTCTCTCACTATCTCCCTCCCTCAATCTCTTTCCCTCTCCCCCAGTTATAATTCTCGAAATTCTAAATTAAATGTTTGACGTTGAGTTTGAAAGCCTGCTCTTTACTTCCCTCTCACGACCAAACTCCTTCGAGATAACCCCCCAACCACCAAACCCCCAGCAAATCTCTAATATTGGGTTACCTGGAACTCGACATTTCCAAACGATATCGATTTGGCTGTTGTGTTTGGGGAGTAATGGAAGACCTTACACAGAAACTGAACCATCTGTTGGGCACTATATCCACAGTTTGTTTCTCCGGATAAAAATCAGTCTAGTATCTACCACCTTATGTCTTTCAGCTGATATCTGTCAGTATATATATTTATATATATATAAATTCCTTTATCTGTCAGTCTATATATAACAGCCGATATCTGTCAGTCTATATATAACAGCCGATATCTGTCAGTCTATATATAACAGCCGATATTTGCCAGTCTATATATAACAGCCGATATCTGTCGATACCCGATATCGAATTGAGAGAGTATTTTAAAAAAGTGGGTAGGAGGGTCCCCGGGACGGTCCCCATTTATAGGGGTACCCAAATGCGCTGGCCTTTTAAAAAAATATTAATTTCTTTAGGTCATTTTTTTAGGTAGCCTAATTCGCCTCATGCGTGACGCAAGAAATATAATGGAATTAGCAACTTGAATGCAGTCCATCCATTAAAGAAAATGGACTCTGAAGAAGTGGGGAATAGTGGATAAAATGATGAACTGGGGAAAAGTGGATAAAGTGATGAAGTGGGGAATAGTGAATAAAGTTATTTTTAAGTTTGAAATATAATGACAGAATAGAATAGAAAACAGTTCCAAAATTGTGAGTGTTGTTGTTCGTCATAAATGCTAGGTTATTGACGGAATTTGGTGCGGGCCCCAATGTTTAAGAACCCCTGAAGGAGAAGGAAAGTGAATGACCACATGACTGCGCATAGAAATCCTCCGAACATAGAGACGATGCGCAACTGTCATGAGTGCCATTACGAAGCAGCTAAGGATTGCTTGCACTTGTGGTTCGATGTGGTGCTGCGTCAGTGTATATTTCAATGTCTGTTTGAATGTATATTTGAATGTCCATTTGAATGTCTGTTTGAATGTCTGTTTGAATGTCTGTTTGAATGTCCATTTGAATGTCCATTTGAATGTCTGTTTGAATGTCCATTTGAATGTCCATTTGAATGTCCATTTGAATGTCCATTTGAATGTCTGTTTGAATGTCTGTTTGAATGTCCATTTGAATGTCCATTTGAATGTCTGTTTGAATGTCCATTTGAATGTCCATTTGAATGTCTGTTTGAATGTCCATTTGAATGTCCATTTGAATGTCCATTTGAATGTCCATTTGAATGTCCATTTGAATGTCCGTTTGAATGTCCGTTTGAATGTCCATTTGAATGTCCATTTGAATGTCCATTTGAATGTCCATTTGAATGTCTGTTTTAATGTCCGTTTGAATGTCCATTTAAATGTCTGTTTAAATGTCTGTTTGAATGTCCATTTGAATGTCCATTTGAATGTCTGTTTGAATGTCTGTTTGAAAGTCTATTTGAATGTCCATTTGAATGTCTATTTGAATGTCCATTTGAATGTCCGTTTGAATGTCCATTTGAATGTCCATTTGAATGTCCATTTGAATGTCTCTTTGAAAGTCTATTTGAATGTCCATTTGAATGTCCGTTTGAATGTCCATTTGAATGTCCATTTGAATGTCCATTTGAATGTCTGTTTGAAAGTCTATTTGAATGTCCGTTTGAAAGTCTATTTGAATGTCTGTTTGAAAGTCTATTTGAATGTCTGTTTGAAAGTCCATTTGAATGTCCATTTGAATGTCCATTTGAATGTCTGTTTGAAAGTCTATTTGAATGTCCATTTGAATGTCCATTTGAATGTCCATTTGAATGTCCATTTGAATGTCTGTTTGAAAGTCTATTTGAATGTCCATTTGAATGTCCATTTGAATGTCCATTTGAATGTCCGTTTGAATGTCTGTTTGAATGTCCGTTTGAATGTCTGTTTGAATGTCTGTTTGAATGTCCGTTTGAATGTCCATTTGAATGTCCATTTGAATGTCCATTTGAATGTCTGTTTGAATGTCTGTTTGAATGTCTGTATGAATGTCTGTGTGAATGTTTATTTGAATGGCATTGGCCTGGCACCCGGGCTTCCCATAAATGTATTATTTTCTTTATCATTTATTTTTTATAGATAGACTTTTCTATAAACATGGTACTATCTAGTCTCTAAGTCAGAACAAAAATAAGATTAGATAAGATTCTATAACTGACTCCATTAAACAGACACATTTTTAAGGATTGCAACGGAAATATTCATTTTCATGACAAATTAAAATGCAAATATTAAGTTTTAATAGACGATAAATATTTTAAATCTAGAACACTTTCAACATGGTTTATGATCTACTAACCTTAACCCTAACCCTAACCAGACACCACAAGCATGACGTCATTTTCAGGAAAAGGTATATAAAAAAAATTTAAAAAAGGGTATAATCCTGTTAGGTTGTTGGTGGTGTTCTTCCGGTCGGTTTGTTTGAGGACTTGTCAATCGGTGGTGCTGTGCAGCGATTCCATTAGTGACTGTGTGTGCACGTACACAACTTATTTATGATGTACACATTTTGTGTAAGGAGTGCACGTCGTCATGCTCTACACAGTTACAGCTTTGTATTTATTCCTTCTTCCGCAAAGACAAACCGAACGAACTCATTTAAAGCAAATGCATGATCAGTTAGGAATGAATATTAGGAATGAATAAGTTAGGAATGAATACGTTAGGAAGGAATAAGTTAGGAAGGAATAAGTTAGGAAGGAATAAGTTAGGAATTAGTAAGTTAGGAATGAATAAGTTAGGAAGGAATAAGTTAGGAAGGAATATGTTAGGAATTAGTAAGTTAGGAATGAATAAGTTAGGAATGAATAAATTGCTATTGGGATATTTACCAACTTTGAGTCTTTTCTAAGAAGGAGGGGAAAAATTAATGAAAGGAAAGAAAGATTGGAAGAAAGTAAAGCAAATGTGAAATAACTTCTTCTTTTTTTTATAGTAAAGAAAGAAAGGAAAGAAGAAAAAAAACAGAATTAACAAAAATAAGATGTAAGAAAGAAGTGAAGGAGCATTGTAGAACATTATATTACAAAACAAGACTAGCAGAGAACAGACAATGAACGCAGACAAAGAAATCTTCTAATGTCTTTAAATGTTTGAGGAAAGTGAAAGCGTGAAATCAATCAATAGTTTAGTGAAAACACTCTCCTTCCGCGACGACATTTTGTGACATAGTGTTGGTTGAGGCCGGATGCTGGTCATGTCTGTACAATATATACTGGGGAAAAAGGAGGGTGGGTAGAAAGACAGCAAAAAAAAAAAAAGGGGAGGGGGTAGAATGGAGAGAAAGACTTGCTTAAAGTGGGTTAGTGTTTGGAGAGAGAGGGGGGAGAGAGAGATAGGGAGAGAGAGATAGGGAGGGAGAGAGAGATAGGGAGAGAGAGAGATAGGGAGAGAGAGAGATAGGGAGAGAGAGAGATAGGGAGAGAGATAGTGAGAGAGAGAGAGAGAGGAGAGAGAGAGAGGGGGGGAGAGAGAGAGAGGGGGGAGAGGGAGAGAGAGATAGTGAGAGAGAGAGAGAGATGGAAGAGAGAGAGGGGAGAGGGAGAGAGAGATATGGAGAGGTTACGAGTGTAAGAAGTTTGGAAGAGGGCAAGGAATAAGTTGATAAATGTGTCAATTGATAGATTCCCGAAGTAAGTAAGAGATGGAGCGATGGAGGGAATTTGGGAATGGGGAACTGGTGGAACGTTGATAGATGTGGATAGATTCAATGGTTATAGGTGAATAGGCTCAGTGGATAAATGTGGATAGATTCAGTCGATTAAGGTGGATAGGTTCAGCGGTTTGATCCACATTTTGTTTAGTATATTTGATAGTAATGAAGGCGTTAAGGGCGGCAACTCATGGTGGTTCGAGGTGCGGGAGTTAATAAGTGTTGGTGGGGAAAGTGAAGTGGAGAGGGCGGGTGGGGTGGGGGTGGTTCTAATGGAGTGGGTGTGTTAGGGGTGAGGTGGGTGAAGCTAGAGATCCAATCTTGTAAAGTCTCACATTGCGATTTTGACAGTGTAATTATGTGTGTACGTGTGTGTATGTGTATGTCTGTGTATGTCTGTGTGTGTCTGTGTGTGTCTGCTATGTCTGTGTATGTATGTGTGTACATGTGTGTATGTCTGTGTGTCTGTGTATGTATGTGTGTGCGTGTGTGTATGTCTGTGTGTGTCTGTGTACGTCTGTGTATGTATGTGTATGTCTGTGTATGTATGTATGTGCATGTGTGTGTGTCTGTGTATGTCTGTGTATGTATGTGTGTGCATGTATGTATGTCTGTGTATGTATGTGTGTGTGTATGCCTGTGTGTGTCTGTGTGTGTGTGTGTGTGTGTACGTCTGTGTATGTCTGTGTGTGTCTGCTATGTCTGTGTATGTCTGTCTGCTTCGAACGGACGCATCAGATAGACAGAAACAAGGGGAGATAGAGAGTATAGAGAGGAATACAATATACGTGATAAGGAGTGAAATGAAGAATGATGATTGAAAGAGTTCAGACAAAGGGTCGGAGAGAAAGAATTGAAAGGAAGAATGAAATAAGAGGGTGAAAATGGATGACGACAACAGAGAGCGAGAGGGCGAGAGAGAGCGAGAGAGAGCGAGGGAGAGCGAGAGAGAGCGAGAGAGAGCGAGAGAGAAACAGAAGATGAAAAACAGTGAATGATTTTGAAAGAGGGAAAATAAATTTCGAGGAAAGGGAGACATTCAGACAGAATGAGACAGACCGAGATATGCAGAGAGGAGGGAGAGACATACATGGAGAGATTAGACGGAAGATAGAGAGAGAGAGAGAGTGAGAGAGAGATACTGTATAGGGATAACATTTTTAAGTTTTGGAGTGGGAGCTAGCAGAGATGTTTAGAGGAGAATGAGAGATGGTCAGATGAGGCATAGAGATGGTCAGATGAGACTGAGAGATGGTCAGATGAGACAGAGAGATGGTCAGATGAGGCAGAGAGATGGTCAGATGAGACTGAGAGATGGTCAGATGAGGCAGAGAGATGGTCAGATGAGACTGAGAGATGGTCATATGAGACAGAGAGATGGTCAGATAGGGCAGAGAGATGGTCAGATGAGGCAGAGAAATGTTTAGATGAGACAGAGAGGTGGTCAGATGAGGCAGAGAGATGTATAGAAGAGTTCGCAAAGATAAAAACAAGGAACTGTTGGAATTAATGTTTTAAATGCTTATAGCAACAACAAAAAAGGGGAAAAAACATACAGGAAAAATTAAAAGGGAAAATAAATTGTGTTTAGACCAGACGTAAAAACTGTTTCGACTTAGATTCAATTCGTCAGTAGACTCCATGATTAAATTATTGTTTCGAATTAGAGTCAATTCGTCAGTAGACTCCATGTTTAAATTATTGTTTCGACTTAGATTCAATTCGTCAGTAGACTCCATGATTAAATTATTGTTTCGACTTAGAGTCAATTCGTCAGTAGACTCCATGTTTAAATTATTGTTTCGACTTAGAGTCAATTCGTCAGTAGACTCCATGATTAAATTATTGTTTCGACTTAGAGTCAATTCGTCAGTAGACTCCATGATTAAATTATTATACTCCGATACCAAGCCAAAATTTGTTTGTATTATCGTGTTTAAAAAAAAAAAAAACAAATTTTCAAAGGGCAAAAACTCTTATAAATGTTTACACTGATAATAATATTCCAGTTGTTGATCTTTTTTATAAAAAAAATTAAACTCCTCTTGAATTTTTTTTGTCCATGGTTTCTTTTTGTGCAATAAAGTTTTGGACAAAACAAAAGACACTAATGACCCTTTAAAAATTGTCTTTCAAAACATGCAACAATCTAAGCCCAAGTCGAGTACCTCAAAGTGCCATTAGGATTTCTCTACAGGGATGAATACATTTTTAAAAATTTTAGCAATGAACAATTTCTCACACATTTTTTCCAAGAGCCAAGACTTGCCCAATCTGGTTAACTTCGCTGAATTACTAAGCTGAACAAGTTGAGAACAAAGGTTCTCAAGCATTTAAAGCCAGGACCACAATCAAATAGAAAAATAATATTATATTTAAAGCGTTTTTTAATTAACGTATTTTTTTCCCTTTGGAATCTATTCAGTGTTATTTAGAACGCACTCAACACGGGATTTTGAAAGGATCAGCTAGCAGAAGCTCACCTCTCACCTCTCGCCTGTTTTATCTTTCGCCGAGTGGCGTCACTAGAGTTGGCGTCACCCAATGCGGTAAACTCAATGTTCATCCCATTCAGACTACGCCATCGACCCCTTTGTATTTTGAGGTTTTCAAAATAAGCAGTGGCGTTACTAGGAGGTGTGCAACACATGCCCCCCCTCCTCCCTGAAGTTGCAGGTTATGTTTAAATTCCCATGTACTGTGGCGCCCCCAGTAATAAAAAACGTAACAAGTTTTGGTTTTGCCTCCCCCCTCTTTCTGAAAAACCCCGAAATGACGCCCCTGGTGGGCAGATGCGGACCCCACTCGGGATAGCCCCAGAGGGACTGTCACCCTCACAGGGGGAGGGCACCAAATTAAAATTTAGGGAGGTTTCTTGACCTCTTTAGTTGTTTCAAGACACTTGCGAGTGCATCAGGTACCTTACAGGTGTTTGAGGACCGTTAACGGTGATTCACGACCGTAAAGGGTCGTTTCACGAGCCCTCCTAGTGTTTCAGGATCCCTAGAGGGGTTTCAGGGCCCCTTCAGGCGTTGAACCAGCCTAATGAAAGGAAAGCTGTTTTTAGTCTTAAACCTATAAGACTTAATGATTTTCCTTAAGACCACAAGACTTAAATCAACGCAACCTGCCACCCTCAAGGGAATAGCTCGCCGCAACTCGAGTGAGTAATTAAGTGTTATCGATAAGAGGTATATTTGCAAACCCATTCGATCTTAAGCAGCTGCGACCTCGAATATTATTGGCGCGGTTCAGAACTGTGACACCATTGCTCCAGGGGTTCTTTAACAGTTTTCATTTTAGAACCCCTCATAAGTCTCGTCGCTGAGTGGAGAATCGTCAGGTGTTTATCTAAATCAGGGGGTCAACGTTAATCAGAGGTCAACGTTAATCAGATCAGGGGGTCAACGTTAATCAGAGGTCAACGCTAATCAGGGGTAAACGTTAATCAGGGGTCAGCGTTAATCAGGGGTCAATGTTAATCAGGGTCAACGTTAATACATTGATCAGTCAAGTCGGGGATCTCATTTGAAGGTTGTCTAACTTAGGGGCCCGCTTACACCAGGAGGGACTCATTAAGGTATGTGAAGAGGGTGACATAAAATGGTTCTCTTTACATCTTTTTATTTTTTTTTGTTGTCTTCTTTCATTTTCTTTCTTCCTTTCCTTTTTCTTTCTTTCAATATTTTTCTTTTCATTTCATTTCTTTTAGCTATTTCTCTTTCTTCTTTCCTTTTCTTTTTTTTTTCTTTTTGTTTTCCCCCACCTTTTTTGTTGTTCTTTCTTTCATCGCTTATTGCATTCTTTCTTTCTCTCTCTCTCTCGCTTTCTCTCTCTCTCTCTCCTTCAATCCTCCCACAATCAGCTTGATTCACTCCTCCCACCCCAATCCTCCATTCAGCTCAACTCAATTTATTATTTTTAGCGTCAATTAACCGAATACTCGCGTCCGTCTGACCTCTTGACATCCGAATCCAATAATGAAGACACCGATAGGACCTGCCACCACGAGAACGTGTGAAAAGGGTGAGGCGGGCAATCAGCGGCATGAGGACTGGGCGGGATCGATACCCGTGTCTAGCCACCGCCTCGGTGGTTACGAATTTAGTTAGGTGTATTTTGTAATTTTTGGGTAATTTTTTTCTATGATTTTCCCCCTTGGTTGAACAAAGGGAAAGCAATCGCCCTTGTTTGTTTATCGAACTTATTGGCAATGACGCAAAGGCGTAGCTAGAGTGTTTGGCGCCCGGTGACAAGATTCATTTTAAAGAACCCCCCTTTCTTTTTTCAACTCTCAAAACCATTATTTTATCAATAAAAAAATATCAAAGTACATTTTGGCGCCCCTACCTTGTCTATGGCACACAGGGACATATGAATCCCCCCCACCTTGCCCCCCCATAGCTACACCTCTGCAAAGATCATACGAATTGTTAACATGGGTCGCCAAATTATTTATATGAGTTCTTTACATGGCTCACCCAATTCTTCATGATGACCTAGAAGTTGACAGTTGCGGGAAAATGCCAACAATCTCAATGAAGGTCCAGGATCGTAAGCTTGAACAGCATTTCTTGATGGTTGGGATCAAACACAGTCTGAGAAATGCTAGAGAAGGAGAGTTGGGAGCGTGAACAGATAATTGTCCGGGAGACGCCCCTGATACTTGCCATGTCTTTTTTAAACATGGTTTGGGGGGGGGGGGGCTGTGGAGGTTTGGAAGACCGTATGGCTCTACTATTTTGGATGGTTGCCCTTGCTCGAGTGGTTTTTATAAATTCAATGGTTACCGTTGTCATGGGTTGTATGGTTGTCATGGTTTGTGTGGTTGTCATGGTTTGTGTGGTTGTCATAGTTTGTGTGGTTGTCATAGTTTGTGTGGTTTTCATGGTTGGAATGTTGCCCTGTTCAGATGGTTGACATATTTTGTTGGTCGTCCTGACTCAGAAGGGAATCATAGTTTTAGTGGTTGTCATAGTTTACATGGTTGCCATTGTTTGTAGGGTTGTCATGGTTTTGTATGATTGTCATAGATTGTATGGTTGTCATAGATTGTACGCTTGTCAAAGATTGTATGGTTTCATAGATTGTATGGCTGTCGTAGATTGTACGGTTGTAATAGTTTTTATGGCTGTCCTGTTCAGATGGTTGACACATTTTGTTGTTTCCCCTGGCTCAGAAGGTTGTCATAATTCCGATGTTGTATAATAATTTAGATGGTTGCTCAAATGTAATCATTTGCTCTCGCTAAGATGACTGCCAGAATTCGGGGGGCCGTTCTTCGCTCACATGGTTGTCAGTGCAGCGAGTGGTTGTCAGTGCAACGAGTGGTTTTCGGTGCAGCGAGTGGTTGTCGGTGCAACGAGTGGTTGTCGGTGCAGCGAGTGGTTGTCAGTGCAGCGAGTGGTTGTCGGTGCAGCGAGTGGTTGTCAGTGCAACGAGTGGTTGTCAGTGCAGCGAGTGGTTGTCAGTGCAACGAGTGGTTGTCGGTGCAGCGAGTGGTTGTCAGTGCAGCGAGTGGTTGTCAGTGCAGCGAGTGGTTGTCAGTGCAGCGTGTGGTTGTCAGTGCAGCGAGTGGTTGTCAGTGCAGCGAGCGGTTGTCAGTGCAGCGAGTGGTTGTCAGTGCATCGAGTGGTTGTCAGTGCAGCGAGTGGTTGGCTCAATTCCTGAGGCTTACAATGTTTCAGCGGCTTTTTAAACAATTTTTTTTAAATAAATTGAGTTTCTATAAATCACGTGCAAAACAACACTCTCATGCCACCCTCCTACTCCACCACACTCCCTTTCCGCTTTCCACCTAAACAGCCCTTCCAAAAAAATAACCCACAATGTGTTCCCTCCCCTTTCACCAAAATGTTCTAAAAGTCTACGCGAACTTTCAGCAGTTAAAGAATCCCCCCCTCTCCCCCCAAAAACAACGCACTCACACACACACACACACACACACACACACACACACACACACTTACACAACAATAGTGACGTCATGCCAGAAGGCGCTATTCAATATTCATCATCTTCTCTTTTCAATGGCCCCTAGGATGACGTAATTACAGTTCACGGTATCGCGGGGTGTAATACTCGTATCGGTCCACCGTAATCGAAAAGAGTGGAGAGAGAAAGAAGAAGGGGGTGGGGAAGGGTGGGTCTGAACGCACCGGAACAAACGCTTAACCAGCAGGCAATCGATGCCAAACAATATCGCTACAACTTCACAAACGTAACGCGATACACAGGCGCCCTCCGCGTACAGGGATGTGCGGATACACGACACACACGCTTTATTGAATGCCATTTTACATTTATAAGGACATAATCATTTCTTTTGTGTTTATCTGTAAGGTTAATGTCGTCGAGGGAAAGGGATTTACTGTTTCTATGTTAAAAGCATTGCTCCGTGACCATTTTTATTCTCTCAGGGCACACCCAGGCCCTCCCCAGAATTTCGCGGCACACCTTAGTCCTCCCCAGAATCTCGCGGGACACCTAGGTCCTCCCCAGAATCTCGCGGCACACCTTAGTCCTCCCCAGAATCTCGCGGGACACCTAGGTCCTCCCCAGAATCTCGCGGCACACCTAGGTCCTCTCCAGAATCTCGTGGCACACCTAGGTCCTCCCCAGAATCTCGCGGGACACCTAGGTCCTCCCCAGAATCTCGCGGCACACCTTAGTCCTCCCCAGAATATCGCGGCACACCTAGGCCCTCTCCAGAATCTCGTGGCACACCTAGGTCCTCCCCAGAATCTCGTGGCACACCTAGGTCCTCCCCAGAATCTCGCGGCACACCTAGGCCCTCCTCAGAATCTCGCAGCACACCTTATCCCTCCCCAGAATCTCGCGGCACACCTAGCCCCCCCCTCCCCCCGTATTTCTCGCTAACATATTATAGTTAAAACATTGCAAAAATATTGGATACATTTGTTTTTTTTTATTTTTTTAGCTGAACATATTCCATATTCAGTTACATATCTGACGAAGCAACAAGAAATTCGAAAGATCTCCCAAGATCACCAAGATCTACCCGTTATTCTTTTTAAAAACATTTAAGTGAAGTTAAATTTCAAAGTACTTATCTGGGATAGTTATCGGGCAAAAGTTATCTGGGATAGTTATTTGGAATAGTCAACTGGCAATAGTTATCTGGCTATTGTTATCTGGCAATAGTTATCTGACAATAGTTACCTGGCAATATAAAGTAGTCAAATGTATTTATTATTATTTTTATTACTTTCGTATCTTGGGTTTTGAAGCTTAGCATCAAAATTTTATTTTATGTCGCGCTACAATGACATCTACCCGTCAGGCTACAATGACATCTACCCGTCAGGCTACAATGACATCTACCCGTCAGGCTACAATGACATCTACCCGTCAGGCTACAATATTGTTGCCGTATAGAAAGAAAGTGTAACGAATCGAAGCATACACGACTCACAGCTGATTAACTATTGACATTAGATGAGGACTTTTTCAATTCGATGTACATTCTATTAATAACTGAAAGTTGAATCATCAACCACACGGTTAACGTTGACATCAATCCACATAACATGCCACTCCACCACATTACCACATCACCACACCAAACGACTTCCCCAACCACACGAACAATCCATAACACCACACAACACAATCACACCATTGACCATAGCTCGAGTCTCATCAATGTAACAGACAAATACACATAGGCGTGCATTTATTGTGTATTAAATTATCTATTCACCAGCTCCGATGCAATGGCGAAGCATGTGACCTGGACATCGCCGGGGTCAAACAAGTGACAGCGGTTCATCCAAGCCTGTGCCACTAACACACTGACCACTGGTCAACGCTATGACCACACGACACACAACTGGTTGCCTATTGTCCACATATGGGCTTGTCACCACAACAAGTAGCACAGAGGCAAGACTTAACAGTTTACCCCCAAAAAGCGACATCCACCTGACCAAGTCACCGACACATTTTGAGCGCCTTAGCTCGTAGATAAATATTTTCATCCCATTGCTTCGGGAGTACCCAATCCAATGACGTCATGAACTTGGCTACAAAAAAATATACCTCCGTGACGTAAGTGTTTCAACAAATTGATTCATCGGTTCTAGAAAACACTTCGTGTTTGAGAGTAACAGTTCTGAGGAATAAAATGTGTTCATGAAGACGTCGGGAAGTTTGTAAAACCGCAAATTGTGCACTCGGCTTAGCCGAAGCTTAATTTAACCTAAGCACGTACGTCTGAGATCTGTTCCCGCGCAGGTAGATTGACAGATGGATTGTGACGGATACTACAGTTGTAATGCGGACACGAGACTTGTGTGACGGTGTAATGAGACCCTAGGTTTTGTGAAATAAAACCAAAATTGGCGTAAATATGAGATTTACAGTGGCGCTAAGATGAAAATTGCAGTGGTGTAAGAATGCATCCACTGTCAAAGGATACTTTCTGTAAAGGAAAAATTCGCGTAAAGCACAAAGGTCAAGCGGATGAAGACGGTCGGCCGTGTGCGAGGTAATATTCATTAATATTGAAACATTTCGATAAACCGGTTTGTTTTTATAAAACAGACTTACTACTAAGAGGCAATTTCAACAACCCACAAACAAGTGATCAGAGCCGTTTCGGCGCGGGCCAACGCTAAGGGAGCAGTTGTCACAGTCCACCCCCCACTACGCGACCTTTCATCTTTACTGTTAATTCAGTGGCACACATTGACCGGCTGCTGTATTAAATACACCCGGACACGGATAATTACATTCGGTTTACAAACTGGTCTAAAATAAAAAAACCAAGTATAAATAAGCAAAGAGCGGATGTGTTCTGGAGACGCACGTGCTCCGCAACGTGTAAGCCCACCGAGGCCCCTCCCTCCCACATCGGTTTCGGTGAATGTTCTATACTTAAATAGCAGTCATGTCAAGGAGGGGACGGGAGGACGCTACTGAGCGGCTGAGACGTGGGCGGTCCCAGGACGGCAGTCCGGTGAGCATGGTGCACGCCCGCGGCACGGTCAACTTTCTCAGCCCGGACACGCCCCACGGCGCCACCAGCTTGGAGAGGGCGCCCAGTCTGAACCGCCTCCACGCTCAGAGCTCCACGGAGACCAGCGGCCTCGGTGAGACTGTCACATCGGGGTTCTCGAGCCAGGAGAGTGTGCACAGTTACGCCGGGGAGGAGAGGGAGCGGGGCGGCAGCATATGGGAGCGTTCCAGAAGACGGGGAGGGGGTGGCGGAGGGAGTCCTGCGAGTGGCAGGTACCTGACTGATCACGAGTATCTGGAAAAAGAGGGAGGCTACTTGCGACAGCAGTCGCACGGGATTGCCTCCCACCCCTTACATCTTACAGTACCGCGGACCCCACAACAAACAGAGTCAGGGTCCAAGGGCGCACACTTCGACGATCGTTTGAGATCTAAGCACGAGAGGGAATCTCCGGCGCCGAATCAAGGGCGGCGATCCAGAGACACCGGGGGGAGGAGTCTCACCCCCCAACAGGCGAGAGAAGAGTTCGAGGAGCGACAGAGAAAACAGGAACACGGTGGCAGTAGAGAACGTGGTGCCGCCCCGGGTAGAACCGTTTCCTTGGAGAAACGAAGAAGTGGGTCCTCGTCCCAATCGAGCGTAGACAAACCGCACCCGAAGGGCGCCGTCTCGTCGGACCGTCAGAAATTCTCCGACTCCTTGGAGTTGCAGGACGTGAAAGAGAGGTCGTCGAGCTCTTCTAAAGACAGACCGCCCTCTAGCGGCAGCAGCCACCCGGAAGCTGATGTCAGAAGGAGGATCCGATCGTCCAGCGGCAGTCGGGAGAGCAGCACGGTAGAGGCCGACCGAGAGTATCAGCGCCAAAACTCGAGCGGGAAAAAAAGCGAGAGGCCGGCTGCGGGAATCGGGAAGTCGCGGTCCAACAGCAAAGAGAGCGTTCCCGCGACACCAGCTGTGCGTGCGAGCACTCGATCCGGCAGTAAAGAAGGTGCTGCACCCATATCAACATCTGCTCGCCACAGCGGTCGCTCAAACAGTAAAGATGGCCCCGCTAGCGTAATACCGGGTCGCAGCGCCCCACGGACTAACAGCAAAGACGGCGTGACCGGCTCGTCCCCGGGTGCCAGAGGTGGCGCCAGGTCGAACAGCAAAGAGGGCGCCGTCAGCGCCCCGGCGCGGGCCGGTTCCCGGTCCAACAGCAAGGACGGGGTACCCGCCCCCATCGGCGTGAGACCCGGTGCGCGGTCGAGTAGTAAGGACAGTATCGACTTGAATGTTCACTCCAGCAGTCGGGACAGCGTGTTTCATTCAGACGGAAAGAATAATGGCGCCGGTCAGGACAACGGGAAAAGCTCGTCCGAACTCGGTGGCGTGAAGGACCGCGAGAGAAGGTCCAACTCCAAATCACGCGACCAGGTCAAATCTCAGTCAAGCAATTCGAGGACGAATTCGGACGAGTACCACGGGTCTAGCAGCTCCAAGAAAAGCTTCGAGACCGTCCGGCTGAAGAGCCATTCCCAGGATTCAAGGGTGAATTCCGAGGAGGAGGTGTTTTCGATAGCCGGTAAAAAACCGGTGGTGAGAGAGGAGAGCCCGAAGCCCGTGTTGGAGTTAACCAGCCAGGTGAACGTAGAGAGCTCAGGTAGGAGGAAACGGTATTCGTCGAATGGAGAAAGTGCCTCTGATACCCAGAAGAGCGGGAAAGGTGCGTTCGAACCGGTGGATACTTCCGGTTACAGGAGGAGAAATGACGAGGAGCGGCAACAGCGAATAACGGTGAGAGACTCCGAGGGTGCAAGAGGCTCGGCTTTGAACGAGTCAAGACGAGGTAACGAGAGGCAAAGGAGCGAGCCGGTAGAGACAAGAGGTAAGTCGGGAAAGGAGTACGAGAGGAGTCGGAGCTCGGAGGTGAGTTCGGAACATGGTAGCAGATCCCAACCCGACACTAAACGCCCGCACCCGCACGGGAAAGAGGAGGAGACGCCTTTACCAGAAAAAACTCGAGGGGGTGAGGCGCAAAAGGACGTGAAAATTATCGATCGTTCGTCGAGGGCGATCGGGGGTAAAACTGACGTCAGACCAAAAGCCTCGAAGCCGGAGATCGTCACCGGGGATGGGGGTGGCGTCCGGCCAAAGGACGCCAGGAGCGGGGGTGATAGACTCAGAGATGACGTCAGGAATACGCATAGGGGTGGCGACGACCTCAAGCCCAATGAAAAAAGAGTCAGTGTTGACGAGGTTTTAGATCCATCCGAGAACTCTCCTCGGAAAACGGAACGTTTCAGGTACTCTCCGAGCGATACGAACGAGACTCGCGCGGAGCATGGACGGACGAGACGACGTCGAATATCGGATGACGACAAATTCTCCGTATTCGATGCCGAGAGTGTGAAATCGGATCGCGAGGAGAGAAAGGCCAAAATGGATTACGATCGTTTGTTTCACCAGGCCAGCAGAGGCCTCAACGGAACGGGTGGAGGCGGCGGCGGTGGACCAGGTACCCGGGGATACCCCCAGGTTCTCGACGGTGGATACGCGTCTCCGCCGATGAGAAGAGTGGGCGGCGGTCAGTTCGGCCTTAACCAGAACAACCTGGGCGGAAACCAGGCGTTCGGCCCGGGAGGTGTCCCGCCGCAGCAGGATGGTGCGAGGAATATTTTGACACCTACCCCGGGCGCCGTCAGCGTTTCACCAAGTCCTATTCTTAGAAGTGCTCCTTATACAAAATTCCAGGTCCCGACCACGCCTATCGGGCCAATCCCAACGGTTCAGCTCATCTCCTCCCCCGAGGGCCCCGGCCTCAACCTGGACAACATCCACGAGGAGTGGGAACGTCGTGGGAGTAAAAGCTCCAACCGGAGTCACCACTCGAACCGGAGCGGCGGGGGCGCCAAATTCCTCGGCGTCAACACGGAATCAGCGTGGACCAAATGGTCGCGGGAGCGGCGTGCCAGCTACCGGCGGCGCATCGAAAAACTGGAGCGGATGGAGGCCGGCACCGCAGCCTCCGTCACCAACAACAACGAGGTGGTCCGGGTGTCGACGCCCGTCAAGAAAGCGCGCCAGGAGGGGATGAAGTTCGTCCACCCCGACCTGGAGGCGAGGTACCTCTCGGAGGACGACCTGAACGAGCTGAGACGGCACAAGCAGCAGCAGGTGAACGTCATGCGGGTCATCGAGAAGAGCCGGAAGAACAAGTTTCAGATGAAGACAGAGGCCAAGCTGACAGCCGAGCAGTGGCACGTGCTGCAGGAGTTCTGGGACCACGCGCTATTTGTCCGGGCGCGGTTCTTCGGAGTTCTGGCGAGCTTCTTGGCCTTCGTGTTGATGGTGATCAGCATCACGCACCAGGATTGGATTGCGTACGGTAAGTTTTGGTGCGTTGTGTTGTGAATAGTGCTAATGTGTGTTCAGGGTAGTGTTGTTTGTGTTCAGGGTAGTGTTGTTTGTGTTCAGGACAGTGTTTTTGTGTTAAGGGCAGTGTTTTTGTGTTCAGGGCAGCGTTGTTTGTGTTCAGGGTAGTGTTGTTTGTGTTCAGGACAGTGATGTTTGTGTTAAAGGCAGTGTTGTTTGTTTATGATGTCTAGTCTCTTATTTTGTTCCTCAAATATATTATTTAAACTACGTCAACCACTCCCACCCCCACCCCCACCACAAAATCAATCAGACCACAATATAGATTCTCATATCAAAAGCAGACAGTTACAGAATGAATCAGACCACAATATAGATACTCATATCAAAATAACCCACACGAGCTGATATGAACACAACACATCAATTTTTACTAATATCCATTACTAAACATACACCAAGGGTCGGTGAACCGGGGTAAATTATGGCTTGTTATACCATTTTTAGGGATGGAAAAAGGGGGGGGGGGACACTTTGTTTTTCCAGTGTAAGGGAAAAACGCAGCAAACATGGTGTAATTACTAGTGGTGCACCAAACATGGCGTAGTTACTAGTGGTGCACCAAACATGGCGTAATTACTAGCGTGGCACCAAACATGGCGTAATTACTATTGGCGCACCAAACATGGCGTAGTTACTAGTGGTGCACCAAACATGGTAAGTTATCAGTGGCGCAGCAAAGTGACGCATGATAGAGAGTCTTGTCGTCTATAATGTTGGCTAATTCTCCGATATTTCAAGAGCTACAAATGCTTTCAACATTGCACGCGCGTAGCAGTGGCGTACCGAGCTTAACTCGCGCCCGGGGCACAATACCTTTTTAGCGCCCCAATACCTTTTTAGCACCCCCCCCTATTCGAAAACCATACAATATTATAGTAAAACATACCATTTGGCGCCCCTTTGTGAGTAGCGCCCGGGACATGATGCCCCCCTTGCCCCACCCTCACTACGCCGCTGGCGCGTAGCTAGTTACACAGTTCCTACATTTGGTAACGACTTCCTAGTTAAACAGTTGCTACATTTTGTAACGACTTCCTTTTGAGAACTTTTGAAATGTACTATATATTTGATTCCACGTGTAAATAGATTCAATTAACCATTTTGTATGTCATAGTTTTTGTTTATTTTATGCACTCACTTAAAAAGCGATTGGGTAAAGCATGCGTAACCACATACACTGTGGGGTACTAGCAAAAATGCTTCCCGACCCCTGACATACATCCATACAAAACACTTAATCTCACACCCACATCTCACACCCACATTTCACACCCACATTTCACACCCACATCTCACACCCACATTTCACACCCACATCTCACACCCACATCTCACACCCACATTTCACACCCACATTTCACACCAACGCCTCACAACCACCTCTCAAACCGACCTTTCACACCTGCATCTCACACCCACATCTCACACCCACATCTCACACCCACGTCTAACGCCCCACATCTCATTTCACACCTCCACCCTCACCCACACCCAGAAACCCACCCACATTATCGCGGCCCTCTATTTCCTGGCCTAACAATTTCCTCGTTCACACTGCACCGAGTCGAATAATTTGAGAACCGCGGAATCATCTCACGAAACCTACCTCTCAATAATGCAGTTTATTGATTTCTGTAAGCTGGAATCAATCCGTAGACTCTACTCACCACCCCACCCCCTCACACAACACCCACTAACACCCCCCCCCACTCCACGTGCGTGTACTTTACCAACGTTGTGTCGACAAGTGTATTTATGTTTTTGATATGTGGGCAACAGCTCAGTGGAGGCTGTTTTATGGCACTAAGAGGTCACCACCCTGAAATGGTGTAACCTACCCCCCCCCCCATACACACCCTTTTTTGAGCGTTGAAGACGGTTTCCCCCCCCCCCCCCACACCCCCCTCCAAAAAAATCGGACCTTGGACTTGGTGAATTCTTTCTTAGGGTCATATCAGTCTTGTCAGTTATTCAGTCCTGTCAGTCATGCTAGTCTTGTCAGTCATGTCAGTCATTCAGTCATGCTAGTCTTGTCAGTCATGTCATTCATGTCAGTCATGATAGTCTTGTCAGTCATTCAGTCATATCAGTCATGCTATTATTGTCAGTCTTGTCAGTCATGCTAGTCTTGTCGGCCATGTCAGTCATTCACTCATATCAGCCATACCAGTCATGTCAGTCATTCAGTCATATCAGTCATGTGTCATGGGAAGGTGTTAATTCGATAATTCACCAAGAATATTAATAACACAGAATTGTTGACTATGCCATCATAAAACAGAATTGTTGACTATGCCATAATAACTTTCAGGACAAAAGATAAGAACTTTGATATTTAGCTCAACAATTCTTTAAAACGTTCGAGTGATCCAATCTACTGATTATTTAAACAATGGTTCGGGGGGCTATAATTTTGAGTTTACTTTAAATTTTAATCTCAATCTGCTATTTTCTCCCTCCCCCCCCCCCACTCCCCCATTTAAACTCATTTGAATCTGCTTTCTTTCCTCCCTGTGTAACTGCCCCTGCCTGTAGAGGAGCTGAACAACCTTGTAACGAAGTCGTCAAAGACAGACAGAGACAGACACGGACAGACACGGACAGACAAACTTGGTTTTACTCGACAACATATCCCATATCTACTTGGTTTGCCCTCTAACGACGGCCATGACCTTTCGGGGTCACAAAGGGCCAAGGGGTAAGAACCGCGTCGTCTTTTTAAAAGTCCTCAAACCGCTGAGCTCCGTGGCGTAAATAAGTATCGTCCCCAAATATGACCACCCAAACAACCAAAAAAAATATATAATTAATTGCCACTCAGAGGAATGTAAAAATTTTCACCCCCCACCTTCTTCCCACCACCAGTTACTATTTTTCGCCATGAACATAACGTTTCTAAACAGGAGAAAAGAACCACAAAAAAAAAACAAAAAATCATGTTTTTATTAAAATATAAATTGAAAGGAACAAATATGTTCATTAGAACTAGGTCAAGATGGCGAGGATGCTGCTATGAGCATTGTTGTATTGCGGGGAAGGGGGGTGGGGTGTGGGGGGCGTGTTCAGAATAATAGCAATCACATCGGTTTTGAAAGAAATAGTGTGTGCCATTGAAACCCATATATATGTGCTATTGAAACCCATATGTGCCATTGAAACCCATATATATGTGCTATTGAAACCCATATATGTCATTGAAACCCATAAGAGCCATTGAGCCATATGTGCCATTGAGCCATATGTGCCATTGAGCCATATGTGTCATTGAGCCATATGTGTCATTGAGCCATAAGTACCAAATGTTTAACAGTAGGTGTGTTTGTTAAATGTCAGAGCCTTATTTGGTTAGCAATCGTTTTGTTTAAATTCATGTGCAGTACTTCTAATATGACTGATGAAGGCAAGTTACTCGGACCATCTATTCCAGTACTTCTAATATGACTGATGAAGGCAAGTTACTGGGACCATCTATTCCAGCACTTCTAATATGACTGATGAAGTCAAGTTACTCGGACCATCTATTCCAGCACTTCTAATATGACTGATGAAGTCAAGTTACTTGGACCATCTATTCCAGTACTTCTAATATGACTGATGAAGTCAAGTTACTTGGACCATCTATTCCAGTACTTCTAATATGACTGATGAAGGCAAGTTACTTGGACCATCTATTCCAGTACTTCTAATATGACTGATGAAGGCAAGTTACTTGGACCATCTATTCCAGTACTTCTAATATGACTGATGAAGGCAACTTACTTGGACCATCTATACCAGCACTTCTAATATGACTGATGAAGTCAAGTTACTCGGACCATCTATTCCAGTACTTCTAATATGACTGATGAAGGCAAGTTACTTGGACCATCTATTCCAGCACTTCTAATATGACTGATGAAGGAAAGTTACTCGGACCATCTATTCCAGTACTTCTAATATGACTGATGAAGTCAAGTTACTCGGACCATCTATTCCAGCACTTCTAATATGACTGATGAAGTCAAGTTACTTGGACCATCTATTCCAGCACTTCTAATATGACTGATGAAGTTAAGTTACTCGGACCATCTATTCCAGCACTTCTAATATGACTGATGAAGTCAAGTTACTTGGACCATCTATTCCAGCACTTCTAATATGACTGAAGAAGTCAAGTTACTTGGACCATCTATTCCAGCACTTCTAATATGACTGATGAAGGCAAATTACTCGGACCATCTAGTCCAGTACTTCTAATATGACTGATGAAGTCAAGTTACTTGGACCATCTATTCCAGTACTTGTCTTTCAATCAAACACTTACCGATCAAACACTTACTGATCAAACACTTACTGATCAAACACTTATTGATCAAACACTTACTGATCAAACACTTATTGATCAAACACTTACCGATCAAACACTTATTGATCAAACACTTACCGATCAAACACTTACTGATCAAACACTTACCAATCAAACACCTACTGATCAAACACTTACTGTTTAAACACGTACTGATCAAAAAATTACTAATAAAACCCTTACTGATCAAACACTTACTAATAAAAAAACTTACTGATCAAACACTTACCAATCAAACACTTATTGATCAAACACTTACTGATCAAAAACTTACTAATCAAAAACTTACTGATCAAACACTTACCAATCAAACACTTACCACACTGATTTCTTACGGAGACAGCTATTTTGTGATCTTTGAACTCTTAAGCATTTTCAATCTCAAACAATTAGTCATTACTTGTCCTGTCTGCTGAAAAAGGCACATAGCCGAAACGTCCTTTAAATTGTTCTGTCTTTTTTTCAAGCGTAACCATAAAAAAAACTTTTATTTTTTACCACACACGTATTGAAAGCAGTCCCCCAAATGTTATCCCTTTACATACACACGTTGAGTGTCTTTAATCTACTACCGGTGTGCAGCAGTCCAAACCTCCCAAATCGTTGTCTTTAAATGTCAGTTACAACGGTAACCGATCCGCCATCGTCTTGACCCCAAGTCTAGCAGCCGTTTGGGCACGTGCCCCTTTTGCCTGTTGACTAATTGATCAGCAACCCCCGTATTCGTCTGTGCGATGTTGCCATTCTATCCAACAACTTGAGAGTTTCGTTACATCTTAATTTTTTTTTATTTTTTTTTTTTGGGGGGGGGGGGTTGTTGATTATAATATAAGATCACGTGTTTCTACATGAAACATTGCTTCTAAAGAGAATTCACCCTCTCTGCTTCTTCCCCTCGACACATTAATCTGTTCATCATTTGTTCCCAACAAGAGCTTTAAAGTGAGAACCCTTCATTTGCTCTACAAGAGTTCGATCCCCAGTGACGCCATGTACACAACACATGAATAGAGCAAACCATAGGATTCATTACATTGGGATCATAACAAAAGGCCCATGACAAATGTAACCATATTTTAGACGGGGGAGGGGGGATGTAGTGGGGAGATAAAGAAAGAAGTCTGGCAAATGCCTGGCAAACCCACCATTGATTAATGACAGGTTTTTTTCACCGGGCCAACTGTACTCACCAACTGTACTCACCAACTGTACTCACCAACTGTACTCACCAACTGTACTCACCAACTTTACTCACCAACTTTACTCACCAAACTGTGCACACCAACTTTACTCACCAACTGTACTCACCAACTGTACTCACCAACTGTACTCACCAACTTTACTCACCAACTTTACTCACCAAACTGTGCACACCAACTTTACTCACCAACTGTACTCACCAACTGTACTCACCAACTGTACTCACCAACTGTACTCACCAACTTTACTCACCAACTTTACTCACCAAACTGTGCACACCAACTTTACTCACCAACTGTATTCACCAACTGCACTCAACAACCGTACTCACCAACTTTTCTCACCAACTTTACTCACCAGCTGTATTCACCAACTGCACTCAACAACCGTACTCACCAACTTTACTCACCAACTTTACTCACCAACTGTATTCATCAAGTGCACTCAACAACCGTACTCACCAACTTTACTCACCAACTTTACTCACCAGCTATTCACCAACTGCACTCAACAACCGTAAGCACCAACTTTACTCACCAACTGTATTCACCAACTGCACTCACCAACTGTACTCACCTGCAACTGCGTCCAATAAGTACACTGTCCTGTAACTGTGTCTGCACAAGGGCTTAACAGAACTGCCATAAATAACAGGTTCTGTTTTGCTTTGAATTTCAACAAATCTATATTTTGTTTGTCATATTTGTTCGGGTTTTACTTTGTCCGTGTATCGAAGGCACGGAACCCTGGTCGGTATCGAACCAATCTGCCGTGCCTCATTTTGTGTCATGTATCGATTAGATAAGTTTGGAGTCGGATGAGTAGTTGTATCCGATTGTTCTGGCGTTGTCATTTTTATTGTTGTTAACATTGCTGAACCTTGTTCTTGCATGGCGGTTCTCGCACTGCCTCAGAGTGCCCTCCTCCAACCCTATTCTCAGCAATCCCCCTCAAAGCCCACACCCACCAACAACCCTCTCCACCTAATTTATGAAACCTTTCATTTGTTTACGATCCAAACAAATTTAGTTTAATAATATTTATGTTTTTGTTTACGTTGGACTCCAACAGAGGCGCCCCCCCACCCCACCTTTTCCCAATCTCATAACTTCCTAGGGTGCTGGGTGACCAAATTTTCACTCTTACAGAGGCGCCCTCCCCCACTTTTTCCCAATCTCATAACTTCCTATTGTGCTGGGTGACCAAATTTTCAGTCCTACAGAGGCGCCCTCCCCCACTTTTTCCCAATCTCATAACTTCCTATTGTGCTGGGTGACCAAATTTTCACTCCTACAGAGCTTATCCCCCCCCCAAGGCCCCCCCAAGCCCCCCCCCAATAATCACATAGCCTACCCTATAAAGTTTTCAAAATGTTGCATAATTTGGACTACTATATTGCGCCCCCCCCCCCCATTTTCACCCACCCTAACACTTTCTTTTTTTCCACAGTCGTCACTAACATCGTTTGGCCGATCATCAACCTATTCCTCAGTCTTATCTATCCATAGAATAAAACGTCACGAACCGGAGTCGCCAACGAGGAGAGCTCTCTCATTGACTCCTCGACCGCCTTTTAATTTAACGAGCGGTTGTGTGTGTGTGGCTGAAAGCATTGTGGAAATTACCGCCTAGTAATCACGTCAGAATAAATACTGGTAATTTACGTAGGCTAGGAAGGGAGGTGACTCACATGGTTTTGTTTCACTTAGCCCAGAGTTATCGGTGAGGGGGGGGGGTCTACTGTGGGTCAGGACGGGGTCTGCTGTGGGTCAGGAGGGGGTCTGCTGTGGGTCAGGAGGGGGTCTGCTGTGGATCATGAGGGGGTCTGGATGGGGATGGTATGAGGAGTGTAAGTATGGGAGGAGGAACAGTTTGAGGACTCTAGGGGCACTCTTTGACGTCACGCTCCGGTAAGAATCAAAATGGGAGACAGGAGGATGTTTGGCGAGTAGTGTCACAACAACATTATAAGGTTGTTATGTCTTACGTGGAAGCGCAGATTGAAGCATGGCTCCGCTCCACGACGTCATCACTGAAAACGCCCATCTCCTATATTTCAGTTGGCGAAAGTCGGCGGGGGTGGGGGTTTGGAGGGGATTAGGTGGGCACTCCTGAAGTATATTTTTCCATCTCATTTCAGCTCTTAAAATATCTTCTTCTTAGCTCAGTGCACTCAAGCGGAACGCATTTGACCTAACGACACGGTTGTCCGGACTTCACCTAACGACACAGTATCGGCAATCAATGAACATGTCTCAACCATAGACTTAAGTATCACCAACCACAGGCAACCCCACTTAGACACACACAACCCGCACGGTTTTCCCTAAAACCCGTTCACGATATATAGCACTATCTATTAAAATGTTCAATATATATATAAATAAATAAATATTATATACGTTAATTTAAAAGCATAGAAAAAGTTTTATCTGTATCTTCTAACTGTTTCGGATCTCTCGTACACAGCAAAATCTACTATTATTGGTATCGATTTCAGGAGATCGATGTCCCGCCAGGACACACGGCAGCTGCTCATTGCAGAGTTGATGCTAATTCATAACACTCCCCTGAGCGCCCCCTGCCCCACCACGCCCTCAGTCCAACCTTCCACTCCTCCCCATCCCTAGCTCCCTCTCCCCTCAACCCCTTATCGTGTGTCATTACTTCTTATAAGATATGGTTACATTTGTAAAGATGGCAGGTTGACATTAAAGGGTCGTGCACACTGTGATACTCGTCTGCTGCTGCCATAGCTGGTGTCATTGGGGACCTTATTAGTGCTCAATGACTCAACAGTGTACACAATAGTGTACTCAATGGTGTACTCAGTGGTGTATTCAAGGGTGTACACAGTGGTGTACTCAGTGGTGTACTCAATGGTGTACTCAAAGGTGTACTCCGTGGTGTTTCTTGTCAAGGGATTGTCTGCCTCAATGTTAGTTAGTAGTTTCAATTAAAGAGTTAAATCACCCCTTTGAATTGTGGGTAGGTGGCAGGTTGGCCCGGGGAGACTAGTGGGTAGGTGGCAGGTTGGCCTGGGGAGACTGGTGGGTAGGTGGCAGGTTGGCCCGGGGAGACTGGTGGGTAGGTGGCAGGTTGGCCCGGGGAGACTGGTGGGTAGGTGGCAGGTTGGCCCGGGGAGACTGGTGGGTAGGTGGCAAGTTGGCCCGGGGAGACTGGTGGGTAGGTGGCAGGTTGGCCCGGGGAGACTAGTGGGTAGGTGGCAGGTTGGCCCGGGGAGACTGGTGGGTAGGTGGCAGGTTGGCCCGGGGAGACTAGTGGGTAGGTGGCAGGTTGGCCCGGGGAGACTAGCGGGTAGGTGGCAGGTTGGCCCGGGGAGACTAGTGGGTAGGTGGCAGGTTGGCCCGGGGAGACTGGTGGGTAGGTGGCAGGTTGGCCCGGGGAGACTGGTGGGTAGGTGGCAGGTTGGCCCGGGGAGACTGGTGGGTAGGTGGCAGGTTGGCCCGAGGAGACTGGTGGGTAGGTGGCAGGTTGGCCCGGGGAGACTGGTGGGTAGGTGGCAGGTTGGCCCGGGGAGACTGGTGGGTAGGTGGCAGGTTGGCCCGGGGAGACTAGTGGGTAGGTGGCAGGTTGGCCCGGGGAGACTAGTGGGTAGGTGGCAGGTTGGCCCGGGCAGACTGTGGGTAGGTGGCAGGTTGGCCCGGGGAGACTAGTGCGTGGGTGGCAGGTTGGCCCGGGGAGACTAGTGGGTAGGTGCCAGGTTGGCCCGGGGAGACTAGTAGGTAGGTGGCAGGTTGGCCCGGGGAGACTAGTGGGTAGGTGGCAGGTTGGCCCGGGGAGACTAGTGGGTAGGTGGCAGGTTGGCCCGGGGAGACTGGTGGGTAGGTGGCAGGTTGGCCCGTGGAGACTGGTGGGTAGGTGGCAGGTTGGCCCGGGGAGACTGGTGGGTAGGTGGCAGGTTGGCCCGGGGAGACTGGTGGGTAGGTGGCAGGTTGGCCCGGGGAGACTAGTGGGTAGGTGGCAGGTTGGCCCGGGGAGACTGGTGGGTAGGTGGCAGGTTGGCCTGGGGAGACTGGTGGGTAGGTGGCAGGTTGGCCCGGGGAGACTGGTGGGTAGGTGGCAGGTTGGCCCGGGGAGACTGGTGGGTAGGTGGCAGGTTGGCCCGGGGAGACTGGTGGGTAGGTGGCAGATTGGCCCGGGGAGACTGGTGGGTAGGTGGCAGGTTGGCCCGAGGAGACTGGTGGGTAGGTGGCAGGTTGGCCCGGGGAGACTGGTGGGTAGGTGGCAGGTTGGCCCGGGGAGACTGGTGGGTAGGTGGCAGGTTGGCCCGGGGAGACTGGTGGGTAGGTGGCAGGTTGGCCCGGGGAGACTTATGGGTAGGTGGCAGATTGGCCCGGGGAGACTAGTGGGTAGGTGGCATATTGGCCTGGGGAGACTAGTGGGTAGGTGGCACATTGGCCTGGGGAGACTAGTGGGTAGATGGCACATTGGCCTGGGGAGACTAGTGGGTAGGTGTCAGATTGGCCCGGGGAGACTGGTGGGTAGGTGGCACATTGGCCTGGGGAGACTAGTGGGTAGGTGGCACATTGGCCTGGGGAGACTAGTGGGTAGGTGGCACATTGGCCTGGGGAGACTAGTGGGTAGGCGGCACATTGGCCTGGGGAGACTAGTGGGTAGGTGGCAGATTGGCCTGGGGAGACTAGTGGGTAGGTGGCAGATTGGCCTGGGGAGACTAGTGGGTAGGTGGCAGATTGGCCTGGGGAGACTAGTGGGTAGATGGCACATTGGCCTGGGGAGACTAGTGGGTAGGTGGCAGATTGGCCTGGGGAGACTAGTGGGTAGATGGCACATTGGCCTGGGGAGACTAGTGGGTAGGTGGCAGGTTGGCCCGGGGAGACTAGTGGGTAGGTGGCAGATTGGCCTGGGGAGACTAGTGGGTAGGTGGCACATTGACCCGGGGAGACTAGTGGGTAGATGGCACATTGGCCTGGGGAGACTAGTGGGTAGGTGGCGAATTGGCCTGTGGAGACTAGTGGGTAGGTGGCACATTGGCCTGGGGAGACTAGTGGGTAGGTGGCACATTGGCCTGGGGAGACATTTAGACACTTGAAATTGTGTAACCATATTCTCCAAGAAATGCAGTGATTGGCTGATTGACTGATCAAAGACATCACAGCTTAGAGCGTGCACAAAAATACACAATTGCCTTATGAATGTTAAGACTGTCTTATGAATGTTAAGATAGTCTTATATGAATGTTGAAATTTTCTTATAAATGTTAAGATTGTCTTAAGAATGCTAAGACTGTCATGAATGTTAAGATGGTCTTATGGTTAAAATATGTAGATTTCCTGAAGGTTGCTTGAAAAAGGACGATTTCATACTATGGAATATGTAGATTACTAGTTATTTTCATATACCTTTACCCTTTTACCCTTTTTTACTCCTTCATTCCTCGTCTTCGTTATGCCTCCTTCCTATTTTCCCGTTCCATTTGTACCTAAACCTCACATCACCCTCACCTTCATCCTAGCTCAATACAACTCCCTTCTGATCTAGTGTATATAATAAGGCTAATGCTTCACTCCCGCCCTCTCCCCAGCCTCCCTGCCCCAACCCCCTGGCCCCAACCCCAGCCCCACATCGGCTCTGTATCACTTTGAACACGAACGCCATAAACAAGAGGAAATCCTAGCATGCCATAATTAGGGGCGATATATTCACGGCAACACAACCCCTCCACCCTTCTTATATCCACCCCGACCCCCTTCCCTTTTTTTCCCCACAATTCCCGAACCTTACAATCAATAACAGCCACGACTTCCAAGGGCGATCCCAACACAAATCAAATCAGAGGCGGAGGTCCAAGGTTGCGACGTCAAAAATAATATAAGATTTGAATTCCAGGTGTGCGTTAATGCGAGTTAAATGTTTCATGATTGTTGGGCGCCCCGGTGCATCTGAAATGTCAAAGCCGTGCATGTAAAAGGGAACGTCCCTAATAATTGACGCCTTGGCGAGTTTGGCTAAAACGAACATGTAGGGTTTCTTTGGCCTGCCTCAATCACAGTCGTAATTAAAACCATCTCGCTGGCACTACAGCCCATGTCAACCACAGTCATAATTAAAACCATCTCGCTGGCACTACAGCCCATGTCAACCACAGTCATAATTAAAACCATCTCGCTGGCGCTACAGCCCATGTCAACCACAGTCATAATTAAAACCATCTCGCTGGCGCTACAGCCCATGTCAACCACAGTCATAATTAAAACCACCCCCGGTGGCGCTACAGCCCATGTCAACCACAGTCATAATTAAAACCACCCCCGGTGGCGCTACAGCCCATCTCAACCACAGTCATAATTAAAACCACCCCCGGTGGCGCTACAGCCCATGTTAATTATGACTGTGGTTGACATGGGCTGTAGCGCCACCGGGGGTGGTTTTAATGATGACTGTGGTTGACATGGGCTGTAGCGCCACCGGGGGTGGTTTTAATGATGACTGTGGTTGGCATGGGCTGTAGCGCCACCGGGGGTGGTTTTAATTATGACTGTGGTTGACATGGGATGTAGCGCCACCGGGGGTGGTTTTAATTATGACTGTGGTTGACATGGGCTGTAGCGCCACCGGGTGAGGTTTTAATTATGACTGTGGTTGACATGGGCTGTAGCGCCACCGGGGGTGGTTTTAATTATGACTGTGGTTGACATGGGCTGTAGCGCCACCGGGGGTGGTTTTAATTATGTCTGTGGTTGACATGGGCTGTAGCGCCACCGGGGGTGGTTTTAATTATGACTGTGGTTGACATGGGCTGTAGAGTCACCCAGTGGCTCGCCATGTATACTTACCACTGTCCCTCGGCAAGGTCGGTGACCTCAGCAGGAAACTGATGAAGTTCGCGCATACGAAGATGTGAATGGTAACGAAACAAAACGGCGCGAAACGTCTCGACCCGTGTTTAGTTGTTTTTTTTTTTTCAGAGATGACCGATTGTGTAATGCGAGGGCCCGCCGAGGGGCTGACCGTAATAATAATTCGGCTGAAAAATAGTTTCTTTATTTTTGGACTATTTCTTAGGTTGTTGTTTTTGGCGGTCATTGCTGTCCGAGGGGATATTATCCTTAGAGCGTATCCCCGCCAAAAATGGGGGGTGGGGAGATGGAGGTGGGGGGATGTTGGGAGTTTTAGGGAATAGGGGCTGTGGGTGAGTCGGGGTTGTCGTGGAGTTGGAGATGTGGGTGAGTCTGGGGGTGTTGGTAAGTCAGTGGTGTGGTGGAATCGGGGGTGTGGTAAGTTGGATGTGTGTTAGGTTTGAGAGTATAGGTGAGTCGGTGGCGTGGCTAGGTCGGTTGTGTGGGTAGTCGGTGGCGTGGCTGGATCGATTGTGTGGGTATTCGGATGTCTTCATTGTCGGAGGTGTGGATAGTCGGAGGTGTAGGTGAGCCGGGGTGTGGATGGTCGGAGGTGTAGGTCAGCCGGGGTGTGGATGGTCGGAGGTGTAGGTGAGCCGGGGTGTGGATGGTCGGAGGTGTAGGTGAGCCGGGGTGTGGATAGTCGGAGGTGTAGGTGAGCCGGAGTGTGGATGGTCGGAGGTGTAGGTGAGCCGGGATGTGGATGGTCGGAGGTGTAGGTGAGCCGGGGTGTGGATGGTCGGACGTGTAGGTGAGCCGGGGTGTGGATGAGTCAATGATGTGGCGAGTCGCGAGGGGCGCGTTACAAGATAAGTTATCATGTTATACATTGTCTCACTATGTCTGTGTTACGATCCATTGTCTCACTGTGTCTTTGTTACGATCCTTTGCCTCACTGTGTCTTTGTAACGACCCTTTGCCTCACTGTGTCTTTGTTACGATCCTTTGCCTCACTGTGTCTTTGTTACGACCCATTGTCTCACTATGTCGTTGTTACGGCCCATATGAAAATTGGCCTAACTCCTAGTCGTAATGCTAATATGCCGTGTGATATTTATTGCGTGGTTGAAATGTGTCGCAGCTGTCAACGTGCGGGTGTGGCCACATGTGTGAGTCAGTGGGAGTTTGGGTCAGATATGTCATGAGCAGCCGGTGATGTGTGAGTCAGTGGGAGTTTTGGTCAGATATGTCATGAGCAGCCAGTGATGTGGAAAATAACAATTTGTAAGACAATGTTCGGGTCAATTATAAAGTGAAACGGTTATTGTTGTGGGTAGATAAACAGAACAGTCGAGAAATGGTCTGTTTGTTGACAGGCGGCCTACAGAACAGTCGAGAAATGGTCTGTTTGTTGACAGGCGGCCTACAGAACAGCCGAGAACAAACAAAAATGTTGAAAACAGAAACCAGACCGAGATGTGTCAGTAGAAGTGCTCTAGCCATTCCCTTCACCCGTGGCTGAAAATAGTCAGCCTAACCTATAACGTGTGGGGTGGAAGGGGGCTGACTTAATGACTCCCTGTGTGGCCGCGATGTCAAGTGGGGGGCTGACTTAATGACTCCCTGTGTGGCCACGATGTCACGTGGGGGGCTGACTTAATGACTCCCTGTGTGGCCGCGATGTCACGTGGGGGGGGGGGGCTAACTTAATGACTCCCTGTATGGCTGCGATGGTGCAATCCGTGTAGGTTTTACACACCAACAAATACTCAGCTCATTATAAATTAACCGTTGATAAGGCTTGCGCGAGGTCACGTCTATAAATAGCAAGTCACGGGTAAGAGAAAGTTGTAACAAAATGTTACATTTAACATCCACGATGACAAAGTGTGTTCCTAAACAAAATAAAAATGTCTTTGTCTTCTTAAAATAGGAATATTCACCCCCCCCCCCCCCCCAGCTCCCAGCATACAAGCAGTAACATTTTTTTAACTAAAATTTATGTTTGAAATACTTCTTGATCCTATGGGAGTTATCGGCGCTTGGACTCAGTTACCGGAACTGATGGGGAGGGGGGAATTTGGGGGGGGAGGGGGGAATTTGGGGGGGGGGGGTAATAAGAGAGTGAGAGAGAGAGGGAGAGAATATTTAAAATGAAATTTCGGGCTACATCTAGCATTAACCTATCACGTGACGGTGGCTATTTTAAGAAGCTCTGTCAGAATCGTGAATAGTAAAGGCAAATTGGAAAAAGGGGACGGGGGGGACGTGAATTGCGGCTCCAACATTAGGCGTATGGATATACCGTGATATAATGCCCCCCTCCCCCTTTTTTACGCGAGTTTACGTTTAACCAGGGTTTCTTTCAGGCATACCTCCCCCCGGAGCAAGTCAAGTGCCCCCCCCCCCCCGGGGGAAAATGTGTAAAAAACAAAATATATCTAAATTTAATTTTTATAAAAAAATTTTAAGTAATTGAAATTTGTGTCTTTCATCGATTACAATTATTGGAAACAAATAAAATATTGCTTTGTTCGATATTTATTGATGATCCATATCGTTCAGGTTAATCTTGTTACAGGCTCGCAGAAATCGATTATAAATATCGTATTGTTTTGAAAATTGGCCGTTCCTGATCATAAGCTAAAATCTTACTTTATCTTATTCGCATATATCGGTATCTTTTATTTAATGAAATTTTTGCAGCTGCACAAGTTGAAAGACTTTATAATAACACTGTATTAAACTACCTTTACATATATATAAATATAAATGTCTATAAATTGAATGTAGTTCTTGCTACGTAATAAACATGTGCAATCTGTTTTGACATTATATTATATAATAGCATCATGCTTTAAAAGAAATCCTTTTAGCAAATATTTTAATGTAGTAAATTCCATTCATGTATACTGACTTAGATAAAATGAAAACTTTAAAAAAAGAGAAAAAAAAGAACAAACAAGCAAACAAACTAATTTTAAAACAAAAAATTTGGAATTTACCGGTTGCATACAAATAGTGGACATTAAATCAATAATTATTAAATCGAGAGCGTTTCTAGTTTTTTAACACAGTTTCGGGAACAGAGTAAAATGATTTTTTTAAAAACGTTTATTTTATCAAATCCCCAACGACTTTTCTCTGTTAATATGATAATAATAAACAATCTTCCGCAGCTGTTTGAACTATTAAAAAAAATATTTTAAGATGATAATCCAGTAGAAAGAATATATATATTTAAACAACGAATAAAAAAAAATCGAGTATTTCGACTATCTTGTAAATGCCATTTTTGGTCGTAGTTTAAAAAAATTCTATAGAATTGGTAAAAAAAAATTGTTTTAAAGTATAATATCGAAGAGGCAAGTTGTAATGATCTGAAGCAAATTATAGTAGTTTAAAAATCTTAATCAACATTCAATCAACTGTACTGAATATTGAGAATTTAAACTTTAATTTAATACGAAAAAAATCACACATTAATAAATATATGATGTCTTTTGTAAATAAGTCATGACTTCTTAACAATTATGTATGTTACATATGATTTATACATAATAACAATTTTGAAAACCCATAAAGATGTAGTCTATAGCCTTTTGTACAGTAAAGCTCTTTTTTCTTTTTGACTTTGGTGAAACTTGGAAATATTTAGAAATAAACTTATGTTTTTGGTTTTTCTTTTTCGCTCAAAATGTAAAACTATTTTAGCATTTCTTTTTTGGATGGATACCTTTTTTTTGGAAGGAATTCTTTTTTTTTTTTTAATTTTAAAAATATTTTGTAGTAAATTCATTATTTTTTATGTAGTTGACCCCAAAAAATATTTTTAAATAATAACTTTGAAAACACATTACTTTTCAATTTAAAAAAAATAATGTTTGCATAACACACTTAGTCAAGCAGAGACGTTGCTTGACTTTTTGTGGCACCCGTGCTACTTTTCGGTTTTGTCCTTCCCTACCTAGCAGTAAAAGTTGATAATTTAATGTAATTACAACCCAGCTTTAAGCCCCTAAAATATACGAGGCCCCATACAGCTATACGGGTTGCAAACCTCACACGATGGCTCTTAGGTCAAATGACACATAAAATCTTAACTAGCATCTCTCCCGTTGCTCTACAGTTAAGTGTTTAATGATGCGAAACTAAATTTAACTACGTTATGTAAAATAAATGCCTTCTTACATTTTGAATTTATCAAAAAAAATTCGGGGCCTATAAAATGTTAAGGGGCGAGTCTAAGCTATGGAGTATCTCTCGATGAAAAAGCATACCCTAAGGGCTACCAACTGGACTGAATTTATTTAATATTGGGCTGGTGGAAGAGTTAGTGATGTCCTGTTATTATCGTTATTTCTAGCGCTTCCCACCCAAAAGTCTGAAACATTTACATCAGTGGCGCTTCATCCCATGTATGGCCCTGGCTTGCTCCTCCACATTCTTCCATTCGGATCGAACCATGTGCGAACCACAACCTTTGTAAGCCCTTCTCTACATCGCCTTGCATCTCAGTCTTGGTAGACCGGTGAGCCCCCTGCCCCTAGGTTTCTGCCTCTATATCGTTTTTGTTGCTCCAGAAACTGGCATCCTTTCAATGTGTCCTGCCCAGGGCAGTCTGCCCTTTTTTATATTGTTGTGACTATGGATGGGTATTTGTACAATTGATATAGCTCTTGGTTTGTACGGATTCCCAAAACAAAATTGTCTATCATTGGGTCATATATTTAGCAGGTTCTCTGCTTTTCTGGTAGGAACCAAGTCTCATTTGCTTAAGTTACTACTGGTCTTATGATAGTGGTGTATATTGCCTTCTTTGTTCCCTTAGCGAGGTTTTTGCTTTGAAGTAGCTTTTGTAAATTGAAATAAGAACAGCCGCATGCTGTTATTCTTTCTTGCGCCTCCGATTGTATATCCTCTTGCTTATTTATAGCCACCCCTAGATATTTGAAAGTAGCTACCCACTCAAAGGTGTAGTTGTTCATATTGATGGTGTCATCAGTGCGTATTTCCTGACATTATTTACATCAAGACCAGCTTTGACAGTGACATTTTCAAGTTCCCTGAAAGTTTTAATTATATCATCAATGCTGTTTCTACCAAGTAGCGCTATATCGTCTGTGTATGCCAGGTATTGCAGTGGCTGGCTTCATAAAGTTCCTTATGGTTGTTCTGTACCACCTCTCAGGTGCTCGCACGTATGTTTCTAATGCTTTTTTCTAAAGTGATGTTGAAAAGGATACACGGATTTCCTTGTCTGAGGCCCTGATTAATTGGAAACTCCCTCAAGTACTCTCTCTGTACTTTGATTCTACTTTTGGAGTTATCCATCGTCATATGTATGAGTCGGGTAAGTTTCTTAAGGACTCCAAATTCCAGCAGAGCATCGTTTATGTATTTCCTGTCTATGCTATCATAAGCTGATTTGTAGTCCACATATAGTGTATGTTAATGTTGTATTGTTAGCATTTTTTTACGAGACATCTAACAGTAAATATATGAACGTCTGAAATGCCCCTTTACACATTGTCTGAAAGATACATGATACCCTCACTAAGTAACTCTTGTTACCAGTGAAATATCCTCATCAACACCAGGCACAGAAACATTGCAAATCCCATCTACATTAATAGGAGCCATAATGATCAATAAATTGATCGTGGGCCCTTAATATACAGAAAAAGAAAAATTTGCATCACTGCATTTTGAATTTATTATTTTTAAATTAAGGTGACCACTGCCCTCACTTTTGCTCAAACTCTTCGGATTCTTCAATTTCTGCCCCCCCCCCTTTTTCCTTGACGCCGATCAGTGTGACTTACGGGGTTGAATCTAATCTTGTGTCAAATAATTTTCGTCGGCGCACCACAACCAGAATGAATTTAATTTGCGTATGCCTCCCTTGACGCTTGAAAAATTATATTCCCCGATCAATGACAATCTTATCAAAACATTCGAATCATGTGTACTCCAAAATGCACCTCTTGATTGTTAAATAATCACACATTTTCTGCTGCCCTAGTGTTAGCGCCACCCTAGGTGGGTTAAATTTTTGACGCATACCTTTCTCGGTAGAAACTCTGCAGATGAGCGAAAATCCCGACGCTCTATCTAAAGAAAAAATGACACCTGGGAAGACCAAATGTTAACCCCCCCCCCCCTTTTTACGTCACTGACGTGAGTCTTTGGTGACAGGGGACAAGATTCATTTGTATCCCCCCCCCCCCCGCTAAACTCTGAAACCCATTATTTTCATCCATTAACACTATAGCCCATTTGATGCCCCCGCTAGTCTGGCGCACGGGGACATATGTCCCATCTGCCACCCCTTAGCTACGCCTCTGGCTACTGACACCTGGCACTGCCCCCCCCACCCCCCGAACATCTGAAGTGCTCCCCCGGGGGAAAATTTCTGAAAGAAACACTGTGTTTAACGCTGGTAGAAAACAAAAAAGAACTAATTATTCTTCTTTTCACTCCGCAGTTAAAGGGCAGGGGGGGGGGGGGGGTGTGTGTCAAGGCCTTGTGAATAGTTCAAAAATAAATACATGTACATATAGCTAAGAATAAATGCGGTAACGGTTGGGGGGGGGGGGGAGGGGGGAATAACATCTGATCGTGCTAATAGCTGCATTGCGTTATAGGTTGTTGATTTTTGTAGAATATTCTGTATGAATAGCTTTGGGCTTTTGTATGAATAGCTTTGGGCTTTTGTATGAATAGCTTTGGGCTTTTGTATGAATAGCTTAGAGCTTTTGTATGAATAGCTTTGGGCTTTTGTATGACTAGCTTTGGGCTTTTGTATGAATAGCTTTGGGCTTTTGTATGAATAGCTTTGGGCTTTTGTATAAGTAGGAACTTCGAGGATTTCGTTTTTCCCCTTTTTTCTTTCCTTTTTTAAATTTATTGGTTAATTGAACTGTGTGGTTTATTGAACTGTGTGGTTTATTGAACTGTGTGGTTTATTGAACTGTGTGGTTTATTGAACTGTGTGGTTTATTGAACTGTGTGGGTTATTGAACTGTGTGGTTTATTGAACTGTGTGGGTTATTGAAATGTGTGGTTTATTGAACTGTGTGGTTTATTGAAATGTGTGGTTATTGAAATGTGTGGGTTATTGAAATGTGTGGGTTATTGAACTGTGTGGTTTATTGAAATGTGTGGTTTATTATACAATGTGGTTTATTGAACTGTGTGGTTTATTGAAATGTGTGGTTTATTGAACTGTGTGGTTTATTGAACTGTGTGGTTTATTGAACTGTGTGGTTTATTGAACTGTGTGGTTATTGAAATGTGTGGTTTATTGAACTGTGTGGTTTATTGAATTGTGTGGTTTATTGAATTATGTGGTTTATTGAACTATGCGGTTTATTGAATTATGTGGTTTATTGAATTATGTGGTTTATTGAATTATGTGGTTTATTGAATTATGTGGTTTATTGAATTATGTGGTTTATTGAATTATGTGGTTTATTGAATTATGTGGTTTATTGAATTATGTGGTTTATTGAATTATGTGGTTTATTGAATTATGTGGTTTATTGGTTAATTACTGAGCTATGTTGTTTACTGCGCGGTGCGGTGTTAATGGTGGTCTACATTTAGAGAATGTTGAATGTGCCCTACGATAATATCCCCTATATATATTTTGATTCTGGTGTGGCTGCTTACTTTTTACAACCTCCCCTAATCAACAAACTTTGTACTAAAAGTACGGATTGGGGGGGGGGGGAGAGAGAGCTGTCAAGCCGCGAGCGTCATGTGTGACGTCATGCGTGCCGGTTGAACTCGGGTAAAATGGTTAAAAAAATTTAGAGGTGACTACTAAGTTAATTAATATATAGCCACGAGTTTGGCTTAGGCCACTGGTTTGGTTTAGGCCACGGGTTTGGTTTAGGCCACGGGTTTGGTTAAGGCCACGGGTTTGGTTTAGGCCACGGGTTTGGCTTAGGCCACGGGTTTTGTCTTAGGCCACGGGTTTGGTTAAGGCCACGGGTTTGGCTTAGGCAACGGGTTTGGCTTAGGCAACGGGTTTGGTTAAGGCCACGGGTTTGGTTTAGGCCACGGGTTTGGCTTAGGCCAGGGGTTTGGCTTAGGCCACGGGTTTGGCTTAGGCCACGGGTTTGGCTTAGGCCACGGTTTTGGTTTAGGCCACGGGTTTGGTTTAGGGCTTTCTGCAAGACTGTCTGTACAAAATGTATGTAGGACTATCTGTTGGACTGTCTGTAGAAATATCTGTAGGACTGTCTTTAGGCCTATTGTTTAAATCCTGGCAGGTAAGTTGGACTGCCTGTAAGCCTATTTTTTAAGAGGTCGATATATATATATATATAGTGAGAGAGAGAGAGAAAATGAGAAGTTAGCATTTTTTTAACACTTGGTCCCACCGGGTATTTTATCGAAACAGTCGGACCGGTGGTAATAACTGTCCACGGTTAAGCCCTAGTATATGATATCCTTTTCCAGAATAATTTTTAACACATGTATATTGCAACAGTTGAACGAAACTTTTCAGATCCCTGCCAAAATAACGTTAAATCTGAATTCGCGTATTTGAAGGAATATATGTGTGTGTGTGTGTGTGCGTGTGTATGTGTGTGTGCGCCTGTTGGTGTGTGTGTGTGTGTGCCTGAAATCAATTTGTTTGTTTAATGATGCATTAATACTGACTAACAGCTCGCAAAAATACAAAAATACCACTGGAAATGTCAGCCAATGTTTCTCTCGAATTTCAAATTTTGAATTTATTGTAGGCCCACCTGGCACACAGCAACAGATGGAACTAACGCCCAACCCTTACAACCCACATTTTGCAAAGTAACTCTGCCCCCGGTCCCCACATACTTAATTTCCCAATAGCCCCCCCCCACCCCACTCGCAATTCGTTCTTGTGATCGTTGTTTGAGAGACATACGATAGGAGGTGGCTTATTAAGGTTTTTTATTGGATTATGGAGAAGTATTTGTTAGCAACGCTGTGTGTGGAATGTGTGTGCAGAGTAATGCAATGTTGTGTGTGGGATGTGTGTGCAGAGTAATGCAATGTTATTTGTGGAATGTGTGTGCAGAGTAATGAAATGTTGTGTGTGGAATGTGTGTGCAGAGCAATGCAATGTTGTGTGTGGAATGTGTGTGCAGAGTAATGCAATGTTGTGTGTGGAATGTATGTGCAGAGCAATGCAATGTTGTGTGTGGAATGTGTGTGCAGAGTAATGCAATGTTGTGTGTGGAATGCCTGTGAATAGCAGTGCATACGAGTGATGCACTAAAGGCTGCACATAGATTGTACCATTTTTGCTTTTACTTAAGTGTGTAGAACATGTGTGAGTGTGTGGAAAATGTGTGTGCTGGTGAGGCGTACCGTACGGGGTTTATCGTATGTGTGTTCCGAATACATGTGTCGTTTGTGTGAGTGGTATGAGTATGTCCTACGGGAGTGTCATATGGTAGTGTAGTATGGATTTTTGTATGAGTGTGTTGTATGGGAGTGACCTAGGGGTGTGTCGTGGGGATGTGTCGTGGGGATGTGTCGTAATGGATGTGATGCATGAAAGTGTCGAATACGTGTGTCGTATTGGGTGTGTCCAATAAGCGTATCGGAGTCGTGATTTGTATGTTTGCCAGATATTTGAATTATGTACGACAGTTAGATCGTGTACGAGGCTGGGGTGAGGGTGGGAGGGTCGGGGTGAGGGTGGCCGGGAGGTGTGGGTCGGGTGGGTAGACGTTAACTAGGTACTACACGGCCATAACGTCTGACGCAGACGACATCAACCACAGCTGTGAGTCGTACTCAACGTCACTTAGCCCAGGGCGGCCATGTTTGTGTGACTACTGAGTGGGGGGAGAGGAGCGGTTTGGAAGGAGGTAGCGGGCTGTTTTTGAACAGAACTCGCACCCCGCTGGTACCTGAACAGAACTCCCACCCCGCTGGTACCTGAACAGAACTCCCACCCCGCTGGTACCTAAACAGAACTCCCACCCCACTGGTACCTAATCAGAACTCGCACCCCGCTGGTACCTGAACAGAACTCCCACCCCGCTGGTACCTGAACAGAACTCGCACCCCGCTGGTACCTGAACAGAACTCCCACCCCGCTGGTACCTGAACAGAACTCCCACCCCGCTGCTACCTGAACAGAACTCCCACCCAGCTGGTACCTGAACAGAACTCCCACCCCGCTGGTACCTGAACAGAACTCCCACCCCGCTGGTACCTGAACAGAACTCCCACCCAGCTGGTACCTGAACAGAACTCCCACCCCGCTGGTACCTGAACAGAACTCCCACCCCGCTGGTACATGAACAGAACTCCCACCCCGCTGGTACCTGAACAGAACTCCCACCCCGCTGGTACCTGAACAGAACTCGCACCCCGCTGGTACCTGAACAGAACTCCCACCCCGCTGGTGCCAGACCAGAACTCGAGCTCAAAGGTCACGGAGTACGAACCGTACCGGACGAACCTATAGCAAACTTATTAAACCGAAAATGTTTGACCAATGTGGCCACACCAAAACTTACGCTTGAAATGACGATAAATTAAAGAAAACAAAATAAAATGCAAAAAGATTATTGTAAAAAAACTGTATTTTTTTTTCTTTTAACGACATCCACTACCCGCTCATTCCCACCGAAAAACCCTTTCGCTCATGGGCGTGGTTGAAACAAAACGATGTCACCGACTCTGTCTCATCCAGTGGAAGCAAGGAAATTGTGTCGTTCAAAATCAAAGAAAATTAAAATTATGTATGAATCTAATCCATATTTTGTAAAAGAAGTACCAGCGAGCATACTAAGAGGTCTCAGCGAGCATACTAAGAGGTCTCAGCGAGCATACTAAGAGGTCTCAGCGAGCATACTAAGAGGTCTCAGCGAGCATACTAAGAGGTCTCAGCGAGCATACTAAGAGGTCTCAGCGAGCATACTAAGAGGTCTCAGCGAGCATACTAAGAGGTCTCAGCGAGCATACTAAGAGGTCTCAGCGAGCATACTAAGAGGTCTCAGCGAGCATACTAAGAGGTCTCAGCGAGCATACTAAGAAGTATCAGCGAGCATACTAAGAGGTCTCAGCGAGCATACTAAGAGGTCTCAGCGAGCATACTAAGAGGTCTCAGCGAGCATACTAAGAGGTCTCAGCGAGCATACTAAGAGGTCTCAGCGAGCATACTAAGAGGTCTCAGCGAGCATACTAAGAGGTCTCAGCGAGCATACTAAGAGGTCTCAGCGAGCATACTAAGAGGTCTCAGCGAGCATACTAAGAGGTCTCAGCGAGCATACTAAGAGGTCTCAGCGAGCATACTAAGAGGTCTCAGCAAGCATACTAAGAGGTCTCAGCAAGCATACTAAGAGGTCTCAGAGAGCATACTAAGAAGTCCCAATGACTGAATTTAGGCGTCCCGCCCCCTTTTACAAAATTTATATGAATATATTATATGCAGTATACGCTAATCTTAACAGTGGTGAAATTCCTTCATTTTGAACGCGCCGTGCGTCGTCAACGATGCATAGCCCCACCCGCCGTGTGTATTCGGTGCGTGTATTCGGCCAGATATGCCCCCACCCACGGCCATTCATTACCCCCACATTCAGATATGCCCCCCACTCACGGCCATTCATTGCCACCACATTCAGATATGCCCCCACCCACGACCATTCATTACCCCCACATTCAGATATGCTCCCACCCACGACCATTCATTACCACCACATTCAGATATGCCCCCCACTCACGGCTATTCATTGCCACCACATTCAGATATGCCCCCACCCACGGCCATTCATTGCCACCACATTCAGATATGCCCCCACCCACGGCTAGTTAGCACCACCACATTCAGATATGCCCCCACCCACGGCCATTCATTACCACCAGATTCAGATATGCCCCCCACCCACGGCTAGTTAGCACCACCACATTCAGATATGCCACCACCCACGACCATTCATTACCACCACATTCAGATATGCCCCCCACTCACGGCTATTCATTGCCACCACATTCAGATATGCCCCCACCCACGGCCATTCATTGCCACCACATTCAGATATGCCCCCACCCACGGCTAGTTAGCACCACCACATTCAGATATGCCCCCCACCCACGGCCATTCATTACCACCAGATTCAGATATGCCCCCCACCCACGGCTAGTTAGCACCACCACATTCAGATATGCCCCCACCCACGGCTAGTTAGCACCACCACATTCAGATATGCCCCCCACCCACGACACTCATTATCACCACATTCAGATATGATCCCTACCCACGGCTAGTTAGCACCACCACATTCAGATATGCCCCCACCCACGGCTAGTTAGCACCACCACATTTAGATATGCCCCCACCCACGACCATTCATTACCCCACATTCAGACTTGCCCCCCACTCAGGGCTAATTAGCACCACCACATTTAGATATGCATCCACCCACGGCTAGTTAGCACCACCACATTCAGATATGCCCCCACCCACGGCTAGTTAGCACCACCACATTCAGATATGCCCCCACCCACGGCCATTCATTACCACCACATTCAGATATGCCCCCCACCCACGGCTAGTTAGCACCACCACATTTAGATATGCCCCTACCCACGGCTAGTTAGCACCACCACATTTAGATATGCCACCCACCCGCGGCTAGTTAGCACCACTACATTTTGATATGCCCCCACCCACGGCTAGTTAGCACCACCACATTTAGATATGCCCCCACCCACGGCTAGTTAGCACCACCACATTTAGATATGCCCCCACACATGCACATATACATGGGTCTTGTTTGGAAGATAAAATATATAATACCCATCAGAGATATATTGCTGTCTTAACAACTGTACCATTGGTAAGCGGGAGTCGATTTTTTACAAAAACATATCGATGCCGGATATAAGGAAAGATATCGATACCTCTCAAAATAAAGATACCGATATGTTAAGTACGTTACGAAAATATGGGACGCCTATATGTGAAATAATCTGATCACTGCACATAAAGATATAATCGATTATGCAATGTGCATAATGTGATAGAATGACTCCGGATAGATTTATAGGTTTGCAGCTATTTGTGAATATAGAGTAAAGGACGATTGTGATGTGTTTTTTTTAGTATGCTCAGACAGTGACCTATCAATATGGTCATAGTTTGTGACCTATCAATATGGTCATAGTTTGGGACCTATCAATATGGTCATAGTTTGGGACCTATCAATATGGTCATAGTTTGTGACCTATCAATATGGTCATAGTTTGTGACCTATCAATATGGTCGGAATATGCGGCCAATCAATATGACCAGAATAAATGACCAGCAGCGTATGTTCTTTTGGTAAGAATTTGTGACCATCCCCATATGGTCTGATTATGGGACGGATTCATTGATCAGTCCCCGGGCAATGCTGTCAATAAGGTGTTTGCTACCTGTCACTCTCAGGCGCTCGAGTGGGATTGGCACCAGGGGCGTTATGAAACGAGGGTTTGGGGTTGAAAGTTGGGAAGAGGGGAAGTCTAGGTGGGGTTTGTATGTGGTTGTGTTGCCACAGGGAGAGGGAGAAGGCTTAGGATATAAAAATAAGAGGGGGAGAGGGCTTAGGATATAAAAATAAGAGGGGGAGAGGGCTTAGGATATAAAACTAAGAGGGGGGAGGGCTTAGGATATAAAAATAAGAGGGGGAGAGGGCTTAGGATATAAAACTAAGAGGGGTAGAGGGCTTAGGATATAAAACCAAGAGAAGGAGAAGAATTAGGATATAAAGCTAAGAGAGGGAGAAGAGTTAGGATATAAAGCTGGGAGAGGTCTTAGGATATAAAACCAAGAGAAGGAGAAGAATTAGGATATAAAGCTAAGAGAGGGAGAAGAGTTAGGATACAAAACTAAGAGAGGGAAAGACATGATATAAAGCTAAGAGAGGGAGAAGACTTAGGATATAAAGCTAAGAGAGGGAGAGGGCTTGGATAGCTTAGAGAGGGAGAGGGGTTAGTATATAAAGCTAAGAGAGGGAAAAGACTTAGGATATAAAGCTAAGAGAGGGAGAGAGCTTAGGATAGCTTAGAGAGGGAGAGGGATTAGGATATAAAGCTAAGTGATGGAATGTTTCAAGATAATGTGTTATAGATCAAGAAAGTGGAAAAAGCAAGAGTGTGTGTATGTGAGTTTTTGTGTGCGTGTGAGAGAAGGTGGGGTAAAAAAGATATAGATTGGGGGAGAGTAAGACTGAGAAACGGGTAGAAGAAAGAAGAGGAGACAAATGTTGTCAAAAAGAGATAAAGAGAGAGAAGAGATAAGAGATAGAGACAGAGCTAGAGAGACACCGAGAGAGATAGACAGAAAAGGAGAAGCAGAGAGACGGGGAGAGAAAGATAGAAAGCGAGCGGGTCAGAGAGAGAGAGAGAGAGTGAGAAAAAGAGAGATAGCGAGAAAGAGAGAGGGGCAGAAAAAGAGAGATATCAAGAGAGAGAGAGAGAGAGAGGGCAGAAAAAGAGAGATAGCGAGAGAGTGAGAGATAGAGATAGCGAGAGAGTGAGAGAGAGTTTTGTACAGGAAGGTTCTTAAGTCTAAGGGCTTCGTGTAAGATTCTTGTGAAATATATTAAGTTGATTTTTAAATAGTTACTGTAAGACTGGTTAAATGTAGAGCTTTCTGAATGCCAAATTATACAGTAAACACACAAACACACAAACACACACACACACATACATAGAAAGATAGATGCATAGATGGCGGGATGAGGGTGGATTGTTGGATGGATGGATGGATTGATGGATGGATTGAAGGATGAAGAATGGATGGATGGATGGATGGATTGAAGGATGAAGGATGTATGGATGGATGGAGAAATGAAGGATGGATGGGTGGATTGATGGATAGATGGATTGAAGGATGGATAGATGGATTGAAGGATGGATGGGTGGATTGAAGGATGGATGGGTGGATTGATGGATGAATGGATGAGTGGATTGATGGATGGATGGATTGAAGGATGGATGGATTGATGGGTGGATTGATGGATGGATTGATTGATGGATGGATGGATGGATGGATTGATTGAAGGATGGATGGATGGATTGAAGGATGGATGGAGAAATGAAGGATGGATGGTGGATTGAAGGATGGATGGAGAAATGAAGGATGGATGGATTGATGGATGGATGGGTGTATCGATGTTGGGGTCGATGGACGTGTGGAAGGATGGATGTATCGATGTGGGGGTCGATGGATGGGTAGATGGATGTATCGATGTGGGGGTCGATGGACGGGTGGAAGGATGGATGGATGCATCGATGGATGGATCGAGGGATGGAAGAGTGGATGGATGGATACGAAAATTTCTATTTTCAATAGTTAATTAAATATCACAAGATCTGACACTGGGCCGACCTCACTCACAATTTTTAATTTTTGAAAACATATTATCTTCTAACCATAAACATGTCATGCTGCAAGAAATGAAGAAAACGAAGGTAACCACATGATCTACATTAGTGAGCACAAGGCTGAAGCAAATGACCTACAAAGATCAACGAATGACTTAAATTAGTTATCACAAAGATCAACCAACTGCGCTACCAAATAACCTACATAAGTTAGGACAAAGATCAAGACCTTCATTAGTTATCGCAAAGATTAACCCAATGACCTACAATAGTTATCACAAAGCTCAACCCAATGACCTTCCTATGTTATCACAAATATGAAACAAATTACCTTCCGTATTTTCCGGCGTATAAGATGACCCCCCCCCCCCCCCCACACTTTTCCTGTTAAAATATAGAGTTTGGGCTGTACTCGCCGTATAAGACTACTGTACTTCTATTCCAACGCACACCAAATAAATTTAAAAAACATCAGATTTGATTTCAGTATGGTAATTTCAATTCAAATGCTTATGCAGGTTCTTATCAGGTCAACTCTCACTTATAAACATAAGGCTTATGACATGCAAGTACTTAGCAGGTCAACTCTCACTTATAAACATAAGGTTTATGACATGCAGGTACTTAGCAGGTCAACTCTCACTTATAAACATAAGGCTTATGACATGCAGGTACTTAGCAGGTCAACTGTCACTTATTAACATAATGGTGTTTGTCATCAAACATGTTTACATGAAACAGTGCAAGTGGATTAAACTAGTCCTAATTCCCTGTAAAGGATAAGACATAAACCCAAGGGAGCCGCCGTGATGTTTGCTTTCTAAGCTGTCAGCCAACCTGGAACTGGAGGGCGCCTGTCCCTGAAACTTAAGACGACCCCCAACCCCCCCCCCCCCTTTTTTTTTTTGCGTATTACAACAACACCAGACTTTTGAAAAAGATTTTCATGGTTTAAAAATTCGTCTTATGCGCTGGAAAATACGGTAAACAAGTTATCCAACCCATTCTATCAGGAAACAATAAGAGTTAGCCCTCAACAATTTCCATTCTTTTTTTTCTTACCTCCCCTGCTGCCAACCCCTTCCTATTTGCCCCCCTTCCCCCCATTTTTATTTTTTCCTTCCAAAGCTCAGCCGGTGCTGATACAATCAATAACAAACTCACTTCCGCTTCAATGGAGAGAACTCTTCTCGTCAACTCTTCCCCCGCCATGGTGGAAAGTGAGCCGGAAGTAGTGTTTGTTTACATCTCCTCACCCATCCCAACCCCACACAGCGGTGGTGACTGTCAGCAAAGTTGTTCAAAAATTTGTTTGTGATTTGTTTTACGATCGTGTCGCAAATTTTTATTGGCCTTTTAACGCAGGAAATATCTGGCAATAATGATGGGTCCCAAAAAGTCCTTTAGGATGACCCGCCCGAATAAAATGACTTGACGACAAGTTTACTGATAAGTTGAGAGCGAAGCTCATTTCCGGGTTTTGACTTTAACAGAAGATTTCGATGCCATTTCTGTTTCTCTATCCCGAAATAGAAAATTCGTGGAAACTATTAAAGGCTGATTATTAATTAACCTTTCTTAAAATTGAAATCACAAGTTCATACTCGTGTTTGTCAAAAATTACCGTGATTACATGATTACAAGGTCATGTGAAGGTTACAGATCCAGCAAGTTAGCAGAATTTGGTACAATTCTGCCGACTCCTCCATCATTTCCCCCACCTCTGCATCACTTTCCACACACCTCCATCACTTCCCCCCAACCTGTCCCTTTATTTTACCATAAACAAAAAAAAAACAAAAAAAACTCTCAAGATAGTTGTCAGAACCGGGGTTGTCCAGCAATTGGGGCAATTATTTATTTGTTTAGGTGTTTCATTAAAGAATGATTGGTATCAAAATGGTTTCAAAAAGCATTACCTGTCATCCTGACATCATCAAATGATGAAAACCTGTCAAATACAGCCTTATGGTCACTACTATCTTATGGTCAATACAGCCTTATGGTCACTACTATCTTATGGTCAATACAGCCTTATGGTCACTACTATCTTATGGTCACTACAGCCTTATTGTCACTACTATCTTATGGTCACTACAGCCTTATGGTCACTACTATCTTATGGTCACTACAGCCTTATGGTCACTACTATCTTATGGTCACTACAGCCTTATGGTCACTACTATCTTATGGTCACTACAGCCTTATGGTCACTACTATCTTATGGTCACTACAGCCTTATGGTCACTACTATCTTATGGTCACTACAGCCTTATGGTCACTACTATCTTATGGTCAATACAGCCTTATGGTCACTACAGCCTTATGGTCACAACAGCCTTATGGTCACTACAGCCTTATGGTCAATACAGCCTTATGGTCAATACAATCTTATGGTCACTAAAACCTTATGGTCACTACTATCTTATGGTCAATACAGCCTTATGGTCAATACAATCTTATGGTCACTACTATCTTATGATCACAACAGCCTTATGGTCACTACTGTCTAATGGTCACTACTTTCTTATGGTTAATACAATCTTATGGTCACTACAGCCTTATGGTCACTACTATCTTATGGTCAATACAGCCTATGGTCAAAACAATCTTATGGTCACTACTATCTTATGATCACAACAGCCTTATGGTCATTACAGCCTTATGGTCACTACAGCCTTATGGTCACTACATCCTAATGGTCACTACAACCTTATGGTCACTACAGCCTTATGGTCACTACAGCCTTATGGTCACTACAACCTTAAGGTCAGTACCGCCTTATCGTCACTACTGCATTATGGTCACTACTGCCTTATGGTCACTACTATATTATGATCACAACAGCCTTATGGTCATTATAGCCTTATTGTCACTACATCCTTATGGTCACTACATCCTAATGGTCACTACAACCTTATGGTCACTACAACCTTATGGTCACTACAGCCTTATGGTCAGTGCCGCCTTATGGTCACTACAACCTTATGGTCAGTACCGCCTTATCGTCACTACTGCATTATGGTCACTACAGCCTTATGGTCAGTACTGCTTTATGGTCAGTACAACCTTATGGTCAATACTGCATTATGGTCAGTACAACCTTATGGTCAGTACTGCTTTATGGTCAGTACAGCCTTAAGGTCACTACTGCCTTATGGTCAGTAAAACCTTATGGTTACTACTGCCTTATGGTCACTACTGCCTTATGGTCACTACTGCCTTATGGTCACTACTGCCTTATGGTCACTACCGCCTTAAGATGACTACCGCCTTATTGTCACTACCACCTTATGATCACTACCGCCTTATAGTCACTACCGCCTTATGGTCACTACAGCCTCATGGTCACTACAACCTTATGGTCAGTACCGCCTTATGGTCACTACTGCCTTATGGTCACTACTGCCTTATGGTCACTACAGCCTTATGGTCAGTACTGCTTTATGGTCAGTACAACCTTATGGTCACTACTGCCTTATGGTCAGTACAACCTTATGGTCACTACTGCCTTATGGTCACTACTGCCTTATGGTCAGTACAGCCTTAAGGTCACTACTGCCTTATGGTCAGTACAACCTTATGGTCACTACTGCCTTATGGTCACTACTGCCTTATGGTCAGTACAGCCTTAACGTCACTACTGCCTTATGGTCAGTACAACCTTATGGTCACTACTGCCTTATGATCACTACTGCCTTATGGTCAGTACAGCCTTAAGGTCACTACTGCCTTATGGTCAGTACAACCTTATGGTCACTACTGCATTATGGTCACTACTGCCTTATGGTCAGTACAGCCTTAAGGTCACTACTGCCTTATGGTCAGTACAACCTTATGGTCACTACTGCCTTATGGTCACTACCGCCTTATGGTCACTACCGCCTTATGGTCACTACTGCCTTATGGTCACTTCCGCCTTATGGTCACTACCGCCTTATGGTAACTACCACCTTATGGTCACTACCGCCTTATGGTCACTACCGCCTTATGGTCACTACCGCCTTATGGTCACTACTGCCTCATGGTCAGTACAACCTTATGGTCACTACTGCCTTATGGTCACTACTGCCTTATGGTCACTACCGTCTTAAGATGACTACCACCTTATTGTCACTACCACCTTATTGTCACTACCACCTTATTGTCACTACCACCTTATTGTCACTACCACCTTATGGTCACTACTGCCTTATGGTCACTACCGCCTTAAGATGACTACCACCTTATTGTCACTACCACATTATTGTCACTACCACCTTATTGTCACTACCACATTATGGTCACTAAGACCTTATTGTCACTACCACCTTATGGTCACTACCACCTTATTGTCACTACCACCTTATGGTCACTACCACCTTATTGTCACTACCACCTTTTGGTCACTACTGCCTTATGGTCACTACCGCCTTAAGATGACTACCACCTTATTGTCACTACCACCTTATTGTCACTACCACCTTATTGTCACTACCACCTTATGGTCACTACCACCTTATTGTCACTACCACCTTATGGTCACTACTACCTTATTGTCACTACCACCTTATTGTCACTACCGCCTTATAGTCACTACCACCTGATTGTCACTACCACCTTATTGTCACTACCGCCTTATGGTCACTACCACCTTATAGTCCCTACCACCTTATATTCTCTACCGCCTTATGGTCACTACCGCCTTATAGTTTATAGTCACTACCGCCTGATGGTCACTACCGCCTTATAGTCACTACCACCTTATAGTCACTACCGCCTTATGGTCACTACCGCCTTATAGTCACTACCGCCTTATGGTCACTACCGCCTTATGGTCACTACCGCCTTATGGTCACTACCGCCTTATGGTCACTACCATCTTATAGTCACTACCGCCTTATAGTCACTACCGCCTTATAGTCACTACCACCTTATAGTCACTACCGCCTTATTGTCACTACTGCCTTATAGTCACTACCACCTTATAGTCACTACCGCCTTATGGTCACTACCGCCATAAAGTAACTACCACCTTATAGTCACTACCGCCTTATGGTCACTACCGCCTTATAGTCACTACCGCCTTCGGGTCACTACCGCCTTATGGTCACTACGCCTTATGGTCAGATCAAGCCCAACTAAGGGGCCTTAACCATTTTAGGGCCCTTACTCCAGACTAACTATTCATTAATTACGTCCGGGCGGTATATAGGATGAGAACCGTTGTAAAAATAACTTAAGCACGTGTTGCACATGATTAAATGCTTCCCTTATTAACAAAACACCGGCCAGAATCGCGTGGTTAAGCTGGACTGAAAGGCTTATTGTTAATCTTACTCCAATGTCATACACCAGCTGTGTGTCACCAGACCAACCTTGAACTGTCTGGTGTGTAGCATCTGGTGTGTGGTGTCTGCTGTGTGGATCTTTGTGTGGGGGTCATTGGTGCGTGAGGAGTAATAGATGACGTGACGGGGAATTGGATGTGTAGAGTGGTGTGTGGGGTAGCGTATGAGTATGAGGTGGTGTGGGGGTTTGGTTTGTGAGAGTATTGTTCGGCGAGTTGTCTGGGGTGGTGCACGATGCGGGAGTGTGTATGTATATGACTACCGTGTGGTCTGGATCAAAATGTCACCCCCCCCCCATTACACCATACACGTTTTCCCATACGCCCTACTTAAGCATACAAACATACAAACACACAAACATACAAGCATGCATACATACAAACAAACACACACACACACACACAAACATACAAACACACAAACATACAAGCATAAAGACTGCCTCCAGCCTACTACACACCCTGTTACCACAACCTGATTCCATACCACCTTTACCCCCGCTCCCCTTTTGTGAGTCCTGTATTGACCTGCCCGGTTCATTTTGACCAATGTCACGCGTCATTTGCAGACCTACCCGGTTGTAATTACAAGCGATTGTCGTGTCGGCTGACCTAATTATTCATGGCTTACATACGACAGTAACTGGATACATCAACTAACAAATCGATACCTCCACTAACAAATCGATACCCCCATAAACGAATGGATACCTCCTCTAACAAAAGGATACCACCACTAACATATGGATACCTCCACTAAATTATGGATACCTCCACTAACAAATGGATACGTCCACTAACAAATGGATACGTCTAATAACAAATGGATACCTCCACCAACAAATGGATACCTTCAATAACAAATGGATACCTCCACTAATAAATGGATACGTCCACTAACTAATAAATACCTCCACCAACAATTGGATACCAAATGCTTACATATATATTTAAAACAATTTGTTGGTAAAATATTTCGTTAAATATTTAATTTAAAAAAAGTTGTTAATACGTTGTCGTGTAGGTTAAAAGTTTCTATGTTTGCTCCCATTGCCATCGAAGTACCGAACAGCTGTTGAGAGATTGGACAAACCGAATACCAGGATGTTTTCTTGTAATCGGTGTTTGAGGTAAGCAGACGTAAGGAATAAGAAGGGTCGGTGGTTCTTTTGAGAGGGCCCTGTAAAGTCGATGCCTAGAAATTGTGTGCTAAATTCTCAAACCTGGTAATAGTTTTGCACAGAGCTGCCAACTTTTAAGTTTAAGATAAAAATAAATTTTGAACTGACTTTAAACCATCAACAAAAAAAAATAAAAGAATACAAAATTTAAGTTGTTTAGTTTTTGTTTAAAAGATGAAAAGAAACAGCCAAATCTTTTTTTTTTTTTTTTTATTAGCTGCAGAAATCTAAATTATAGTTTTATTTTATATAGCTGTGGTGTTGCTGTAGCAGAAATAGTTTCATTTTTGGGTGTTGGTGTTGCTGTAGCAGAAATAGTTTCATTTTTGGGTGTTGGTGTTGCTGTAGCAGAAATAGTTTCATTTTTGGGTGTTGGTGTTGCTGTAGCAGAAATAGTTTCATTTTTGGGTGTTGGTGTTGCTGTAGCAGAAATAGTTTCATTTTTGGGTGTTGGTGTTGCTGTAGCAGAAATAGTTTCATTTTTGGGTGTTGGTGTTGCTGTAGCAGAAATAGTTTCATTTTTGGGTGTTGGTGTTGCTGTAGCAGAAATAGTTTCATTTTTGGGTGTTGGTGTTGCTGTAGCTGAAATAGTTTCATTTTTGGGTGTTGGTGTTGCTGTAGCAGAAATAGTTTCATTTATGGGTGTTGGTGTTGCTGTAGCAGAAATAGTTTCATTTTTGGGTGTTGGTGTTGCTGTAGCAGAAATAGTTTCATTTTTGGGTGTTGGTGTTGCTGTAGCAGAAATAGTTTCATTTTTGGGTGTTGGTGTTGCTGTAGCAGAAATAGTTTCATTTTTGGGTGTTGGTGTTGCTGTAGCAGAAATAGTTTCATTTTTGGGTGTTGGTGTTGCTGTAGCAGAAATAGTTTCATTTTTGGGTGTTGGTGTTGCTGTAGCAGAAATAGTTTCATTTTTGGGTGTTGGTGTTGCTGTAGCAGAAATAGTTTCATTTTTGGGTGTTGGTGTTGCTGTAGCAGAAATAGTTTCATTTTTGGGTGTTGGTGTTGCTGTAGCAGAAATAGTTTCATTTTTGGGTGTTGGTGTTGCTGTAGCAGAAATAGTTTCATTTTTGGGTGTTGGTGTTGCTGTAGCAGAACTTGGTACATTTTTTAGTGTTGCGGTAGCATAAATTGGGTCATTTTTGGGTATTACTGCAGCATAAATTTGGTCATTTTTGGGTATTACTGTAGCATAAATTGGGTCATTCTTTGGTGTTTAATATATTTTTTTCCCCACCGGGATCTCAAGTCTGTGTAACATACCGAACGAGGTAATGAACCACTAGTACCACGGCATGAGAACCACTGGTCTTTTTAACTCCACTAACATCATTTGTAATCCAGAGTTCGGACCTTGGTCTCCTCTGACAAATGAGTGCAACTTGAAATGGAACTTCTAACTCAAGAATTCTGATCAGGGGGCGCAACTCATAACAAGTGACCTCGCAGAGTGGTCGATATTACCTGCCAATAGATACATCAGTGATTCTCATATTTTCATGACACTGCGTATTTGTTAAATTATAATCTAATGATATGAGATACAGTTTAAAAATGTGGCATTTATTTTATGTATGTGTATTTGGGTTGAGGCTCACGCCAGGGAGGAGTTAGAGTCCTTGATTCTTGCCTGTCCTAATGAACATAAAATACTATGCAGACATAATACACATATAAAGACAAGATGTTCAGAGGATATTTAGCTGAACGAAAATGCCGCCAAAAGTGAGTGCTGACATCTCCCGTTCTCTTGAAACCATCTCGCTCTGTCTCCCATTTTTCAATGCCCTCTGTATCCCACCTTTCATTGTGATAACATCTCCCTCTGTCACCCATTTTTCATTGTGATACCATCTCTCTCTGTCTCCCATCTTTCCCTGTGATACAATCTCTCTCAGTCTCCCATCTTTCCTTGTGATACCATCTCTCTCTGTATCCCATCTTTCCCAGTGATACCATCTCTCTCTGTCTCCCATCTATCCCTGTGATACCATCTCTCTCTGTCTCACATCTTTCCCTGTGATACCATCTCTCTCTGTCTCCCATCTTTCAATGCCCTCTATATACCAACTTTCATTGTGATAACATCTCCTTCTGTCCCCCACCTTTCATTGTGATAACATCTCCTTCTGTCCCCCACCTTTCATTGTGATAGCATCTCCCTCTGTCTCCCATCTTTCAATGCCCTCTATATACCAACTTTCATTGTGATAGCATCTCCTTCTGTCCCCCACCTTTCATTATGATAACATCTCCCTCTGTCCCCCACCTTTCATTATGATAACATCTCCTTCTGTCCCCCACCTTTCATTGTGATAACATCTCCTTCTGTCCCCCACCTTTCATTGTGATAACATCTCCTTCTGTCCCCCACCTTTCATTGTGGTAACATCTCATTCTGTCCCCCACCTTTCATTGTGGTAACATCTCCTTCTGTCCCCCACCTTTCATTGTGATAACATCTCCTTCTGTCCCCCGTCCTTTCATTGTGGTAACATCTCCTTCTGTCCCCCACCTTTCATTGTGATAGCATCTCCTTCTGTCCCCCACCTTTCATTGTGATAGCATCTCCTTCTGTCCCCCACCTTTCATTATGATAACATCTCCCTCTGTCCCCCACCTTTCATTATGATAACATCTCCTTCTGTCCCCCACCTTTCATTGTGATAACATCTCCTTCTGTCCCCCACCTTTCATTGTGATAACATCTCCTTCTGTCCCCGACCTTTCATTGTGGTAACATCTCCTTCTGTCCCCCACCTTTCATTGTGGTAACATCTCCTTCTGTCCCCCACCTTTCATTGTGATAACATCTCCTTCTGTCCCCCGTCCTTTCATTGTGGTAACATCTCCTTCTGTCCCCCACCTTTCATTGTGATAGCATCTCCTTCTGTCCCCCACCTTTCATTGTGATAGTATCTCCTTCTGTCCCCCACCTTTCATTATGATAACATCTCTCTCTGTCCCCCACCTTTCATTATGATAACATCTCCTTCTGTCCCCCACCTTTCATTATGATAACATCTCCTTCTGTCCCCCACCTTTCATTATGATAACATCTCCCTCTGTCCCCCACCTTTCATTATGATAACATCTCCCTCTGTCCCCCACCTTTCATTATGATAACATCTCCTTCTGTCCCCCACCTTTCATTATGATAACATCTCCCTCTGTCCCCAACCTTTCATTATGATAACATCTCCCTCTGTCCCCCGTCCTTTCATTGTGATAGCATCTCCTTCTGTCCCCCACCTTTCATTGTGATAGCATCTCCTTCTGTCCCCCACCTTTCATTGTGATAACATCTCCCTCTGTCCCCCACCTTTCATTGTGATAACATCTCCTTCTGTCCGCCACCTTTCATTGTGATAACATCTCCTTCTGTCCCCCACCTTTCATTATGATAACATCTCCTTCTGTCCCCCACCTTTCATTATGATAACATCTCCCTCTGTCCCCCACCTTTCATTATGATAACATCTCCCTCTGTCCCCCACCTTTCATTATGATAACATCTCCTTCTGTCCCCCACCTTTCATTATGATAACATCTCCCTCTGTCCCCCACCTTTCATTATGATAACATCTCCCTCTGTCCCCGTCCTTTCATTGTGGTAACATCTCCTTCTGTCCCCCACCTTTCATTATGATAACATCCCCTTCTGTCCCCCACCTTTCATTATGATAACATCTCCCTCTGTCCCCCACCTTTCATTATGATAACATCTCCCTCTGTCCCCCGTCCTTTCATTGTGATAGCATCTCCCTCTGTCCCCCACCTTTCATTGTGATAGCATCTCCTTCTGTCCCCCACCTTTCCAGATGACGCAACAGAAGAATCAAACAACAAACCAAACATTCTGTCAACCATATTTCTCTCATTCATTCTTATGTTCATTATTTCTCAACGTGATGCTTTCTTTCTTTGTATATCTTTTCCCCCTTTTTTATTCATTGTTGTCACTTTCTCTCTTTCTCTTATTTATCATTCTGTTTGTTTCTTTCTGTTTGTTTCTTTCTGTTTGTTTCTTTCTGTTTGTTTCTTTCTGTTTGTTTCTTTCTGTTTGCTTCTTTCTGTTTCTTTCTGTTTGTTTCTTTCTGTTTGTTTCTTTCTGTTTGCTTCTTTCTGTTTGTTTCTTTCTGTTTGTTTCTTTCTGTTTGTTTCTTTTTGTTTGTTTCTTTCTGTTTGTTTCTTTCTGTTGTTTCTTTTTGTTTGTTTCTTTCTGTTTGTTTCTTTCTGTTTGTTTCTTTCTGTTTGCTTCTTTCTGTTTCTTTCTGTTTGTTTCTTTCTGTTTGTTTCTTTCTGTTTGCTTCTTTCTGTTTGTTTCTTTCTGTTTGTTTCTTTCTGTTTATTTCTTTTTCTTTGTTTCTTTCTGTTTGTTTCTTTCTGTTGTTTCTTTTTGTTTGTTTCTTTCTGTTTGTTTCTTTCTGTTTGTTTCTTTCTGTTGTTTCTTTCTGTTTGTTTCTTTCTGTTTGTTTCTTTCTGTTTGTTTCTTTCTGTTTGTTTCTTTCTGTTTGTTTCTTTTCTTTCATTGATACATTCACTCAGGCCATCATTTGCTCTTTCTTTCTTTCCATTGCATTTTTTTTACTTCTTTATCTCCTTATGTCACGTGATACAGACCATGCTGTCTGTTCCAGATATTGAACCTTCCCCCCCCCCCCCGAGACCCATCTCTAGCTCCCTAAACAGCTATCAGGTTCCGTTATTATTATCTGACCCCCTCGTCCCGACACTGAGACCCGGTGATCCAGTAAATCCTGTAATAATCTTCATCCATGGATCCCTGCCAACTTATATGGTGACCTCTTAATAGAGAGAGAGAGAGCCCTCGTGGTCCACCTAAACGTGGTAAATTACCCCACCCTGTCATGTATGAACACAGTGGTTCCCAGGTTGTGTCTCAGCAATATATACGTGGTTCTAAACTCATCATATTGCAAAGTGATTTAAGGTCGCCAGCGAAGAGTGTGCTTGCTAACCCTATATGCCACAAAGTGATATCAGTGGTTCTAAAACTGGGCTTGCTAAAACTGTACTTCCCTCTACAACAGTTAGCATCAGCGGGTCCCACATATCGCGGTCAGTGGTTCCCTAATCATGCCGGCAAAGCTTTAAACATCTGAAATTCTCAAGTTACCCATATGACTTTGTCAGACAACACCAGAAGGGTCTTGACCCATATTTTGAGGACCACTTCCCCAACCCATAATCAAACACGAAGCGTTGTTATACTTTGTGTGTTAGTATGTCTGTCTGTTAGTATGTCTGTTAGTATTGCTGGTCGCTTAGTGCTAGTTTTCATTTTTCCGAAACAAAAATACACATTATTTTAAATATTTCTATCACCATGACGGTGACAACACGACGGTCTCTGCTCAGTTAAGTCAATTGTTTCACTAATTAAATGAGTGTTAAGTCACATTACTATCCTTAGATTCTGTGACAGAACGTAGACATATTCCTCACACACATACACATACGCACACACATACACTTTGTCCACTCGGCAAAACCAGCCAGCCAACGCGTGGAACAAAGTGTAGTTATGAATACCATGGTCTGGCTTAGCATGGTCTGGCTAAGCACGGCCTGGCTAAGCACGGTCTGGCTAAGCACGGTCTGTCAAAGAATGGTCTGGCTAAGCATGGTCTGGCTAAGCACGGTCTGGCTAAGCATGGTCTGTCTAAGAATGGTCTGGCTAAGCATGGTCTGGCTAATCATGATCTGGCTAAGCATGGTCTGGCTAAGACAAATAATTACACAAAACTCGTAGCAATCACATTATTTTTGTAACAGTTTTGCCGTTCTGCTCTGATAGAAAGTTACCCGGTTCTGTTTTTTGCCGGGTCCGGGTATGTGTCGGGTGTGCCAATACGTGGCATTACCGGGTATCCGGGTCTTAATCCGGGTCAGACCCTTTGACTATCTTGGAAAAGGTCGACACATTTTTCTCCACCCAGAGTCCCAGCAAACTCGTATTTTGTGGTAGCATAAATTGTCTAATTTTGGGAGTTGTGGTAGCATAAATTGTTTAATTTTTGGTTGTTGTGATAGCATAAATTTGTTCATTTTTTAGATCTTTCAAAATCCTTGTCTTATCCTCATGAAATGATAAAAACATCATGTTATCAAAAGACACCTTCATAATTTTCTAATTTGTTCTTCCACCCAATCTATCCATCATTCAATCTGTCCATCATTCAATCTATCTGTCATTCAGTCTATCTGTCATTCAGTCTATATGTCATTCAATCGGTCCATCATTCAATCTATCTGTCATTCAATCTGTCCATCATTCAATCTGTCCATCATGTAATCGGTCCATCATTCAATCGGAACATCATTCAATCGGTCCATCATTCAATCGGTTCATCATTCAATCGGTCCATCATTCAATCGGTCCATCATTCAATCGGTCCATCATTCAATCGGTCCACCATTCAATCGGTCTATCATTCAATCGGAACATCATTCAATCGGTCCATCATTCAATCGGTCCATCATTCAATCGGTCCATCATTCAATCGGTCCATCATTCAATCGGTCCATCATTCAATCGGTCCATCATTCAATCGGTCCATCATTGAAAATGTCGCATAAGAGATGGAGTCGGTGGATTCTTAATGCCCCCAGGCGCCCCCCACACAATCCAGCGCACTGAAGGACTTAACCCGACGCTAGCCCGCGTGGAAGGGCGCCGGGAACTTCCCCCTTGACCTAGGGGAGGCCCGGTCGACCGAGGACGCTGCGTTTAAAGCGTCCGCAGTCCACTCTCTGTGGGTCGGGACGTTGGTGGCTTTCTCACGGCCGCGTAGCTAAAATCATCGGCATGGGTTTTGAGGGCCACCCAAGCCTCATACCCATTAACAGCAACTAGTAATCATGTTAGTGGCAGCTCCCGTTGCGTTGGGAGTCATGCGTTTGGCCGGGGTTTTTTAGCTTCGGGTGGACAAGTCCCCCCTACTAGTCTGCCACGCCACGAAGAGGCAAAACCCCATGTGGACGCCCCCAAGTCTCCTCGGGGACGCTACCGCTTACGCAGCACAGCGGTCCATCATTCAATCGGTCCATCATTCAATCGGTCCATCATTCAATTGGTCCATCATTCAATCGGTCCATCATTCAATCGGTCCATCATTCAATCCGTCCATCATTTTTTCCCAGAGCACTACGACGTAATACATGTTATATCAAAAGTATACTTTATTGAAAATAAATATATTGCATTGTGATTATATCACATATTTTTAATATAAATGCTAAATATATATTCCTGCTCAAAAGTTCAAGCTTTGACCAATGTGAAGGTCATTGTTTTGCCACTTGCAGTCATTTCCTAAAAAGAAAGGGGGAAAAAATAAAGAAACTAAGTTAGTCAAAAGAAACCAACAATCTGCCTACAGATACATCACACACTTTTCAAAACGTTCAACACATTTTTGCACACATAATTTATGCGCACTAAATGATCTGTGTCATAAATCGAAATGTCGTGTTGTAGTCATCATTGCAATGAATGGGTTAATTTAAGCGTACCGTACTTACTGTGATAAACGTATCGCTCTTTGTCAGCATCAATTATTCTAGCGTGTCTTCATAAATTGCGTTCATTTGAGGTTTCTAGACCAGCGGTTCTCGGGTAGTGTGTTACATTTTTTAAAAAAGTATGTTTTCGATAATATTTTCTAAAATGTAAGATGGGACTTACAATAAAATACTCACCAGATACCATCGTTATGCTGGGTGCCTACCTCGAGAATGGCGTAAAATATTTTTTGTCACAACGACCGGAGCCGTACCAGTGTGACGCGGCCTGCAATGGGCTCCTCTGCCCACCTGGTACACCTTAGCGCTGGTTTACCGTACTTACCGTAAAAATGGCGCCGTCCTTGATGTAGCGGACCACCTTCCAGTCCACGCCACCGGCCGTACCCTCCTGGATGAACTTGTCACCTTCTAAATAAGACTTGATCTGAGGAGGACACCAATGTGTCATCATTTGGGTGTTGAAATAACAAGTGTTTTTATACTACTGTTTTGTGTAGTTTATATGACCGAGGCTAGTCGTCAATGTATCAAAAAGTTCTGGTGTTAGAGATTAAATTTGATATCTTGGTATAATTGAACATTTCCTATGCCAACTTCCCCCGGAAGGGAGTGGTGCCACTGTTCAGAACATAATATTGAAGAAACGTCTTTGGAAGCAAATAATTACAAAAAAAACCCACCGATATAGCAATGACAGCTGTTATGTGTTTCCAATTTCAACTATAACAGTGACAGCTGTTATGTGTTTCCAATTTCAACTATAACAGTGACAGCTGTTATGTGTTTCCAATTTCAACTATAACAGTGACAGCCGTTATGTGTTTCCAATTTCAACTATAACAGTGACAGCTGTTATGTGTTTCCAATTTCAACTATAACAGTGACAGCTGTTGTTCATGTTAAACAACAATATTTGCAGACCTTATCGAAGTCAAATTTTTGCAATTACTATAGTTAAGATTCGATCTTTTGCTAACCACTTATAAATGATTTCATTTTTTTGGCACTTTCCATTTTCATTTCACTTTCCATTTTCATTTCACTTTCCATTTTCATTTCACTTTCCATTTTCATTTCACTTTCCATTTTCATTTCACTTTCCATTTTCATTTCACTTTCCATTTTCATTTCACTTTCCATTTTCATTTCACTTTCCATTTTCATTTCACTTTCCATTTTCAATTCTCTTTATAAATTTGGCAGGGGTCTGTTTCCTCTAAGAGCCGTCACGTGCATTTCGGAGGCAACCATGATTCTTTTCTCAAAAAAAAAGCTTTTTAAATTCTTTTGTTGTTGTTGTTGTTGTTGTTGTTGTTGTTGTTGTTGTTGTTGTTGTTGTTGTTGTTGTTGTTGTTGTTGTTGTTGTTGTTGTTGTTGTTGTTGTTGTTGTTGTTGTTGTTGTTGTTGTTGTTGTTGTTGTTGTTGTTGTTGTTGTTGTTGTTGTTGTTGTTGTTGTTGTTGTTGTTGTTGTTGTTGTTGTTTAGCTTTTAAATGCCAATAAATGCCCCAGGCTGGGGCACCGCGCTATATAAGACAACTAATAATAATAATAATAAATGTACTTCTCAACGTTCAGCTCCGTTTATTAAACCGTAGGCCCCTGGAAATCGCAAAGGTTGCAGGACCCACTGGACGGCTCAGTATACACCAGTGTCCCGCGCCCCCCCCCCCCACCCCACGAGACTATTGAGATAGCAACAAGATCCATGCGCATCTCTTTTCACACCGATGCCGCACCGCACCACAACGCACTTGTGTCGATTTAAACAACCAATGGGATTTCCCCAGTGCGCCTTCATTTTTTAAAAAAAATCCCTTTCTGTCTTTTTATCTAACGGGGCCAAATGGCTTCTCAATGGAGCAATCTCACGCGAGAACTCTGCTGTTGAGTATTGCTCGGAGAGGTTTTCTGAAGCAGCAATCACGTGGAGTCTGACATGCGCATTCCACCCGGAAGTAGAAAGGCATGCGACTTTTTTTAACACTTTTTTTTTAACTGGTACGTCCATAACATGGAGAATGATGGTGATGTGTTGTAGATGTGCGTGGTAAGACACGGGACATTCCAACTGTCAATGGTGATATGGTATTCTGTCACTACGGATGGGACATTCTGACTATTCTACTTTTACAATCTGTCAATACTGAGAAGGCATTCTGTTTATTGACTGCAAAGAAGTGACTTTCTTTGTCTACAGCTGTGTTCAACTAGACATTTGATGAATCCTGGTCTGCCCGTAATTACTATCCCGCCTGGACTTGTGTCCTTCCTTGGCTCATTTCATCCCACACATCACTCCTCCCTGCCCCATCCCTTTTCCGTCTCAAACCCCTACCTCACGTTTCACGCCACTCCTTTCTCTCTCCCCCTCTACCCACTCACCTTAATGCCTCCAGGACCGCCTTTCTCCACCGTCTCCCTCCCCTACCTCACTTCTCACTCCATTCTACCTCTTCCTCTCTCCTCTTCTACCCACTCACCTTAATCTTGATGACTCCAAGACCATCTGTCTCCACCGTCTTCCTCCCCTACCCCACTTCTCACTCCCCTCCATTCTCCCTCTTCCTCTCCTCCTCTACCCACTCACCTTAATCTTGATGCCTCCAGGACCGTCTGTCTCCACTGTCTCGCCTAGCACTGACGTGTCCTTTCGTGGCTCCTTGCCTTCGATGTTGACTACGGACGTGAAGGTGTTGCCGTCGAGGGAGATGTCGACATCCTTGATGTTGCTAATGTCCGTGATGGCTTCGGAATGCCCAACTGTACGCGATATGTGTACACAACATTATAATATGTACATGCTACGTGTACAGTATGTAGGGTACACGATATCGGGATCATCAACGTATGCACGCGTATAAAGTTACATTCTATAATGTAAGTAACAAAACTATAGATATGGGATCTATGAAATTCTATGTTCACCAAGTGGTGTATTAATAATCCGACACTACCCCCCCCCCCCCACAGCATTGGCACCACCACCCTACAGCATTGGCACACCATACACCCCTGGCAGCACTTTACGCCCCTGTCAAGACCCCACGCCCCTGGCACCACCTCACAGCACCGTCACCCACATGACTTAGGGCACGGGGCCAACCATGACCTGTGGGACATGGGAGAAAACTCAATTTCCTATTTTGTCTTGGAATAACCTCCCGTGAGCGGTGGGGGGGGGGGGGGGGAGAAGACGTTCCAAATTAGCCTCAGTCTTTTTTAAATGTCCAGAGTACACAAGACTGAAGTACTGTCTACTGTCGTGCCGTCTTACGGGGTACTATCTACTGGTGTACCGTCTAACGGGGTACTGTTTACTGGTGTACCGTCTAACGGGGTACTGTTTACTGGTGTACCGTCTAACGGGGTACTGTCTACTGGCGTACCGTCTAACGGGTACTGTCTTCTGGCGTACCGTATAACGGGGTATTGTCTATTGGCGTATCGTCTAACGGGGTACTGACTACCGGTGTACCGTTTAACGGGGTACTGACTACCGGTGTACCGTTTAACGGGGCACTGTCTACTGGGTGTACCGTCTAATGGGGCACTGTCTACTGGCGTACCGTCTAACGGGTACTGTTTACTGGTGTACCGTCTAACGGGGTACTGTCTACTGGCGTACCGTCTAACGGGTACTGTCTACTGGCGTACCGTCTAACGGGTACTGTCTTCTGGCGTACCGTATAACGGGGTATTGTCTAATGGCGTATCGTCTAACGGGGTACTGACTACCGGTGTACCGTTTAACGGGGCACTGTCTACTGGGTGTACCGTCTAATGGGGCACTGTCTACTGGCGTACCGTCTAACGGGTACTGTCTTCTGGCGTACCTTCTAACGGGGTATTGTCTACTGGCGTACCGTCTAACGGGTACTGTCTACTGGGGTACTGTATACCAGGGTACTGATTTTTTGGGATACTGTGCACTAGCATAGTGTACTAGGATATTGTTATACTATGGTGCTGTCTTCTAGGTTAGCGTCTACTAGGTACTTTCTATTAGTGTACTGTCTTATGGTCTACTGTTTATAGAATATTTTCTATCGGGGTATTGTCTACTGGGATACTGCCTACTGTGTATTGGTAACTTGTGTTCGTTCATCTGGGGCACTATCTACTGGGGCACTATTTACTGGGGCACTATCTATTGCAGCACTATCTATTGGGGCACTGTCTACTGGGGCACTTTCTATTGGGGCACTCTCTACTGGGGCACTCTCTACCGTGGCACCCTCTACTGGGGCACTTTCTACTTTATATACTTTCTTCTGGGGCACTCTCTATTGGGTTTCTATCTTCTGTCTAGGGTACTTAACTGGGATATTCCTTAATGACGTATCCTCTAATCAAAATATGGTCTGTACTTTAAGTAACTCATATAAATTCATTTGACCCAGCTCTGTATTAATTCATAACCGGGCTTAACCGGCTTCATTTATTGTACACCGGTTCAGGTATTTTGAAAAAAAATGCTCGGTCGGTCCGAGTGTAACAAAAAAAAAAGGTTTACTTTGAATTTTCTATAATATGCAACGAAATCTACGCCATTTCGTAGTGAGAGGGTACTGCCTCCGTCGTAGTGAAAGGGCACTGCCCTATGTCCTAGTGAGAGGGCACTGCCCTGCGTCGTAGTGAGAGGGCACTGTCCTATGTCGTAGTGACAGGGCACTGTCCTATGTGGCAGTGAGAGGGCACTGCCTCTGTCAGCCGTTTGTGTCGAGAGATAACCCACCGATAAGAACAGGCTTTTGCCAGTTCCCGGAATAGAGATGTTGCACAAAAACCCGTCGACTAGGAAGATACTTTCATTCATTTATAAAAAAGTATTTAGAAACAACAGTCGCAGTGTAAAGAGAATAGCAAACTATTTATCGGAGTTCAGACGTTACGAAGCTCGCTGCGTGACAGTATTTTTGTTCCTTCTGTACTATTAATATAAAACATAGTGGAGTTGGTGGTGGGGGGGGGGGGCTGTGGTTTTAAAGAGCACACAGGCGACACCGGATGCACAATATATGGAGGAGATTATTTCCTTAACCGACCTTGACTACAAGCAAAGATGCTGACGACCCAAATCTATCGAGTGACCATGAGTCACAAAACAAACTACTGACCTTGACCTCACACCGACCTGCTGCTCTCGATGCCCCCCCCCAAGCCGAGCCACAGATCTCGACCCACAAACAAAAAATCTACTGACCTTAACCCCCCCAAGCGGAGTTACTGACCTGCAGCGAGATACTCTTCGGCGCCCTCAATTTTGCCAAGCTTCCATTTCCCGACGAACGCTGCGGCCATCTTGAACGGTGCAAACTGGGGGGACTTGTCAATCAAAGAAAACAACTGTTAAGCCGCCATCTTATATATATATTTACGTTTATTTATTTATATTTGTTTAAAATTACTTATGGTAAATAATGAAAACTCATTCATATTTTCTTCATATTCTGTTTTGCAACTCAAACAACAAGAAATCAAGTCAGCTCAGGTCTCGGAGAAAGGAGTTTCTTTGGAGCGGGGGGGGGGGGGGGGGGGGGGGGGACCATGTCAGCGTTTTTCAATGGCAAACAAAATTAATTAGTTTTTTTTTAATGTAAAATAAAAATAAAAAATTAAACTTTAAAAATGTATTTTTTTTTTTTTTATTTAAAAAAAAAGTTTATTGTGGACATTTCGCCTTAAAGTCAGTTGAAATGAAATTGAAAAGCAAACCAGAATTTTCACACGGAACTCACACTGTCGAGACAACAGTAGGTACAGCGTATCCGTTTTTTAGAATCTAGAAAGCGTCCCTTTTTACAATCTTTTAAAATCATTTCGGTCTTTCTTTTGTTTTTTTAGTGCTATAATTTATAGTAAAAGTCTTGGGTAATGTATAGGAAATAAAATTTATTATTAATACATTCATTAAATGTGCTAAACGAAATTATGCTGTAAAGTTTTTAAATATTTTTTTTAAAAAATTGAACGGCATGTCGCAGAATGTTTATACTGAGCTCTTCAGTGTCGCTATATTAAGTTGTATTTTAATGATGGCAAAATTCTGTAGGCGCCTCATTCAAATTCGCCTCAGCGTTCCGTTTGAAAAAAAAAAAAAAAAAAAAAAAACTGCTACCTTATTTTTAATCCTGTCAGAGTCCGACGACGACGTACTTCTTGTGCTTGATTCGGGACTGTGTGGCTACGTGGTCGGTAGCTGTGTGGCTACGTGGTCGGTAGCTTTATTATTTATAAGCCCGAGGTGTTTGGACAGAGGATGATGTCATCTATCACATGGCTTTACGCCCATCCAACACCCACCCCGGCCTTAAGTCTACTCCTTACACCCAAGGCTCCTCAACATACCCCCACCCCACAAGTACACACCAGCGGTTCTCAATGTAGTTCTGGAGCGAGAAAAGGGAGGTGAGGTCTGGCTTGGAAAAAAAAAAAGGGGGGGGGGGATATCCTTCCCCGTGCCCCGCGCGAGCACGTATCGTCTTTTAAGTTACACTTCCCATATAAGGAAATGAGATTTAAATCGAATCGATTGATTCGATTGATTTCATTGATTTCATTGATGCGGGTTGCCCTCGTGTCGCTTTTGATTGTGTTGCGAGAGATGGGGTGGAGTTAAACTAATTAAATATAAAACATTTTATATAATTAACATTAATAACTTTTTAAAAAGTTGAAACTTAGTAGATACAATAATTAATAACTATTAGTAATTGATTTTTACATAATCTCATAATCTCTCCTCGACATAATCTCATAATCTCTCCTCGACATAATCTCATAATCTCTCCTCGACATAATCTCATAATCTCTCCTCGACATAATCTCATAATCTCTCCTCGACATAATCTCATAATCTCTCCTCGACATAATCTCATAATCTCTCCTCGACATAATCTCATAATCTCTCCTCGACATAATCTCATAATCTCTCCTCGACATAATCTCATAATCTCTCCTCGACATAATCTCATAATCTCTCCTAGACATAATCTCATAATCTCTCCTAGACATAATCTCATAATCTCTCCTCGACATAATCTCATAATCTCTCCTCGACATAATCTCATAATCTCTCCTCGACATAATCTCATAATCTCTCCTCGACATAATCTCATAATCTCTCCTCGACATAATCTCATAATCTCTCCTCGACATAATCTCATAATCTCTCCTCGACATAATCTCATAATCTCTCCTCGACATAATCTCATAATCTCTCCTCGACATAATCTCATAATCTCTCCTCGACATAATCTCATAATCTCTCCTCGACATAATCTCATAATCTCTCCTCGACATAATCTCATAATCACTACTAGATAATATTTTTTTAATCTCTACTAGACAATTAACTTACAAAAATAATTTTTTTAAAAGTCCGTTGGTTTCATTAGTTCTCAAACGTTTAACTTTTGTACCACCCCCAATAATCATATCAGAATTAAGATTTTGGTTTTTTTTTAATTATATTATTTTGCCCCTGGACGTCTGTATTTATTTGTAACAGGTGTATGGTGTGGAACATGGTCACGAACCACAAGTGAGAAACACTGGTGTTGGTAAATTTACTGCCATCAGATGTAATCCAGAGTTCGGACCTCGGTCCCCTCTGAGAGGTAAGTATAACTTTAAATGGAACATGTGGAGTTCCGATCATGGGGTGCTAATCATAACAAGTGGCCTCTCAGAGTGGTCGTTGTTACCTGCCCATAGATACCTCAATGAGTCTCAAATGTTCATGACATTGCGTATGTGTTAAATTATAATTTATTGATTTCAGATCGAATTTAAGAATGTGACATTTGCTTTAGGTGTGTGTGTGTTTTAGTTAAGGCTCACACCAGGGAGGAGCTAGAGTCCTTCATTTTGCCTGTGCTATTTAACATAAAATACCATGCATACATAATACACATATAAAGATAAGCTTATACACATATAAAGATAAGCTAATACACATATAAAGATAAGCTAATACACAAATAAAAATAAGCTAATACATATATAAACATAAGCTAATACACATATACAGATAAGCTGTTCAAAGTATATTTAGCTGAAATGCCGCCAAACGTAAGTGCCGCCTAGGGATGGGGGTGGAACTCCCCTTTTACACGTCTGTTTACCTACGCCCGTTGGTCTATGGCGTATTAAGGACGGGGGGTGTCCACCAAAGATTTAAAGGTATAAATAGGAGATAGGAAAAATAAAAAATAAATATTAGTATATTAACAGCCAATTAGCCTTTTTTTATCATTCACAGCATACCTAATTCGGAGAATTCATCGGAAAATCCCAAAATAAAAGATGCAAAAATATTCTAGATAAAATTATTTAATTCAGATGAATTATGTCGTTTAATCCTGAACGTTATAACATTAACATTCTGTATGGGACACGCTTCTGTTGCAGCCGAGTTGGACAGCTTGTCAACAATGTCCACTTCTGTTAAAGCCGAGTTTGACAGCTTGTCAACAATGTCCACTTCTGTTATAGCCGAGTTTGACAGCTTGTCAATAATGTCCACTTCTGTTTTAGCCGAGTTTGACAGCTTGTCAACAATGTCCACTTCTGTTAAAGCCGAGTTTGACAGCTTGTCAACAATGTCCACTTCTGTTATAGCCGAGTTTGACCGCTGGTCAACAATGTCCACTTCTGTTATAGTCGAGTTTGACCGCTTGTCAACAATGTCCACTTATGTTATAGCCGAGTTTGACCGCTGGTCAACAATGTCCACTTCTGTTATAGCCAAGTTTGACCACTGGTCGACAATGTCCACTCCTGTTATAGCCGAGTTTGACCGCTGGTCAACAATGTCCACTTCTGTTCCAACACGGTTTATGTGTGTACCTACAATATGCATGGTCCTAGTGGAGGTATTTCGCGCGGCAAATCTGGCATCTTCTTGCGGCACACCAATGTTCTGCGGCACACCTGTTGAGGCGCTCTGGGTTTTTTTAGTCACACGTAACCGAAATTGTAATTACGCAAGGAAAATAAAATGGATTTAAGTCAATTCTAAGAAAACTGTGACATATAAATATATATTATATATAATTCCTAAATTATTCTTTAAATCCAATTGGGCCTTTTTAATAAAGATTACATCACGTTTACGGGTGTGAAATTTTGTTTAATTGTTTTGTTTACTCGCGTAGAACTTTTTGACTTGCTTGTTATGCATTAAGAGTTTTTGGAAAAACTAAAAAAAAACAAAAACATTTATGGCAACGTTGTAACTTGCTGTCTTCATGTCCACAGTGGAGTGACTGATTCAGAGTCCAATAGGCGTTTATTTTTGTCAGCTGTGCAATGGCAATACAAACACTTACTGTAGTAACAATTAGAATTTAAAAACTTACTATACAAAAAATAATGTGAAACAACGTAACTATGATGTCGTGTTCACACTGTACATAGTGTATGGATGCCCAACTGTACACATTTTCTTAACGCACTTCTGTAACAATTGCTCAAATTTTTTAAACAAAGTTTCATGTCGTCTTATCGCCCTTGTGCAACTGCTTTTCATAATGTTTTAACGCCCTTGTACGACACCTGTGCCCTACCCAAATGACATCCCTACTTAACGCCCTTGTGTAATAACCATGCTAACATGTCTGACGTGACATGTTCGTGTTTCAATAGAAATGTACGAAGTAGAATTCTATAACAAACTTCGTGATTGGTACATTAAATTCAAAAGCTATCGTGAAGATGTTGATCATTAAATTGTTACAGTTATTCGTACGATTACAACAATATTTTATCTGTTTAGAACGAGGGTTCTCAACACGAGATCATTTTGCCACATGTCATAAAATATTGAAGTAAATTATCTATTTTAAATGTGTAATGTTCTACTTCAAATAGAAATTGTGATAGCATCTATCTCCGTCTCCCACCTTTCACCGTGATGACATCTCACTAAGTCCCCCACATTTCCAGACGACACAACAGAGAAGAATCAAACAACAAACCAAACATTCTGTCAACCATATTTATCTCATTCATTCATTCTTATGTTCATTATTTCTCAAGATGATGCTTTCTTCCTCTGTATCTTTGTTCCCCTTTTTTATTCGTTGTTGTCACTTTCTCTCTTTCTCTTATTTATCATTATGTTTGTTCCTTTCTGTTTGTTTCTTTCTGTTTGTTTCTTTCTGTTTGTTTCTTTCTGTTTGTTTCTTTCTGTTTGTTTCTTTCTGTTTGTTTCTTACCGTTTGTTTCTTTTCTTTCATTTATTAATTCACTCAGGCCATCATTTGCTCTTTCTTTCTTTCCTTCCTTCTTTCTTTCTTTCGTTCCTTCTTTCGTTTGAATTTTTTCTTTACTTCTTTATCTCCTTAAGTCACGTGATACTGACCATGCTGTCTGTTCCAGATATTGAACCTTTTCCCTCTCTCCCCCCGACCCACCTCTAGGTCCCTAAACAGCTATCAGGTTCCGTTATTATTATCTGACCCCCTCGTCCCGACACTGAGATCCGGTGATCCAGTTAATCCTATAACAATCTTCATCCATGGGTCCCTGCCAACATATATGGTGACCTCTTAATAGAGAGAAAGCCCTCGTGGTCCAACTAAACGTGGTAAATACCCCACCCTGTCATGTATGAACTCAGTGGTTCCAAGGTTGTGTCAGTAATCCGTTCATATCACAATATTAAATTTAAGCACATCAGTTGGTTCTGTTGTGCTTACTAACTCTTCACATTGTGATGTGTTAGAAGAGGATAAGTGATTCAAAGAGTGTGCTTGGCTAACCCTTATTGTCAAAATGTGATACATGAATATCAGCGGTTCTAAAATTGCGCTCAATACCACTTTACTTCCGACTACGATAGTAAACGTCAGCGGATCCCAGATTGTGCTAGAAAACCCATTCACCACACTGTGATGTATCGAGGTCAGTGGTTCCCGAATCGACTCTGCATACCCATACACCACAATATTGTGGGATATCGATTAAACTAACATATGGGCACCCGAGGTGCACCTTTTGTAGATCGCTGCTCCAGAGCACTCTGTAGTTCAGTCTTTAATCACGATGTGACACACTTTCGTGACACACTTTCGTGCATTTTCTGGAACTATTTGAAAGGTCACATAATTTATCTCCTATGACTGAAGAGTGTGGGAGCTCCTAAAGGTCGGAGACTGTTTTTGGAGGACAAAATGGCGTGTAACCTTATTATGATCGGCCCAATTCACATTTCACGTGACCAAAAACTATTTGTAATGTGAACGTTTTTTTTTAAAAGTCGTTTTAGAATAAATATGTTTTATTTATTTATTGGGGGTGGGTGGTAATGGGCCGGGGTTGTAATGGGCCGGAGTTGTAATGGGCCGGGGTTAGAATGGGCCGGGGTTAGAATGGGCCGGCGTTGTAATGGGCCGGGGTTGTAGTGGGCCGGGGTTGTTAAGGGCCGGGGTTGTTAAGGGCCGCGGCTGTTAAGATTGTTTGTAAATGTTTTTAATTAAACAATATTATGAAATGAAGCGAACGTTGTTCTAAAAGGTAACTCTTCGGGCTGTAGACTATGTCAATGTAGACTATGTCAATATAGACTATGTCAATGTAGACTATGTCAATGCAGACTATGTCAATGTAGACTATGTCAATGTAGACTATGTCAATGTAGACTATGTCAATGTAGACTATGTCAATGTAGACTATGTCAATGTAGACTATGTCAATGTAGACTAGTCAATGTAGACTATGTCAATAACTGATTCACTGCAGGCCGCAGACTATGTCAACTGATTTACTGCAGGTCGTAGCCTATGTCAATAACTGATTTACTGCAGGCCGTAGAATATGTCAATAACTGATTTACTGCAGGCCGTAGACTATGTCAATAACTGATTTACTGCAGGCCGTAGACTATGTCAATAACTGATTTACTGCAAGCCGCAGACTATGTCAACTGATTTACTGCAGGCCGTAGCCTATGTCAATAACTGATTTACTGCAGGCCGTAGCCTATGTCAATAACTGATTTACTGCAGGCCGTAGACTATGTCAATAACTGATTTACTGCAGGCCGTAGACTATGTCAATAACTGATTCACTGCAGGCCGTAGCCTATGTCAATAACTGATTTACTGCAGGCCGTAGACTATGTCAATAACTGATTCACTGCAGGCCGTAGACTATGTCAATAACTGATTCACTGCAGGCCGTAGACTATGTCAATAACTGATTTACTGCAGGCCGTAGACTATGTCAATAACTGATTTACTGCAGGCCGTAGACTATGTCAATAACTGATTTACTGCAGGCCGTAGACTATGTCAATAACTGATTCACTGCAGGCCGTAGCCTATGTCAATAACTGATTTACTGCAAGCCGTAGACTATGTCAATAACTGATTCACTGCAGGCCGTAGACTATGTCAATAACTGATTCACTGCAGGCCGTAGACTATGTCAATAACTGATTCACTGCAGGCCGTAGACTATGTCAATAACTGATTTACTCGCTCAAGTGGGGATGTCGTGAACTTTTGCTTCGATAATGAACTGAACATTCAGACTTCTTTGAGATAAGAAAGACCAAAAAAAACCACTTTCATTAAAAATGTTGAACTATTTCTTAAAGCCTTTATTTTGTTACGTACCGATGTAAGATAAGAGAATCGAATCTCTTATTTAATTAAATGGCTCGCTGACAAGCAGTGCGCCACAAACGACGATACCAAATACTGAAAACAACCACAGAGAAACGATACCCAAACTAGGGCTAACTACACATTAATAATTTTATTAATTTTTAAGTTAGTAATACATTACGCAACCAAAAAGAAAATAAAATGAAAGCTTTTGACTTACAGAATAATGATTGGCTTGTACCGGTACAATGTTGAAGAAGATACAATGTTGTAAAAGGTACAATGATGAAAAGGAAATCTACACACACACAGCAGATGTTTGTAAAGAATCTCTGTCTCGTATAGCAAAGCTCTATCGCAATAGCAATAATATCTCCCTCCCTTTTCCTACCTGTCGCTCAATATATATATATATATAGTCTGTTTCAAAGACATTTCTCGAACGGGCTTACAAGTTGTTTTCCTTTCCTGATTTGTCTAGATTTGTCTACAGATTTCTAAATAATGCAGAGTGTAGATTTTATTTGGTTGTAAATAAGGTCAAGAGAGACTATATTAAAATTTAGCTAGCCACACCCCAAATGCGTTACCGAACTTGGGGTCAGAAAGAGTTCATTCACGGGGAACGATGACGTAAGCACGTCGTCTACATAACAGTATTAACTTCGCTTTTGTTCGCGGCTGCCTGGCTGGCTAATTGGCCCACTTCCCGTCAACTTATCGAGCTGAAACTTGGCACGTGGACTCGTTGCCGCAAACAACATATTATTCCAAATTGTCAGCCCCCACCCTCAACTCCCTAAAATCAGTTTGTTTTTTTTTCCGACAGAAGATGAAGGAAATATGACGACACTGATTTCACGAAATAAAATTCCCGATAACTTCGCTAAATGAGATTCTTAAAAATATGGCAAGTGCGTTTTTTGCGTAATATTTTCTTTTGTTTTTCTTAAATTGCTGGTGAAACAAATCTGCTGTGTAAAAGCGTGCGGGTCAATAAAACACTAATGTAGTTCTGAGGCGTTAACAAAATGTGCAGCTGCGAACCTTGAGGGGGAGCAGCAATTGGTTTTCTAGTAAAGAGTGTTACTTGTATGCATGTTATGCCAAATTTTCAGCCCACCCCCCCCCAACTGATCGATATTCAAAGGATTTAGAGGACAAACTTTGGTTTTAAGGGTTGTTTAATTTAGAAGTTTTATTACACTGGAGTGCGTCCCCAGCTGATTGATAGCCATAGATCAACGGGTTATAGGTCACCGGGTCATAGGTCAAGGGGTCATAGGTCAACTGCTCATAGGTCAACTGTTCATAGGTCAACTGTTCATAGGTCAACTGCTCATAGGTCAACTGCTCATAGGTCAACTGTTCATAGGTCAACTGTTCATAGGTCAACTGTTCGTGGGTCAACTGGTCATAGGTCAACTGTTCATAGGTCAACTGTTCATAGGTCAACTGATCATAGGTCGACTGTTCATAGGTCAGCTGTTCGTGGGTCAACTGGTTATAGGTCAACTGATCATAGGTCAACTGTTCATAGGTCAACTGATCATAGGTCAGCTGTTCGTGGGTCAACTGGTCATAGGTCAACTGTTCATAGGTCAACTGATCATAGGTCAACTGGTCATATGTCAACTGTTCATAGGTCAACTGATCATAGGTCAACTGTTCATAGGTCAGCTGTTTGTGGGTCAACTGGTCATTGGTCAACTGATCATAGGTCAACTGTTCATAGGTCAACTGATCATGGGTCAACTGCTCATAGGTCAGCTGTTCGTAGGTCAACTAGTCATAGGTCAACTGTTCATAAGTCAGCTGTTCATGGGTCAACTGGTCCTTGGTCAACTGTTCATAGGTCAACTGGTCATAGTTCAACTGGTCATTGGTCACCTGGTCATAGTTCAACTGGTCATAGGTCAACTGGTCATAGTTCAACTGGTCATAGGTCAACTGGTCATAGGTCAACTGGTCATAGGTCAACTGGTCATAGGTCAACTGGTCACAGGTCAACTGGTCACAGGTCAACTGGTCATAGGTCAAATATTCACTGTATTTGAAAGAGTCGGTTTAATGAATGTCCATTTATATTTAATAGTCAGAAGACAACTTAAGTATAATTCGTGATCTGACGGTGTCGAAGTTCTCACGGGTATAGTTAGTATGTCGCAGAGTGGACAAGATGCGTCTTTCTAAGTGTGAAGGAACGGCCTCGCGTCTATGACACTTAGTATCAAATGATTGTGACACAAAGTAAGACATGATTACGACACAATTTAAGAAATGATAGTGAGCCAAAGAATTGACTGATTGTGACACAAAGGAAGAACTGATTGTGACACAAAGTATTGAATGATTGTGCCACCAAACGGTACGAGCGTATTCCTTGATCATAACTATGTCCATCATATGTCATACATTTTCCCCCACCCCGATCCGCCACCCTCCCACTCCGATCCCATACCCCAATCCCCTAACATCCCTCCACGATCCCCTCCCCCAGTCCCCTACCCTCTGATCCCGATCCCCTGCCCTTTCCACTCCGATCCTTTATCCTCCCACCCAAATCCTTTACCCCCTCACCCCTCACCCAAATCCCCTGTCCTTTCGCCCCGAACCCTAATCCTATCACCCCGATCCCCCACCCCGATCCCCACCCTGCCGATTATTCACTTAAAGTTTTAAGCTTACCTTGCCGGACTGCAAAGCTCCCCACCACCCTGCTCCCCTTCCCTGACACTCTCATTCAGACGAGCAGAGCCTGGTCATTAGACAGTGGCGGAACCTTGCAGTTGTTCAATATTTGATGGGAAGGCTTTTTTCTTTTACCCTTGATGTGCTACTGGTTGGCCTCGAACCCCTGGGTTGGAAAGGAAGAGGGGAGGGTTCGGGGTTGGAAGGGGAGAGAAGTCTTGTGATGTAATAGGTGCTGTGCGCGAGTTCCAATTGGATTATCGATCTTGGCGAAAGATGTTGCTCTAAGACGTCAAACTTCCTTTGCTTATCTCCCCTCCCTCCCACAGACCCTAATTGTGTTTTAGTTGTGTACTGCTTACGTAATTTGTGGGCGAGTTGCAGTGAAGGGAGTGTGCGGTGAAGGTAGTGTGTTGTGAAGGGAGTGTGCGGTAAGGGGAGTGTGTGGTGAGGGCAGTGTGTTGTGAAGGGAGTGGGTTGTGAGGGGAGTGTGTTGTGAGGGGAGTGTGTTGTGAGGGGAGTGTGCGGTGAGGGGAGTGTGTTGTGAGGGGAGTGTGCGGTGAGGGGAGTGTGTGGTGAGGGCAATGTGTTGTGAGGGGAGCGTGCGGTGAGGGGAGTGTGTGGTGAGGCGGGTGTGTTGTGAGGGCAGTGTTTGTGATGGAAGGGCACTGGTGCCTCTCACTCTGTAGGAGTAGGTTTATTGTATCAGGTAATGTGCAGGCTTTCTATCAGCTATATCTCCGGGGGTACTGCCCTCCCCCTCCCCCGATTAAAGGAAAGACAAGTCCCTCCCCCCAGCCCCCCCCCCCGGAGCAAAAATATGTATTACAATAAAACGAAAGTATATTATATTTTTAAAAACTACCAATTGTCATTTTTTGCTCTAGCCATTAACGATTACAAATAGTGGAATCAATGAAATATCGCTTAGCTCGATACATTAGATGATCCGTATGTTTAAGGCAAATCTTCTTAGAAGCTTACAATATTCGATTATAAATATCGCAATGTTTCGAAAATTTGTCGCGCCCGATTACGAGCCTAAGTATCGCTTCCTGTTGTTCGAATTCATCTGCATTTTTTTTATAAATTATTTTTTGCAATCTCACAAGTTTAAAGACTTAAATAACACTGTAATTAACTACACAAGCTTTTAATGTCCCCGTCCATAATTTTAATGGAGTTCTCGCAAAGTGTCAAACGTGCGCAATCTTTTCATGTTTTCGAATAATATTTTATAATAAATGCATGACTTTTAAAATAGAGAATGTCGTTAATTATAAATTGTATGATGGCATCATACTTTATAAAAATATAGTTATTATTGACACCATTTTAAATGTTTTCGACTCCATGTACGATAAGTAAGACAAAAAAATGAAAACTAAACCCCAAAAAAAAACTATTCTTTTCAAATCGAATCTTAAGAACTTATCGGGCGCATACAAATAGTGCGCATACAAATAGTGCACATACAAATAGTGCACATACAAATAGTGCGCATACAAATAGTGCGTATACAAATAGTGCGCATACAAATAGTGCACATACAACTAGTGCGCATACAAATAGTGCGCATACAAATAGTGCACATACAAATAGTGCGCATACAAATAGTGCGCATACAAATAGTGCGCATACAAATAGTGCGCATACAAATAGTGCACATACAAATAGTGCGCATACAAATAGTGCACATACAAATAGTGCGCATACAAATAGTGCACATACAAATAGTGCGCATACAAATAGTGCACATACAAATAGTGCGCATACAAATAGTGCACATACAACTAGTGCACATACAAATAGTGCACATACAAATAGTGCACATACAAATAGTGCGCATAAAAATAGTGCACATACAAATAGTGCACATACAAATAGTGCACAATTCAACAATTATTAAAGTGACAGCGTTCGTGATTTCTTCAAATGTTCTACTTTTGCTACAACGTCTCCTGAACAATGGGCATTTTTTTTTAAATGGCTTATTAGATTCCCAGCTGATTTCCTGTATTTAATATTACACTAATAAATAATTAGCCCCACCTATATCCATGCACGTTTTAAGTTAACATTTTTTTAAAAATGAGAATCCAATAGAAAGCTAACAAAAAATTGTTTTTGTGAAATAAGATTCCAGTTATTTTGCCGAATTCATTTTTTTTTTTTTTTTTTGGTTCTTATATTAGAAATAATTCTTATTTCCCAAATCGTCAATTAAATAATTTCTATCGATTTTGTTTTAAAAAATGGTGTTTAAGTTTATTGAAGATGCCATTTGTAATTTATCTGCAGAACGTTATAATAGTTTGTAATTTCAAATAATCAGTACAATCAACTGAAATTTTAAGAACTTTCTACTTTATTTTGAAACGTTTTCATTCAGAGAAAACAACACATTAATAAATAGATGGTCACTACACTTTTGCTGACGTCTTGGACACTACTTCTGTCACAAATCTTTTGCTGCCCTCTTGGACACTACTTCTGTCACTAATCTTTAGCTGCCCTCTTGGACACTACTTCTGTCACTAATCTTTTGCTGACCTCTTGGACACTACTTCTGTCACTAATCTTTTGCTGACCTCTTGGACACTACTTCTGTCACTAATCTTTAGCTGCCCTCTTGGACACTACTTCTGTCACTAATCTTTTGCTGACCTCTTGGACACTACTTCTGTCACTAATATTTTGCTGACCTCTTGGACACTACTTCTGTCACTAATCTTTTGCTGACCTCTTGGACACTACTTCTGTCACTAATCTTTTGCTGACCTCTTGGACACTACTTCTGTCACTAATCTTTTGCTGACCTCTTGGACACTACTTCTGTCACTAATCTTTTGCTGACCTCTTGGACACTACTTCTGTCACTAATCTTTTGCTGACCTCTTGGACACTACTTCTGTCACTAATCTTTAGCTGACCTCTTGGACACTACTTCTGTCACTAATCTTTTGCTGACCTCTTGGACACTACTTCTGTCACTAATCTTTTGCTGACCTCTTGGACACTACTTCTGTCACTAATCTTTTGCTGACCTCTTGGACACTACTTCTGTCACTAATCTTTTGCTGACCTCTTGGACACTACTTCTGTCACTAATCTTTTGCTGACCTCTTGGACACTACTTCTGTCACTAATCTTTTGCTGACCTCTTGGACACTACTTCTGTCACGAATCTTTTGCTGACCTCTTGGACACTACTTCTGTCACAAATCTTTTGCTGCCCTCTTGGACACTACTTCTGTCACTAATCTTTTGCTGACCTCTTGGACACTACTTCTGTCACTAATCTTTTGCTGACGTCTTGGACACTACTTCTGTCACTAATCTTTTGCTGACCTCTTGGACACTACTTCTGTCACTAATCTTTTGCTGCCCTCTTGGACACTACTTCTGTCACTAATCTTTTGCTGACCTCTTGGACACTACTTCTGTCACTAATCTTTTGCTGACGTCTTGGACACTACTTCTGTCACTAATCTTTTGCTGACCTCTTGGACACTACTTCTGTCACTAATCTTTTGCTGACGTCTTGGACACTACTTCTGTCACTAATATTTTGCTGACCTCTTGGACACTACTTCTGTCACTAATCTTTTGCTGACCTCTTGGACACTACTTCTGTCACTAATCTTTAGCTGCCCTCTTGGACACTACTTCTGTCACTAATCTTTTGCTGACCTCTTGGACACTACTTCTGTCACTAATCTTTTGCTGACCTCTTGGACACTACTTCTGTCACAAATCTTTTGCTGACCTCTTGGACACTACTTCTGTCACAAATCTTTTGCTGCCCTCTTGGACACTAATTCTGTCACTAATCTTTTGCTGACCTCTTGGACACTACTTCTGTCACTAATCTTTTGCTGACCTCTTGGACACTACTTCTGTCACTAATCTTTTGCTGACCTCTTGGACACTACTTCTGTCACTAATCTTTTGCTGACGTCTTGGACACTACTTCTGTCACTAATATTTTGCTGACCTCTTGGACACTACTTCTGTCACTAATCTTTTGCTGACCTCTTGGACACTACTTCTGTCACTAATCTTTAGCTGCCCTCTTGGACACTACTTCTGTCACTAATCTTTTGCTGACCTCTTGGACACTACTTCTGTCACAAATCTTTTGCTGACCTCTTGGACACTACTTCTGTCACAAATCTTTTGCTGCCCTCTTGGACACTACTTCTGTCACTAATCTTTTGCTGACCTCTTGGACACTACTTCTGTCACTAATCTTTTGCTGACCTCTTGGACACTACTTCTGTCACTAATCTTTTGCTGACCTCTTGGACACTACTTCTGTCACTAATCTTTTGCTGCCCTCTTGGACACTTTTTCTGTCACTAATCTTTTGCTGACCTCTTGGACACTACTTCTGTCACTAATCTTTTGCTGCCCTCTTGGACACTACTTCTGTCACTAATCTTTTGCTGACCTCTTGGACACTACTTCTGTCACTAATCTTTTGCTGACCTCTTGGACACTACTTCTGTCACTAATCTTTTGCTGACCTCTTGGACACTACTTCTGTCACTAATCTTTTGCTGACCTCTTGGACACTACTTCTGAGCTAAGTGCTACATTATATTTTCTGATACATTTTTATTTTATTCGTTTTTCTGTTTGTTCGCTGATGAAGGCTTCCTGCCGACACGTTCGTTGTTTTGTTGCGTTCCTTTTATCAGGTTTAACCTTACTGTGTTTGACTAATTTCCTAATAAATATAGGACGTCATTTGTTAAATATCTATTAACAAAAATTATACCGTACATATACGATTTATAAAAATGACCAGTAATGAAGACACATAAAGATGTATCATCATCATCATGATGTCCCTTAGTCGTGGGACCGTTGGGGCGCCACAGATGACATGAAAAGATGTGTAGACCTTTCTAATTATCAGGTTTTCTTTTCCTGGTTTTATTTTACTCTTTTAATATTTGCAAATAATTAGAAAAGGTTCTCAAATTATAATATGTGAGTTTTTGGGGTTTTTTTTCATTTGTGTACAGCATATAAAATGATGTTTGCAGTTCTATTAAGTGATGGAACCCTTTTTAATTAATTTTTATTTTATTTTTGAAAATCCATTTATTAATTAAGTAACTATCCCCCAAAATAATGTCAATAAACAATAAGAGCCACATGACTATTTTTAGTATCATAATTTATATATATATTTTTGCATAACAAAAGCAGGTCAATCCCTTTTCCGCACCCCCCCCCCCCCCATAACCCTGCACTAAAAGATAATAATTATGAAAATATTTTCATCATCCCTAAAATATCCGAGGCATATTGCATTCGTAGGGGTTGCTATGCACACACGATCGTTCTAAAGTTAAGTGCAACTCAAATTTTTAAACTAGGATGTCTTCCGTTGCTCCCCAATTAAGTGTAGAGTTTTGCAAAACTAAATTCAGATACGTGATAAAATGCATTCTTGTATTTTGAATTTATCAAAAAATTTCTGGGGACCATAAAATTTTAAGGGGCGAGAATAATCTAGGACAAAAGCTTACACTTAAGGGTGACACAACTGGAAAGATTACGGAATTTATTGGCCGTTTTCCCACCCAAAAGTTTGAAATGCCACCACCAAATTGTTTGACAGAATCAACAAATTCAAGTATGCGCCAAAATGCACCATTACATTTTGAGTTTGCCCGACTGCATTTAGTACTCCCCTTAATTTCTGCACCCCCTCCCTCGCGCTGATCAATGGTACAGTATGGGGTGGATTGTGCCAAATGATTACCCTGGGGGCACGCCACAACTGGGGTGAGTTCTGTTTTTGTAGGACACTGGGCTCCATAATGCCTCCCAAAAAAGTTTAAAAATGTCCTTCCCAGTTCAAAAAGTATAATAGAAACATTGAATTCAAGTATACTTAAAAATACACCTTTTTATTTTGAAATAATAACATAAAATATGGTGAGGAGGCTCCCTAGACCCCTCTACCGATGAAGATTCATTGGCGCCCTAGATTTCCGTTTTACATCTCGGTGAAAATGATCGCCCATTTTGGTATCAAAATATGCAATGTCTGGTTGCGTAACTGCTATTAGTGCCGACATGGGTGGCCAAATATTTTTTGCCGCCCTCCCTTTCACGATACAAACTCTGCAGTTGTCACACCTGCAAATAAAGAAAAAGTTACACCTGCCAATTTCGACGCCACTAACAGAGGCGTATCTAGAGAGTTTGGTGTCAAGGGACAAGATTTATGTTTATGCTCTCCCCCCCCCCCCCCACATAAACTCCGAAACCCATTATTTTAAACCATTAAATACCATCAAAGAACATTTAGCCCCCCCTCCCTCCGGCTAGACTGCCACCCATTAGCTAGGCCTCTGGCCAGTGGCAAATGGCACTGTCCCCCCTGCCCCGAATATCTGAAGTGCACCCCACAGTAAAATGTCTGAAAGAAACCATGGTAATGTGGAAGTTGATTTAGTGTTGATTCATTTGGTGTAATGTGGAAGTTGATTTAGTGTTGATTCATTTGGTGTAAAGTGGAAGTTGATTTAGTGTTGATTCATTTGGTGTAATGATGGAAGTTGATCTCTCTTGGTGCTATGATGGAACTAGATGTAATTTTTTCTCCATATTTCTTTCATAACTTCTAAAAAGTTTATTTTGAAATAAGATTGTAATTCTCCCTATGAGTGTCACCATAGCGGATAGAAAAATAAAACATCTGTACTTTTTTAAAACAAAAATAGCTTTACTTTTCGGAAGTTACGCGAGTGCCTCCCCTTGGACTGGTGGCGTTATTGCCCTTAGACTGCTACTCATCTTGTTGTAAACACCTTCATTATTCCCCTTGGAAATTGATAAAGAGGTTTAACGATTTGGGGGGTGGGGGTGGATTGTATCGTAACTTTGTCACAGGTGAGTGTCCAGGGGGATAAAAAAAAAGTGGCCCGGGTGGGGTGGGGGGTTGTATGACTTTAGAATTAAATTAGATTGCATATTTAATCGGAATTGAACCAGTCTACAGTAAACATTCTCGTGAAACGGATTCGAATGACTTGATGTTGTGTGCAGGGGTGGGAAGGCTGTGGGGGGTGTGGGAAGGGGGATTGTTCTTGGGTTTCGGAAGAACCTATACTCACACTCTAGATGTCTAGTCTCTACTCGAACGAGTAAGGTCTAGGAAAGTGTGAATGTTAGGACTTCAAAAGTC